>OZ007496.1:106695825-107895825 GCA_963931805.1 Microdon myrmicae
AACAATCGACGACGAATTCTTAATCACACGAGCCTCTATTTTCAATTGACCACGTCGCATCACGATTTCCAATCACACCATGAGAGAATCTCGCTCATTCGTATCCTTTATGTATGAGGTCACATATTTACCCCACCTTACTATTTATTGATTCATTGGAATTTGATTTTGGCCATCGCTGACCCGAACACCCTTCTAGTCAATCGCCACGTGCATTAGAATATAATGGTAAAGTAGCGGCAAATTTGTTGAGAAGAGTCGATGTGCCAGAAAATGGATGTGAAAATATGTCAGGTTCTCGTTAAAAGAATTTTGCAATTCTTTGGGATAAGAATTACGACACCCCTGAGATAGGGGATGGCAAGGGTGGAAAAACTTTGTATGTTTTTTTCTATTTGAATTATGACTATTCCTTTGGAATAGACGTGTACATGTAAGTACGACGTTAACTTTGACCAAGAAAATCGCTTTTGGGGTAGAATTAGGTTGGGGAATATATTGTGCATATGTTTTGAATGTATAGAATGAAATGTCCTGTTGATGCATGGGAAAATGTTGTTTTCTAGATATGATGTGTGTATATTAAGGAATAAGGACGCCCGTTTTCGTAATTAATTAGTTAGAAAAGGCTGGCGGGGGAGGGGGGGGGGGGTGGAAATTAGCATTGTTAATTATATACCACCGCCCACGTCGCTCAAATGGTTGACACTGAACCTGACTTTTGGAATCAAATTATGATGACCGACGAGGCCCATTTCACACTCTCTAGCGTCGTTAACAAGCACAATTGGCGCATTTGGGAAACGAAGAAACCACATGAGATCCATGAAACACCATTGCATGACCAAATCATGAGTGTTTGTGGACGGCATTTGCGCTAAAACCGGCATTGAGCCATTTTTCTTCAGAAAAAGCGAAACACTGGATGGGAATCGATATCGGTGGATACTGGCTCATTATGTTTGCCCGCAAATGTGTGGAAAAAGTCTGGACGGTTATTGGTTTCAAAAAGACGGTGCGCCCTGCCACACTACAAAAGAAATAATGCAGTTTCTGCAACGAAAATTCCCTGGGCGTGTGCTTTTTTTTTTTTTTTTTTGTTTTTTTTAATATATCATTTTTTATTTCTTCCTATTATTATAATTTACTTACTTGCTAAACAAAAATTTTTAAACTCTAGCTAATGTTATCTTATTTCTTAACTTACTGGTCCTTTGCGGACTCTCTAAGTTACATGCATACGCTTAAAGCGTGAAAATTTGTCTTTCGACATTATGGTTATTTTGTTTACATGAATTTTTAGGGAACTTAATTGGATACAAAGAAGATAAAAAAAAAATGTTTTTGTTATTGTTTTTACCTTATATCTAACTTAAATACTAAACTATCTATAGATTTATTTTTTTTTAACTTAACTCTATTCTAAACCTAACATCAAAACTAAATTTTCGAAATGCTAAATCTATGTAAGCTTTCCGTTGTTTGTCGGGTTTTTTTTTTTTTAATTATTATTATTATTATTGCAGTTTCTGCTACGAAAATTCCCTGGGCGTGTGCTGTCAGATGTCGAATGACGACATTGACTGGCTATCCATATCTCCAGACATCACCGCTCCGGGCTGCTTTTCTTGAGGTTATTTGAAAAGCGAAGTGTATACCAGCAACCCTCAGATCATTGACGAGCTTGAGGCAAACATTCGTGGCGAAATCGTCGCTACACCAGCCAGATGCTCGAAAAATTAATGGAAAATGCAGCAAAAAGGACACATTTTGCTCTGGTCGATAGAGACGGCCAATTAATTGATTAGTGTTCTATTCAAAACATAGATTAAACAAGTAATAGACGATATTCAATTAAAATACCTCATATGTGGAAGCCGGTTGCTTTTTTAAATTTATTCAATATGCACATACCGACATCAAATATAGCGCGCCATATATATATATATATATATATATATATATATATATATATATATATATATATATATATATATATATATTCTGATTTTTTTTAATTATATAAAATAAAAGAGATGTCCAATATTAAAATGTTTCTAGAAATTTCGATGGCGTCGGTTTTTGTTGATGTTCTCTGGGTATGAATTCTCGGCTTCGCCCGTTGATCAAGAAAGAAAAGTTATCTAGCTAGGAGATATAGAGATATCGTGTTTTGCGAAGCAGTAAAGAACCCACGCTATTCGAACCCATTCTAGAAAGCGTTAGAACTAAACGACCAATGCATCTGACCACTGTCGCATGTGTGCTAAGATGTCTGAACATATTACATCAGCTGTGATTTCCGCATTACTGCTTTGGTATATGGCGGTGATATTTTGTAATTTGTTTGAGTCGCCAATACATGTACACTTTTGTTGATTACTTGGAAATTATAATGAAACGCAGAATTGGACGAACGCTCAATGCGGCAACCATGATACCTACCTATAAAAACGTGATCGTCAAAGAACGTTACGCCACATATGGTATTGAAAACCTATTTAAGGGATCGAGGAGTTTACTGCACAGAATGATATGGGATTTTTCAATAGGGACATGGAAATTTTGTTTAAATACAATAATAAAAGAGAATAGCAGAGATATCATTATTATCATTTAAAGGATAACTGGTAATTTTTTTATAAAAAAAAAGATTAATAATTACAAAAGTTACTGATAACTAACTCACAGTTCAATAGGTGCTGAAACTAAATAATTCGAAGATGGTGCGTATAATGAAAGATCTTTATGACTATTAGGAAGTACTAACCTACAAACGATATGTGTCAACATTTCATCACAACCGGACCATAACATACTGAGTTATAATAACTTAAGTGACGCTAGTTTTAGGATATCGAATGCAATGGAAAAAACCGAATTTCGTGTGTTGATAAAACATCACTTTTTATTGGGAAAAATATCGTTCCAGCTCAGCAATGGTTTAAAAAGTATTATCCGAACTGTGTTCCCTCGAAACCAACCATTTGCCCGTGGTATGTTGATTTAAAACGTGCTCCTACGGACACCAATTATGCTGAACGCTCTGGTCGTCCAATGGAAGCAGTGACTCAAAAAAACATTAAGCAAATCCTGAAAATCGTGACGAAAGATCGAAAAGTTAAAGTGCGCCAAATAGCTGAGATCATGGTAGTTTTTACTACGAGTATTTAGCATCAACATTTTGGCACAAAAAAGTGTTTTCCAAACGGGTGCCGTGTTTGATCACAACGAAACAAAAACAACAACGAATCGATGATTCAGACCGCTTTTTGACACAGTTACTTTGAATAAAAAGGATTTTTTGTGTTGATATATGACAAATATTAAACATGGATTCACCATTTCACTCCGGAATCAAATCGGCAGTTAGATGGGTGGAGAGCAGCCGGTAAAAGTCGTCCTAAACGTCCGAAGACACAGCAGTCGGCCGGCAAGGTTATGGTCTCTGTATTTTGGGATGCGTCCGCATAATAATCATCGACTACCTTGAAAAGGGAAAAATCTTCAATGTCGAATATTACATGGGATACTGATGAAAAACCGCGACAGATGAAGAAGAAAAGGATGATCTTTCACCAAGACAATGCCCCATGTCACAAGTCCTTGAAAATGATGACCAAACTTCACCAATTTGCAGTCGAAATTCTTCCGCGCCCACCCCTCCAGATCTGCCCCTAGTGGTTATTGACTGTTTACAGACCTCAAAAAAATTCTCCAGTGCAAGGGATCTGGCTCTAATGAAGGAGTTATCATTGCAACAAAGGGTTATTTTGAGATAAATCATTCTACATACATGGTATAGAACAGTTAAAACATTGTTGCAATAATTGTATCACAGTTAAAAGAGATTATGTTGATGAATAAAGAAGAATTTTACAAAAAAAAAAAAGTTGTTTCCGTGGTTATTATTATTCAGTGTGCTTATTGAACGATATGTTCCTAGAGTCCTAAAAAAGATCCTTCTTGCAGACATGATGAACTAAAACAGGATCATCAAAAATCAAATAGCGATAGAGATTCCGTTGGTAAATTACTCAATCTCTAGGGTGGACGAAGGATTTTGAAAAAGTGATAAATAGATGTTTGATTTTTCGACAACTTTAAGTTCAAATCACGATTTTCGTTTATTTTTTATTGTTGTAAAAAAGTTATAATCATTGTAACAAAGAAAGGTACGTCCATCCTCGACTAAAAGAAGTGTGTACGATTTTAGAACCCTGAAAATGTTGTTTTGAGCGCGTTTGAAGTTTTAAATTTCAATATTCTTCGTCCATCCCAAGTAAAGGAAGTGTGTAAATTTTTAGAACGATTGGTTTATTATTTTTGAGATATCATGTCAACGGACTCTGAAAACACAGTTTTGAGATAAACGCGCTTAAAGTTTGCAATAAGGATAGAAGTGGATCGAAAGGATGGAGTTTAAAAATTCTCTACCTCATTCAATTTACCTTGAGTCGAATCCAAATTCCCGAAGAACATTTCTCAGATGTTGTACTTTCATAAAAAAAATTTAAAACAAAAAATAGATTTCTTGAAAATGATGACTATAAGTGCACCCTTAAGTGTGCAATTCAATCACGTTCATACGATGGGTACTTTGAAGTCAAATTTCACTATTCGTCCCCACATATCGACCGAAACGTTTTGTGTTCAATATTTTTTCTTAACGCCTCTAACATTAGTGACTTGTTGGCATATACAAAGAAATAGAAGCACATTAAGTTGCTCAAGCAATCTTGCTATTCGACAGGAGCATTTCTCAAAAATACACGATTACAAAACAATAGATCAATTGTGTAACCAGCTTTATAGCAAAGGGTTCCATATTGTTAGAACCACTTATCACTAATGTCAAGTCCATTAGATTGCGGTCAACAATAGATTGCGGCGATCATTTTCATCGATCAAAATTTACAGTCACATCCGCACCGCATGGTCACATTTTGCGTATCTTGAAGCACATGTGGGTTTGTTGGTGTCCACTAAGATGTATTTTTTTTTTATTGACAAAACCTTTAGGCTTTATTGTTTAGCTTGATTTTTCATTCAGATGATGTATCATTCAAATGATGGATCATTCAGATGAGGAATCATTCAGATGGTGGAGCATTCAGACGATGGATCATTCAGATAAGGGATCATTCAGATGATGGATCATCCAGATGATGGATCATTCAGAGGATGGATCAATGAGACGAGGGATCATTCACATAAGTGATCATTCAGACTAGGGATCATTAAGATGATGGATCATACAGATGATGGATCATTCAGAATATGAGTCATTTAGGATCTTCCTCAGATTTGTAAAGCTCGATCTGAAAGTTTCAGCACTCATATGATCAAATGGCTTCAGTCCTTAGACTAACTTGGTCCTGTAAGGTTTTTTTTTTCGGTAGGAAGTTGGAAATCTTCAAAAGATACATCTGGATCGATCGAGAGGCATATTGGGTTTTTACCGACTAAACCCATCTCCCCGGCGCACATATTCCCGTTATTCCCCGCAGTTCTTTCTTTTAGATATTTCATCGCAGGGAGACGAGGAGCTCACCTGTTGCTTCGCCAGTCGTGTTGCAACTGCTGCATTATGTCACATAGAATACCATTTGTTGTGGATCATGCTTGCTTTGAACCTACAGTAGCATGTAGCCTGTTACTCCTATTGGAATACCTGCCCGTTTCATATGTCTCTCCAATATCATTCGTGTGTTATCGAATCTCACGCACGCTGTGAGTACGTGTTCCACATTTTCTGTTTTGCCTTCGAAGTACTAGCAGTATGGGGATTGGCATGCTTATCCCTTATGTCAATGACCGGGTACCCGGGTCGCAATTTCACGATTGCTCGGCCTAGTAGACGAATTTCGGTCCCATGTATTAGATCATCTCCATTCAAACGTTTCTGAATGATAATTACGAAATTTCAATGAAAAAAAAACTGTTTTTTACTTTCAAATTGACATTTTAAAAAATTGTGTTCTGAGCCACGACCGGGTACCCGGGTACCCCATTTAAAAAGCATTGAGAATGATGAAGAATGATGCAAAATTGAATGTTAAATAGATAATTAATAATTAATTATTGATAATTAACTATTTAAATAACTAATAATTAATGAAAAACAATAAAAATGCATTTAAATTAACAAACAAATTTATTCAGAAGGACTTCTGTGACGTGCATTACATTCAACCAACGTAGTTGCGTGTTCGTCGCAAACCGGCATTTCACAGTGCCGACACGCCTTTCTTGTTTTTCGCCGCTTTTTCAGAGCCTGCGATAAACAAATGTGGCAACAACCAGTGACCTTTTCTCTTCCTGTATTATCGAGGGGCGGACGTGCTGTCTGGGTCGTCGGCACGAGCGGCTGAACCTTGCCGATGATGGACTCGATTGCAAGTTTTGTTGAGTAATGCCTCATGATTTGAACATTTTCCGAGCGTTCATGAATACTCGGCAGGGCAAGTTGTTCGCTTAATTGGAGCAAAAACAGACGACGGGCGTTCGTCTTTTTCGGCAGCATGGAGTTGTTCTCTTTATAAATGACGAACGCCGCGAGTGCGCTTACATCGAGGACATTGAAGAACCTTGCCAAGGGCCACCTATTCGTCCGTCGGTGTGTCGTGTATCTGCCGGCCATTTGGTCCATTGTATCAACACCAGCTTTGTACCGATTATAGTGCAAAATAATCTCGGGATTTTTCTGTGCGTGGTCAGCGACTGCCATGTTCGAGTGCATCGTCGAAAGCAGTATAACTCAACAAAGTCGTCATTTTGAAGATGCTCAGATGCACAAAGGACGCTGACTGAACCACGCTTTCTCTAATGCCGGATTCGAATGGTTTCACCATAAACTCGCAAGTTATAAATAGAAAGTTGACCGTACAAGTTATTCGTCAACCGAATACTCGAGATCCCTCTAGCAGGTATAACTGAATTTGTTACACACCTGCCGATCCTGACCTTGCTCTGCGCCGATTTCAATAGGCCTTTTGTAGCCGCAGATAGTCAAAATTCTTTATATTTATAAAAAATAATTATATAAAATACATATAAAATATTCACAATATATTTGTTTCTGATAAACAAATTAAAATCTATTGCAAAATATTTGTTTTAACATTGTTAAAACAATGTTTCTATGTGTGGGTACCCGGGTACCGGGGTGAGCTGCATACATTAATAGAGATGCTGACACCAGTTACAGTTTCCTTACGTGGGGCCGCGGAGCTAAAACATTGGGTAGCAGTCTCACCAAAGCGTTACATACTGTTCGGGGATTCGATGCGGTGGGTCTGCGTCCCCGGGATGGGGTAGCGGCGGCGCGTTCGTGAGCAACGCCCGAGATGAGAGAGGCAGATGGAGCAGCAGTAAAAGAGACGATATGACCTCCGAGATGATGGAAGCAGAAAGTCCAGAAGAAGATGCCAGCTGATCGAAACGTAACCAGAAGAGACTGTGTGACGCCCAAGAGGATGGAAGTAGGGAGTCCAGAAGAAGACGCCTACCGATCGGAACGTGATCAAAAGAGATTATGTGACGCCCAACAAGATGGAAGCCGGGAGTTCAGAAGAAGACATCAAGCGATCGGAACGTAACCAAAAGAGACAATGTGCCGCCCAAGATGATGGAAGCAGGAGGTTCAGAAGAAGACGCCAAGAGATCGGACCGATACCAAAAAAAAAAACGATCGATGCAAGCAACCGTTTCAAGAATTTTTTTAAATTTGGAGGTTGAGATAGCGTTTACCGACGCGTTGATAGCTGACAGCTGACAGCTAGCAAACGGGAACGTACTAGAATTTTTCCAGTTGGTGTAATTTGGTGCATCCGGAATACACAATCTTGCCGTTTTTCCGCGCGTTTTCCGCAAGTGTTCCTTCAAAGTCAACCTGTTTCGGCGGATAACACCAAGATATTTAATATAGGGACTAGATCTGATGGTATGTCCTCCTATATCTAAGTCAAGGTGTTTAACTTTCTTCCGGCTGCTTATTAAAACTACCTTCGTCTTATGAAGGGCCAAGATATGTACCCCAAATTGGCTATAATGTCGTTTGTGAGATTCCTAATTCTTGTAAATAATTTACGGCTATGATATTTTCGGTTCTTCGACTGATGCGTTGTCGCACTGAAACAGGAGCATTCATATTTTGACCACTATAGCAAACGCAACCTGGCTTTTGGAATCTTCACTACGACCGAAATATGGAGTAATCGTATTCAAGTAGCGAGCACCGCTTAGGAATTTTGGTGGTAATTTTTAATAATTTTCAAACGATGTTCATCGGTGAGAAAATATAAAGGGATGTACATGCCCTGAAAATGGTTTAGGGGAGCGTTTGTATTAAGGCACTAAATTGTTATGGCCCCTTTGAGGAAATCTGTATATAGTTTGCCTAGTTTAAATTCGCATCTAGGAATATATACAATTTATTATTTATTTCCAGATTTTACAACTTAAATAATTTATTCGGAAAGTAATACAACTAAAAAAAAAAGACGGTTTATTAAACGTTTTGTTACAAACATTTGAAATTCTTCAAGGTACTTCCCTGGGGCCTTAACACACTTTTCCCACCGACTTCTCTACGCACGGTACGACCTCTGAAATATATATATGAAGACCCTATTAGAGATCTTATCACGGTGGCTTGGACGTCTTCTATGAACCCGGAATGGTGTCCTTTCAACGATGTTCTGATTTTTTGGAAGAGTTAAAATTTGGCGGGCCAGGTCCGGGCTGTAGGTGGGCTGTGGAAGCGTTGCCAAGTTGTAGGCAACCAAAAACGAAAATCATCCGCTAATCCTTTGTTCGTCAGTCAACACTTTTGGAACCAGTTTTGCACAAATTTTTCTTATGTTCAAATTATTGGTAACCATCTCATGCAGAATTGTTTTTGGGATGTTGAGACTGTCTGTAATCAGTCGGGTACTTAATCTGTGGCGTTTCTTTAAAGTCTTCTCCAAGAACCACCCACTTCCTCAACTTAACCTTTTCCCTCACCCACAAGACACCATACCTACCTGCAATTTTGGGCAGCGTAAGCTCTCAGCAGAATTTTTCATATCTGAAAGGAAATCTCTCCGACGGCATACATAATTATGAACTTTTCTGGTTCATACCCCATGAAACGGTTTACATCTCCTATCGGCTTAGCTTGTCATCAATTAACGACAAACACACGCTGGCCAGCGGATCTGTTGACACAGCTGCAGCGGATTTTTCCGACCATTGATCGCCCAAGCGACACCCGATCATCGAATAGGACATGACGCGATCGTTGTTCAAATAATCATCCTAATGATCATGTCCTATGATGCAGTTTTTCGAAAACTAACATCCATTGAATCGGACTATTTAAAAAATAATGTCAATGATCGTGTCCCACGTACAGTTTCCATAACCAAACAATAGCCACCCTAGCCTTGCCATAGGCGAACAAATCTGCGGTTGGCTTATCGTCACAGAGAAATCTATTGCCTGCAACGGTGTGATTCTGGGCGATTATGTAAACAGCCGACGTTCCCATGCAGCATTGGTTAAACCGAACAAATGCGCATCTCAGCGTATGACCCTCCGAAATAGCGTTTCTATTTACAGAACACACAGAAACCTATTTCTTCCTTCGGCGATTTTTCGCCATCGCTTATCTCAACGATGCCCAGCCCCTTGTACCAATTTCCTTTCATCGGTTATCAACCGATCATGGAATTTGGGTATGGATATGATCATTGTTTAGACAATCTTACCCATGCCATGCCCCATGATGACCCAACAGCAAATCAAAGCAAAGACACAGCACCACTGCGTTTGTTTTGTTTACTAACCGCTGGTCCGTGGGTCCCCTGGGTAAGACGTTAACCTGCACATCTGCAGGTCAAATCCCCCACCACCATGAATAATTTCCGCCTTGTGCACCAGTACATTGACCTGAAAGGATATATGAAAAATCCATCTTTATGGCGGCTGGTGGAAGTTGATATCGACGAACATCGTTGAGTCAGATTCCTATTACCGCAGCGGGCAGTCGCACCCGCTTAGAGCTCCGCCTTTTACCAGCCCCGCTACTAAGTAGCCAATTTCGTTTTTCCACCGTTTAAATATTCGAGTTGGAGTGCGGTTTTTCCTCGCTGTCAAATAGTCGTGGAATTTGTTTTGTTCGGTAAAGTGAACTTCGTCACCACGATCCTGAAGGAGTGCAGGTGCCCACCAGCTAATGGATTAAAGCATCATATTGTTAACTCCTAGTTACCAGATTAGTGAATTAAGTTGTGAACGTCCCGTGTTATGCGCATGTGCCGATGCCATAACGCAAATTTAAATAAAGAACACTTGCTAAGAAATACTTGCGTGACTATTTATTACCTTCGCTTGTTTGGAGAGAAACCAATGGTAAGTGTTTGGGTGTTGAGTTTAACTAGTGCCCATGTCTGGTACAATAACCAACACCTACAAATAGATGGTCAGAATTCGATAGAAAACGCACACGTTTCAAATTTTCGTCGATTGAAGCTGTTTGTGGCTGCCCAGAGGGCAGTTCATCGTCCACATCTTCCTGGTCGTCCTTAAATGCCTTCAACCAACGCGAAACTTGAGGATAGGAGAGAACAAAGTCCTCGTAAGCTTTTCATTTCGTCGGTGTTGAGAGATTTCTGGCGTTTTGGGATAGACTTGATCGCGTAGCATTGCTTGAACGTCGAAGTCAACGCACTTTACCATAACAGCCGTACATGCGATCTAACTTTCTATCTGCTCGAAGCACACTGAATTCACTGGAAAGCTAAAAGCAACACGTATCGTGTATGTCGTTACATTTTAATTTTAACTGTTATAGGTGTTCAGTGTGATTTGTAAGTGGCACATTCCTGAGGAGTATGAAGCAACTAAGTATATAGGGGATGGGATTAGGGCTTTTAATTATACAAAATGTTTGCCAATTTCTAACCACCACACCGACTATTGTTGGTATGGTGGTTAGAATTTAAAAAGTAACTGTTGGTTTAAAGGGCAACAAATAGTGTAATTACGAAAGCAATCGCAATCGGTGTAACATGTAGGTACAAAGTACAGGAATGAACTGGAATCATGAAGACAGTTTAGACTTTTTATAGTGAGAATCAAGATTATTAAAAATGAAATAGGAGTAAGTCTGTTGAATAAAAACAATAGCAACAAAAGACATTAGATCAAGATGTTGTGTTGAGACGTGGCGACAGAAAGAGAGCAAAAAGTGTGATGACATCCATTGATGTAATAATCTTCATATACTCTTCTTGTACATCAGGTTAAGAAAATATCTCAGAGACAAAACTCGTGAAAACTGCGGCAAAGCCAGTTATTTTTCAATCTATCTTCCGTACTTTATGAAAAAGAGAAAAAATATATATTGGAATCTTTAGAATGAAAGGCCAACAAGTTTTAAAAACTAATTTTGTAGAATTAAATATAATTAATTTAAAAATCCCAATTGTACAACCGATTCCTTTTCAAAAAAATTATTTTTATTTTGTTCTGTTTTATTCATTACAGCCGAGCAGTAATAGTCTTGTTCCCACAAATAATAATTACGTAACGTCTGGTCATTGTGTTACTGGATCATTCCCAATGGATGAATTGGGGACAAATATTGTGGTGAGTTATATATTCATTGTTTTATATTACGACAAAGTATTTTTAGTATTTTACGTTACAACAAATCAACTGTTTGAATTTATTTGTCGCCTGGTTACTTATCACATCACATCTATTGATTGAAGAAGTTTAGATATATAGTCAGTTTTCCGTATATATTGGCGTGGAGAAAAAGGAATCCATTATTCCATGTTTTTCTAGATGGCATGACAAATTTAGATTTGTGTTCGTTGGAACAGAAACCTTCCATATATAAAAAATCGTTGACAATTTCTTGATTGTTTGATTTAACTGCAAAGAGAATATTTTTCCAATTTTGCTTTCATAGCATCGAAGCGAGATGGCTGAAATTTTGAATTGTGTTTATGGTCCCGGTACTGTCGCAGCTAATTGTGCGTAATTTTAGTTTCGTCGATTCCGTCCAGGTATTTTCGATGTTAAAAGCGTGTTTGCCGGAAATACCAGTCTGTGCAATCTGTATGACAGCAGAAAAGTACTAGCGATCGACGGTTTATATGTTTTTAATTTACTACTATTAATTAGTTAGTGTTGTAATTAAAACAATGGACCTCTACGTCACCAGTGATTTATTAACCAATTTGTGAAGGTAATGGAGACAATTATACAATGTTTTTACAGTAGAAGTTGTTATTATTTATTGCAGTAAGTTATATAAAATATATTTCAATAATCAGGCAATTAATGTGCGATGCTATCATGTCCTTATATTAATCAATTACCGATATAATTAATTAATTAAAATCGCCGCTCACAAGCTATAACATATATTACATTAAATGAGCACAACAATTTTCTATCTAGTCCAAGTTCGAATACCCACTTATACCAGCCGGAAGCATTTGGTGGAATCAGATATTCTATTATCTATCGCTTCTCCTATGCAAGGTTTACCATAAATCTCGCTGATATCAACACAACATTTAATATGCACGGTGCCTTATAGGAAAAAATCGAAATCGATGTATTTAACAAATTGATGATTTAAATGCACATGTATAGTCCGCGACCTGCCACCGCAGGATCCTTCAATATTTATGCCATGCGAATAGTATCTCGATAAAATATGCAGATTTAATAATCTCTCTTACATATTAAATATTTGTCAGTGGAAAAGAGAAAATAGAAACGCAAAATATTTACACTTCATCATGCGGCTCAGGGCGCGGGGTTGAAATGAAGCACTGGACGTCCGCCCACATAATCTCGACTAAATTATATTGGAATAAAGCTGCTAAACGAAATTATTTATTTGATCGTAAATCTATTGGCAGGCTATAAAATTATAAACACGTTCAAATGTGAAAAAATTAGGCAAATCCTTAAGCCAAAGATAAAACGAAAATAAACAAAATGACACTTCTTTAAAAAAAATGTGTCATGTGCATAAATAATAAATGTGTGAATCAGCAGTAGCGCAAGGGACCAAAGTGGCCGTGTCCGACGTGCTGACGGACCTCTTCCGTAGAGTTAATCAACCTTTGATGGCGGGTTGTGTAATCTCGCCTTTCCTTTGATATACAGTCTTGCTGCCTGACCAAATGTGATATCTCACATAACACTGAATAAAATATGGCACTGAGTTTGTCCATAACTCTGGCGATTACATTAGATTTGCATTTCATTTCTTTGGTAGTCGTGCCCAGATCCGATTTTAGTTTTCGGGCCGTCAGTGATGTTGGTAGCTAACGAAATTTTGTGTACTGATGAATCTGAGATTTAATTAGTCAGTAAATGTCATAGGATGGGAGGAGGTTAGTATGAAATCGAATAAACTTTAATTACTTTGGTTTGATGGAACTCATTCTCATGTTGACAGATCTTCTGCCTAATTCGAAAATACCATAAACTTAGAAAAGAGCAAATACGTGTTTTGGTCATTATACACATAAAGTCACTAGAAACATTTTTAATCATCTTAATAAAACATTTTTTTACGTAAATTTGTGACAATCTTGGTGATTTGTCCGGTCACCTCCTCCTAATTAACATCCATTGCATTCATATTGATTGATTGATTGAAGGCGGAACCCCCATTTTTATTTAGCTTACTGCAAGTTTTTAGGACATATACAGGATGTTCTGTAAGTAGTGTGTCACAGAGCCTGGAAGGCGGGGGGCGACAAAGGCGGAAGGTGGTACTATTTGAATTATTTGGGCTTTTCCAAAATATCAGAAAATCGGCAGACTCACGGTCACAAGTGTAGTGATCCTAAATCACTACTCTCTCCCACGTACCTATAATCCCAATCCAAGTGAATCATATGAGCGACAGGTTAAACCAAAAGTTAGTTTGCCGCACATTGATTCAATTCCCGAATACCTTACCCTTACTCATAATTCCAATTGAATCATATGCGCGATAGATTTAAACCACAAGTTAATTTGTTGCGCATTGATTCAATTTCCAAGTACCTTACATCCCAATCCAATTGAATCATATGCGCGACAAAATTAAACGAAAGTCCATTTGTCGTGCATTGATTCAATTCCCTATAATTTGAAATTATGAAATGCGTAATACTAAATGCATTTCATGATTTCTCCTTCCGGGAATTAGTTCAAATAGAGTTCGTGTACACTTCCGGGAATCCTATTCCAATTGAAGCACACACAGTTTTGTTTGGGCTTCTTGGAATTTTTAAGTAATATTTTTAACAAATCTCTGTTGCCACAGAGTATAAAAGGGGAGTGCATTTTGGATTCGAGATCAATGGAAAGCTTTCCCGAACTTTCAACGCCGCCGCAGGCGTACCACAGGGCTCCATTCTAGGCCCCATCTTATTTAATATCTACACCTCAGATATTCCTCGCCCTGTGGATGGTAGAGTAAACCAGATTTGCTATGCGGATGACGTCCTAGTGTACACGTCATCTAAAAGCCCAAAACTCGCAACAAACCGACTCAACCGCCATCTGGACGAACTGTATCAGTATTACAGTCGGTGGAAAATTCGACTTAACCCATCTAAAGCAGTAGCTATAATTCTGAGTAGTAAACACTCCCAACCTACTTCTCGATATTCACAGAATATTCGAATAAAAATGGGAGATACTACGATTAGACCACAGGACAGGATGAAATATCTTGGGGTCATTTATACCCCAAAAATGAATTTCATCAAACATGTGACCCACATTCTCCAAAGGGGCCTCGGTCGGTCTAAGCAACTGCACAACATCTTCAAGTGGAGCAACAAAGTTGACACCAAAGTTAAGCTTCTCTGCTATAAGCAGCTAATCCGATCTGGAATATCGTACGCCTTTCCCATATGGTCCCGCATATCTTCGGCCCAAATGGAAAGACTTCGGGTTTTCGAAAGGAAACTCCTCAGAAGATGCACCAATCATTCTAGAAGGCCTGACGGTCGTCATTACCCCAACTCTCACCTATACGAAGGCGCCTCCATTACCCCTATCGACGAGTACTTGCTTCAATTAGCATATAAGTACCTCGAAAACATTCAGAACAGCGAGAACCCACTTGTACGGGACTCCTGCGTTCTTGACCCTTCTCTCTTTCGATCTCGTCGGATCAAACCCCCACAATTTCTTCTTCAGTACAAAACTGAAGAAAGCACCCTTCCCAACAACATTCCCCTCTATAATAGAGGATTCCTGGACCCATCCCATAGGGTCTACTATTAACAAACCACACACACGAACGTACAGTACAAGACGGCACAAACACAAACATATACACCGACCAAAGCGCAGATTATCAGACGCCAAAGACGTGATCTGCGTTCACTACCGCACCCAAGACCTACCGGTCTTGTACGATTTCTTTCCCACCATCCCTCTATAAAAGTAGTTAGAGAACACTCGGACTAACACTGTCCACACTATCCTTGGATACCCCCCCTTTTTCTCTTTTCTTTTCAGAGATCGCGAGACCGAGCCCAACATCCTCACGGATGTGGGTGATTCTGGTTATCGCAAGATGACCAGAAGTCAGAGACAAGATGAAGGACACATATGTCCTGTCTCGCTAAATTCGGCCTTCTCGCCACAATTTTTTTTTTTTTGGATTCGAGATCAGTTTGGATCCGGAGGCCAGAACGGCCACAACAAATATATAAAACCTAAATAAAATAAATAATATAAAAACAAATAATCGTTTTTAAAATATAGGACTCTCAAAAACAACCGGATCTCCTCAAAGGATGTAAGTTAAAAACAACTTAACTAAATTATAACCCTCCACACAGACCAAACTAAAGCAGGTTCTTGAATGCGTGTATTCCTTAAAATTCCTTGATGCACTTCAAAAATATTTATAACGGAATAAGTAAATTATAGCTTTTTGAAGAGCAGTCAGTTCAATTGGGCCAATCTTCGAAATACTTGCTAAAGTCCACTTCTGGAACGGCCTTCAAAACGGCTTGTGTCTCATCAGTGGAATCAAAACACTGTCTCCGCTCTCTTGAGTTTTGAGAATGGCTGAATTTTATGGCTGTGACGATATTGATCGAATATTTAATGAAAAGCTCATAAAGAACCGATGAAGCGTGAAATACATTAGCAGTATTGTGATCCAAAAACTATGAGTAGTTACCACAATTTCGACCACTTTTCGGGAGTAGCTTCTCGTAAACGGCTTATAATACTCAAATAATATTCATTGTTAAAAGTTTGGAAGAAATTAATGGTGCACAACCCTACGATATTTCAAAAACAAATTTAACAGCATCTTGTTTTCTGACCGACTTTGGTGAGCACTTTTCAGTCTTGACTTACCTTTGGCACGATATTCGCTAGATTGATCGGTTATTTCTGAGTCACATACGTAGATCCAAGTCTCGTCTTCCTTAATAATGAGTTTCATAACCAATTGATATTCAGAAATCATCTTTTCACAAATTTTAAGGTCTCGCTTTTTTTCAAAGAGATTGAGTGTTTTAATCAAGTACCAATCAAGATTTACCGCTCTTCACGCTCAAGGTATATTTAGAAATATTATTGACTGATGTGGCGCAAGGCTAATAGCCTTGCCCGAAAAAAGAAATTATTATGGAAGTTTAATAAGCCTCAAGATTTGCTAAATAAGGCCAAGACCGGATTCCGGTTGTAGTGCCAATGATGATGATGATTGACTGATACTTTTCAAATACCAACAGTATCAGCAAAGTCCCTTATTGTTAGTCAACGGTTTTGAACGGAAAATCTTTGATTTTACTGATTTCATCGGTAGTCTGAGAAACTTTTCGTCTTCAACTTGTTCTTGTCCTTCTTTGAACTGCTTATACCGCCTGTTGACATTTCTTTCCTAACAAAGTGTGCTCACCCCTGGTCCCCTGCAATATACTAAACATTTGTGCACAAGAAATTTCATTTCCTAAACAAAATTTAATGCAACTTTTCTGCTCAGCAAAATCACACATTGCAAAAATTGAAAGACAATCACTTTTCTGTCGTCCCAAAGCAAGTACGCCTTAAGGATTAATAACGTTTGTATTATGTTTATCGGTCTTTTGGAACCCGGAAGTTCATTACCCCACTAACTCGGCTACGCCACCATTCTCTGGTCGGCGCATTTTCATGCTTGGCCACCTTTGGGTTGGAAGCGTGCCATCTCCTAATGACGTTTATATTGTCAAATTTGACACATATAACTGACAAGATGCTACCAATTTAGAAAGAAAAACACGTCTAACATTTATATAACTAGAAAACTGATATTATATCTTGGACAGCGTGTTATAAGTATTTTGACGTCGCATAAATATATCATTTTGTGGCTTTAATAAAAAAAAAAAGTCGATTTAATTTGGAAGCGAGTCACTTTAACATTCGTTTGCCTTCAACTAGCAAATCACAAACAAGTTCAGTTTTGGTGAGATGAGCACCATCACATTCATCGTATATTTTTTTTAATATCCTAGGCGAATGCCCCACTGGTTTCAGGCTCTGAGACCTGCCACAATCTAACACCAAAAACAAAGTCGTCAGTTGGATCTAAGCATACACAGCCAGAAGTATATCACACTTTTCTTAGCAATTGTGTCAGTGATCAATCTTCCAAACTAACAAACACTGGCCATAATATAAATTCTTCTCGACAAACCTGAAATGAGACCCGCACTTGAACACCATTTGGTATTGTGCTTAACTTGATGGATAAGGGGTGTATATAAAAATAACTACGAGGGCAGGTCAATAAATCATTCGAAAACGACAACGATTTTCTTTTATTTTTTCATTTAGCTGACCGAATAATGACGCATAGTACTGTGCAGTTTACGACTGGCCCTTTTCCAAATAGTCATGTAGATAATACCACATGCATTCCAAAACTCAGTAGCCATAATTTTTCCAACTTGTGATTTCACCGTCTGTCCCTTCTTTGGATCCCGTTCGCCTTTAACCTTTGTTCTTTTGTGTCGGGAGTGTAGTGGTGTATCCATGTTTCATCTACAGTTACTAATCTGCTTAGAATCTCATCTGGGTTGCGACGCATGCGCTCCAAAGTTCTCAACTGAGATCAAATGCGACACCCATCTCGCAGATATTTTTTTCATACTAAATTGATCATGCAAAATTGAAACATGAAACAAATTGAAAATTGACAGATACCTAGTGAGGAATGATGATTACGTAACATAGACCATTAGTTATGCTACGAGCTCCATCGTCCGCGTTTCTAAGCACTTATTGATCTACCCTCGTATATTAAGAATGTGCCACACATCCGCTTTCCGTTACCATCTGTCCGACGCCCGTATAAACACTTGCCTGGACATGGCCATGATTTGTATGGGACCTGCGTTTTTTTTTCTCTTGACGAGCAATCCCGTGAAGTCTCAAATGGATTGCACCCATGCTTCCATATTGAAGAACACAGCACCAAAGAGAATTGAAAAATGTATAACTTCCTTATATTAGTATATTTACGTAGAAATTACAAAACTTAACTAGAAAGTTGGGGCTTTTTCATAGTCACGCCGTGATTTGTTGCATCCTACCTCAATCAGAATTAAAGTTTTCATAGCGTGAGTTCGAATGACGATCTTCACCATTTCGCCAAACTCTCAAATCTGCTTAATTGAAAACACATTCTAGCCATGGGTAATGGAACTCATGCAGAAACTAGTGATAAAGGAAGCACTAACTCAATCATATCTTCAACTATTATTTACTGCTGTGAGATGCGATGCTATTTGACGTTGTACTGCTCTGAGGTTTTTTTTTTTTTTGCTTTTATTTTCTTTTAACGATTTCTTTATGAAGCTGTCTCTCACTTTGATTTACGTGTTCGTGTGTACTGCGAGAAATGCCCTAAGATCATTACCAACAACTGCCCAGTCACTGTCACGACTAGGGCATCTGGCGAACCTTTAAAGCGTCCACTGTTATTATAAAACGCGGAATGTCCCTTAGTGATCTGTAATATCACAACACACATCGATGGATTCCAGCAGTTAGCGGCTCATTTTTAACTACACGTATATCTGTGTCGCTTCCAACAGTAACACACGAACACACAACCATAGTGAAGAACACAGCACAGAGAAAAATAAAAAATAAATGCAGTGCCTTATTCCAACCTTGCAATTACAAAGTTCAAGTCGCTTTTTCAAACATCCTCGGGTACGTAAGACCGTGGTCTGATGCATTGATGCTATGGTTCAAATATCGTCATAGTGTGGGTTCCAACCTGTAGAGTAGGGCGGTAGAATACAGTCACAGCTAGGCCCGGTTGTCGTAAAAGGCGACTACAGGCCGAGTAGTAGGTGGGGTCCCAACGATCTATCGCCCTCTGAAGTACCATTGTGGAATTTTCCAACAGAAACACACGCAAATAGTGAAGAGCAATGCCGAACGAAAAATCGAATAAGGAAAAAGCATTAGAGCCGTATACCATGGCAAAGCAAAACAATCCGACATCAGTTGAGTGTTCTTGAGAATAACGATCGAATTCTAACACGCGGCAGTGGACTGATGTGTAGAGGTGTTGGTTCTATTTTTAGTGATTCTAACCATCATAGCATCTGTTCGAATCACACACTCTTTATAAATGATATCTTGTCCATTACTCGCAACCCAAACCACTCGTTTGCTGATGATAGTGTGGGGAGGAAGTATAGTACCTGACACGGGCACACGGTTCACTTCCTCCTCCATCCAATTGTCACTAAGGTTACAAAAATGTTCCGCCAAACACTGAAAGAACACTGTTCACAAACGCGGAAGGATGAACGAAAACATCCCGGAAACTGCAGCACAGGAGAGTAAAAAAATAAAACGCACTGTCTATGGTTTATTAATTAAAAAGTTTATTGCAGATAATGGATAATTACTTTAAGGTTGATTAAATGCAAAACATGAATTAAAAGTCATTTGTCTTTGTTACTTGTTAATTAAAAGGTTTGTTGAAGTTAACCGATAGTTACTTCGTGGTTGATTAAATGCAAAACATGAATAAAAATTCACTTAAATTAAAGCGCGCTTTCCCGACTCGACTTCGGATATATGCGTCCCCGCGTCGTCACGGGGAGCAGGAGATAGCACCACCGTGGTTGTCGGCGGATGTAATTGGACTCAAACGATATCCTCTCTAATAAGGATATCGTTTTTTTACCTACCACCAGGAAAACGTAAAGTCTCTCTTGGTGGTATAGGAAACCAGATCTTGTAATACAGTTCATGGTGGTATGTGTGGGATCGTTGAGATCACTATTCACACGTGCAGTGGAACAGCGAAACAGGGAGGCGGCAAAGACAAAAGGAAGGCGACCAAATGGTTCGCTCTTTAATGAAGGTCATGTTTATACGATGCCTCGTCGCTATTTTCGACGTTAGGAGAAAAAGGTGCTAAAAGCAAATTGAATGTTTATGGCATCTCTGGCTGCAATAGAAACCGGGTTCATATTTGCATTAGGAAATGCTGGAGAATTTGGTTTCAGCGTCTATTGCGCTAATTATATGCAGCTGCTTGGGTTGTTTGTTGGTAAGACAAACAAAAAAGGTTGCCAGGCAATGTATATGAATGGTATATGACGCGGCTGGAAAAATAGACGGCGCGATATTTATGGTATTTGTCTGGTACCGAATTGGTTCAGAATACCAAATAAGCAAACAAAGAAATCTTATGAAAAATTGTATGCGAAGGGATGCATGAAGGTAAGTTTTCTTTATAGGGATTTTAGGGTTAAAATAATTGGGTCTGTTTGATGCGTGAAGCATCTAAGATGCTAATGCGAATTGCATTAGCGAAAGCTGGTGCAGACCCGGGTTATGGTTATGGGGGTTTTTCCAGGAAGGCGAGCCGTGGGATCTGGCGGAATCGCCACAGTACTCCCCTCCCAGTGACGTAGTCACGAAAAAAAAGGTAGGGGCGAGGGAATGCTCGATGGTGGGTGCTGTGATGATAGGGAGGTTGCTTCGGAATGCGCTGTGGTAATGTTAAGGGACTGTCGTGGTGACCAGTTCCTGGTTATTGTTTGGGCCTTTATCGATAATAAGGTGGACACAGATGTTACCGATTGATGCCATCAAGGGCAAGGGTGTGCGGCGTGGTCCATAGGCCTGTTATGGGTCTCATGGACCAACAGGCTTATCGCCCGAATAGGTCGGAACCTATCGGAAATCCGCTTACATCCGCAGTGACGAAATAGTGTGTGCGAGATGGAGGGGGATTTATCCCAGGGTAATTCCCATCCGCAGTGACGGGTTGCCGTGTGCGGAATGGAAAGGGACCAAGTCCAGAGCGGGTGTCTTTTGTCGATACGTTTGTATGGTGATTTGTTTGCCGCTGGGACTGGTAAAGGAGGGCGGGCCCTCAATTGCACGTTTTACCTATCGAGGGAGGACCGGTACATTGGTGCCAATGTAGCGGTAGCTGCGACCTCGACCGAATGGAAACTTGCTGTGAGGTGCCGGCCGTCGCTCTTGTTTAAAAAAAAAAAAAAAAAAAATAGGGGATTTTGGTTAGGGGGCTCCTGGTGGGTGGTTGATTGTGTCCAACCCCAGGGCGCCCTAGGGTTATTAGAAGTGCGCTCCGAAGTATTATGCACCTAGGTATTTGAGGCGGCGTAGAGGGGCGTGTATAGCCTTTAGTTGCCGCTAAAGGTGAGCCATGGTGGCTAAAGGATTGGGGAACCAGGTATGTTGTCTCAGCCCGGTGGTATCGGTTTGATTTGTGGACCGGTGTTGCTGAGACATTTGGGAGACGTAGGAGATCTAAGGACGAATGTCCTGAAATTTAAATAAAGGGGCAAAACCAGGTGCCCTGATGGGTGCTGCTACGCGTAGTAGCTGTGGTAACGAGGGAAGCTGGCTTGCTGAAATCGGGTAGAAAGGTCGAGCATTGATGAACAGTTTCGCGTGATAACTGTTTTTGGCGTAGATGGGCGCCAATATATGAACAGAGACAGAAAAAGGTGTTAGATGTCACGCAGAGTCGAGAAGGGTTGTTTGGGGTTGCGTGAAGGCTATGGTTGGTGAGCGTGAGCGCCAACCTTCAGAAAAGAGACAGAAAAGGGTGAGGTGTTTCACGCGAGACAAAACCGGGCGTCCTATTGATTATATGCTACGCGTAGTAGCTGTTGTTACATAAGGGGACGGTTTGCAGAAATGTATATAGACGAGAGTAGGCGGACAGGGTCGCATAGAGGCGAGCTTTGGCAGTATTTAAAGAAGGCCAAAGGTCATCACTTTGAACTCGAAGAGTCCGAAGGGTGTGATGAGGAGCCGGTTAAAGGAATAAATTGAGCCGATGTGGGGTCAAGTGAGGTTGGGTGGGGTCCAGTGTTTAAGTGGCATTGTGTCCCGATGTAAGAGACGAGCTATTAAGAGAGGAGTCGGTTGTGGAGGAATGAATGGAGTCGAGAGGAGTCGAAAAGTCGAGAGAAGTAGTAAGCGGAGTCGAGTGGATTGGACAAATGGAGTCGAAGAGTCGAGAGGTCGCGTGTGAGTAAACGGAGTCGTGTGCGTGCTGGAAAGGGTTGTGCGCTACTTAATACCCTGAAGGGGCTTACAATATTTGTTATTTTGTTTTTAAAATGTATAAAATTGCAGCAACCATTTCTATTCGATTAGATTAACAGAATATTTAATATGCGAAACTTTAAACTAGACGAAAGAAAAACAGAAATTGAGGGGAACAACAAGGAAATCGGACAATATGACAATAAGTGTATTTTAAATGGGTGTGAATGTTTATTTCGTGTCACTTGTCGATATATGGGATTGTATTTCGATATTTGTTTTACAAGTTTTGAGAACAGACACACTTACTTGGGCTATTACATTAGTTTTGTTTTTCTTTGAATTGAAGGTATTCTAATATATTCATATAGGACAAAGTCTAAGCTATTTAGTAGATATAAACATTTGTTTGTTTGTTGGTGTTGGTGATAATTACTGGTGTAAGTTTCAAATAACATGTATATAATTATTGGTCGTTAAAAACAAAGAATAAAAGCAAACAAAAAAAAAAATTTATTAAATAAGAATAAAACAAGTCAATGTTATCCTTAATAACCTTGAACCAACTTCATATATATTAATTAAAAGTCCCAATATTTGAATTTATTTCTTAGATATAGTGTGCAACAAAATGTTATTTGTTTGTTATCCAAAAATCATGTTAAATCAAAATGAGCTTATAGTACTTAAAAAAAAAAGGAAAAAACGATTGCGTTTAAGTGTTTTATATAAGGTCTTGTTTTCTTTAAATAACTGGAGTTTGCTTAATATACAAAGTGTTAAGTAAGACAGAAGAAAGGCAGACATTTAGGAGAACAAAGAGGAGAATATAAAAATATTTTTAATATTCGAATTAATGTTTGTTTGTTTTAAAAGAAAATAAAAGAAACGCATTCATACAAATGAACATATTTCCGGACATACGCTCATTCATATAAATATCGATATCCTTTATAGCCTTTAACAGTCAAGCTTATTAAACGACTTTCCTAGACTGGCAGGACAACTGTTTCGAACCAGTTGTCTACCTTTACCATGAAAATCGCTTAATTAGGACTGTGTGTGGTAATTTGCACTTCAAATCGGTAATTAATTTTTGAATAACAAATGTCAATGCACACAAATGTTTTTTAGGAAACAAATTTTAAATTTCGCTCAGAAGGAGCTTACATGAAGACAATACAAAAAGGAAAGGAGAAAAAAAAATTAAAAAGGTTTTAAGGAATTTAATATTACTACAGCATACATAAAACTGTAAAGGGTTTTAAGCGGTGTCTGTTAAGGATAATCGCAGCCAGTCGAGTTGTTCACATGTATATCATGAGGTGTTTAGAAACACCAGCTAGCGGTATATAACTACAACTTAATTCCAATAAGTTTTCATTTTTAATTAAATAACAAAGATACAACTTTTTTATAAAATATCAATATCCTCCCGTCTAAATAAGAATCACTAACAACGATAAAAACAGTAAAACCCTGAAAACATTTTCCTAAAAACTTTTTTTATTTTGGTTTTCATATTCAACTTCTGTTTTTCTAATAAAATTTTGACTAACGAATCGATTGAATTAAGTACAATGGATAGATATAAAATACAATACATTCTATTATCCTGTTACGGTTCAGGCTTAACTATTTCGCAGTATAAAACTTATTATAATTTAAAACCAATAATTTGTTAATATTCCCTGTGCTTGTAAATAATATTATGCTATAAGGGCGTTATAGGGTTTGGGGTTATGGAACGGTTCGTAGCTGTAGCTGCTGGTGTCCCGGAGGTATTCGTGTTCTGTATCCTGTCCATACTGAATTCATTTGGATCGTAATCAGATAAAGCAATTTGCTTTTCTGGAGATTCATCAGGTAGCTTATAAATCTTTTCGAGGCGATTCTGAACGATTTTTAGATGTTTTAAAATGTACTCCTCGTTCGGAGCCAATTGATGGGCGTACTGGAGGCAGGTTCGTGCTTTGACAAGCTTCTTGCGTTCAACGAAAACCACACACAAATTATGAAGTCCCTGAATGGTATGTGGTTCGTATTTAATGATACTTCGATAACATACCTCAGCCGCATCAAGATCTTTCATATAGTTGATGTAGATATCTCCAAGGAGTATAAGGCCTTTTAGGTGATCCGGATGATAACGAATTAATTGATTTAGAAATGGAACTGCGTCCAGAGGGCGATTAGCGTCTGCCAACAATAGAGCTAAGTTAAACAAGGCACTGCGGAAATCAGTTTTAATGTGAATAGCGCGTTTGAAATTGTTTTCCGCTTCTTCAAAATTATGTTCGTCCATTGCTAGCATTCCCAGATTGAAATAGACTCGTTCATTATTTTGATCTTTTTTCAGTATTGTGAATAGCCGCTCCCATGAGACCTTGCGTAACTCGTCTCCTCCAAGTTCTTGCAAGAGGATCGCTGAATTCAAAAGAGCCTGTTCGTGGTCCGGTGCTAATTCAATGGCTTTGTTAAAATATACATTCGCTTGGGAAGATTTTCCCTGTTCAGAAAAACGAAGAATAGAGAAAATGGAACTTACCAAATCCTGGCCGTTGCTGTTGAGGCGAGTGCTGCTCCCGGCCAGGTGATGTTGGTAAAGCCTTGGCTGTTTGGTGTTGCTGCTAGTCTGGTGCTGGTGCGTGTTGGTTGCCGGTGCTGGAAGGAAGGCTGGCGTTGGGGCGATGTTTTGCCCATTGATTATTTTTCGGCAACTGCCGCCACAATTGCTCTCGGTTGTCACTAGAATGAAAAACATCAAGAAACGCAAGTTCGTGCTTCACAAAAAAACGCGCACTGTTTTCGTCGACTGTTTATTTTCCGGAAGGCGCGATTGTTCCAACTCGGAGTCACCACTGTGGGGAGGAAGTATAGTACCTGACACGGGCACACGGTTCACTTCCTCCTCCATCCAATTGTCACTAAGGTTACAAAAATGTTCCGCCAAACACTGAAAGAACACTGTTCACAAACGCGGAAGGATGAACGAAAACATCCCGGAAACTGCAGCACAGGAGAGTAAAAAAATAAAACGCACTGTCTATGGTTTATTAATTAAAAAGTTTATTGCAGATAATGGATAATTACTTTAAGGTTGATTAAATGCAAAACATGAATTAAAAGTCATTTGTCTTTGTTACTTGTTAATTAAAAGGTTTGTTGAAGTTAACCGATAGTTACTTCGTGGTTGATTAAATGCAAAACATGAATAAAAATTCACTTAAATTAAAGCGCGCTTTCCCGACTCGACTTCGGATATATGCGTCCCCGCGTCGTCACGGGGAGCAGGAGATAGCACCACCGTGGTTGTCGGCGGATGTAATTGGACTCAAACGATATCCTCTCTAATAAGGATATCGTTTTTTTACCTACCACCAGGAAAACGTAAAGTCTCTCTTGGTGGTATAGGAAACCAGATCTTGTAATACAGTTCATGGTGGTATGTGTGGGATCGTTGAGATCACTATTCACACGTGCAGTGGAACAGCGAAACAGGGAGGCGGCAAAGACAAAAGGAAGGCGACCAAATGGTTCGCTCTTTAATGAAGGTCATGTTTATACGATGCCTCGTCGCTATTTTCGACGTTAGGAGAAAAAGGTGCTAAAAGCAAATTGAATGTTTATGGCATCTCTGGCTGCAATAGAAACCGGGTTCATATTTGCATTAGGAAATGCTGGAGAATTTGGTTTCAGCGTCTATTGCGCTAATTATATGCAGCTGCTTGGGTTGTTTGTTGGTAAGACAAACAAAAAAGGTTGCCAGGCAATGTATATGAATGGTATATGACGCGGCTGGAAAAATAGACGGCGCGATATTTATGGTATTTGTCTGGTACCGAATTGGTTCAGAATACCAAATAAGCAAACAAAGAAATCTTATGAAAAATTGTATGCGAAGGGATGCATGAAGGTAAGTTTTCTTTATAGGGATTTTAGGGTTAAAATAATTGGGTCTGTTTGATGCGTGAAGCATCTAAGATGCTAATGCGAATTGCATTAGCGAAAGCTGGTGCAGACCCGGGTTATGGTTATGGGGGTTTTTCCAGGAAGGCGAGCCGTGGTATCTGGCGGAATCGCCACAATAGCACATTGAGTTTCTCATACTCATACGAACATTCCCGACCAAACTCTTCGAACGTCAATACCAATCAGTGGGTTAAGCTTAATACACTGAATTCCGACCACAACAAGATGTATCAATCGGGAGTATTTAGCCGAGTAGAGTTCAATGCCTTATAAATTCAGTGTTGTCTCCTGCCGTCAAAGGCGAACCTCAAAGTAAATACAATGTCGATGAACGGCACTTGCATTGATGAAGCCAAAGAACTATAAATCTTTGGCACTCGAATTAATTCGACTCTTAATGGAGCAACCACATTTTTGAAGCTGCGAAAAGTGCCGCCAAATGTATGGGGTTCCTTAAGAGATGCAAAAAATATTTCACTCCATCCAACCTGGTCCCTATTTACATGGCGTATATTCGTCCCAAAATGGAGTTCAACTCCCATATTTGGTCAGGCGCATCCAAAACTGCACTACACGCGCTCGATAGAATGCAAAAACGTGCAGTAAAACTTATTGGGGAGCCAGCTGTGAGTCGATCAATTCCGTCGTTAGAACATAGAGGCAACGTATCATGCCTATCTCTCTTCTATAGGTATTATCAAGGTCGTTGCTCAACTGAACTTGCTCAATGTGTTCCGCCTCCTTAGACATTTTCCCGCGATATCGTGAGAGTCATTCTTTAGCCGAACCACGCGAATGTGGAATACTCTATCTGATCATGTGTTTCCTCGTCGTTGTAATGTCCAGGCGCTTAAGACCAATGTACATCGATACCTCCTTTCCTTATCCACTTCCTTATCCTGCACTGCTCTGACATTTAAGGGTACTCCAAAATGTCCTTTGGTACGTGCGTGTAAAAAAACAAAACACCATCGCAAACGCTATACCATCCCATCAAGCTATAAGCTCCGTGAAATTCTCAGGGACAACTCATTGCCATCTTTTCCATTGGCTGATGGACCTATTTGAATAAAATGTTAGTTTGGATGGTAAGTCGGTCTCAAGGTAAGATACCACCCCGCTTGGGAGCTTTACTGATGGACTGATTCGGGAAAAAGTTAGTTTAAGTGGTAAGTTGGTCCCAAGGTGAGATACCGTATACGTCACGCTGTACGTTCCGCCATATCATCGAAAGAAAATGTCGACTATGTTTCGGACGTTTTACTGATGACCCGGACTGAAATGGAGATCAGTCATGAAGGTAGCTTCTGAGATAAAAAATTCCAAAGGTAAACTAGTTTTTCAGTTGGACGGGAATATTATTCAAATGTTTTGATGAATAATGGAACTATGGACAACACGTCTCCGTGTAATCGACCTTGTCCCCTGTCCACCAATAATTGAAAACTGCGAAACCTGATATCCTAGCCCTAACCGAGACCCAAGTGGGCTCGTCGACTGACTCGACAAGACATCGTTGCCCAGGACACCATTTACAGGTAAGATTCCGTTGTAAGAGTCTGCGTCTTTATCCCATCCGGATTAGCATACCAAAGGGAAAAAGCATTAAAAGGGAATACCTTGGACATCATTTGGATAAAAACCATACTGAAGAGTTCTACCAAATTTGTTTGTTGTCTCTACTGGTCCCCGAATGACGATCGGCAAGCGACACTTTTTGACCATCTTTCACGTCATCATCATCATCGGCACTAGAACCGGGATCCGGTCTTGGCCTTGTTTAACAAATCTCTCCACCGGTCCGGATTTCGAGCCGATGTCATCCAGTTTAGCACTCCCTCGCTTCCTCGAAAATCTATCGATCCGGGTTGTTGTAGATAGCATGTTTTCGGATATGTATTGTGTTGTTTCCGGCTCCTCGATAGTATAGCGGTTAGTATACCCGCCTGTGACGCGGGAGACCGGGGTTCGATTCCCCGTCGGGGAGCCTCCGGCGCAAGACTAATGACCTTGCCCGGAAAAAACAAATCAATATGAAAACTTTAACAAGCGTCAGGACTTGCTAAATAAGGCCAAGGCCGGTTCCCGGTTGTAGTGCCAATGATGATGATGATTGTGTTTTTTCCGGGGTGCCCTTAGGATTCTATTTTAGCTCCAACCTTATTTTTTGCTTCATATGAATCATATACTAGAATCAGCAGGTAACACAATTTTCATGGAAACATCAGCCGATTAATGTATCAACGTCGCACCAGCGGGGTGTAGCCAGATGTACTCTCTGAAGCGGGATCTGGATAAAGTTCCACAGTGGTTAAAGGCCAATCTCGTTACTTCAAAGCAACAAAGACACAATATTCAACAATCACGCTGAAAAATGTATCGACCAGGCTCTTGAATATAAATAAAGCATAGGTTTGCTCGGCGTCACGGTCTATGACAATGTATTATCGCATGAATACGTATCGAACATCGCTAAGTCCGCCTCTAGAAAATTGCGTTATCTTTTTTAGAACCAAAAGATATTTTACTTTGGTCAACATCTTTTCCTGTATATGTCTCAAATTAGAACCGCGCTTGAATATTGTTACCATGTGTGAAGCTCTGCTCCTAAGCATACTCTCGACCTACGTGAGAGCATACAGAGACTGGTGAACCGCCTGATAGAAGACACAGCGCTGACATCGGGGTTGGAGTCACTATCCCATCAAAGGCGGGTAGCGCCACAGCGACAGTATTCAGAGATGCCTGATCGAAAAGGCAGCGGTGGCATCGGAACTACAGTCTGGTGGGTGGATAAATACGGAAGAATTGTTCTTCAGTCGACGTACACAAGGTCAAATTTTGCAGGTATCCCCCCGCAACTTCGATTGTCAAGTATTAAGAGCCACGTTAACAGATGCCTACATTTCCTATCATCTACCCAATCTTCTACCTATACAACCTATGAATATGTAATGGTATCACATCACTTTATTCAGCGCATGTAAAGGGATATAAAAAAGAAAATTTTCTGTCAAAAGTCTTTCCCAACAATCTGACTGTGAGCCGGAAACAGTACCAAAAGTGACGATGTGTGTGAACATATTTCATATACACACATGTTCGATAAATGCGTCCAAACCTCAGAGACAAGTAATTTGAAATTGAGCAAAGAAAAATCATACAGATGCTTTACTTAAATGCTTTAAAGCCTGGACGGTATAAAACCCTTTAAAGTAATACAATTTTATCAAATTCTGCTACTACGTAAAATGTGTTACATAGTTTCCTCTTCCATCAACGTCGTCATCAACACACAGTCAAGTCGATCTTATTGCTTTCACTTCTTCCGTCCATAAGTTACCATAATGCTGTTATATATCCGGCAGTCTTCATCCCTTTTAATCGCTCGAATGGTATACCATGCATAAAAACGAAACATTAAACGGGGATATTTGATAATCATGCCCAGGCAACGTCAATTTCAGGCCTACCCTGCCTCTCCAGTGCATTCCACCCCATACTCCGCAAATCCACTTACGGAAACTTCGACATTTGTCATCTGTCTGAATATTATTCGATTTCTCTGTCAGCCAAGTTATTAATACTCATCTGACTGCATTAAAATAACATGACCTTATTGAGATGTCGATAAATATTTACAATAATTAATTTACATCTCGGTAGGTTGCAAATATCGCTGTGCTGTGTGAATATTCGCTGCTGTTGCGACCATTGAGTCGTACAACGCCACCTCTGGGCAGCCTCGCACAAGCTTATGATTTATTCATGAGGCGAGTTGAGCACGTCCACCGACTGCCAACCAACTGAAAATCGGCCATTTCGTCCGACAGTTATCGCAATCGGTTGACATTTTAAAGCGATATTCCAATGAATCATCGGACCCCACCAACAGTGGCACCATATAAATCTGACCTGTATCCGTTGGGTTCGACTGCTGATGCAGCTGAAAACGGAATCGCCGCAGGCGATCGAACTTCGTCGATCCACCACTGCCAAATATGAATATAATTTCAAGTTAGACGCAGCTTTTAGTACGTGCTAAAGAATTGAATATTCACTCTGGAGTTGCGTTGTTTCTTGACGGCACATTCGTAACGTAGCATTGGTATGACTTGTACCGCATGGACTATCGGCCAGGAGTAATGTTTGCCCCTACAGAGACCGGCCTTAACATCGGATTCGTAGTCAACGAAGACTCCGACGTCGAGCATGATTTATTGACAATTACAAAACTTCATCAGCAATTGCATGGGAGCTTATGTGGCGTGCAGGTGATGTAAACCGAGACACGGAGCCGCAATCATGTTTTACCTTTCATTAGTTTAAAAATACGGGTGATTAATATATAGCGATTTTTGTGGCTAATTAAAAATCAATTTTATAAGCAACGAGGTGCAGGTGATTGATGGCACAAATATGACTGATACTCTTTCTATTCGAGGCGGGGTTGGGTTTGGTATTGAAGACCTCGATAAAGGCGACTGCGTTACGTTGTGGATAAGGTGCGATCGGTTGAAAAGTAAAATTACTTGGCCACTGATTAAATGATTGATACTGATCACGAGGCGTTCCACACCTTGACCCTGACTGGGATAGGGTATTTGAAACATGTCAGAAGATATAAATTGTCTAGATTTCCACCTGCATTTCGATAGGCGTTAAAAAATACAACATTAATCATCAAAAGACAGTGGCAAGATTCCTCTCTTAAGGAGCACGAAGATTCCACAATCCAGGTATCAATATTACTTAAGGTTAAATTTTATATTAGTGGAGTGAAAGGATATGTGGAAAAAAAAACCATAAGAAGAGCTACGACAGTACGATGCAATGTTGTGGAGATTTTATTTATCTTTTTTTTCTCTTTCATATTGCACCGAAGCTAGAAGTTATTGCATTTACAGACCACCTGTAACTAAAAAGAAAAGAACGTTAATAGAAAATACAGTGGTCCTCCGCCTTCTATTATATTAAGCACGGTGTGTGTTAAAAATCGAGTAGGATAAAGACATCACATAAAAGATACTTAACTGAAAATTGGTGAACCAAACACATACATCCACGCGAGTTATAGTTTTACAAGTCCCCACAGAAGATTAGTTTTAGACTCGACGCCGAGGGAATGACAATCAACTCTTCTTTCCCAAATCACCAGTTATTAAATAACAAAACTCAGATTCATTCTTAGTTCTTCATCCAATTTTTATTGTTATCTTTTCTTTCCACTTCATTCATTACCTTTTCTCACTGACAATGGTTCATTACTTATTCTTTACTTATACATCTATTAGTCTTAGCTTTGTAATCTATAATCCACTATTTAACTTATTTTCAAAAACGTTTCAACATTTCATTTCAACTACTCTTTACATTTCTTATTTTTAACTTACTGTACTTCTATCCACTATTTAACTTATTTCCAATATCTTTCAACATTTCATTTCATTTGTTCTTCCTCTACACTTCTTAGTTTTAACGTATTGATCTTGAATCCACTATTTAGCTTATTTCCAATATCGTTCAATATTTCATTTAATTTGTTCTTCCCATACACTTCTTAGTTTAACGTATTGATCTTTAATCCACTAATTAACTTATTTTCAATATCGTTCAACATTTCATTTCATTTGTTCTTCCTCTACATTTCTAAGTTTTCACATACTGAATTTTTTAATCGCTATTTAACTTATTTCCACTAGCGTTCAATATATTATTTCATTTGTTCTTCCTTTACACTTCTTAATCTTTCATCCACTTTAAGCCAATTACCACTAGCCCTCTAACACTCCGTTTTAATTCCTCTTCAAGATCTTCCTACCGTGACCAACGACCGACTGCCTCATCACTTGTTCCTAATAAAAACTCGTCACCTCGGGGTCAACACCTCCCGATTACGACAATGCAATTACCATTTCAACCGACCCAATTTCCGATTTTTGACTTTAATTCGCAATTGCGTTGTACTGCTGTGTTAGTCAATATTCCTTCATTGACTTGTACCACAGTTCACCATTCGCAATTGCGAATTGACCCAATTAAGTTTTGTTTTTTTAATGTTTTGTGGCTCTTGCCGTTCTCTGCAGTTAATTGCTTTTGCATTATCCGGTAATTGTTTCAGCCTATGCAATCAATTATGATTCGTTAATCGCTTCGGAATATGCAACTCATTATTCTTGTGCGATTTGTCGATTGCTCTGAAATGTGGACTTAATTGCATTATCGTTCTGTGAGGTCATTTGAGTTTAGAATCGAGTGGCGTTTTTCTGCTTGAGTGTGTCAATGATCTCTTGTACATAAACTTTGGGAATGATGTCATCGACACACTTAACACGCGTATTCAAAACGGATAGGGTGACGCGGACTAAATAAGCATTTATGCTTACGTTCTGACAGTCGGAATAAATATAATAAATAAAAATCTGGTTTAGGTTTGAAATATAAACTCCATGCGGATGCGTGCCTATTGCTGCGAATAACAACCTCGATTCGCCACTAGTTGGGTTCTCTACGTCTTCCACTCTCGATTTTGTCTCTGTCGAAATTGACTTTTATTTTGAATTATCCAAAATCACTCTTCCTCGTAAATCAATCTTTGTCAGATTCAGTCCATCGAATTTTACGAGCTTGCTCTCAACGCAATTGACTACATAATCGAGCTGAGTAATTGCCAGGACGGCATCATCGTCGTTGCAGATTTCAACCTTCCACGGATAAATTAGGCTTGATCTGACGATCAACTTTGTTTGATCTCCTATCTCACCTCTGCCCAGGTATGTCTCGACATTGATCGGCTAGTCGATTCTTGCCTCGTCAAGTCATCAACGTTCCAAGTTTCTTGGGTACGCAGTTAGACTTCATTTTACAACAAACCCCATATAACTTCCTGTAAAAATTTCTTTCTACCTTCAAGAATCCCAGGAAAATTTCAATTTCCCCTACCTGCACCGCAATATCCACTCAGCATACCTGAAGCATTTCCTTTTGCAAGGACATTAATGCATACAGCGCGTTAGATAAGGTTCCTGGAAATACTTCTTTAAAGTGCATATGGCATCATGAATCCCAAGCCAGTCGGCACCCTTTGTCTGTGTTAAAATCCGATGTCGGATACCTTGTTTTTACAGCTGTAATAAACCGACCCGCGATTCGTTTGTACAATCGACAAACAATCACCGCATCTTAGGCATTATCAACGAAACCAAATTTTCTAGCATTTCCTAATGCAATCACGAACCCGGATTCTACTGCAGACAGAGATGCCATAAACATCCAATTTGCTTTTAGCACCACTTCCCGGATGACTAGCGGTTTATTTATTCAATTGCAATGCACATTTTCCCTCTCCTTGTTTCAGGTTTATTCCTATGGCCTTATGTATGAAAAAAAGCCAATGCGATCTTTACTCACACATACACATACATTGCCAAGTCTTTCTTTCTTGGCAAATCTCACCCTAAAACGATGAAATATCGTAGTCGTAATTCAACCAGCAAGGCGGTCGGGTTGCGCCGGCATCCACCGTACCGGCGCCGATACGGTGTGAAGCGAAGAGTTCGAGTCGAGCGCGTTAAAAATAAAAAATAATGTTTCTTGTGCTCCCCAGTATAAGGCCATTCAAGTAGAGTACTCTGTCTTACATTATTTTTTTGGTGCATCCGTGTCATCGTCAGCGTAATTAGAATCCGTTTTCAAGTTAAATAATTGTGAACCAGTTGCAACAGTTAAACTAAATAAAAGAACCCTGTAAACCGAAACAAACAACAGTGCGTTTTATTCTTCTCTCGAGGGAACAGTTTACTTTTCCGCGGAACTTCCTCTTGGTGCTGATCGTTCTTTGGTGCAATGGTGATTAACTTTTGTTTAACAACTTCGGCGAAATCTGTTAGTACGACGAGGTAGAACCCCGTGTCGTACACCGGCACATTGACCTCGTACCCCGCAATCTCTTTTCCACTCATTTCAAACAACCATTCACCAATGACTCCTTTGGTCCAGATTCGTCATACTTCGACGACCTACCTAACTTTTCCGTTGGCATCTTCTCTCCCACTCCATTGATGCGCCCTTCATTGAATCTAAATTACTCCAACTCCCTGCATTTCGCCTCAAGAAATGTTTATCCATTCTCTCTGATCCCCTCTCGAAAAAAATCAATTTTTCACTCTCTCAAGGTGTATTCCCTCACAATTGGAGAATCTCGTTCATCATACTCATCCACGAGAATGGACCCAAAGACGAAGTCGCTAACTACCGTCCCATTGCCAAAATTTCCCACTTACCACTCGAAGCCGAATTCATTCAGAGCCTGGATAGTACGCCAGCAATTCTCCTCAAGAAATACTCATTCACTTTCTCTGCTCGCCTCTTGAAAATGTATTGTATTCCCTCACTTTTGAGAAACTTCCCTCATAACCCCCATTCAGAAGGAGGGACACAAAGCCAAGTCGCTACCTATAGCCCCCTTGCCAAACTTTCAAAATAACCAAAATTCTCAAAAGTATTCTATACTATTCATTAAGTTTTCACAGAAAATCTTTTATGTCCTCAAGTCAACATGGCTTTCTCAGTAATAGATCAACCACGACCAACCTAGTTGAGTTCACTTCATTTATACTTTCAACACTAGACCACTGCAAAGAGATCGACGTGGTCTCAACCGATCTCAGTAAAACGGTGGCGTTTCTAACAGATACACACACAATATACAAGCAAATAGTGAAGAACACCGAAAGGACATCGAATAAGAAAATGCATCAGCCGAATACCAAACAATAAGATAGCAATTCTACATCAGTTGAGTGTACTTGAGTTTAGAAATTGAATTCGTACACGCCGCAGTGGCCTGATGCGTTGAGCTTTGGTTCTATCTTTTAGTGATTCTAACCGTGATAGCGTCGGTTCGAATCACACGCTTTTCACTATCGTCGCAAACGCTATAACTGGTGACCCAGACGTGATCTGTACACACAGCACACACTTTCCCATAGTAAAACAGAACTTTATTACTATAATCACGACTTCCGCATAGAGCACAGGCACACTCGCCGGCTCCGACGTTCTCTCGCTCGCTCGTTCCTCGCTCCGTCGTTCGCCCATGAAGTTGATCGTAACTAAGTTAATGAGGAGGGAGTAGTGTGGCGTTTCTAACAGATACACACAATATACAAGTAAATAGTGAAGAACACTCTAAGAAAATGTAGCAGCCGTATACGAAGCAATAACATAGCAATTCCACATCAATTGAGTACACTTGAGTTGAGAAATCGAATTCGTACGCGCGGCAGTGGCCTGGTGTGTTAAGCATTGGATCAATTTTTACTGATTCTAACCGCCATAGCGTCAGTTTGAATCACACGTTCTTCACCGTCATCGCAAACGCTCTAAAGCTGTTCATCAAAACTTCTACAACCTTATCCTCTTCAAATTATATATTTTTGAGTTCACTTCATTTACACTCTCAAGACTAGACAACGGCAAAGAGGTCTACATGTACTCAACCGATCTTATTAAAGCTTTTGACCAAATCTCGTACAACCTTATCCTCTTCGAATTATCCGCCCTCGGCTTCGAAGCTGGACTGCTGCAATGGACCTCTTCTTATCTCAAGGGTAGATTTTAGTCCGTTCGATTAAGATTCGTGATATTCAACCTCGTCCATGCTGCCTCTGGAGTCCCTTAAGCCGCTTCCACCGTCTCGGGTTTATAGTGGCCACTGATGACATTGATCAGGTCATTCAACATTCCGGCTTGTCTCTATACGCTGATGACACTAAGTTCTATAAGATCATAGTGTCAGCACCGGATTTTGCATTGCTGCAAATTGACCTAACAATTGCTCGGCTTGGTGTATGTTGCGGGGTCACAAATAAATGTACTGTTGAAATCTAGTACGTTCACTTTTGCTTGCCATGTGCCAACTGTCACTCGCCAGCTGACTACGCGTCAGTGAAAAAAGGGAACCAACTTACACGTCACAAATCAAAATCATAACTCCCACGGCTGTTCAATAACGATAATTCGTCTAGTGTGATCTTCGTGCGATAAATAGGCAATTTGGTATTAATAAAACTAAAATGATTACTTAAATGACGACTTTGAATTTGCATTAAAGACACTCACCGTTTTTTTTTCGAAACAACAAGTCAGCAGCAGTCCTGCTTCTCACCGTCGGTTTGAATACCACAGTTCGGCAGCTATCTTCCACTCTCGGTTTCGGTTGTATTCATTGGGTCGGCAGCAGTTCGGCGTCTTACGGTTTAACCATTCCTTGGCCAAGTCACCACAGCAGTTCTTCCCCTGTGTGACGTAACAGTGTAAAAACGGCCTCGTGCTTAACACCACCAAGTGCCAATCAATAACCTTATAACCAACCTCAAACTATTCTCCAAACTATCATTGAGCTTGGGATTATATACGACAGGGAGGTTAACTTCTTCTCATATACCGACGAGATGATTCTGAAAGCCAACTCAGACCTGTTAAAGATTATTTAACAACTATTTTATTATATTTTGCTTTCACAAAACTCACCCCTATTTGTTCTTGTTAGATATTGTCCTAGATGCTCTTCTGGGTTTTCGTTGTAGGAAAAGTAGCTGGAAGCTAGTAAACTGCAGCACACAGAGGAAACGAATGTACGAATAAGAACACAAAAGAAAAATCGTCTTGTACGTTTGTCTAAACCATCTTTACACACATTTATTTTTCAATTATTTTTCTTTTTACTTTCTCTCTAATTTTAAAATGCACACTAACCGAACCACACAACGCACACGACACACGTTTTACAAGAAAAAGCTAATTTTAAATCTCATTTAAATATTTCAAAATGGTCGAAGCGTACAACCACTCGCAATCATGACACAATGAACAAGAAGGAAATCTCGCGTCCTTCATATCCATATCCTATTGTGTTCCGTTTCCACGATTGTTATTTCTGGGAAGCGGAATTGGCTAATAGGGGGCTGGGCTATGGACGGTAGGAGACTATGGCTAATAGAGAGGAATTGGCTATGTACAATAGGATTGAGGTTTTTAAACAGGGGTTTAACTTTATTTAAATTATTCAACTATTGTGTTTGGGGATATTCTATTGTAATGGGAAATTGGTGATTTGGAGGGAAGGGAAGGATATGCACGTGAAGGTGAAGACACGAGATGTTAATTATTCATAGGGGAGCTGATAATTAATTCAACTTAATTATATAACAGACCTCGGGTTCGTGAATGGCTGGCCTAAGGAATTCTCCAACCTCTACGTAACCCGATCCCTCTATCTTTTCTTCGTCCATCGACGGCCAGTATATCCTAAATTGTTTCTCTTACTCAGCGCCCGTTTTTTTTCTAGAGCCGCTTCCTCTACCTTTCTCACGGTCCCACCCCACCTCTTACCTTCATAGTTAAGCTTTTTACTTTTGAAACAGCTTAGTTAAAGTACGAGTATCATATAAGTTAGATTATAAGAATTTACTTTGTATAAATAAGATTGTATTAAAATAATAACTAGGGCAGTGACCCACTAAACTAAATACAGACCATGACGCCGAGCAAATACATGCTTTCCTTAGATTTAATGCCCCTTCCACTCACCACCAGATGTGGGATCGATGATCCATTTTTCTTCTCGAACGGTAACTACTGTGTCTTTGTGGCATTAACCTTGACAGGATTGATCTTTCCCCAGTATAGGATTTTATCCACATCAGGGAGTTGATGTGGCTACACCTCAGCTGCTGCGATGTTGATGCGTTAATCGGCCAAACATTCGAAAACGAAAAAATCAATGTACTATCATTCCCAAAACTTAATAATTTGTTACCCGTTGATTCCAATTAATGATTAGTATGAATCAGAAATGGGGTCCTCGATAGTATAGTGGTTAGTATACCCGCCTGTCACGTGGGAGGCCGCGGTTCGATCCCCCGTCGGGGAGCCTCTGGCGCAAGACTAATGACCTTGCCCAGAAAAAATAAATCATTATGGAAAATTTAACAAGCCTTAGGACTTGCTAAATAAGGCCAAGACCGGTCCCCGGTTGTAGTGCCGATGATGATGATGATGAATCAGAAATGGGGTCCTCGATAGTATAGTGGTTAGTATACCCGCCTGTCACGTGGGAGGCCGCGGTTCGATTCCCCGTCGGGGAGCCTCTGGCGCAAGACTAATGACCTTGCCCAGAAAAAATTAATCATTATGGAAAATTTAACAAGCCTTAGGACTTGCTAAATAAGGCCAAGACCGGTCCCCGGTTGTAGTGCCGATGATGATGATGATGAATCAGAAATGGGGTCCTCGATAGTATAGTGGTTAGTATACCCGCCTGTCACGTGGGAGGCCGCGGTTCGATTCCCCGTCGGGGAGCCTCTGGGGCAAGACTAAAATTTAACAAGCCTCAGGACTTGCTAAATAAGGCCAAGACCGGTTCCCGGTTGTAGTACCGATGATGAATCAGAAATAGAATTGGACCTGAAATAGAACCCTGATGTACCTCAGGATTAAGAGAATACAGATCCGAACACACGCGCCGTCTACAACAACTCGGATTCTCGAGGAATCTCTTCGTCCAATCTCAAAGTTTTTGGGGAATTCTATATAAATGAATCTTACCTAGTAACGCTGTGTTCCCGTTGCGGTCAAAAGCCTTGGAGATATCTAATCCAACCACCATTAATTCACTAAGCTCGTCAATTGCAATTGCTTCACCATGTGATGTTATTCACAAAGGTCAAAAGATCACGCATGGGTCGTTGGAACGGAATCCGTATTGGCGATCACTTAGGATTCATTCACAAACTTAACCACGCTGAAACTTGACGGCCTAACACTATTTTTGTGAAATGATATATTTAAATACCAGCAACTTCCGCCTTCAAGCTAGGTACTTATACCGTCTTCTTTTTTATGAGTTAAGACTTTCTAATAAAACGGAAACAAAACCCATAGACAACCGGCATGCAAATAAATACAGAATATCAGTCTTTATGTGAATAGCTCTGCCTGATTATACGTTTCTTCGTCGTTGTACTATCAACACTGTACCGCCTTTCCTTACTCTCCTCCGCTTCTTCCAGTCGCACTGTGCATTTGAGGGTCATTAAAAATTGCCTTTTGTACGCTCGTTCGTGTAGGTAGATATTCAAACGTCAGAGGACGTGATCTACCTCTATTACCTCGCCCAAGACCAAGTAGACTTGCACGATTTCGCTATGACTATTGTTCCACTTATCATCGTTGTAGAAATGCGTAGAAGTGGATTATCACCTTTTCCTAGTCTCCCAACGTCTAACATCTTTGAGGACGTGCACGGTTCCCGGAGTCTCGAGATAACCAGCAGATGTAACTGATGATGAAGAATTTAATTGTCCATGTCTCCATGTTTGGCCTTTTCCCCTATTCGATCAAATAGGTGTCAGCAACAGAATAAGTGCCCTCTTAGTTCAGAACTAAGTTTCATTAAATGCATGACATTAGAAAAAGGTCTAAATGGCCCTTAGAAAGCTTGAGACTAACCAGTTAAGCACGTTCTTCACTTTGTAACGCTTGTACTTCATAGCTTTCATGAATAAAATTTGGGCATCCTCTGGTAACAAAGGATGGCCTCTTTATCGGCATTCCTTTCAAAGTTGCAGCGCCTTCACGCGAGGAGGGAGTTTCATTGGTTCTAGATAGTGTGAATAATACATGACTTATGAGTGTCCCCTGCGGAACACCGGTTTGAATTGTTTTCTCTCTAACCGATGACAGAGAGATCGATCGAGATTACCGAGTAGGTCTTTACTAGACGAAAAACTTCGTTATATTCGCATACATTCCCCAACTTCTATGAATTCACCGCAAGCGAGTTTCACGCAAATCTTAACAATTTAGCAACTAAACTACTTAAATGATTGCAATCTTTTTCCTAGGCATGATTTATGTTGTGTGCCACGACTGAACCGAAATTACACAGAGTGCATTACTGTCGTCATCGCTCCCAGTTTTCATTTGCATTTTTTCGCGACTTATATTTGAATAATGATATTTTGCTAAGACTGAGACGGGCGATTGCTGCAGCGGCAACAGCAGGAACGTCGGCACGCTGCTCCCATAAACAACGCCATGTGAGAAGGGGAAGCGTTTGCATTAATTAAACTTAATTATGAAAATGTCGACAAGTTGAATATGAATTCATTTGCGAACATCAGCGGAAAAATGTCAGATATGTATCTGAGTAGAAAAGTTATGTTCTCACTCGGAATTAAGGATTTATACCACTGTAAATTGTTGGGAGATTATGTCGGGAACAGGCACTTTCGAATGCAACATGACATGTGGTAGTTTCTTGTGCTAAATGATGCAGATTTCTTCTTGTCAGCGGGATTATAATAAATTAATTGCCTTGACAACTGTTCGCAAGGATAAATTGCCCTGAGACATGTCCTTGTTAAAAATAAAGACAGACAGAAAAATGTTGTAGTGATATTAATCATTCCCTTAAGGCATTCTTTCCCTCTCGAGTATTTGCCAGTGAGACTTCTTATGTGAACGGGAGAATTTTGTGGACTATAAAAATGTCTCGGTTTTTAATTATGTGCACTCACACAACAAAGGGTTCAAATGAAATTTGTAGGACATACTTCCTAGATGATCAAACGATTATAGTCTAGAAATAACAAACATCAAGCATGGAAAAAAATATTTCTGAAATTGCAGTATTCCTTAATAAGCAGTTGATGGCTTATAAATTCAATGTCAGTAAAAATTGGTCTGAATATCCACTGCAAATTTCGGGGTCGTATACTTACTTAGATAACACGTAATTAATTAATCCCGCCCACTTTTCCACCCACACTGTGATTTGACTTTTCAAGGTATCATTAACTTCATACAAGATAATATCAAAATCATAGTCCGCATCTTGACTAATTCTTCTAATCCTCCAGTCTTCAGCTAAGTAATTTCAGTTTCTAATCCTAAGTAAGAGTCAGAGCTTTATTTGTACGACGACAGTTTGATAAGTCCGTGGCTCTTTGAATTTCCCGCGCAGTAACTTTAAATGCAACAATGCTACCCTGATCTGACATCTATAAATTGTAAAAGGTTAGTTTTCTGTATTTATTCTAATAATGTTAACAAAGGGTTATATATTTCTATTGTATTAATAACCCTGACGCTCACCACCGGAAACGGAATACTGAATGCCAACTATGCGCTCTTTTTATATTGCAAACTCAACGAACAGTGAAGTTAGCATTCGTTCAGTACCCGAGAGCACAAATAGACATCCGCCGACGACATGGTTGGTCTTTTATGGGCCTTATCGAAGCGTTCCTTCTGCTTTTGTTGATCTACCATGATGTTGGAGCAACATCTCGCTTCTGTTTCATTTCGTCTTAATCAACATGCCAAACTTCCTGTTCAATTTCCAACAATCATTTTACTCCAGCAATTTCGCTTGGCGTAAAGGCGAACATTATTTCGGTTGGAGTCATACTTATGGTTGCGCTCCTCGCCGTATTCAGACTCCATTGAATGCTTCTCAACTGTTGCTTCCAATCTCTGCCAGCCACACGATCATACTTGAGCGCCGCTAGTACCATGCGGTTGCCTTCTCGACTTGCCCATATGAACGTGGTGTCTTAACGGCCGTCATAAAATGCTGTATACCGTAGGTTTGACAATATCTTGTAAATTAGCTAGGTGTGCATGCTGTACCTCTATCGGTGATTAGACGCTTGGGCATTCCGAAGAATTTGCTGACCTGGTTGAGAACGGCTTTCACTCCTTTTGTATTAGTTATCCTAACGACTTTCAAAACCCTGTATTAAGCAAAGGTGCCCATCAGTGCTCTCAAGTGTTGAGTTCCTCCTTTTCTAGTGATAAAGGGTCCAAGATGATCCAAATGAACCATCTTCGCACACTGCAGCGCTATCTCTGTCGCTCCACCCTTTTCATGTGTATATGCGCACTCCACATATCCCTCGACATACCCCCTGAAAAAACCAGTACGTCCTTCTCAGCCATTCAAGGATTTTCTCAAAGCCCATGTGCGCCGCCTCATCGTGGCACACCCGGAGAACTCACCATCGAACTCGTTTCGGCACGACCCACATTCTTTGGTTGCCGTCGCGCCTAAACAGTCTTCCACCATCTAGCTGGTATTCCTTATGGGGGCTCACCATTCGTGCAATCTGTTGCTCCTTTAAGTTGGTTTATGATGTCACGTAGCATCTCGTCTTGCCATTCCATGGTGGCTAACCAATCCGCGTCGTTAATGTATATGTAAATTATATTGGCGGATGCCTCCTCCATGTCGCGTTCTTTTTCTATTGGCCGACGACTCATCGCATCCACCCGGCGTTCCAGATTGATGAAGCGTTGTAAACTCAAATCCCTGGAGTCTGAGCCCCCACCTTGCGGCACGTGGTATCATCCTTGGCTTGTCCTGAGTTGCTACTATGCCTTCACAATCTGTGATGACCTTGAATGGTTTTCCCAATAGATATATTCAGAACCTACCCAGGTTTTCCACTATCGCTAAGAATTCCAGTTCGTAGCTGTGGTATTTTGCCCACGCTGAATCACTATACCGGCAAGTCCCAGTGCTGACGCATCTGTGTTGACCTCGTGATTACAGTCTCCATCGGACAATGCTAGGAGAGAAGGGTTAATCAGTGCAGACTTGAGGTCTTCAAATGACGGCTGATGCCTCTCCACCCGCGTAGGGATTTCCCTCTTTTAGCAGATTGTTTAAGGGCTCTGCTATTTGTGCATACCTCGGTACAAACCTCCGAAAATAATCGGAAAGGCCCAGGAACTACCTCACGCGATGCACATTTTCTGGTTCAGGAAACTCTTTAACCGCCGCTATCTTCCGCTTGCCCAATTTTACTCCGCACCCATCCACTTGACGTCCGACAAACTCAATACTGGTTTTCAGGAATGCACATGTTCTGATATTGAGGGTCAGACCCGACTCCTTCAGAACCACCACCAATTTTCCGTGGTTTTGTAGACTTTCCGCTACTGAATAATCACCGATGATAATGTCATTTAAATAAACCGCTATATCTCCGCAGTTCATGCGTGCTTTTATCTGATTCATTCACATTTGAAAGTATGCTGGGACATTCACCAACCCATTTTCCGTAGCAAAAGCGATATACTTCCTACTTTGTCTCGCTATGGGTATCTGGCGATATCCCGACTTGAGATCCAACGTCATAAAGTATTTTTTCCTGGCTATCGTTGCAACTCCTTCACAGTAAGCATCGGGAACTTTTGCTTGACCGTTACTTGGTTTAGATGCCCGTAGTCAACACACATCCAGTCTCCGCCATCTTTCTTCTTCGTAACGACTATTGGTGCACAAAAACTGGAGCTTGACGGTTGGATAACGCCCTATGGCAGCATTTCATCGATTTTTTCTTCTATTAGCTTCCGTTTGGCGAGGGGTATGCGGCAAGGTTGAACGCACACTGGCTGTGTAGTGTTAAGTTCTACCGTGCATTCCCCCCGGTCATACTGACCTAGTTCGTGAGTACATCGGGCGAAGCAATCTCGTTGAGCGTTTACTAATTCCCTTATATTCCCTTTACCCTCTTTTCCGCTTTCCCCCATGTCCATGTCGTCACTCCTGATGCCGGTCCACTCCTGTTTGGCCGATTCGTCTATGCCGGCCAAAACGTTCGTTTTACTGCTCGCAGTACAATCACTAATTTTGAGATCGTTGTGGCTCTGGATTCGAACTTGATGCTGATCCAGTAATCGTCGCCCTATGATTATTTTGTGTGGTTGGCTGTCATGCGGGACAACAAGCACTTCACACCAACTTCGTGGGGAGTCTACTTGAATGTCCGCATATAATTTTCCCGTTCTTTAGCACCCTTCTCCGAATCCGATTAATTTTCTGGCATCCTCCTCGTGGCGAAAGTTGTAGGCGTTTGCGATCAACTTCTGTATCATGACGCAATCGCTCCCCAGGTCAATAAAAGCGTCGGCAGCTCGCCCGTTCACCTATACCATCATGTGGTACACACTGCCCTCTTCTCGCTCCGACAGCTGTCTTATTCTCTTGTCTTGATAATCCCCAGTATAGCTCTGGCCTACTGGGCTCCCACCTACTGTTCAGTTACGGGCTATGTGCCCGACCTCATTGCAGTTGAAGCACTTGATTCTGGCTGCCGTTGATTGTTCTGCGTCTGTCCTGCTCTGAGAGGTCTTCATCAATCCGTTTATAGTTGTTTCTCTACCCCGTCTGTGTGCTGGCCAATTTCGTCTGACGTGTTCAATCGGGTTACACCTGAAGAATCTGATCGCGGATAATGTTGGACTTCCTGCACTAGTCCCTGACTTTCCGGCTGCGTCCACATTGCGCCTTGCGGTTGATATCTGTCTTCTCCGCGGTACTACACTTTCGCTGGACCGAATTTTCTGTAGGAGTTCCTGTATGGTGTCGGGCTGCGGTGCTTTCAACATATCGCAACACTCCGTGTTGGTTATGCCTCGTACCACGTAGTTCACAAGCGTCCTCTCGTTCAGCTAACCTCTCGAGGAAATCGCTGTCATGGCGAATATAAACTTCTCTGTGTCCTCATCTCCCATTTGTTTTTTATTCCGCAAACGTCCGGGCAGATCGACTGCATCATATTCCGTCGAGAAATTATTTAGTAAATCTCATAGGAATTTTAATGATGAGTGAAGGACTTCCATCCATCAAAGTTTTACTGCTCTAAACTACCAGTTACTGATGACTGCTATCACGACCAGTCTTCCATCTAGTTGGTAGACATCTCTAATTTCACGGACTCTTCTTACATATGCCGTGGAGGATAGTCCTGCTGTATTCCTAGGGTCGAATTCACAGAGCATCTCGACCACATCCTTCACCGTATATCCAGTCCTTGATATCGTTTGCTCCTCTGTGGCGCTTATTCTTTGTTCTGGCGCAGGTGTCTCCACCCTCCGTTCATTTGCTTGATGAGCTCGATTTCCCACAGTTTTGTCTTCATGGCTTGAATTTCGTCCATCAGTTTCTTCACTGTGTTTTGTTCGTCGTTATCCGGCGCCGTTTCCTCTTTGGTATCGCCTGTTTCCTTAGTGCTCTCACCTGGTTCGTTTTCTAGTAGTCCTTCGTAAACTATCGAGTTGTGCATGATCTGGGACTTCTCTTTTTCTCCCCTTAAGCCACCCTTCGTCGATTCGGCTTCCGCTTTCTTCATTCTACTAGCTTTGCTGCTGGGCTGAATCTGAGCTGAATCTAGGCTAACTCTGGGCTAAATCCTACTTCTGAGGTTGTGAAAGGTTTGTTTTCTTTATTTATTATAATAATGTAAACAAATGGTCTTATATTTCTATTAATAACCATGACGTCCACAACCGAGTGCCTGTCATGCGCTCTTTTTATACTGAAGACCGCACAGTGAAGTTATTGTTCGCTCGGTGCCCGAGATCACAAGTAGACGTCAGCCGCCCCAGAGTCGGGGTTACACTGAACAGAATTGTTCTTCACCATTTAAAATTACGACTATTGCTGGGAAAGGTGTATTATAAAATAGGCTGTCAAAACTTGAGCAAGCTGTGTCATTTAATTTATATTTGACAGACATTGAAAGCAGACACTTGAATTGTAACGAGCATGGAAAAAGGTGAATTTTGTGCCCTGATTAAGCATAATCAAGCAATATCCATAATTTGGGCTACGAACTGCATATCCAGCATATTCTCCAGATTTAACTCCTGGGACTATTTCCTGTTTCCAAACCTAAAGAAATCGTTGGGCGGTTAGAGATTTGGGTTATATGAAGAGTTTGTGGCGGTTCTTTAATGCATTCCCAAAGAACCGCCCATCCTCTTTAAATTAACCACCCTCCTCTTCCCATACAAAGCCATGGTACTTACCTGCAATTGGGGGCAGCGTAAGCTCCCCTGCAGCATCATACCTGAAAGGAAAACCTACCCGACGGCATACATACATTCTGAACTTTCCTGGTTCATACTCCATGAACCAGTTCATCTCCTATCGGCTCAGCTTGTCTTCAATTACCGCTAAACAAACGCTGGCCAGCGTATTGCGGACACAGCTGCAATCGATATACCTACTTAATCGTATATCTTATCCTACCCTAAGGCCCCCGCTAGTGCGACCAATTCTCTAGCCATTACCCAGCCATGCATTTGATTTGACCATGAAGGTGATCGTTTCACCCATGAAGACGCATCATCTAACCCGAACAAACAATCCATAGCCACCGTCGTCGAGTTTTCTGTGGAGTTAACGTCCAGGACCAATTTCCCCCATTCTGCTTCAGAGCCATTTGGCTAAAGTAAACAGATTCCCAATCTCTGGTCGAGCTGTTGACACCAGTAGATATTGCCTACATCGGTATTTCCCCGGAATCTCAAGCAAATCCAATGGCGTCCCCTTTGCACCATAGGCACATCATGTACATTATGCGTGCCACCATTTGACCTGTGAAATAGCGTTTTTGTTTACTTTGAAAAAAAAATCTATTTCGTTCCCTGGCATACATCATCAACGATGTATGGGTACATCGCCGCAGCCCCTGATGATCGTGCTTTTGTTTGATCAGGTGTCCGCCGATCATCGTCTTCTCCGCAGGGCATCGAACCTGCCCTACACAGCCAAGTAGATCAATTTTGCTCCTCCTCTATCGATGCAATTCACGGCCATTGAATCTGATGGATATGAGTTGCATCGAGGAGTCAGATTTAAACTTCGTAAGCGTACACACGCTATTTTTCTTGAGAGTCAAATTTAATCCTTCACCGAGTTAAGTTCGCTTGCCTTTTTTGAGTTTGCGAGAGTTAAGTTCGTTTGTCGTTCGTGGTCTATTCTTTTAGAGTCAATACGTTTTCCAAGAAAAAGGTGTGCGCGGAAATATTCCAGTTCCCGATGTAAAGTCAGTTTTGGTGACAGCAAAACAAAAAAAAAAGAATGGATAAATCTACCTGCAGCTCCCAATGTACAAAAACAATATATATACCTACACCCACGTCGTTTAACGTAGGAAATAGACTCAAAAAGCCAGGGCATTTGTTTACTTAGTATAGAACGGTGTTATGAAAAATACTCAATAAAGGAAAATTAAAATAAACACAGTGCGTTTTATTCGTTTGGTTTTTCTTGTGTGACAATTTTGACAGCAGGCATCGGTGGTGTTTTTATTGAACCTGTATTCTTGACGGTACCAAATAAAAACCACCCACAAGTTCATCGCAGAAACTAACGCCTATTTTGAGGGCCTTGAGGAAACTTATTATTTGGAAGGAATAAAAAAATTGTAAAACCGCTGGACTAAATGTATTAAGCTAAAAGGAAGCTATGTTGCTTATTTTCCGAAAAAAAAAATGTTTATTCAAAAAGTCATTGACTTACCAAACTGCCCTCGTACATTCCAACTAAGGACAGGCTTTCCCCTTTTACGCCGGTCCTTCGGTTCGGAATTGCAGACTTTTCTAGGGTAAATACAGATATTCATCAGCTTTGACACAGCCACTTAGTGGGGTCAATCAGAACTTCCTGACAAGGTCGTTGTTTTTATACGGTTCGCAAAGTTCCCTATAATAGAATCCATTCGCAGCAGTGTCTAATTTTCTATGAATAATTTAGCATTCGAAACGGCAAAAGATGTTCTCATTCTACTCTTTGTTTTCTTTTATAAAGAGTTTCGTGTAGTGTTGTGATACCCTGGAATATGCACATTGCAGGCAACATCAAGTGAATATAGGAAAAGGAAATCTCGATGAACATTGGATTGAGGCATTTTTTTACTTTTAAGGGGGTATTCTGGTCTAGACGCACGAATTTAACGCAATTTTTGAAGCGCTGTAAAAAAAAAGCAATCAATATTTTTACTATGCATTTTTTTATAGGATGTTTATTAACATTTCAAGAATACAGTTGATGAAGTGGGGGATCTCAAAAAGTTGGCACGCGACCATACCCACGACGCAACCCTCCAGCAATCTGAAAAAAAAGAGTATTAATTTACTGAAATGCCTCTGTCGTTGGAACTAAAAAAAGTTGAAAAATGTTTTTTTAACAAAATGGTGACTGCTTGAAAAAAAAAATTTATTTTTGTACCACTTTTTTTTAGTTTTTCGAATTTTTTAAAAATAGTTAACATTGAAATTTGGGGATGAGGATAGTTCATGCAATAGAAAAGCCTATAAAGAAGACATATACTAAATTTGAGGTGAATCGGTTCAGTAGAACTTGAAAAATCGTGGGTATTGCTTTAAAAAAAAAACAGTTTCGAGAAAAACGCCTTTTAAGTTTCACGTAAAGTCTCTCGCGGTCTAAGTCATGAAATAATATTTTAGGCTTACGTTTATTCAATCTGCCATTCCTGGTGCATACATTGGACCTTCCTCGACTTCGAAATAAGCATCTTTCGCGCTTCTCTATTCCAACCGAGCAGTTCTGGGCTCCTTTGATGCGTTAGACGCTCGTATCTCTGAGCGGTCAATCCGGGCATTGTCTCCTTTCCTAGCGAATGAATAATTTTCTGGACCAATTTTGACTCCCATAAGCATCATTATTTTTAAAAGAGGAATGTAGCCTTCATTGAATATGCAAACAGCAATAAACGTAGCAATTTCAATGACGTGAGTTCCGGAATGAATATGTTTCGGCGCGAAAGTTCAAATCAAAGAGTTTCAGAATTCAACTGTTCGCAACTGGATGCAAGCTTGTGGGGAGGAAGTATGTACCAGCATGGGTACTTGGTTCACTCCTCCCACCACCATTCACTCCACTGTTCAACAAGGTTCCAAAAATGAGTTCAGCCAGAATTCGCCGGAAATGATTCCGACGAACACCAATGGAAGAGCACAAACAAAACTCCACAACTCACCGTATGAGACTCTGAATGATCACGGGACGATCACCAAATGAATTGCTATTGTTGCTGTTAATTCCACTTAAACTAGGGAGTGTTAACTCGCGCCTCTGGATGTATGCGTCCCCGCGGCGCCGCGGGGAGCAGGACAAGACACAACCGACGTGTCTGGTGGTTAAGATACGACTCAACGATATTCAATCGTTTAGGGTGAAGATCGTTGGTAGTACACATCTATGTGTAAATGAAGATCACTTGGTTTTTTTCATACTCAAGGCCATGGGAATAAACCTGAAACAAGGAAAGGGAAAATGTGCATTGCAGTTGAATAAATAAACCGCTAGTCATCCGGGAAATGGTAATAAAAGTAAATTGGATGTTTATGGCATCTCTGTCTGCAGTAGAAACCGGGGTCGTGATTGCATTAGGAATTGCTAGAAAATTTGGTTTCGTTGGTAATGCCTAAGATGCGGTGATTGTTTGTCGATTGTACAAACGAGTCGGTTTATTACAGCTGTAAAAACAAGGTATCCGACATAGGACTTTAACACACGAATCGCGGGTCGGTTTATTACAGCTGTAAAAACAAGGTATCCGACATAGGATTTTAACACAGACAAAGGGTGCCGACTGGCTTGGGATTCATGATGCCATATGCACTTTAAAGAATTATTTCCACGAACCTTATCTAACGCGCTGTATGCATTAATGTCCTTGAAAAAGGAAATGTTTCAGGTATGCTGGGTGGAGATTGCGGTGCAGGTATGGGAAATTGAAATTTGCCTGGGATTCTTGAAAAGGTAGAAAGAAATTCTTACAGGAATTATATGCGAAAAGATGAATGAAGGTAAGTTTTCTTTCACATGGACTTTTTAGATTATAGATTTGATCTATATAATGCGTGAAGCATTTACAGGTGGTAATGTTGTTACATTAGCGAAGTTAGGAGATTGGCTGAATGTTATGGGGATTTTATGGTAAGTAGACAGTGGGGTGTCGTGGAACCGCCACCTACTCCCCCCAGTTACGAAGTCACGAAAAAAAGGTAGGGCTGGAAGGGATGCTCGAATGGCTGGTGCGTAGTGATAGGAGGGCCTGTTTGGTTATGCAGGAGAAATTGTCGTGATGACAATTTTCTGGTTGTGATATGGGCCTGGGTCGATACTAGATGTGGACTCGGTTGTTACCGCGTGATGCTTTCAAGGGCAAGGGTGTGCCGTGTGGTTCATTGGCCAATTGTGGGTCGCTTGGACCAACAGGCTTATCGTCTGAGTAGGTCGGAACCTATCGGCAATCCACTCGCATCCGCAGTGACGAAGTGGCGTGTGCGGGGTGGAGGGGACTTATCCCAGGGTAATTCGCATCCGCAACGGCGGGCTACCGTGTGCGGGATGGGAAGGAGACTCGAGTCCAGAGTCGGTGTCCTTCATCCATACGTTTGTATGGCGAATTGTTTGCCGCTGGGACTGGTGAAGGGGGCGGGCACTCAGTTGCGTGGCTTACCGATAGGGGAGGACCGGTACATTGGTGCCAATGTAGAGATAGCTGCGACCTCGAACGAACGGCAGCTTCTGAGGAGGTGCCGGCCAGTGGCGCTTGGTTAAGGGTAGGCGACTTAACTTAGGGGGCCCCTGGTGTGGTTGGTTGTGTCCAACCGCATGGCGCCCTTGGGTTAATAGATGCGCGCTCCAAAGGTATTGATGCACCTGAGATGTGTGCGGCGGCGTAGAGGGGCGTGTATTGCCTTGGGTTGCCGCTAATATTGGGCCTTGGAGGGGCCTACTGAATGGAATACCTCTATGAGGTGTTTCTGGGTGGGGTTGGGTAGAGACACCTGTGTAAGGTGTTCTAGGTAGGGTCTCAGGCTGGTGTTGCTGAGACATTTGGGATACGTTCAGAGACCTAAGGACGAAGGTCCTGAAGTTTATGTAAGGAGGTAGGGCCGGGCGTCCTACTCAATGATTGGCACGCAGGGTAGCTGGTGGATAGTAAGGAGCCGGTTTGGGCGTCCAACGTGCTACTGGTCATAATGCTACGCGCAGTAGCTGTGGTTCAGTGAGGAGCCGAGGCTGGGGAAGAAGGTAGAGTAAGGACGTGAAGGCTGTGGTTGGCGAGCATGAGCGCCAACCTCCAGAAAAGGGACAGAAAAAGTCGATTTAAGACAAAACCGGGCGTCCTATTGAGTGTTGCTAATCGTAGTAGCCGTTGTTAATTAGGGAGCCGGTTTGTGGAAGATGGGTGTCGATCAGAGGCAGGCAGAGTCTCATAAACTGCCTTTGGCGCGCAGGGGCGCCAATGTTTGTAGATGCGGCGGAAAAGGTTAAAAGGGGGCGTCAAAAGGAGTTAAGCAAAGGCGAGCTAAGTCGCATGAAGTGAAACCGAGTTCGTGTTTGCATTAGGAAATGCTAGAAAGTTTGGTTTCGTTGATAATACCTAAGATGCGCTGATAGTTTGTCGATTGTACAAACGAATCGCGGGTCGGTTTATTACAGTTGTAACAACAAGCTGTCCGACATAGGATTTTAACACAGACAAAGGGTGCCGACTGGCTTGGGATTCATGATGCCATATGCACTTAAAAGAATTATTTCCAGGAACCATTAATGTCCTTGCAAAAGGAAATGTTTCAGGTATGCTGGGTGAATATTGCGGTGCAGGTATGGGAAATTGAAATTTGCCTGGGATTCTTGAAAAGGTAGAAAGAAATTCTTACAGGAATTATATGCGAAAAGATGCATGAAGGTAAGTTTTCTTTCACATGGACTTTTTAGATTATAGATTTGTTCTATATAATGCGTGAAGCATTTACAGGTGCTAATGCTGTTGCTGTTGCATTAGCGAAGTTAGGAGATTGACTGAATGTTATGAGGGTTTTAAGGTAAGTAGACGGTGGGGTTTGGCGGAATCGCCACAAGCTCACACTACATATAAAAATGAATTTAAAAATACATAAAGGTTACCTTCGGTTATTGTATTTCAATATATATATATATATATATATATATATATATATATATATATATATATATATATATATATATATATATATATATATATATATATATATATATATATAAAGGCACAAAAGCTTTTACTAGTAAACAGGGTCGCAGGTTGACAGAAAGTCCCTAATGTCTTTAGTTCGATTCGTTCCGGCCCAGTCGGTTTAGACGGCGCGTCAGCAAAACAGCCATACCTCCGAAAATAATTTGAATTTTCTAAATCCTCTTAAAGACATATTCTTAGAGGGTTAAGCTTTGAAAATATGAAGAAAAAAAATTATTTTTTCAAATTTCTAGACCAGAATACATCCTTAAGTTGTTTACTCACTAGCTTGGCCGACTGGTATGCTTAAAATCTAATATATATATGTTAAATCTTATTAATCCCACGCGGGTGACTAATACCATAACAAATTACTTTTCGGACTTGCTTCATTTTTCATCATCATCATCATCGTCGGCACTACAACCGGGATCCGGTCTTGGCCTTATTTAGCAAGACTGTCCACCAGTATCCGGTCCTTATCCGAGACTTGTTAAATTGTTCATAATCATTTGTTTTTCCTAGCAAGGTTATTAGCTTTGCACCAACCTTTCCCAGGATGTCGCTGCATGCATTAGTTAACTACTTGGCGGGTGCCAAAGTAGCTATCCAGGGGTGTCACGTGGAAACTGCATGTCAACTTGGATTGAACAGGGACAAGGACCTTCCTGGCCTTCGCCGGGTTGAGACTTTGTCCTGTATGTTCGCTCCCTCTCTCCCCCTGCTTCATTGATATGTTTTAAAAAAACTTATCGGTTGCTTATTGTTAGAAATACAGCGTTTACATTGATTAAAAAATGTCGATTGATAATTGTTGACAGTGTAACTTACCCAAAATACCCAAAATATTGAATTATTTTATTGAATATTTAATTAAGACAACTATCTTCAAATCGCCTTATATTGGAAATACCTTGTTCGGCAGTTCAGAGAACAATGTTTGTTAGATTGTATCTGACTCTGTAGTGTATAGTACAGGTAGTATAACCTTAGTCACGATAACCACTGTATAAGACTGCTACATTATGAAGTGAAATAAAACTTGCTCTGAATATTACTTTCTTTTAATTACGTCTTAGATTTTTCGTGGCCATGTGTCCGCCTTCAAGTTACATTTTAGAGGTGAAATTTGGACACACGCGCCCTCAACAATCAATTGAAGCAATATTTCCAGTAACCGTCTGACAAAACCTGCAGACAGCAGCCATATATCGGTGCCCAAAAATAATTTAGTATTCCCGTCAATACGAGCAATAACTCATGAGCTGCCATCAATCACTGCCAACATTTCGATCCGGCAAATCACCAGTTTCAGTCCTCCCGCACCATTAACTACTAGCTGCCAACTGGTTTATACACAAACACAATAGCAAATGGACAGAAGAGTTCCGTGGTCTTTGTTTGAGATGCCAAAAATGTAGAATTTTGAAAAGAAAATGGTAATCAATCCTGGCAACAGACGGGGACTCGAACTCATCAGTCTTCGCGAAGTGTTATTTTTTGACGCCTTGCGGCATGCGGGTATGCGAACGAGACTTCTGTGAGACATTAGGTAATTTTATTGTGAAATAATCTAGTGGTGTGCCATGGACGCTTTCTTTAGCTTGAATACAGTACTATTAATCTCTCGTGTCATTAGAATACGCGTATGTAAATTGTATGTTACGTTGCTTATTCAGCACAACAAACGGAAATCATTCTTGGCCTCCTGGACTTTACCTAGGGTCGTGTGTAGAAGTTTAACGAATATAACGTAGAATTACGGTTGAAGAATTAAACGCATTTAATTGTCAATTAATCTTCATTTTATTGTAATTGATTAGCAATAAACGTCGATATGTTCGTGGCAATTACGGTTCGCATTTGAAACCCTATTCGCTCTTGGCAAATTATAGTAACTATCGTGACAGGTAAAATGCCTATATTTATTGGTTATTTAGGAAGGCTGTTGTTTTTATTACAGCAAGTAGGAATTACAATTACCTGCTTATGAAAGTATTTATTAGATTGTTTCTAAGTTTTGCTGAGTTACGACATCGATTCTCCTAAGGTCTCCACATAATAACTTGAATTATAATGAAGGTTATCATTTAATACATCATCATCATCGGCACCACAACCGGGATCCGGTCTTGGCCTATTTAGCAAGTTTCGAGGCTTGTTACATTTTCCATAATAATTTATTTTTACGGGCAAGGTTATTAGCATCATTTAATGCATGGGTGGGCTGAAAAGTTTCCGACCTTACAAAGTTACATGACATTTTTTCTTAAAATTATTTGTTATTATTATTATTTATTACAATGCAAGTAAATTACATGGTGACTTAAGTCTAATAGCACTAGCGACTAAGGCTTTCGGCTAATTCTTAAAATTTATTTTTATTTTTCTACATAGTCTCCTAGTAAATCTACAGACTTCTCCCAGCGATGCTCCCATCTCTCTAATCCGTCCAAATAGTACTCGGCGTTTTTCTCTGGAAAATAACTGTTCACGAAGGTGATTGGCTCCTCATTTGACGAAAATCTCTGTCCTCCGAGGGCAATTTTTAGATTAGGGAACAAAAATATGGCGGTTGGGGCCAGATCTGGGGAGTAAAGCGGATGGTCAAGCACTTCAAACTGAAAATGTGGCCGTTTTTTTCGCAATATCTGCCTTCAGTTTGTCAACTAATGAGGCGTAGTATGCTCCAGTAATGGGTTTTCCTTTTTGAAGATAATCGATTAAGATAACTCCATGACTATCTCAAAAAACAGTTTTTGCTTTTTTAGAGCCGGTTCACCTTTTGCAGTCCACTGTTTTGACTGTATTTTTGTTCGGGCGTATAATAGTGTATCCAAGTTTCATCGACAGTAATTAATCGGCTCGGCTAACTGGGATTTATTGCATCTAAACTGTGCCAACGGACCGTTGAAAATGTTCATTCGAACACGTTTTTCATCTAACGTCAGCAAACGCGGCACTCAACGCGCGGACAGCGTTCTCATGCCCAAATCTTGATTTAAGATGTGACAAACACGTTCTTTGGACATTTTCATACCCTCTGCTATCTATCTCACTTTAATTAGGCGGTCGTCTAGCACGATTTGGTGAACTTTAGCGATGTTATCGTCAGTTGTTGTAGTTTTTGGACGTCCCGAACGTTCATCATCTCCCAAGTTCTCACGGCCACGTTTAAATTCAGCTGCCCAAAATTTCACGGTGGTAAATGATGGTGCAAAGTCCCCATACACAGAGTCCAACTCATTTTTGATTTGCGTATGCGTATTGCCTTTTAAAAACAAAAATTTGATGGCAGTCCGATACTCAATTTTGTCCGTTTTCACAAAAACACACACCGATTCACTCAAAAGACTGTCAAATAAAAAACTACGCGTCCAAAATAGATGAAATTTTGGTGAGCAACTGTCAAAAGATGCACAACTACATTCACTTTTATTGACGAGTGCCGCTATCTTCACGTTGAGGTCGGAAACTTTTCAGCCCACCAAAGTGTGTATTACTATTTATTACTACTATTATTGTTATTATTTATTGGCCTGTAGGAACCCGGAATGTCATGACCTCACCGACTGGACTCCGTCAACGTTCCCTGTCCTGTGTGCTCTCCTTACACGCTTGCCTATCCGATCCGATCTCTTCAGGATCAGACCTGACATTCTCCCCCCATCTCCGCCGCGGCCGTCTTGCCGATATCTTTCCCGTTCGTCTACCGTCAAGAATTCTCTGCACGGTCCTATCGTTGCTAATTCGCGCCGCATGTCCGGTTCATCTTAATCTTCGCGACCCGATTACTTTCACTATTGTAGGTTTTTGGTATAGCTCTTCCAATTCGTGGTTGTGGAGTGTCCTCCATTGTTCTCCTTGCTCGTCATATTTACCTTCAAAGATACCCCTTAAAACTTTATTCTCGAATACTCGGAATTTGTTTTCTTCCCGTTTTGTGAGAGCCTATGTTTTTTCTCATCCGTACAGAACAATCGGCATGATTATGGTTCTATAGACCCAGATCGGCGGTCAGATTACCCCTTTATCTTTGCAGTAAATGCAGCGTGGTGTGTACCGCGTCATACAGCGGATTATTTGGTAGAAGTTCTGGACCTGGTGCGGACCTCGCCCTCTATTTTTCTCTATTTCACAGACAAGGGTTTTTTCCCAGGCACTTTTCTTTTGTCTTCGGAGTCTTTTTTCAGATCTTCTGAGCTCTTTGTATTTCTCCTCGCGTACCCGCGTCCTATGAGACTGCTGTATTGCCCGGTATGCAGCATTTTTACGTTCAGTTGTGGGTTTGCACTCATCATCAAACCAGTCGCTCCGATCTCTACGACTACTGCCTAAGATGGAGTTGGAAGTAGTAATGACAGTATTCTTAAGGCGGGTCCATTTCTCTTCTACGTCCCGCATTCTGATCCCAGGACTTACTCTCCCTCTGTCGAGCTCTTCGAGTGCGAGTCCTAGCGCATGACCAAAGGTGTTACTGGTATTCTCATTGCGTAAGGCAGCCGTGTTGATTCGAACATGATCCGCGGATGCGATACGTCTCCGTAAAGCAATCCGCGCTCGGAATACTATACCAACAAGATAGTGATCCGAATCGAAGTTGGCAGCTCGGTACGTTGGCACCGTCCTCAGACTCAAGGAGTGGCGGCGATCTATCAACACGTGATCGATTTGGTTGCGAGTGGCTCCATCAGGTGATACTCAGGTGGCTTTGCGGATATCTTTACGCGGAAACGTGGCACTCGCAACCACCAAGTTCTTTGATGCTGCCAGTTCGATGACTCGTAGTGCATTGTCATTGGTGTTCTCATGCAAACTATGGGAACCTGCGTAGTGCCGCCTCTCGACCTGTTTTCGCATTCAAATCACCAAGAACGATTTGCATATCGTATCTTGGGCAGGCATTGAGGGCCCGTTCGACGTTTTCGTAGTATTCTTCATTTTCGTCGTCAGGGGACTCCTCTGTAGATCCGTGAACGTTTATGAGGCTTGTGTTCTTAAGCTTGCCTCGCACACGAAGAGTGCATCGTCTCTCGTTTATTCCATTAAAGCCGATAATGGCAGGCATCAGTTTTTGGCTGACTAGAAAGTCTACCCCGAACACATGGTGTTTTGTATGACAGCTGTAATATGTTTCTTTGAATAACACCGCTCCCCGTCCATCTTATTTTTTGTACTGCTGTTATGCCAGGCTTATATTCGGACATGGCATCGGCTAGCTGCTGTGCAGCTCGAGATCTCTATAGTGAGCCGACGTTCCATGAGACAATTCTTAAATCGTTTAGCCATTTTCGTTTGGGTGGTCGTCGTCGTGTATCCGGTCCATATTCGAGGCTCGATAAATTTGTCATAATAGTTTGTTTTTCAGGGCAAGGTTATTAGCTTTGCGCCAACCTTTCTCAGGATGTCGCTGCATGCATTGGTTCAGTACTTGGCGGGTGCCAAAGTAACTATCCAGGAGTGTCACGCGGAGACTGTATGTCAACTTGGATTGATCACGGACAAGGATCGTACTGGCCTTCGCCGGGTTGAAAGCAATCAGAGACTTTGCCCTGTGTCTTCGCTCCCATCATCCGTACATGTACGAGGGCAAGCCACTAAGTCTTTATTCGGTGAGCACGATTTGCTTTTATTTTCTTTTTTCATCATCATCATCGGCACTACAACCGAGATCCGGTCTTAGCCTTATTTAGCAAGTCTCTCCACCGGCATCTGGTCTATATTCGAGACTTGTTAAATTGGCCATAATCATTTGTTTTTCCGAGCAAGGTTATTAGCTTTGCGCCAACCTTTCTCAGGATGTCGCTGCGTGTATTAGTTCACTTCTTGGCGGGGGCCAAAGTAGCTATCCACGGGTGTCACGTGGAGACTGCATGTCAACTTGGATTGAACAGGGACAAGGGTCGTCCTGGCCTTCGTCGGGTTGAAAGCAATCAGTAACTTTGCCCTGTATGTTCGCTCCCATGCCCCCTATTTATGTATGCTTCATTATATAAAGTCTTTCTCATTTAGCTGGCCTAATAATGACGCATAATATTGTCCAGTTATCGTTTATCATCATCGGCACTACAACCCGGATCCGGTCTTGGTCTTATTTAGCAAGTCTCTCCACCGGTATCGGGTCCATATCCGAGACTTGTTAAATTTTTTATAATAATTTGTTTTTCCGGGAAAGGTTATAAGCCTTGCGCCAAGGTTATCGTCTATCCTGTTTCCAAATAGTCAATGAAGATAATACCACGTGCATTCGAAAACACGGTAGCCATAACCTTTCAGCTGATAACAATCCACTGTTTTGACTGTTCTTTCGTCTCGGGGGTATAGTGGTGTATCCATGTGTCATCTACAGTTACTAATCTGCTCAGAAACCCATCTGGGTTGCGACGCATGCGCTCCAAAAGTTCTCAGCTGAGAGCAAATGCGGCACCCATCTCGCAGTTATTTTTTTATACCCAATTTATCATGCAAAAGTGAAACATGAAAAAATGTTAAATTGAGAGATATCTAGTGAGGAATAATGCTTACTAAACTAAATTAAACAGACTATTAGCGATGCTAGGAGCGCCATCGTAGGCAATTCTAAGGACTTACTGACCTACTCTTGTAGTTCAGAATGACCTTGCAGTATAAACAATGTTTATTTCCGTCAAGTAGACAGCACGCCTTAATTCACGTTAAAAATAAACTTGAAAAAAACACAGAAAATGAAACTATTTTACATCAATTGAATACATTCGTCGAAATACAAAAGACATTTGATGCACTTGTCAATCGAGCAAATTATAATATTTTTATTCGAATAAATAAAAAGATTTTTGTAAGAATTAGCTATTATATTTGTATTTACTTTAATCCAGACCGGTTTATTTTGGGACACGTGATATAGTTCTAGAGTAGTGGTCTTTTTAATTTTTCAATCGGTGTGCAACTTTGATAATTTTCTAGCAGGCGGGGATCCATGATTTGTGTCTAGTTCTATCTGAACCTCCAATCAGCAATTTATGGAAGAATTTTTCGCACACAGGTCGGTAATTGCTTTCTGCTAAAATATGCATTTATAACATATTATGGGCATTTCAGCGGAAAATCCGCACAATTACACGACGATAAACAACATATGCCCACCATGCCTTTCCATGAAAGATATAATATAGGGATGTCTTTTAGTCCGACCCATTTTTCGATGCAATTTGTCAATGATGCCTGGTAGTTGCATAGTACATGTGTAACAGGTTAAAATGCCAAATTATAACACACTATAATTATGCAACATTGAATGGTTTAGGAACCATTATTCCACACGGAATTGTTTCATTTATGCGAAAAAGTGGAAAAAAATAAAGTTCAACGCATTCGCTCACCTTTATAACTGATCGTGCTTCAAAACAAAATAAAAATCACATGACTTTTCTATAATTCCGGTTGAAAAACAAATTGCACTGGTTTTAATGAAAAACTCTGTGTTTTCTGAAAACTGTATAGAACGATATCCCCCGAAGACCTGAGTCTTAGAATCCCAAAACATCTAAAAACCCGGAGTAGCGAGCGAACAACTCGCTCACTTCTATTCCGTCAGATACGAGTTCCATTTAACTGTCACTTGTTCGCTCCAACTGGTTAAATATCAACTTTTATGATCTGGTGTCCTGTCAAGGCTCCACTCTGGTGCAGATATTCAACACATTTTAATTAAGACACCATCACTCAGCAGTTTTTAATAGGCTGTCAGTTGTCGCTGATCAAACATGGTGACGCCAATTAGTGCATACACCGTGGCGTCGTCGTGATCACCTACTTTTAGTCCGAGCTGGGCGACAGTCTGTAGGCGTTAATGTGGGAACAGGTGGCGTTATTTCATTACAGAAGTTTAATTTCCACCTGATGGAATGCACATAAAATTGGGTCTATGACCCTATATACAAATACAAACCTCATGTAGAAGATAAATAAAATTTGAATTTACTTAACGATCACCTCTTGTCGGTAGTACTATATAACCTCAGTAATTTAACGACATCTTTAAGCAAATGGAAATATATTAATTCAAATTAGAATTTAAACAACCGATCGTTTCGATCGACGGGTGCACATCGATAATGTGACCTCGGTGACTTAATGACAACTTTAAGCAAATGTATCAGGTTCCAAACGTACCTTAAGCAGTTTATTTACGGTTTTCATTGCTTAGCGAGGCGTGATTGACATATTTACCGCCAGCACAGTGTTAGATATATTGACTCTCCCCGCTCCTTCCTTTAGTATGATAACACTGCAGCAAAGATAAAAAAATACATTGTACATATCGGACGTATAATAAGTAGATGCTAATGATATTGCTATTGAAGTGCTCACTCATTCAAGGTGTAAATCGTTGATCATATATGGAAAACATGCGATCGTAAACATGGTCGTCGTAGGCAATGTAAAGTGGTTAGTGAACACCGATCTTTTAGCCGACCAGTTGTATGATCATGTCGCTGTTAATTACATATAACACGACTCAGATGTCTGGAACGCACTAGCCAAGCAATCGACTTGTTACGATAAATGCCAAACGATAACTAGGGACGAGCGCTTCAGTTCAATTAGCATTAGACATTGGCTCCGTTGATCGACACTTTACTTTGCCAATTAACACAATTACTTAATTGTGAGTTCGTCTACTGCTGAAGTTTTGTGTTTGTCTGACATATCATTCTGTCAATATTTGCCAATTATAATACCCTGCAAATTTGTGTGTATTTTCAAGTTTGAGGGGAGGTGTAGATGAGTGTTTCTCAGAATAAAGCATTGCGTACGTTTGCGCGTGTGGAACAAAATTCACTTACGAATACGTTTTCTATCAAATCGATGACTGATGAACATTCATTATAACTATTTCCCTTAGTATATTAATTGTGTACTTCTCCAATTACTGAGCTTGAACTCTGGAGTTTAAACCTATGAAGTTGCATTTGAAGAGCTCCCAACTGATTTTTGAATTGTTTTTTCTTACCACGATGAGATAGTTAATGTAGACTGTTGATTGAAGGCTGATGTTACTCAATGACTGTTTCAACATCAGCGATTCCGTTACATTCTCATCGCATGAATAGAGTGCCAAAAATTAAAGAGAAATATTGAAGCAAAAATTATAACTTAAAATGTATTTTGATATACTACTGTGGGGGTGAGAAGTATAATGCCTAACATGGGCACGGTTTCCACTTTTACCCCAACAGTTGTCGACAGAAAAATTGTTCACAGGAGGAAGGCAATAAATGAAAATGCACTGGTGTTGACTTGATGTTAATCCTTTTTTTATTGGTATCGTCTTTTTTCTTTTTACTTAACTTGTAACTTAGTATTAATATTTGTATTTTTTTTTTTTTTTTTTTTTTTTTTTTTTTTTTTTTTTTTTTTTTTAAGACGAAACACTTCTTTTTCGACACTGTGACCGGGTAACTCAAAAGTTGACTCTTCCGATTTGCTTTCGATTATCGACTTTCTTACGGCGAGATTGCCCGCGTCGTGATTGTAGACGACTTATGCTTGAACGCTCGATGTAGCGTCCGCACGTGTGTTCTATCTTTGCACACAGGACAACCAAAAGAGATCACGCCTCTGCTCTCTCATTGTCACGCCCGTCGAAGTGTGGTAGATAATCGGTTAATTGATACTCGACGAACATGTGAGAATGAGAGGACAGAAACACGATGTACTGTGATCTCGGGGTGGATTTGGTTGTGTGTGCTGGTATCAAATGCTGTTTCTGAGCATGACCTACTGCCCTAGTGTTACGGCTGTGGTGATCTCAGAGAGCATTGAACCGTGTGGAGGCAGAATTATGAAGGAGAGGAAAATTTATCTGGTGCTATGCACCTGCGAAAAGAAATCATTGATCCCAAGCGAATAGATGATCTGCGGAAAATTGATAGGACGCTACATTGGCTAGGGAAATGGTACCGTAGGAAAAACGCTAAAGACTGTTGGTAATTACCCAAGCCATTGATTGACGCTGCAACTGCGTCGTTTGATTCGACTTGGTTGTTGCTAACCAACATGAATGAAATTTCCGGTGGAAATCTCATGGTTAGAGGAATGGAGTTGCCGTATGGCAAAAAGTGTAGCTAAACTCAATTATGCATTATCTACATAGGATAATGAGTTTAGCTAAGCGTCCTTTGGGAATACATGATATTTCAGGTGAATATCATGAACGGTGGAATGGGGGATAATATGACGCGCTGAAAGCGGTCGAAATAAGGCGGAAATTGTGGTTGGAATTGTCGGTTGGTTCTCCATGTAATATAGAGAACCCCTACACTACTAAACTCCTCGATTAACATTCAAAGAAAGACTTTCCGGTTCCCTAACTTATAACAACTTTAGGAGAATGCGTTAGTCGGGGAAAAAGAAAACCAGTACTTATATGTTTATTTCAAGTCATTATTTAACATGGTTTGGATTGACCGATTCAAGCCAAATGGGCGTCGGTTTGCTCTGTAATTTGATTCCGTTTTGAAGTTAACTCCATAAAGCGTTCCTCCGTCTTCAATAAACCCATGCGTTCTCAGACAAAACTCCAAAACATAGAGTTAAATCAAGAAAGCTTCGAGATGCCATGGAATATATACCGAATCCATATTTGCCTAGAATTACCTAATAGGAACGCTATGATGGGTTTTCCAATAAAAAAACGATATGTTATTAAAATTAAATAAAACAAAAAATATTTAAGATAAGAGCAACACTTTTTAAATATTGTAAGACGCTAAACGACTGAGCAATTTAGAAAAATTGAAAATGTATCTTTTTGCTTAAAAGATTGTTTCATCATCATCATCGACACTACAGCCGGGAACCGGTCCTGGCCTTATTTAGCAAGTCTCAGCTGAGGCTTGTTAAATTTTCCATAATGATTTGTTTTTTCTGGGCAAGGTCATTAGTTTAGGATCTTAAAAATTATATGCCAAAAGATTGTGGCCATCCAAAATGTCCAAGTGTCAAACTTATAGGTTCCGTGAAATAGTCGGGAGAAATCCCTGGCCATATTACGGAGCTTGGCTGATGGACCGGTTCGAAAAAACGTTGATTTAAGTGGTAAGTCGGTCCCACGGTGAAATACCACCCCGTCACGCTGTACATTCCGCGAAATCGTCGGGGGACATTTTCGACTATCCTTCGGATGTATGACTGGCCCGGACTGAAATGGAGATAAGTCATAACGGTATCTTCTGAAATAAAAAATTCCGGAAGTAAAATAGTTTCCCATTCGGAGCTCCGTGGGGCGGGGACTATGTCAGCGGGACCACAATGCGAGTATTTTGATAAATGGCCGAATTTTAAGAAATTCGTCATGGCGTATCGGGTTTCTTCGCGAAACACTGTCGGCGTTCAACTGATGACGGCATTTTGAAGTATCAGGGGCATCGGTTTCAACAATACGAATGTAAACACCGTCCACCAATATTTGCAAACTGCAAAACCTGATGTCCTTACCCTAACTGAAACCCAGGTCGATTCGTCAACTGATTCGACATATCTTCGTTGCTCACGTTAAGACTTAAATTCGAGATTCCATTTTAAGGGTGGAGTCCGTGTCCTCGGGCGAACCGATCTGGCTTGTGAATGGATACAGTCATTGAAGCCCAATAACTTGGACACCAAATGGTTGACAGTAGCGCCGAGGTAATCTATCAACTTTCTTTCTTGTCTTTTCCGCTCCCAGAACGACGATCGACCAGCGACATTTTTCAAACATCTTTCACGTACCGTCAACTAAATACAGATCAACCACCCGGAATCTGGAATAGTTGTCATTTGTAATTGCAAATCTTAGCGGGAGGGAGGGGGGGGGGGGGGGGGGGCTTGTGGCGATTCTAACAGATACACACAATTCACAAGCAAAAATAGGGAAGAACACCGAACGAAAAAAATCTAATAAGAAAAATACATCAGAACCGTATACCAAGCGATAAATAAAAATAATTCACACCAGTGGAATATACTCGAGTTTGGAAATCAAATTCTAAACACGGTCAGTAGCCTGGTGTGTAACGCTTAGGTAAAAAATTTTTCGTGATTCGAGCTGTCATAGCGTCACTTTGAATCACACGATTATTTCAAACGCTATAGGGTGTCTCATTGTCTTTAAAAGGACAAGCGGGTCTTTGTTAGACCGCAGCTAGGGTCCTCATTGCAGTCGCCAGCGTGCGTCCGGGGCCTCCGGAAAGAGTGACGAGCGATTGTTCAATAAGACTGGGATTCTGTCGCGCTCAATAAGACAGTTGATTTGATTCTTGACTGATTTTAGTTTATTAATTTAATTGATTTATTGGCGTCCTTGCACCCCGGACCCCAATGGAAGCTGATCCTCCAATTTAAAATCCATCGCCCTTTCATCTTCATCGTCATAGAGATTTGTATGTGAGAAACTGGGGAAAAGGATGGGAATTTGAAGCTATATTAGAACATAAGCAGCTGGCTCCGATGTATATACAGACAAGGATTGTAGGAATTGTGTGTATGCCAAATGTCCATTTGCATCGTTTAACATATAATGCATATGAAGTTAGGCGTAGTGATGTTTGGATTATAAGGGAGTTCTGGGAATTGATAATTGAACGTTTGGTTCAATTTGTCTGACATTAGATTAAAATTTAGTTTGGGGATTTAAATGTATGATATAGCAGGTCGATGTGCGTGGGGATATTGATAAATAAAATAGTCAGTTGGCCGCGGGGGGGGGGGGGGGGTTGTAGAGCACTACACCTTGGCGATTTTAATGTACACAACTCCGACTGGTTGGTATATTCGAACGGAACCGACAAGGCTGGGAGGCTAGCGGAGATGTTCGTTTTTTATTTGGTTTCGGTAGCAAGGGGCAAATCTTCAAAAGATGGATCAATCCAGCATGCCGGATTTTTACCAACGAAAATCAATTCCCGCAAGTCACACATTCCCGTTGATCCCCGCGGAACTGTCTTTTAGATATTCCATCGCGGGGCGCCGAAGATGCTCCCTGTTAGCCGCAATTTGCCTCAACTCATGGAGGAGCGTACGCGAGTGCGGGATACCCGAGGTGATTCTGTGAACACCCTGGGTTTCTTATTGACCGAGCATTTATATCGTGGAAGTGACTGCGCCACTGGAAAACTCAGGTCACCGCTTGGTATCAGTTCCGCAACCACTTGTATTTCAAACAAATAACCGTCCTAAGCAGCTTCACCATGTACGTAGATATGAACTGGGACGATTTTCGATATTTCTTTGCGTCCTTTCCGTGATCGGAGATGTGAATTGGAGACTCCGATGTTGACGCGCGGAGTCGGCCACGGGGATTATTCTTCTCGGGATGAAGATTTACATTCCGCATTGCATTGAACGGAATTCATCTGATAAACCCTGTTTTGATAAAAAATGTGAACAGATTACAGTGGCAAAAAATAGAGCTTTTAAGCAATGGCGCTCCAATCCCACGGAGCTCAACAGAACGAATTTAGTCGGGATCAGAAACACTTGCAACCAGGCGATTGATACGATGAAGTAGGTTTACAATGACAAACAAGCTCCTTGAGTACCCAACGGATTCGCATCCCTTCGGGTCAATAGTAAAAGATGTCAGCAATAACTCCGCTTCCTCCTCTTTTCTTCCGCAAGTGATGGGCAGCGGGACACTAGTCACAAATTCAAAAGATAAAGCTAATGTGTTTGCGAATTTATTTTCCGCGAATTCAATCCGCGGTGCCGGTTATTTGGAGTCACCTGCGATCGCGCGATTGCAGTCTTCGATGCTGAATGTAAAATTCCGTCCACCCATTATTCAACGCATTCTGCGTGGACTAGACTGTAAGAAGGCAGCCGGCCAGGATGGAATACCAGTAATAGTCCTTCAGAACTGTGCGCCAGAACTGTCGCCGATTCTTGGCAAACTCTTTCGCTTATCTTATACATGGAGGACATTTCCTACCTGCTGGAAAATCCCTCGAGTGCGACCAGCCCCAAAGAAGGGGAAAAAGAGTCTCCCACATAATTACCGGCCGATCGGATTACTGCTTATCCAAAATGATGGAAATGGTCATCAATCCCGAGTTGATTAAATATTTGGGATGTAACGGATTTATGAATAATCGTCAATACGGATCCGGTGACAGACGATCTATGGGAGACCTTTTGACCCTTGCAAATGATATATAGCCACCTGCAATTGAAGGTTATGGTGAATCAAGAGCGGTCGGATCGAATATCTCCAAGGCTCTTGACTGCGTCTGGCAGAGGGCATTGCTGAGCGAGCTTCGTTAATATAGACTTTTACTCTAGAAACTGATTTAACTTGCTTTTAATATGTAACTGTTTTGTATGAGTTCTAATAATAAAATTATTTTCTCTGCTTAGGTCTTTCCCTTGATAAGACATCCATTACTCAAATTTTACTTACATCTATGCAACTTAAAATAACCGTTTCTCGAATTTTTCATTGTAGATTATAAAACATTGTTATTCACAGCCATTCGTGACATATTCCAACGAAAAGAATCTCCCTGACTAGTACCAACTCAAAGAGCTGGCTAAAATATTCATCATATCCGCCATTACGAATGGGGAATTACATAACCTCGCCGGTTAATTCGATAAATATTCAAAAATGCACCATATTTACCAAGTTTATTGGTGATTATATATAATAATCGGCAAATATACATAATCAACGCATTGATCAAATTTACCGTAAAAAATTATAGTTATTGCAGTTGTTTGTGTTTCTTCTATAATCAAATACACTCAAGTTAATAATAAAACGACAGACATAATCGACTTAAAACAATATATAAGAAAAACTAGAAGACGTTGAGTGTTTTTATACAATTAAAGAAGAAAAAAACAGAGTTGAATGCCTCTTCACATTGGCTGAAGTAGCGGAAATATCAGCTTTTAGGGTGGCCTGGGCAATAAAGATTCAAAAAACAATTTATCTTGTGCATTAAAAAAAGAACTTGACTCAAATATAATATATTTCAAACCGGCAAAAAAAAAAGTGTTAGTGCAATATGTTAAATACGTTGAAGTGAAATGAGTAAATATGAACTCTCATTCCCAGAAAAATGGGAATCTAAAGCAGCACAATCCAGGCACTTCTCCACACCTATTAGGAAAGAACTAGTTCTTGCTTTCCTTCTCATTGATGTAGGGAGTTCACTGAACAATTGAAATGACAACACAGCTCATAAATCACGATAGGCAGAGATACGGATAACATATTTAAATAATTTCCCCTAAAGTTATATGCAAAGTATAACGAAAATTAAGATTTTCCGACCCAACAAAAAGTATCTTCAATAATTTAAAACAGTGCAAATGTCGCACAGACATTTCACGGCGCTGAACGAGGGAAATCTAGGATGTCTAGCCAGTTTTCCACAAATTTTTCTCAGTTCTAATTTCTGCAAGACCAACAGTGGTTGTATTTTATTTTTATAACCCCCTCCCCAACCTGCATTTCTGTATTGTAACTTAGAATGGAATACACCGTAACAAATTAACCTCAAAAGCTTAGTGGAACAAACGTTACGTAATAAATAAAAGTGTCGAGTCTATCGGAAATATTTTTTTAATGTCGAATCAGAGCAATAACCAGACCTTACCATATCAAGCCAGGGCTCTGATATGGTGCACTATTTGAAACCCCAAATACTCGTGGGAACAAAAATGAATAATCAATATACACAAAACAATCCCACGAAAAACACTACGCCTAGGTGTGATGAGCCGACACTACCATAAGGGAACAAATCATCGTCTCGGCAAAACGAAGACGTTGGGAAAATGGAAAAGCGGGATATACGCGTCGGAACGTTCAATGTTCGAACGTTATATAAACCATGCGCGATACAGACGGTCGTAGAGAACGCGAAACAATATAAAATTGACATCATCGCGCTTCAGGAAGTCCGACTCCCACATCAAGTAGTCGAAACCAACAGGTTCACACTGGCGTGTGGAGGTACCGACACACATAACCTCGGAACCGACTTCATCATAAGCAATAACAGGACAATTGAAAAGTCCCCGGCCTTCCATAGTAAAACACATTTTTTTGGCAAAATTCGTTTTTTTTTTATTCAACATAATTCCCTTCGAGGGTGATACACTGATTATAGCGACCCTCCAAATTTTCGATACCTTTTTTGTAGCGCGATTTGTCCTTTGCTTCAAAATAGGGCTCAGTTTCGGCGATCACCTCTTCATTCGACGAAAATTTCCTCCCAGCGAGCATTCTTTTGAGATCTGAGAACAGGAAATAGTCGCTGGGGACTAGATCTGGAGAATACGGTGGATGCGGAAGCGATTCGAAGCCGAATTCATGGATTTTTGCCATCGTTTTCACTGACTTGTGACACGGTGCATTGTCTTGGTGAAGCAGCACTTTCTTTTTCTTCAAATGCGGTCGTTTTTCGGCGATTTCGTCCTTCAAACGGCCCAATAACGCTGTGTAATAGTCGCCGTTGATGGTCCTTCCTTTTTCAAGATAGTCAATGAAAATTATTCCGCGCGCATCCCAAAATACAGACGCCATAACCTTGCCAGCCGACTGTTGCTGATGGAGCCATGTTTCATCCATTGTCACATATCGACGCAAAAACTCGGGTTTATTGCGCTTGATCATCTCCAAACACTGCTCCGAATCATCAACTCGTTGTTGTTTTTGGTCAAAAGTGAGCTCGCACGGCACCCACTTTGCACAGAGCTTTCTCATACCCAAATATTCGTGAATGATATGATGTACACGTTCAGTTGATATCTTTAGAGTGCCTGCTATTTCATTCAATTTCAATTTACGGTCATTCAAAATCATTTTGTGGATTTTTCTAATGTTTTCGTCGGTAACAACCTCTTTCGGGCGTCCACTGCGTTCACCGTCTTCGGTTCTCATTTCACCACGTCTAAACTTAGCATATCAATCCTTGATGGTTGATTTTCCTGGGGCGGCGTCTGGAAACTCGTCATCAAGCCAAGTTTTGGCTTCAACTGTATTTTTTCCCTTCAAAAAGCAATATTTTATCAACACGCGAAATTCCTTTTTATCCATTTTTTTCACAATAACAGAAGTTGCTTCACTCAAAATACTATAATTCACACACTAATGATCCGGCATCTGTCACGCGTCTTTTGAAGGTTAGAGCTAACTAAAAATCATATGGATTTAATTCTAGTGCCGCCATCTATGTGTCCGGCCGGGGACTTTTCAATTGACCTGCTAAGATTACGCCCCATGTAAAACATGTGACATTTATTAATGACCGAATGTCGGTGCTAAAAATACAGGGCCCATGGCACAATTATGTATTTATAAACGTACACGCTCCAACCAATCTACTGACGAGAAAACGAAGGACATTTTCTACGAGACCCTAGAGGAAGCATTTGATGGGTTCTCATCATTCGATGTTAAAATCCTCCTCGGGTACCTCAACGCGGAAAATGGGAAAGGAAGACATCTTCCAACCAACTATAGGTAAAGAAAGCCTACACGACGTTTCAAATGATAATGGAATTCGAATTATCACGTTCGCAGCGTCAAAATATCTGGTAGTGAAAACCACGACGTTCAAGCACAAGCAAATCCATAAAGCCACATGAATATCACCCGACGGCGTAACGCGTAACCAAATAGACCACTTCCTCATAGACAAAAAACACGACTCGAATATCCTTGACGTAAGAACATATAGAGGAGCAGATTGCGACTCCGATCACCTTCTAGTGATGGCCACAATTAGAAGTCGGCTCGCAGCAAACCCACATGGGCAGTCACGGGAGACAAGCAAAAAGTTCGACATTGATAAACTAAAAGACCCACACAAAGGGCTGACTATCGAAACGAACTAACGAATAGATTTAGGATCCTAGAGAATGGGAGCAGTGAGGAAGCGGAAGCCAATAGTGTGGGCACTAAATAGGCATCGATCAGAGACACAATCAAACAAACAGCCCAAAAGGTATTAGGATTTAAGAAAACAATGAGACTCTTCAAACGCAAAAAACGGGAATGGGAGAAGATCTCGGATCGAAAAAATCCTAGAAAATGCCAGAGCAAAGAATATCATAGGTATGTATGCCGGCATAAATTTAATAAGAAATGGCTACCGAGGGAGAACCAAATTAATTCGAGGCACAAGCGGTTGTTTGGTCACAGAAACAAACAATGTCGTCACAAGGTGGAAGCAGTACTTTGAAAACCTGCTCAATGTGCGCAGCCATCAACCACAAATAAACGCACCAGACGTACATGCAACCGAGCCTCAGATCCCACAGCCCTCTTTCCGTGAAGTTGTAGACGCAATAAATCGATTGAAAAACAACAAGACTCCCGGAGTCGACTGCATACCGGCAGAGGTTGTGACGCATGGAGGAGAGGCCACCGCTCGAAAGATCTACCAACTCATCACAACAGTTTGGGATAAGGAAGTCACTCCGGAAGAATGAAAAACCTCAATAGTCGGCCCCATTTTCAAAAAAGGCGACAGATATGATTGCGAAAACTACAGAAGAATATCATTGCTGCCAACCGCATACAAAATACTAAGAAATGTTATACTGGCGCGAATCACACCGTACGCAGAAGAAATACTCGGAAACTACCAATGCGGCTGCCGTAGGAACTGGTCAACAAGCGACCAAATGTTCACAGTGAGACAACTGCTGGAAAAGAAGTGGGAATACGTAAAGGCGATTCACCAACTGTCCGTTGACTTCAAAAAAGCCTACGACTCAGTCGCAAGGCAAAGACTCTACCATATTGTGGCTGAGCTGGGGATCCCGAAAAAATATGCCGCCCTCATTCAAATTTGCAAGAACGAAAACAAAGGGCGAGTTAGAATAGAAAACCACCTCTCAGAACCATTTGTTCTCACCATGCCTTTTTAACCTTGTCCTCGAGTATGTTATCAGAAAGGTACAAGGCGACAACATGGCAGGATCATCCCTGAACCGGGGGGTCACACAAGTGCTCGCGTATGCGGATGACATCGCCGTTCTGGGCGATAATCTCGAAACTGTAAGTAAAAACAGTGAAATCATCATGCAAGCAGCAGAAGAGGTGGGCCGAGAAATAAATGAAGACAAAGCAAAATACATGATTACGGCGAGAGCAGGTGGCCCTCAGAGAACACATATAAACGTCAGGGGCAAGATATTTGAAAAAGTTAAAAAGTTTAAAAATCTGGGAACAATACGGGCCAGTAACGAAATGTCGAAGGAAATTAACAAAAGACTGCATTCCGGCAACGCTAGTTGGCACGCAGTCAGTAAACTGCTGAAATCCAACTGCTATTTTAAGGGGTATCTTTGGAGGTAAATATGACGGGAAGTCAGGACAATGGAGAAAACTCCACAACCACGAATTGGAAGAGCTATACCGCAAGCGTGGGCTCCTCGATAGTATAGTGGTTAGTATACCCGCCTGTCATGCGGGAGACCGGGGTTTGATCCCCGTCGGGGTGGCTCTGCCGCAAGACTAATGACCTTGCCCTGAACAAACAAATCATTATGGAAAATTTAACAAGTCTCAGGACTTGCTAAATAAGACCAAGATCGGTTCCCGGTTGTAGTGCCGATGATGATGATGATACCGCAAGCCTACAATAGGGAGAGTAATCAGGTCGGGAAAATTAAGATGAACCGCTCATGTGGCGCGAATGGGGGAGCGATAGGACCGTGCGTAGAATTCTTGACGGTAGACCGGTATATAGGACGGCCGCGACGGAGATGAGAGGACAGTGTAAGGTTTGACCTTGAGGAGATCGGATCGGATGGTAAAGCGTGGAAGGAGAGTGCACAGGACAGGCAACGATGGCGGAGTCGAGTCGGTGAGGTCATGAACTTCCGGGTTCCTACAGGCCAATAAATAGTAATAGTAGTATAGTAGTATTGTATTTGTTGACCCACACTGGCGTCAAGAGTAAGCCCCAGATATTTAAATTAATTTACAATTTCAGTTAGAAAACGTTTATCGCTTCAAGTTAGATTGTAACAGAAGGAATACGAGGGGCAACCGCTTGAACAGCAGAATTTTGTCAGCTCAAGTATACGGTGGCTAGAAATACGAATGTAACATAAGTGGAATAACGTGGTGAATTTAGGTAGGGAACTGATTACCAAATTGTGTTAACCAAAACAGTATTTTAACAAATTCGAAGCCCAGCTAACAGATTAAGATTAGATTACCTAAACCATACGAGAAAGCAAAGCAATCTGATCGACAATTGATCAGTCTCTTAGGACGGTCAACCGTGCTTCCTTTTTATTAAAAGGCTGAGTTGGTTCGTGGAGAATTATGAGTAACAAGAAAAGCGTTCATCTTCTGATTATCTTTATTTTACGACTTATTTACTATTGACTTTTACGTTTTACTTTTTATTCAGAATAAAAGGCCCGCTGTGCCAATGCGATGCTGCAACTTTTTCTCTGTTTTGATTAATTCTGTTTTTTTATTTATTTGGATAGTGTGCAGCTTGGGTAATGACTACGCATCATAGGCGGACAATTAACGAGGGTATTCACATGAGTATTATGAGTATCGCATCGTGTGCAATATGAATATTATGAGTATTACTATGAGTATTATGAGGGGATACTACAAGCCCCTGAACTCAAGAAAAAAGAGTGATTTAATGTAGACAAAAAAAACAGGACTCAAAACGGAGTCCTGTGGAATGCTCAGGTTAAGAATTCATCTATATTCACTCGCTGCAACCTACTTCCAAAATATGACCTAAAACATGCAAGCATGAAACGATTACCTGCTTTTTCTAATTTCCTTAAGGGAAGGTTCTCATCAATAAGTCTCAAAAATATGATTTTTTTTTAATACTTGATAGCTTATATCGTGTAAGGGGGGAACCTCATGTAAATAGCCTGTTTTTCAGGATTTTTTTTTGAAAAATGTAATGCGTAGATTAGTTTGCAATTTAAGGCACAATTTATTTACGTTATAATATTTAAAGAAAATATTTTTCAAGACTAATCGTTAACAATAAAACGGTGCAATGGGGTCTTTAAAATGCGCCGTGCAGCATACAGGTCACAAAAATGATCTGAAACAAAAAATACAAAATGGGTTCTTTAGTTTATGCAAAAACGCTCAGCATGACGTTCCCCTTTTATTAACATTTGCAGAGTTGCAAAAATGGCGAAGTTTTGAAAAAAAAAGGGTTTTCTTTTATAAAAAATTGTTGATAACAATGTTTTAAATAAAAAAATAAAAAATCGGAGCTCGTCATGCTGAGGCCAAATATCTATAGAATTTTTATCCCAAACTTCATAAAGATCGAATGATTAGTTTTTGAGCTACGTTGCACGGCGTGCGAAATTTTGCGTTTCGAGAAAAACGCGTTTAAAGGTTCTAATATTTAAGGGTACTCCAAAATCCGCTTTTGTGCGCGCGTTAGTATAAAAAAATTCAATATTCAATTATACAAATATACTTCACCTCATTTTGATTAAAATCGTTTTAGTTTTCTTTGAAATCCCGAACTTTCAATAAGTTTGAAATAAGAAAGTTCCTGTGACCCACCTATTTTTATATGCAATTGGAATTATGCATTCACACAGTTTGGACAAGTCGTCAACGTGTGCGGTTGTGTTTTCGACTTACACCCGAATATTAAAATTAAAATAACCCGTTGGTAATCGAGTAGTCGACGCGTGCGGTTCGGTGAAAGAGAAAACAATTTATTTATTTATATTAAGTTAATGTGTAATCATCTAAAGCCAGGGCCAGAAAATCCAGTTTGAAACGACAAGCCGCGCGCATCGTTATACTTGCCCGAGATGTTTTCTCTTGTGTTATTTGTAACTGCGCTTGATTATTTTGCTAAATCACAAACGGTTACGGGACCCATCATCTTCTGATGAGAATCCCCCAACTGTAAAAATGAGCCGACGTAAAAAAGTGACAAATAATCCGGGTAGCTCCCAAAATGATTTATCTTCTTTTAATCGCTTCAGTGATCTTTCTGATTTGTCCGATAATGAAGAATTAATGACTGAGCATGTACAGCGTGTACATGAAGTACCCACAAAAATTGAACTACCTCCGATTCACTTGATAGGAAAAAATAGCGTCTTTGTGACTCAATGCATGAAAGATAACGGCATAGCCAAATTTGATTGCAAAAACACATCAATTGGTTGCCGCTTTAATCTCTACACCGAATCTGAATTAAATAAAATTAAATCTGCCCCTCGCGAAAAAGAACTCCAATTTTTCACACATAATCTTAAAAACCTGAAACCATTTAAAGTAGTGTTATATGGATTACATAAAATGAATACTGATGACCTTAAAACTGAATTGTGTACAAATCTTAAATTAGAAGTTCTCCAAATTTCTTTAATAAACATTAAAAATCCCAAATACAAAGAACAGTGCAATTATTTAGTTTACCTTAACAATAAAAGCATTAAAATGAATGAACTAAAAAGACAAGCTAAGTTTGTTAACCACGTTTCAGTATATTGGGACTTTTATCGAAAGAACCCACACTTCGTGCCTCAGTGTCATCAATGTTTAATGTTTGGGCATGGCTCTTCCTTTTGTAATGTCAAAAAAGCATGCTCACACTGCTCTGAATCACATAACTCACAAGAATGCACTAACAAAGAAAAACCACCTAAATGTGTTAACTGTGGTGAACAACACACAGCAACCGACGCCACATGTAGAAAGAGGTTAGAATTCATTGAAATACAAAATCGACTCAAAGCCAAGAACCGGAGAAGACGATTTGGATCAGAACATGTCATTCATGATCCACTTCCAAGCAAACTCACCAGCTTTAACCTCAACACCTCTGACTTTTCTCGCTTAATTCAGAAAAAAACAACAACATTTAAACAACACTCGTCCCGTGTCTGCACCGCGAAGCCTTCCAACAACACTCACCAGTAGCAGTTGACAGATGTCAACAGCACCACGACCGCCAAACCAAAACAACGATTTATTTAGTTTTGATGAACTTATTTCTCTTAAAAATGAAATGTTAAGTAAATTATCTTTTTGTAAAAATAGACAAGATCAATTTAACGTCATAGCTGATCTGAGCATTAAATATCTTTATACTAACAATGGCCAATAAGTTAAAAATGCTTTTGTGGAATGCTAAAAGTTTAAAAAAGCTCCTCAATAGTATACTGGTTAGTATACCCGCCTGTCACGCGGGAGACCGGGGTTCGATTCCTCGTCGGGGAGCCTCTGGCGCAAGACTAATGACCTTGCCCGGAAAAAACAAATCATTATGGAAAATTTAACAAGCCTCAGGACTTGCTAAATAAGGCCAAGACCGGTTCCAGGTTGTAGTGCCGATGGTGATGAAAAGTTTAAAAAACAAAGAAATAGAATACTTTAATTTTCTAATTGAAAACAAAATTGATATCCCAGTGATTACCGAAACCTGGCTTAAGCCAAATATCAGTATCATCATCATCATCGGCACTACAACCGGGAACCGGTCTTGGCCTTATTTAGCAAGTCCTGAGGCTTGTTAAATTTTCCATAATGATTTATTTTGTCTGGGCAAGGTCATTAGTCTTGCGCCAGAAATATCAGTATATATAACAGAAATTACTATTGTTACAGATTGGACAGATTAACGGAAAGGGGGGGAGGTGTATGCATTTCCGTAAACAAGTCTGTGAAACATAAACTAATTCCAATTACTAAAACTTATTTGATAGAAACACTATCAATTGAAGTTGAATGTAGCCCCACAAAAGTATTCAAAATTATGGCTGCCTATTTTCTTGGCGGTAGTGGAGTAACTAATGAAAAAAAACAAAAATTTAAGTCTGACATCTTGAAGTTTATAAGAACAAACGAAAATTATCTCTTATGCGGAGACTTTAACTGTCGTCATTCGTCATGGGGTTGTGGTCGCGCAAACGCTTGGGGAACAATTTTGTCAGACCTCAAGGTCTTCGAAGAATTCGATATTGCTTTTCCATCTGAGCCAACTTACTATCCTTCCAATGGTAGAGGTCATCCCTCAACCTTAGATCTGGTACTTACAAATACAATTGACAACATTTCTCGCCCAATTGTTATAAACGATCTTTCATCCGACCACAAACCTGTTGTTTTCTTTCTTAATGAATCATTCACCACTGCAACTCCAGCTGAAAATTATAATTTCAATCGGGCTAATTGGAAAAAATTTAAACGTCACGTAAACGATTCACTTTCTGACTTTTCTCAACCCTCTACCTTTACGTTAGAGGAAATTGATGACAAAGTTAATGCATTTGAATGTTCCATTAACGAGGGGGTTAAGGCGACTGTCCCTTTGCTCTCTGCCTCCCATAAAAACAATAGCGAAATTTCATTGCTAACAAATGACGTACGAAGGACGATAACGTTTAGGAACTTAATTCGTAGACGTTATCAAAGGTCAAGAGACTTATTTCTGAAATTTCAATTGAATTTGCTTAACAAACTAGTTATAAAAAAATGCAGGAAATTCGTAATAAAGAATGGAATCGAATGTTATCCCAAATTGACAAACGTGACCAAAAAATATGGAAACTTTCGATTTTAAAAAAAAAAAATAATAGAATCCCATACCTCGAATGTAATGGCCAAATCCTTCATACAAATGAAGAGAAGGCTACTGAATTCGGTAAATGTTTTCTGTCTAGTCACTCAATAACAGACGGCTTTAGTGACATTCAAACCAAACAAATAGTACAAAACAGTATTAACTCTATTAATCTATCTTCAATAGAATTAAATAATATCCATATACCAATATCTCTTGTTAAAGACACCATTTCTTCTATTCGCAGAAAAAAAGCAGCTCGTAATGATAAAATTTCAAACAGGGTCATTAAAAACATACCAAAAAATGCTGTTCAGTATTTAACATCCCTATTTGAAAGTTGTCTTCGATACGGATATTTTCCAAGAAGATGGAAGATTGCTGAGATAATTCCCATAGCTAAACCTACTCAACCATTGACACAGGCATCTAGTTATCGCCCAATAAGTTTACTCAGCTGTTTAGGCAAACTTTTTGAAAAAATTACCTTTTATAAGATGAATGAATTTGTAGAATCAAATGGTCTTGTTCCAATCGAACAGTTTGGTTTTAGGAGGGAACACTCGACGACTCACCAACTAAAAAGAATCACAAGTATAGTAAAAGAATCACTTTCAAATAAAAAATCCTTAGGTATGGTTTCGTTTTACATTCAAAAGGCATTTGACAGTCTTTGGCACGACGGCCTGCTTCATAAACTATTTACTCAAAATTTTCCTACTTACATTCTTAAAATTATTCGAAGCTTTCTTACAGATAGGCTTTTTTATGTCAAAATTTTGTCTGATTCATCACCTCTGTTCCCCATAAAAGCAGGCGTTCCACAAGGTTCAACTCTATCGCCCCTTTTATATAACTTATATATTGCTGATTTTCCAAGAGATTTACACTGTGAAAATGGCTTCTTTGCTGATGATACAGCTATATTCTGTAGTTCTAACGACCGTGAAAGTATATTAATGAATTTACAAAATGCTTTATTTAATATCGAAAAGTTTTTTCACAATTGGAAAATCAAAATAAACCCATCGAAATCTCAAGCAATATTTTTCTCACGAAAGAGAAAAGCCTCAAATCTGCCTCAATATAATCTGTCGATCTCCAACACTCCAATTGAATGGACAACAACAATTAAATACCTTGGTATCACTCTCGATAAGACGCTAACATTTTCAAATCATATTTCTACCTCTATCAAAAAAGTAAATGTTTTAATAAAAATTCTATTTCCACTTTTAAATAAAAATTCTTATTTAAGCAAAGATAATAAGCTTCTTCTATATAAAGTCGTCATACTACCTTCATTGGTATATGCTTCTCCTTGCTGGTATAAATGTGCTGAATGTCACCTGAAAAAACTTCAAATTTGCCAAAACAAAACTCTAAAAATGATTATGCATCTCCCCTGGCATTTTTCCACATTAGCGTTGCATGACATTACTAAAATTCCAACAATCAAGTCTAAAATTACAACAATTTCAAATAAATTTGAGAATAAATGTTCGATTCACGATAATGTATTAATAAATTCACTTGTTTAAACATACCAATTTAGTTTAAGTTGTTATTAAGTAGATTTTAAGATTATTTTATTTTTTTTGCATCCATTGAGTTTTTTTTTTTCGCAATTTTTCTCATAATAACTACCACTTTCATAAGAATTATCTATATTATAAAATCTTTAGTTGCTAAGAATCATTGCATTCTAATCTCTATATGTTATAAATATTCTACCATGTAGCACGATTTCACTGAAGAAGAAATAAATTTGAATTTGAATTTGAATTATGCATTCGTGTTCCCGGAATTCAATTCTGTTTTCCTGATTAACTGGCTCTGCAATGTATCTAAAGGTAGCAAACTTGCGGGTGTTGTATCCCAGAATACTACCCTTATTAAATTTAACACTGAATCTCCTTACACATCCTTAAAAACTTACTTTAACAAATATTACATTCTCACTTAATACATACCATTCATAAACATTCACAATATTGCCAGTTACAGCACATTTAATAACATGACCCTTTTTATTTGCCCCTTTTCATAACTTGTCCCTTTTCATAACTTGCCCCTTTTTATTTCAAAACAGAGCACTTTGATTTTCGTTCAAATTTTATTCAATTTAAATTTGAGAACATTTTTGTTCATATTATAATTTACAGTAAATTAGAACACAATGTTCTATAAGTAGAGAAAAACTTCAATTGTAAAATCAGTTTGAGTTTGGAGTTGAGTTAGAGAACAGAGTTAGTTGAATTGCTTACAGTCTCAAGTAAATTTATGTTTTGATTTGAGAATAAGTTTTCCTTGAGTGAAGAAGATGATACACAAAATAAACAATATTAAAGAGACGGAATTAGTTTTTTTCTTAATTAATTAATTATCAATTGCAACAAATTTCCGCTCAAACGTACTTTCTATCGGAGCGGAATAATAAATAAAAGGAAAAATAAAAGGAATAATAACTAAAAGAAAAACATGAGGTCCCCGCTCTTCCCTCAACCGAGGAAGCACGGCGCCGGACGACAACACGGGTAGAACAAAAATCCCTTTTCCTTGTATTTTTTAGTAAAAACTGAAACTTTGAAGGATTTTAATTGTGCAGTTTCCAAGAGTACCTTTACATTTTCCTGATAATGGCGTTAATGATGCCGGCATTCGAAGGCGCACAGCCAGTTGACTTCTTACTGTTCCCTTTTCCTCTCTCATCTCGCCTGTAGTTATTACTGCAATTAACAATCAAGGTAGGAAAGTAAATTAAAAAATTAACGCAACATTTTGAACCCATTGCACCAAGATGTATTAGTATGATTTTTCTTTTCACACAACGCCCAGCAAAAACCAAATGTCGAAAAGGTCAGCGAATATAATTCGCAAGATAAGAATCCCGAAAGGACGCGCAAATTATTAAAACGAAATCATCACGATGGCTGGGTAATTATGGCTCGGTTTATCACGTTCTATCATAATAATTAGATAAACTGCAATAGACCGAAAAGATGAAAACTTCCCACAGCGACTGCAATCGTTCGCCACAAGAAAATTGAAAAGTATCTTTATTTTCAGCCCGGGAGTCGAAGATTTTCTTATTCGCTTTGGTTTCCTGTTAGTGGCGTGCTTGCATCACCCGCCTCCTTCGCCAAACGCACTGTTAACGATGTTTGTGGCGCGTTTGAAAGAGATCTTTTTTAAGATAATTTCGAGGCGTTCAACCTCCAAGGTCCGACACCCATTACGAGGGAATACAGACGACCAAAGTGTGCACTGCCATTCGACACTTGGCGACCGTGTAGCTGACTCTCGCGACTTGTTTGGCTGTCTGTCGGTTCCGCATTTGACAGCTACTGTACATTTGAGAGCAATAGGATTATAAATCGCGTGACAGTAATCTATTCATTTATGTCTCATCACATTTGAGTATTTCATTTATTTCGCACCAATGCCTCCCGGCAATGTCCCCTAATGCCACCCAAACGCGAACGGTGTACATTGGTATTATACATCGTCTTGTAGAGCGGACTGACACGTTAGGTTTTCATTTAGATATTATTGGATAATGCTGTCATGGGCACGGGCACGTCGGGACGGAGGCATCGGTGTCAGGTTGTGATGTTTTACCTGCGGATTGCAAGTTTGGTTTCAATGTGATTTGCATGACAGGGAGGTATCATGGTATTTAATGTGTAATTTCGTATTTTCACCTTTACGCTTTCATATGCAGGTTTTACGGTTGTGAAGATTTCTGCTATTACCGGTTGTGAAGTGACCTCATGAAGGCTGACATTTGAGTAAGAAGATTTATATTTTGAATTTATTTCTTTAGAGGTTTGTTTATTATTCAATTTTGAATGAGCTGAAAAAATCACTCAAACCTCTTTCACATTGACGTTTCGGGTACAACTTGGAAGAAGTGAGCCATAGGCTGCGTTCAAAGAACTAAAAAAGACGCAATTACGCGGTGCCAGAGAGTAAAGAGAATTCAAAATCGCATTTAAGGATAATTATTTCCAAGAACTTTTCTCACCACCGAACTTTTGTACCACCGAATATCGCCGCAAATGCGAGCACCAAAATTGTCCACGAACGAAAAGGGATGACGGATAAACACCCAGAAGAAAGAAAAACAAATGAAACACTGTTTTAGTATTATTAGTTCTTTTATTTCCACTTTACTATTGTTTGCACAAACTATGTTTTTTTTTTTGGGTTATTTGTATTTTTTTTTATATTTCCCCGTCGGGGAGCCCCTGGCGCAAGACTAATGACCTTGCCCAGAAAAAATAAATCATTATGGAAAATTTAACAAGCCTCAAGACTTGCTAAATAAGGCCAAGACCAGTTCCCGGTTGTAGTGCCGATGATGATGATGATGATGTATTTTTTTTTTGGTACGTTAAACTATGTGGGGCGTAAGTATGTACCTTGCCTTTGTACGTCTACGGCTGCAGATATATTTATTTTTTGTGCTCGTCTAGTTTTTCTGCACTTGAATTACTGCACGAAACGCGTCACACCCACACGACATTATTAGGGTGTAATACTTTTCGCCATACTATGTACTATGTGACAAGTTCGAAATACCTCTCACGACTCCGGGTATTTTTACGCGTCTCTGCAGTTGGCGGAGAGCGGAAGTGACGCATGGCCGTGGCGGTCAGTGGGTAGAATAAGACTCAGCGATAATCATCTCGTGCAGAGATGATTCGCTTATGGGGTGAGTTTGTGGTGTCGTGGTAGATATCCTCTCCACTAAGGATATCGTTTTTACCTACCACCAGAGAAACGTAAATTCTCTTTTGGTGGAATAGTAAACCAGATCTTGTAATGAAGATCATGGTGGTATGTGTGCGATCGTTCAGATCTGTGCGGTTCACATATGCTCGAGGGCAATGGGTAAACGAAGCCGACAGGCGGTAAAGAAAAAAGGATCGAAAAGATCGTTGTCTATGGAGTGCATCGCGTCTAAATAAATAGACGACGATACAGCGAAGAAATGTGGTAAAAGAAAAAGATGCGACGAGGGCATCATAAAAGTTTTAGATGGGTGATGCCCTTGTGTGAATATATAGGAATAGACATTGGGAAATGTGCTAATGGGTTGGTGGACGAAACAAATCCCATGCTGGAATTTGTATATGCAGGGAAATTCGTTTGTGGGAAACGGATTCTATATTTGCATTGTTTATGCTTTGAATTCAATGCGGTGGCTATGCGCGAAGTCGATGCTTGTTTGGAGATTCAAATAAAGAACCAATTCTGGGTAAAGTGCTTGCAGCTGTATCGATAGTTGCAAGTCATTGCAAGCAGATTAGATGGTTATACAATGACGGTTTGTATATACCATCTGTGTCGATGGAACATGGCATCTATGGCGACGAAAGTGTCGAACACTAGTGTGGAAATCTACACTAATTGGAAATTCGGTTTTTGGTCGCCTATGCAAAGACGCGTTGATACATGTATGAATGCCCTTGTAGAAAAAATTCTTTTTAGGAATTTTAGGTAATGCTTGTATGCATTAATTGTCCTTGGAAAAGGAAATAGATCCAGGTGCCCATGCGATTGCACATTGGGACAATGGGAGTTGGGTTGCGGATATGGGTTGCAGATATGGGTTGCGGATATGGGTGGTTTTTCAGGTAAGTGGGCCGTGGGGTTTCGCGGAACAACCACAACTCCTCTGGATGATAAGACATCCGTTGTAGCGAAACTTTGTGTTTCCAATGGATCTCCTATGGTATAGAACGCGGCCCAACTAAGCGAGTGTATTTGTTTCTGAAAAAAAGTGATTTTTTAAAAAGCTTATTTTTCCAATAAGAATTATTTAATTTGTCTTAAGAAGATTTTTAACAGTTAAGTAACCGCTGCGGATAACAGAATAAAGGAAGAAAGTTTGAACAAACTTGGATATTCTTTTAACAGTTACCAATGCCAGAAATATAGGAAGCTACATGCATACATCGTGTTGTAGCCGGAATTCAATGACTTAAGCATATCCTACTGATTGGTAATCAGGTTAGAAGAGGTTGATCGAGAATGTTCGTCTGAATATGAGTGCTCAACGTGCTGTCATCATCAAGAAAATTAATTGGGTTCTAGGTAATGGATAAAGGATCGTTTATAAAAATGGGGAAAATACTAGATGAAAATAGGCACACATGTGGAATATTAGGATTAATTTTATGGGAGGCAGATTTGACACCATTCAGAACTACTCAGATCGAGTGACCAGAAACAAAGTCTCTTATTCATTCAAGTAATGTACCAGTAACTTCGTGGGAATGCAATTTCGGCAATGGAACTGGGTGCCTAACTCTGTCAAATCCTCTTAACATATCAAATGTGACAACCTCGTTTCCACTGGAGAATGGGGTTGAGTGGCGGGATAGCACGCGATTATATAACTAGCTGTAATGGCAACCTAGCAAATTCAATAACCATCTGAACATGTTTATCTCGGATGTCAGTGTTCATGAAACTGTTACGGCCACAATCACCCATCCCATAAAACCTACCCCTTTGGAGCTAAGCTCCATCATTAATCGCGTATACAGTAAATATCGCGATATCAATTCAATATCAAACAAATTGAACTGCATATTCAATTTGCCCATATTGAATTTACATTGCATCCAAGACTTGAAAGAACGAACCATATGTTCAACACGCAGAATCCCCTGGATCCAAATCTGTGGACCAGATTACGAACTTTCAAGTAAAGTTGTTGAGAATCATAAATTGCACGTCTGCATTTTTATGATCCTTCAAAGGTTTGTTTACCCAAACCATTTCCCGCAAGGAACATCCTTGCCCATTCGCCTAAAACAAATAACAGGCACCATAAATTGAACTGCACGTTCTCCTAAACAATAACAACATAGAGAATCCATCTTTGCCCATTCGCCTAGAAGAAATAAACAGACGCCATAAAATGAACTGCACATTCATCTAGGCGCTATTGATCCTTTCCTTTGTACCGATTTCCCACGGAAGAGATTCTGGCCCATGCGGTTAAAGAAAACAACAGACACAATAAAACGGACTACACGTTCACCCAAACAGCTAACAACACAAAAAAAAGGGAATCAGAAATGTGCATTAACACGATGCACTATTGATTTTTCTTTTGTGTTTGATATACCGCAAAGCGGATCAGGCGAGAAAAAGGAGATATCCTTTTATCTGCCGGAGGAAGCAAAGATTTCGATCCAGAGAAAAGGAAATGAGAAAACCACTAAAGATGGTGGGTTTTGAAGACGTTGGCCGAGACGGTCAGAGTTGAGTTGGTTTCTGAAAATTGACGAGACGTTCAGGGAGAGTGTGTTGAGTTCGTCTACGAGGAGACTCGTAGAAAAAGAATTGGTGATGTCGTCTCGCTACAGTAATTCCAAATAAGCGAAATTCGTGTTATCATATAAGTGAAAAGATCCTTTTTAATTGTGGACCAAATAATTTAATGAGAATAAATTAAAGTGATAAACAACCAATAGTTTAGTGTAATAAGTACAGTAATTTAAAATAAGCGAAAACAGTAACTATTATTGTGAGAGAAAAGTTTGTGCAGTTAATAAATTTTACTACCAAATAAAAGCAATTACAACCGTGTTTTATTTAAAGTGTGTGTGGTGTACAAAGTGGGTGGTGTGGATAAAAGTTTAATATAATAGAATAAAGAACCGCGCAAAGGAAATCGAGTAGAATGCGTTTTCTGTTGTCTCGGTTTATAATAGTGATTGCCTTCTCCCATTGTATAAAATGATCAGTCATCGTGAGGATATACGAATAGCCTCGGGATGCCAGTACAACGTCAGTTTGCACACAAGCGGAGTGGGTATCGATGCCTTGAAATGAGCTGGCCGTGGAATGATGGTTTTAGCAATAAGTGTTGGTCGATTTCGACATATCCAAAACGTCATGAACCAAGCTTAGACATATGGTAAACAAACCGCTTTGGCACGGTAATGAATTTGTTTTGGCGTCATATACTTTTGGTTGTGTGAAAATCTCTGACTTTGTGGTAAATAATCGTCATTTGTGGGAAATGTTGATTTTCTTCTTTCATTCAAAGAAAACGACGGCTGAAGCGCATCGAGAGGTCCACACAATTTTAGAAAATATTGCTCTGAGTGAAACAACGTGCCGTAATTGATTCTGTCGCTTGAAAGATGGTGATTTCGATGTTGACGACCGTCCGCGTGAAGGAAGGCCAAACACCTTCGAAGACGCTGAATTGGAGGATCCATGCCAAATGCATCAAGAGCTTTCACCAGTATTAGAAGTTACTCGCAAGGCCATTTCCAAGCGATTGCATGCGTTGGGAATGATTCAAAAGCAAGGAACTTGGGTTATTTACGATTTGAAGCCAGGGGACGTTGAGCGGCTTTTTTTTTTTTTTTTGCCTGTGAACAGCCGCTCTGGCGTAAAAAAGAAGGGATTTCTTCATCGCATCGTGACGAGTGACGAAAAACGGATTCATTACAGTAACCTAAAGAAAAGAAAGTCATGGGGACTGCCCGGTCATGCTTCTACGTCGTCAGCTTGGCCGAATATTCACGCTACGAACTTTATGGTGTGTATTTGGTGGGACCAGGTCGGTGTTATTTATTATGAGCTGTTAAAACCGAACGAAACCATCACTGGGGAACGGTATCGGCTTCAATTGATGCGATTAAGCCGAGTACTGTGCGAAAATCCACAATCCGAGCAGATGCACTCGAAAGCGATTTTACAGCATGACAACGCTTGGCGTAACGTTGCCAAACCCGTTAACACTTATCTGGAAATGCTCAAATGGGAAGTCCTATGCCATCCGTCATATACACCAGATATTGTACTATCCAGTTATTACTTGTTCCGTTTAATGGAATATGGTCTGGCTGATCAGCATTTCCGCTCATATGAAAACATCAAAAAATGGCTTGATTCGAGGATAGCCTCAAAAGATGAACATTTTTACCGTAACAGTATTCGAGCTCTGCCAGAAAAATGGGGAAAAGTTATAACTAGCGATGGGCCATACTTCGAGTCATGTATTTGTAACCATTTTTTGACAATAAAGTTGCATTGTCATAAAAAAAAAAAAAAAAAAAAAAAAAACAGCGATAACTTAGTTCCGCAGCTAATATTTTGCGTTTTTCGACAGCCCATTGAAACCAAGAATAACAGCAAATAAAAATTGAACACATTTCCACGGGAACTAAAATGGCAATCATTATTTAAAAAAAAAAAAAACCTTTTTGGCCATTATTTTTAGGATTCTATCGAACATACCTGTAGACTGTCTAATGGGGCGACTCTATATGTCACACAATGTCGTTTAAGTGATTAAAACATTCTACAGATTCTCGGCAAATAATGATTTCACTCATTTCCCTAGATTAATGTCACTTGTTGACGAGCGACTACAACCACCGATTAAGGCTACCAAGCAGTTGATGAAAAGTGTCGTTTTTTGTTGTTGTCTTATTTGTCTCCGATATGCCCGAGCTAATTTATGTTAATTACCTCCGATGTACGACGAATTCACAATTAAATTATTGCGCCGCTGACAGCCTGGTATCTTCAATTAGGCATGTCGTCGCTGGATGATTTCAATTGACTATAATTTGAATGACTCACATGACACTTGGGCACCCAGACGCAGTGCGGCAGCCCTCCCTGTGACATTGGATCATCGTCAGCCACACAAACGCCCGTCACTGAAGTGTGACAACTCATGCGAGCGGTCTTCATCAATCTTCATCTTCATCAGGCCGATCAAAAAGCTCGATGATGAACGATTTAATGTGAGTGCGAGTTTCCTGGGATTTTCGTTTTGATATTTTCGGACGGTTGATGGATGGAGTGTCTTACAGAGGGAAAATCACTCGCTGTCGCTTTTATATTTCAAATATATCATCTGTTGCCGAGGAGATAGTCAGTTGAGTTATAACAGATGTTCACATTTTTGAAGTGATACTTTTGCTGTGCGTTTGCGGGTTGCGAGGACACATTTGTGTCTTTTGATATTTGATATAATGAGGGATTCAGGTTGATGTTAGACAGGGCAGACATTATGTCCGATGAGACAATTTGATTGCTTTGACAAGAAATTGGGCCAACAGTTGAAGGTTCATTATTTATATATTGCAAATGGTGTTTATAATTTACACTCGGGGAAAGGATTATTTGATATTCTAAAAATATTAAAATATTCACAGCCCCAAGGTAAAATTGTGTTTGCCTTTATAAAGCTGACATTTAGATGTACAATGGTAAATCGATTTAATAAGTTTATTATAATGTGTTAAGGCTTAACCGTAATAATAATTAAACAAAGGAGTGATTACCCTTGGAATTTATTCTGGAAGAAAACTAGTGAAAGACACCTTGAAACCCCTTGGATGGGACATCCTGCACCCCCCGTACTCCTTAGACTTAGCGCCATCTGACTATCACCTCTTCGGATCAATGAGACACGCGCTCGCAGAGCAGCACTTCAGCAATTTCGAGGAAGTTAGAAAATGGCTCGACGAATGGTTTGCCGCGAAAGACAAGCAGTTTTTCTGACATGCTATTCATAAATGACCTGAAAGATGGGCCAAATGTGTAGAAGCCGACGGCCAATATTTTGAATAAAATAAAATAATTTCCCTAGAAAATTACGTATTTATTTTACCAAAGAAACCGGGAAGAACGTATGTATACACCTAGTATATATAATATAATTATTATATATATATATATATATATATATATATATATAACCCCACGGTTCACTTACCTAAAAAAAACCCCCATAACTTCTATCCAATGCAATCGCATTAGCACCTTAAATGCTTTACGCATCTAGGATTATCTAAGGTATAATCTAAAAAGCTTCAGTAAAAGAATTCTTACCTTTTCTTGCATCTCTTCGCATACAATTCAATACAAGAGTTCTTTCTTACCTTATCATATATTCCCTGTAATAAAACTTATCGGTTCATATATCATATAACCATCCCAACCAGAGATAATGATCATTGCGTCGCATATTCCTAGCTTCATTCATGTGTACAACAAATCCCTTTTTATACACGTTGACTTTTTTCTTCCAGCAATAAAATACCCAAGCAGCTGCATTCAATTAGCGCAATCGACGATGAAGCCAATTGCCCTAACTCGCCCCAAGTGCAAACAAAGAACGCTGTTCATCCAAAGGCTTCCTGGCGATACCATAAACAATCCATATCGTTTGTGGTATCCTAAACGCAGTTTTCATTTAATGAGTGGCTGCTATTTATCCAGCTGGCCCTCATTATCGAACGATGCATAGGTCGCTTTTCCCTTTGTATCGTAAATGCCCTGAATCCATCCCTCATGACCTCGACGTATAATCAAACACAAACCATTAGCATCCCACGAAATCCGATTTGTTTGTTTCAACGAACACACATCTCCTGGATGCACATTATGCCCTTTCTTGGTGTTTCAGATTCGTTATCATGGCTTCGACCCATGAAAAGAACCGACGTACACATATACATGTGTACCATGACGATCTCCTTTATGAGATCCGGTTACCACCACAGTGAAAGCGAATGCACCCAGAATTTCCTTAGCCAGTGAATTGAATCTTTGAGTCAAATTTCATCCGCTGACCACAACGGTCATGCCGCTCCCGCTCTCCGTCACTGCGGAGACGCGTCAATATATACACGGAGTCTTGTTGTAGCGTTGAGTCCGTTGGCCAAAAAGTGTCACAGCCACCGAAGCTGATATTTCATACAGTTCAGTTCATACCAATTATCTTTGACGTGTCGATAAGTGGGTAATGTAATTGTCCCCCCCCCCCCCCCCCCCCTCCACCCTGCTGGGAATTTTCGCCCAGGACCGCTTAATCTGTAAAATTTCGAATTAATATAACAAAATAAATGCAAAAAGACTTGGATACATCTGAACCAATAAGATAACATTTCCTAAAGACAACAGCTAGTGTTTCTTTTTTGTGCTGCAGTTTCATGGGCGTTGTCGTTCATTCTTACGCGTTTGTGAACAATTAACTCGGTGCTCTTTTGTTGCTGTAATAAAAGGTGGACAGTTTGTGGGGACGGAGTAGAACCCTGTTCCGTACGCCGGCACCACGACTTCGCCCCCCACAGAGTAACTGACCATCTCAAATGTGACTAAAACGTCATTCGTGAGGTTTCGAATCTTGTGCGGTTTGTGGGTACATGTTGCGCACTTTATATTTTACCTTAGCAAGATAAGCAATATAGGTTGTTAACGCTCATCGAGATCGAGTCATATAGTAATTTAACTTACAACGATTTCTCTTCATCCAAGTTTCTATATCAGGTATTATAGCCTTGGTTTTTCTTCCATCTTGTAGAATTATCCCATCTTCCTTGCCATCACTTTGGCTGAAGTCCTGAATTGATATCTGCATTCGCAAACGATCCTCTGGTGAAGCAAGTACACCAACCTCTTGAAAAGAGTTGTCTTTAGCTGCAATGTCAAGTGCAACACCTATAACATTTATGGCACCCGAAAGCAACGGTGTATTCTTAGTGAAAATAACCTATGTGCAGAGTTCACTCCCGTCACCTATGCCTCCTTTCCAGTTTATGTTTTCGTAATAAAAAAAATAAAACCTGATCCCGCCCCCTATACAAGCCGTCTCCAACAAATTAACCTTAGCAGACTTAAAGAGCATAGAATTCATGCCGACATTATCTTTCGCCACAGTTTCTCTCAGATTCGATTAATTATCTAAGCCTGCTCTCTTCCACCCCATGTTAAACTAACTCCCATAATTTGCAGAACCCTCGTCTCTTCTACTTGCCTGTCAATCACACCTCTTATGGCTCTAACGAACTCATTTCACGACTGTTACGAAGTGACAATACTTACTGACCTTCTTGGGCTTCAAGCTCACGTCTTCTCTTCTCAAACTCCATCTCATTATTGCTGAATAGACATAAGCCTTTTACGACATCGTCAGTGCATCAGTACACGAAATTTCGTTTGCAATGTTTTCACTCATTGCAAATATAACATGACTACTGACATCGACTGAGGTACCTAGTATACGGATACGGATCAACCAACCGGCTTCTGAAATTGTCATCCTTGGCGATTTTAATGTGCACAATTCCGGCTGGTTGGTACATTCTAACAGAACCGACGAGGCTGGGAGGCTGGCGGAGATGTTTGCTGTTAGCCACAACTTGACTTAACTCGTGTGCCGGATGTCCGAGCTGATTAGGCGAATACCCCGGATCTGTTTTTAACAGATCCGGGGTATTCGAACTGAGTATTATACCGTAGAGGTTTCTGCGCCACTGAGAAACTCAGATCACTGTTTGGTATCTGGCGCGCAACCGCTTGCACTTCAAGCGAATAACCGGCCTAGGCAGCTTCGCCATCTATGAAAGTATGGGGCTGCTAACTGGAACGATTTGTGAGATTTCTTCGCATTCTCCCCATGGTCGGGGGTGTGCTTGGAGACTCCAATGTTAACGCTTGCGCAGTCACAGAGATTATTCTCCTCGGGATGGAGATCTACATTCCACATTGCATCAAACGAAGTTCATCTGATAAACCTTGCTTTGAAAAAAAATGTGAGCAGATTACAGCGGCAAAAAATATAGATTTTATACATTGGCGCTCCAATCCTAGCGATGTTTACAGAACGAATTTTGTTAGAGTCAGAAACGCGTACCACCAGGCGATTGATATCGCGAAGAAAGCTCACAACGACAGTGTGACCAATAAACTCCTTCAGTGCCCAACTGGTTCGCGATCCTTCTGGTCAATGGCAAGGACTGTCAGCAGTAACTTCGCTTCCTCCTCTTCCCCGCCGTTGGTAACCGACAGTGGGACGTTAGTCACAAATTCAAAGGATAAAGCTAATGTGTTCACGAATTTACTTTCCACGAGTTCGAGCCTTGATCCCGGTCTTGTGGAGCCACCTGTGATCTCGCCGGTACGGTCTTCCATGCGGGATACGAGATTTCGCCCCCGTACTATACAACGCATTCTCCGTGAACTGGAATGTTGGAAGGCAAATGACCCGGGCGGATTACCAGCAATAGTCCTTAAATACTGTGCTCCAGAACTATCTCCGGTTCTTGGCAGACACTTTCGCTTCCCTTATGCATGGAGGACCTTTCATCATCATCATCGTCATCATTATCAGCACAACAACTGGGATCCGGTCTTGGCCTTATTTAGCAAGTCTCTCCACGGGTATCCGGTCCTTATTCGAGACTTGTTAAATTGTCCATAATAATTTGTTTTTCCGGGCAAGGGTATTAGCCGTTCATACCTGCTGGAAAATCGCTCGAGATCAGCCAATCCTAGAGCTGGAAAAAGTGTCTCCCATAAAATTACCGACCGCGTTTGTTCACCAATACAAGGGGTAAAACTCCGCCGCAAGACATTTAAATGAAACTGTCGAGTTAGTTCATTATTTATTGAATTTGGTGATTACAGAAGACCGAGTCTAAGTACACTCAATTACAGGCAACGGACTTGAATTAGACTAATCGATTATAATTAAAATTACCGTATTCGACTTAACACTAGCCACGACTCGGGGTACAGCATGCGTGTCAGCAGCGTTACTACAGCGGGAGCGGCATGGCCGTAGCGGTCAGTGGATGGAAAACGACTCAACGATATTCAATCGTTTGGGGTGAGCTTTTGGTGGTGTGGTGAAAAGGAAATGAAATTTCCTTTGACCAGTAACCAATGGAAGGCGATCTCTGGAACGCGGTTGTGTATGTGTGTGTTCGTACACATCACCATGTTCATCGATGCGTTTAGCCAAGGATAAACGGAACCTACGATGAGGGAAAAAGAACAAAGCGGAAACGACCTAAGGCATCTTTCGGTAATGAGGGTCAGCTGTTTAAATAGCAGCCACTCATTAGATGCTAAAAGGGATTGCTATAAATTATCCATATATATATTGTTATGCACGTTAATTAGACATGCGCACAGAAGTCCTTCGTCAGGCCAGCAATAGAGTCGGGTCCTCCACCACTGGCGTTTCCTTCGGAGATAAGGTGTTATCCAGCGACGTTAGCGCAAGCAACTTTAAAGGCGGTTCTTCTCTGTTTCTTTCTTTTTCTTTATTAATTGATTTAACTTTTTACATTTAACATTTAATTTCAATCAAATTTTGTCTTTTAATTCCTTAATCAAATCTTAAACTTTTCATTAATCAAATCTTAAACTTTTATAACTTCAGAGATTCGGCTTTAACGTCTCAGTTCCAACTTCAGACTGACTCTGCTTTTGTCCCATGTGGTCGTTCATTGCTCGCAATTCTTTTTTTTTCCTGCTGACTGTTGTTGTTTGCCTTTCCGCTAGGGGATCTTGTATTTCCTTTGGATCTGCTGACTGTTGATCTTTCTGCTGTGGGATTTTGTATTTTGGATATTTCTTTTGGATTTGCTGACTGTTAATCTTTCTGCTGTGGGTTATTGTATTTCTTTTTTGGATTTTTATTTCTTTTGGATTTGCTGACTGTTGATCTTTCTGCTGTGGGATTTTGGATCTCTATCTCTTTTTTTTTTATTTTCTTGTTTTCTGCTGACTGATGATTGTGATGCATTTCTGTTTGACCGAAATGCATTTTTGTTGTTTTATGGTCTGCATGCTTTTTGTTGCTTTATTATCCGCATGCATAACAATATATATACGAGGGTTGCCTCTTATGTTTCGGGATTTGGCAACCCTAGTGTTGCAATCCGGCAATTGACAGCTCTGTCGTAAAGTTGGACATTTTTGAGGTTATACGCACTCAGAACGTTTTGACATACGAGCGGTATTTGTGTTGTTTACAATAACTTAAAAGATTCATCTCGGCCCAAAAATGGAATTAAATCGTCAGCATTTCCATGCGATTATTTTTTACAACTTTCGGCGTGGATTAACTCAGCAACAGTGCATGGATGAACTTAATTCAATTTTTGGCGATGAAGCTCCATCAAGGACCAGTGTTTATCGATGGTATGGTGAATTCAATCGTGGTCGTAGTTCACTCCAAGATGAATTTCGTGAAGGTCGTCCAAAATCAGTTGTTGTTCCGAAAACCATTGATGCTGTGCGCGAACTGATATTGGAAGATCGTCATGTGACCTATCGTGAGATTGAGACAACCTTAGGCGTTAGTGGGACCAGCATACATTCAATATTGCATAAACATTTGACTGTCAAAAAAATTTGTTCGCGTTGGATCCCACACAATTTGTCAATCGCCCAAAAAAAGGCTCGTGTCAATTGGTCGAAAGAAATGCTCAAAAAATACGGTCGCGGTGCTTCGAAACACGTCTATGACATCGTGACAGGTGGTGAATCGTGGATTTACGCGTATGAGCCCGAAAGTAAACAGCAGTCGACTGTCTGGGTGTTTCAAGATGAGCCAAATCCAACAAAAGTTGTTCGCGCACGAAGCACTTCCAAGCAAATGGTCGCCTGTTTTTTCGGAAAAACTGGACATGTCGCAACCGTACCACTAGAATAACGCAGCACAGTCAATTCTGAGTGGTACACAACCATTTGTTTGCCAGTTGTCTTCCAAGAAATCAGGAAAACCAACCGCCGAAGACGGATCACTCTCCACCACGACAATGCGAGCTCTCACAATCGGCTGCGACAACTGCATTTTTGAGCACCCAAAACATCGATTTGATGGGTCATCCGCCGTATAGTCCTGACTTGGCACCGAATGACTTCTTTTTATTCCCGTACGTAAAAAATTAACTGAGAGGTCAACGTTTTTCGACACCTGAAGAAGCGGTTGCTCAATCAGAGTGCCAAAAGTGATTCGACAATTGGTTCAAACGCATGCAAAAGTGTATAGATCTTCATGGGGAATATTTTGAAAAACAATAAAGTGATTTTCGATGAACAATATTTGTTTTTGTTCTCTAATCCCGAAATATAAAAGGCAACCCTCGTATATATCTATCTATATATATATATATATATATATATATATATATATATATATATATATATATATTTATATATATATATATATATATTTATATATATATATATATATATATATATATATATATATATATATATGTATATATATATATCGTCTCTCTGCCGACTGGAAGAATCGGATTCTTTTGTTTGCATATGTTTAGGCTATTGAATCCAATCCGACGGCAAAGCGTGACGTCGGTGATTGTTTGAAGATTCAAACAAAGAAATATTTCCGCGAAAAGTGCTTGCAACAGAATCAATAGTTGCAAGTCTTCGAAAAGTAATTTAGATGGATACACAATGACGGTTGTGTATACCATCTGTGTCAATTATGCATGGCATCTTTGGCGACGCCAGGATCGAACTATAGTGTGAATATCTACACTAATTGGAAATTCGGTTTTTGGGTCGCTAATGCAGTGATGCATTGATAATATGTGAATGCCCATGTAGGAGAAATTCTTTTTAGGAATTTTAGGTAATGCTTGTATGCATTAATTGTCCTTGGAAAAGGAAATATTTTCAGGTGCCCATGTGGTTGCATTGGCCTGGGCCAATGGGAGTTGGGTTGCGGATGTGGGGGGTTTTTTAGGTAAGTGGGCCGTGGGGTTTGGCGAAACCGGCACACATTCGTGAGTCATTCAATAGTAAAAAAGTGGTTTGCAAGACTTCGTGAAGAAAATTTTAGTCTTGAGGACTTTCCACATCCAGGTGCAGTAAAAAAATTTGACGAGGAAGAACCTTAAGTTTTACTGGATGAATGATTTGATGTCAAACTAAGGAAGAGCTTGCAGGACAGTTGAGAGTTTCTCTCCAAGCAATATCAATCAATTTTTGTATAACTATCTTTTCCAATAAAGTTGCATTTCACAAACCAAAGCCAATTTATATTTGCACACCTATTATTAAAAAAAAAATTATCTGTGCTGTATTATAATCATATAATTCTCTTAACGGAAATTCAACAATAGTGTGTTATTTAAGAAACAGTGCGTGTGTGATGGATTATGCAAATTTAACGACAGTATAGAACTCACCCACACACAAGAATTTTATAGGCAAGTTCACCATAACGACACATAATATATATAATATTATGATAACTTTAGAGTTAATTACATATCCAACTGAACCATCCAGTTACCCTCTCTTCTCTTCTCTAAAACCATCAGAAGGTTCCATCACGCTGCACAAACCCTCTATGTCAATACTTCGAATCCACTTTTGACCAGTTGTACAGATGTCGAACGTCCTAATTTATTACAGATTTTGTTGGCACCCTCAATTCAACCTCTTATTATAAAATAATTTGTGGGGCATCGCATTTTATGCTAAATTGACACGCATTATACGTTTCCGCAAATGCGGCAATATAATATTCACTTAAATAAGAGGTCCTTAAAGATACCCCCACGAGGAAAAACCAACAGAACTTGCGAAGAGAAGACGAAGGAAAAAGATTGCTGTAGGCAATTGCGTGGCCTGTTTATGGCACACTCCGACAGCAGCGTTTACTCCCTATAGAGCAACGCGCTTTTTATTGCCCCTTCATTTAATGCAAACTAAACTTTAACAAATTTGTTTTATGCGGCAATAAATGAACAACAGGACGAAGTTAACTATTTAACTCCCTTTATTGTGCCATTTTATTGGCATGGTTCGTCCGTCGTTTGCCGTCGCGCAGTGGAGTGCGTTTCATCTGGATACTCCAGTCAGGCATTTTATTACATCCACCCGGAGAGCGGCAGTGAAGTTGTTGTCACCATTCGCGTGGACATATCCTACTGTCGTTAAAACTGTCACATTAATATACCATTATCAATAAATTATGGGTCAGGATGTGAGAATGAATAAACCATTGCTTCCTCTTGTCTCCAGTGGCTTTAACATCAGCATCATTTTATTTGTTTATTTATCGTTCTCTTCGCCGCAGGATCCCTGTGTCCAAAAGTAAATTGTAATATAAAATAAATTTTGTAATTGAATTGTAGCGAAAACTGATCTCTCAAGGAACAAAATATCCACACAAAAGATGAAGTGCAAATTCGCATCACACAGGGAGGCAGTGAGGACAGAGAGAATGAACAGAATGGACCGAATGAAGACAGACAACGCGACAGGATTGCAGAAAACTGCTGATTAAAGGCTGATATATGCAACTTGTGACGGGTCCTTTTTGGAAGCTACGGATCTTTAAATAATAAATTTTAAACAGACAGCCGGCAGCGTCCATTGCTTCGGAGATTTATTGCCGCCCATTAGCCTTCATTAGGAGATTTGAGATGTTGCCTTTCTTTATTGCCTTTGTTTTATGGTATACTGCGTAATAACGAAACCATTATGGAAATGCTGCTCGAACTTGGGTTTCTGTCTCACGAGCGTGATGGTGACTATTAGGGGCAGGAGGTTCCCTCATGAGCAACGTTGACAAACATTGACATTAAACAGATTTACCGTCTGTAGTCCTCAAGTAACTTGCTGTAGGGTAGTCATAGATTTGTCTGTCTCTAATCAAAAAGAAATCTGTTTGTCAAAGTTTCGAGGTATAACAGGCACATGATCAGAAAAACAACTACCCACCATTCTCCTTTATCGGACAAACGTGTGGTTTGGTTTTCCTGATTACGGGCTTTTGCAGCGCACCGTAGCAGATACAACATTAAGAAACATTCAAGCCGAAAACTTCAGTAGGTACGGGTTTAGATGTAAGTTGCCCTGTATTTTACAGTTTGTTCAAAGTCCAAAAAGATTCGTTTTATATAACTTTGCACAAAATTTATTTTACGAAATAAATATTATACACAGTTACATACAATTTTATATTTAATTTAATTATTACAATAACAATATCACGATCATCGGCACCACAACCGGGATCCGGTCTTGGCCTTATTTAGCAAGTCTCGACGCTTGTTACATTTTCCATAATAATTTATTTTTACAGGCAAGGTTATTAGCCTTGCGCCAATAACAATATAGTTTATACTTACCCTAAAATAATTACTTTTTTTTTGTATACACACCAAGAGACGTTTTAGCGGATTTTTGTGCAGTCACTGCTGGAGTGTTTCGCCGAACACTGTTCACGACAACACAAAACAACACCGGAGCGGATTCAATTACCACACCAAGAAATTGTCACAAAGGAAACAGAGTTATGGTTGTTTATTTTGACATTTTTATTGCTCCTTTTGTTTTTTGTTGAACGACATGCACTTAATTTGCTATCGCGTTACAAGTTTCGCTGGTTCTCTTTTAATTATTTTTCTGCACACCACGTAATTAACCCGATAAATACAATCCCGACGTCTTCGTGAGGATCACAGGTCTGCGCGCGTTGCATTGCGGTACGTTGAACGTCGAATGTCTCCGTTTATTTCATTTGCCTTAGGTGGCAGTTCCGCGAATGCACTCGGTAAACTCACGTATTTTAAAAGTGGAGAGATTTCGGGTCGACCGGTTTCCTTTTTCGATTTAATGCGCTGTGTGGATACCTCCGCGTCGGGGTTCTCTAACTGTACTATCCAATTTTTCCTATCCATCTCCCTTCTCTTCCCCTCATCTCAAAAAAAAGGAAATTTTCCATCATACTTTTCATTCTATCCTGTAAAAGAAATTTCCCATCATGCTCATCGTTCCCATTTCCTTATCTGTTTTCTTTTTGTTCGAAGGATCGAGTGTACCGCCACTCATTTCTCGGCCCTATCATGGGCTTTGTTTGCGTTACCCATCTGGCTTCCGACAACAGAGTTTTTGTGTGCTTCAGATGGGTAACAAAGGAACCGTGGGATTTGCTTTGTAGATCGCATTACCCAATCATAAACATCTAGCGTGGGACAGGCGTTTACGATGTTTATGATCGCCTCTGTTTGCGTACCAGCGCTTGTCGGTTTGGGATCTTGCGAGGAATTTATGGTGCTAATTGTTATTAGCTACATGAGGAGATTATTCTGTTTGTTTTCGGAAAAATGCGTTCAATGGATGAATCGAATAGATGCATTGGATGGATGCCTTGAATTCAATATTAGGGAATTGTGAACGTTAAGTTCGATGGGTTTTTACTCTTGAATTCAATGTTGCGGTATTTAGATGCTACCTTTGTTTCAGGCGGAAGGAAACACTTTGCGGAACGTGTCTGTAGGCACGTGTAATGGATATAGGTGAGTATGTTCCTTGGTGGAAGGACGATTTCTTAACCTATAGTGGATTGTGTGTTTCGTAGACCGCCACAACGTCATCATCATAATGAAGCAGTTAAATGTCAGATCAGAACTACTTGCTGCGTGATACTACATCAGTTCCCTGACAACTTGAGCATAAGCAGCACATTCTGTGCCAGATTCACTTTCGACCGTGTACTGCTGTCCGTGCACTTAAGGAGCTGAACGCAAACAAATTCACTGATCCGGAACGCATTCCCCCAATTATTTTGAAGATATGTTCTTCTTCACTCTCTAAACCACTGCGGCAACTTTTTCATATGTCCGAGTCAACTGGTCACTTCCACCTCAACTTGAGAATAAACATCACACCATGAGCCAGATTCACTTCCGAACGCGCACTCAAGGAGCTGAACGCAAACAAATTCCCTGATCCGGACGGCATTCCCCCAATTCTCTTAAAGAAATGTTCCTCTTCACTCACTAAACTACTGCGGAAACTCTTCCATTGTTTCCTAAATATGTGGAAGTCAGCGGACAGTCACCCAATTCCCAAAAAGGTCGACAAATCGTCCGTCTCTTCTTATCGACCCATATTCTTCTATTCTCTCTATCTGGGCTCAAAACGCCTCCCCAATGACGGCCAATATGGTTTTCGTAGCAACCGGTCCACAGGAGATTTGATGGCGAACCTTACCGAAAATTGGAGCCAGTCCATCTACTACTTCGGTGAAAGCAAGGTTGTTGAACTGGATATTTCAAAAGTCTTCGACAGAGTTTGGCATCCAGCCTATAGCGTTTGCGACGATAGCAAAGAAGCTGTGATTCGAACCGAAGCTATGATAGTTAGAATTACTAAAAGAGTGAATGCTCAACACACCAGGCCACTGCCGCGTGGACCCAGTCGAAGTTCTTAACTCAAGTACACTCAACTGATGTGGAATTGCTACGTTATTGGTTGGTATACGGCAGATGATTTTGCTTATTCGATTTTCTTTCTCTGTTGTTCTTCACTATTTGCTTGTGTGCTGTATGTGTATCTGCTAGAACGGCCACAAGTCCTTTCATCAAAATTAAATTCCTATGGAATGGATAATTCCCTGATCTAATGGATGAGAGAATATCTTTCTGGCCGTTCATTTCACATGGTTCTTGGTGGTGTCAAACCTGCCTCCCTTCAAATTAATGGTGGTGGTCCCCAAGAGTCTGCACTCTCACCTACTCTCTTTCTTATCCTTATACATGTTCCCGGGTCCATTACCCCCAAACGCAATTAACTTGTTTGCTGACGATAGCACATTGAGTTTCTCATACTCATCCGAACATTCCTGACTAAACCCATCGAAAGTCATTACCAATCAGCAGGTTATCCTTGTAACATTGAATTCCCACCTCAACAACTTCTAACCGACTAGAATTCAAAGCCTTAAAAACTCAGTACTGGCTCTTGTCGTCAACGGCGAAATAAAACTAAATATACTATCGATGATCCGCATCTGAACTGACAAAGGCAAAGAACTATTATTTTTGTTGGAACTATCAATCCTGGGTACTCAACTTAATTCGACTTTTAATTAGACCGACCACACATTTGAGGCTGCGAAAAGTGCGGTCACACGTATGGGGTTCCTTAAGAAATGCAAAAGATACTTCTCTCCATCCAACCTGGCCACTGTTTACAAGTCGTATATTCGTCTCAAAATGGAGTTGAACTCCCATATTTAGTCGGGCGCATCCCAAATTGCACTACACGTGCTCGATAGGAAGCAAAAACGAGCAGTGAAATTTATTGGGGACCAAGCCGCCTGTCGATCATTTCGTTCGTTAGAACATAGCCGCAACGTATCATGCCTGCCTTTTTCTTAGGTTGTTGTTGTTCATCCGAATTTGCTGAATTTGTTCTACCTTTGTTCTACATGTTCCCGCGATACCCGCCAATCTGAGAATGCACATTAGTTAACATTGAAAGCCAACTTTAGGTGCACAAATATAGTTGCGACGCGACGAGCGGAGTAACAAGTAAACTCCGTCCCGCCCGATGGAAGTTCCGCAGGGATCAACGGGAATATGAGCCTGGCTGGAAGTGGTTTTAGTCGGTAAAAACCCGGCATGCCTTTGGATCGGTCCAGAGGTATCTCTTGAAGATTTCCACCTTCCTACCGAAACCAAGAAAAAATAAAAAAATAAAAAAATAAAAAAAAAATATATATATATATATATATATATATATATATATATATATATATATATATATATATATATATATATATATATATATATGTATACGAGGGTGGCCTGAAAAGTTTCCGACCTCAACTTAAAGATAGCAGCGCTTGTCAATAAAAGCTAGCGAATGTAGTTATGCATCTTTTGACAGTTACTCACAAAAAATGTCAGCCATTTTGGATGCGTACTTTTTATTTGACAGTCGTTTGAGTGACGAATGCTGCTATCTTCACAGTGAGGTCGCAAACTTTTCAGGTCACCCATGTATATATACGAGGTTGAATTAAAAACGGGAATTTCTTTTTATACATTTATTGAATAATGTTACACACTAACTATACGATTAACCTTTTTCAATATAGTATCCTGTGTGATCTAAACACTTTAATATCCCCTGTTCGTAAAAAGGTTTAGGGCGAGTTGTTAACCAATTGCGCAGGTGCTGCTCGACTTCTTCATTACTTTCGAATTTGTTTTCCTTCAAATGATTCAGTCAAGGGTGTGAACAAAAAATAGTCACAGGGAGACAAGTGTGCGTTATAAGGGGGGGTTCGAGGATTTCGCAGCCCATTTCTTCAAATGTATCCATTGTCAAGGGAGCGGTGTGAGGCCTGGCGTTGTCATGAAGAAGGACGACATCTCAGATGGGCATCCCTCGTCTTTTGTTTCGATATGCAGTAAGTTGCATTCACTGTTCGTTGTTCGTGAAGAAAACCAATCATTAAAACTACCCCTGAGTCAGAAAAAATCGTTGCAAGAACTTTTCCGACTGAGCTTCATCCTTCCTTCGCCACTCCTTACTTGCCATTTATATCTCGAGAGTATAATAATGTACCCACGTCTCATAACATATGACGATACTCTTCGAAAGGTATTCCGCTTCTTGTCGAAATCGAGTCAGAACATTCCACTGATCTCCGACCTGGCCGGTTTTTGATTTACGGTCAATAACCTCGGAACCCATTTTTTTAAGCTAAGAGCATCAGTGGTAATGAATTGAAGACTTCCATAGTTGGCACCCACTTCTGATGAGTTTGTTTCAACAGCTGAGCGGCGATCACTTTCAACACGCTGTCAAACGGCACGAATGTTGTCATCTGTACGACTTGTCCTCGGGCGTCGATCAAGACTTTCCTTTTCGATACATTCTCGCCCACCTTTAAATTCTCTGGCCGACGTATACACACGATTCTAACACAGTGTATCATCACCAAACTGTGTCTTCAATCGAGAAAAAAGGTCCGAGGGTGTAACGCCTTCATTTGTTAAAAATTTTATAATCATCCGTTGCGCAAGGGACGTCTGTACATCTCGCTCGCGCATGTTTGTACTAACTAGAAGGTCAAAGACGATCGCTAGCCAACCCAGTTCCCCTACTCTGCATAAACCAAACAACTGCCGCGCACAAGATTATCTAGCTCTCAACTTGTTCCCAAGCAAAAATGTAAAATAACGTTTATATTTGATTCACCTTCATATATATTGTGCATATATATTGTAGCGAGCTTAGGGTTCGCTGGATTAATTATTTTAATAAATAAGAGCCGTGTAATCGACTTTGAATTAATGTAAACACTTTATCAGCGTACCAATAACAACCGTTACTTTTACCGTACACTTAACGATTTCTTGAGTTATCGCTTCCTTACTAATCGCTTACCTCACTGCTTACTGCTTACTGCTTACTTCTTACTTCTTCGACTGCGTGCGAGGTATTTATACCGTTTCCTCATTCTGATTCGGCGTTTCGTTTCCGTCCGTTCCATAGCCTCGAATTGTATATTGCTCCTAGTCTCCAGTTTTCCAGTACTTTCTAAAATATTCTAGTACTTTGTTTCGGACTTTCTAGAATATTCTAGTACTGATTGTCATATGCGTCATAATATATATATATATATATATATATATATATATATATATATATATATATATATATATATTTATGTATATATATATATGTGTGTGTGTGTATGTATCTTCATCATCCATACAACCGGGACCCGTTCTTGGCTTTATTTAACAAGGTTATTAGCCTTGCGCCATATATATATATATATTTCATATCTTTTGGAGCACACCACCACCATGTATGTACTTATCTTAGTAAGGGTGGTCCCCTTCGCGGTTTACCGTCCCAAGCTGCAATTACATAACCACCGGAGTTGTTTTTCAATGATTACAGATCGCAGCACTTTGAAAGTACTCGCGCCAATAGAGAAAATTAAAGAATTCGACAGTTTTCCTAATCGGTAACAAAAGGAATTTTTATAAACACTCCTTAAGGAAGAGAACTCCAAACAGGTGAACAGTGGTCCATGGCGGATATAATTTGAAATTCGTAGCGGAGAAAAAAAAAATCTTTTATCTCTGAAAGTATAGTTCCTAACCATGAACGCGAATTATACATACTTTCCTTAGACTTGATGATCTACGACAGTTGTCTAAGTAATGCACACAGAGAGCGCGATCAGGAACTATATAAAAAAAATTGCACAAGAAGTATATTAACACACGATTCGTAACCTTCAAACTTGTTTATTTAATTTCCAACATAGTCATGTAGTGCTCGAAGAAGCCCTCTCAATTCCCTCCCATATACATATTATATTACCCACTAATCGAGTTTACACCCAATATCATCCATCCAGATCCCCAAATCAACGTTGAATTCCATTCCATAAAATTAAAATATCACGCTGCATATCTTCACATGCATCGTATGTACAAACAAACACGTGTCAAACGAACCAATTGCCCATTTGGTTCGCATACACAATATTCCCAAAATCAAAATCAATTTCCAAAATCCAAAGTCTAAAATAAATACGCCATAAACGAGCCAAATGTTTGTTTATCATGCACACACAAAATTCCCAAAGACTGAACATCACAATGCATATCTGCATATGCATCCTATGTTCAAACAAACCCATGTCCATTTGATCCGCATACACACAATTCCGGCAATCTAAGCATCACAATGCATATCCCCATATGCATTGTAACCAGATGTTTTATGATATGCACAAATATATCCAAATTCCCATCCATATTCTCACCCATTTCTCATAGACTTTGACCCCATTTGAAGTGCAATGTTAACCTATGTTTGTATTTGCCACTCTCTCGAATGGATAAGGCAAAAAACCTCAAAAAGGATCTATGATGAGGGGCGTCTGAGTTTCGAAAGATAAGAAAAAATATAGATGGTAGTCCGTTAACAGAAGATACGGAAGTCAGTCAATGAGTTGTGTGTGCAAGGAGAGGATCTTCCAAAATAAATTTAACACTAAAATAAATCAGTTTTATAAAATAAATCAGTTTTTGTTTTTGGCTGTGATGCGGAGGTATTGTCGCTGTGTTTCCACGATCTTTTAGTGTATTGTGATTTGTTCGTTTTCGGTGCCATCAATAGTGTTTGAAAAATTTCCTTCATCTCTGTGCTTTGACACTTACGGCCGCAGCGGTTCAAATTGTCCTGCAAACGCACCAGTTCACGGACGGCGATACACGTCCGAATATCCGTACAAACTTGACGTACTTGACGTCGTACGCAACAAACTAATCCGCCAACAGCATCCCACTGGTACCATATAGGACACACATGCAAACAAGGATTGGACAGATCATCGGTCGCTACTCTTCCTCATTTATAAGAAGCACGGTGATACGTTCAACAGTCACTGAGGCTAATACATACATACTCCCAACGTGTAACACGTTTTTTTATTCCATCACTGAAAAGTTCCTTCAACTTTTTTCAGATCGAGGAGTGACAGGGGCTTTCATATCAGCGTCGGAGATGAAATGGTTACCCTTAAGGTCTCTTTTGAGTAGAGGAGAGAGCCTCCCTCTTATGTGTCTTTTGAGATCCTCCGTCTTATGTGTGGATAGTTACAATCCGGCCATATCTAGCTAGTATTTAATGCTTTGGATTGTATGGGAACAGGTTATCTCGCCAAATCATCTGCATACCCAATGATGCTTACACCTTCTGGTACATTTACTCTGAGCATGTTATTCTATAACGGCGGCCCCAGGATAGACCCTACGGTGCACCTAGGGTATGGTTGTGTATGTATGTGGTTCACTTTTTGTGGATCTGTAGCATTTCTAACAGATGCACACGAGTACGCAAACTACAGTGAAGAAAAGTACCGAAAATTCGTCCGACATCATCATTTCATTCCACTTCTGTATAGGTACATTCCTATAGTCTTCTGTCACTTGCAACAGCAGGTCGATACACCACGTCTCACTCACTTATTTTTAAAATAGGTACAAGAACAATTTCCTTTTTCATGAATTGTGAAGCTCTCCCATGATGTTATGAACGTTTTTCAAAGTACAGCTTGAACACCTGCACCAATTCACCGGAGCACAAGGGTTCCGTGACCATGAGATTACACCATATAAGTATCGTCAAGAAATACAAGCATCCACAACCATCTCCAATATGTATAAATCTTGTAATTTGAAGCGCAAATCCTTAACACGGAGGTGTCAACGATTTTTTGTTGGAACCATAAAACCCTTAATTATTCCCACCGGAAAACCGGTTTGTCGTTTCGCGGGAACTTCTCAACTAAAGTGCTTTTTCTTTCGCACCACTACCTATCCGACACTCGTTGAATGATTCGCGTCACTCCCCTAAGCCGACGGCTGAGAGGACGGTCAAAGAAATGATAAGAATGTCCATCCGTTTTGTTGTCAACGTGTCCTCAAATAACTTCACACCTCACCATAAATAGGCCAGTCCACAGTTCCGCAATCATCAATATAGCATATATGAGACCCACTGGAAGCTGTTCTCCAGAATTAAGAAGATTCTGTTCTAACGAGACGTAGGGCACATAAAAAGAACCCTCAGAGTTTGTTTTCAAAAATCATATGAGGCTCAGCTCCGTACCAATGTCGAAACGCCGATGAGTCCTAGACACAGCAAGAACACCGCCAATTGCACTCTAATCACCAGTATTCTAATCCATCTTATCTTCGGCGCAAGACATAGCAGGAGATCTGACAACTATCTTCCATCGAACCATTGTAATTCTGACACGTGCTGTCGGGAAAAAACCGGCCACAGCAAGAGGCCCAAGGTTAAATAGAAAAATGTTGTCAACCACAAAATCACATGCTTCCACAACTGATCAGCCTTTTAAACGCAGAAGAGGCTAATATGTCTTTACACAAAGATTCTGCACAAATCAAGAGAACGTTTCGGAGACCCAACATTTTACTACCCGACCCACTACACTGCCCCTTTCACGTTACACATCTGTGGCGGTTCTACAAACCACACAAACCACTATAGGTCGAGATATCGTCGTTCCACCAAGAAACTACTCACCTTTATCCAAATCACCGATGCCCACAGACACGTGTCCTCAAAAGTCCTCCTTTCCACCTGAAACCAAAGGTAACATGCACCTGGGAGGCAACAACCCCACGTATCCACAGATACGTGGGTCACAAGTCCGACCAATTGTCCTACGCCTGCACGGCGATCGAAGGACACGACACAGCATAGAAATTGTGTACCAATCCATTAACTGGATATACACAAACGGTTGGCTGCGGCAGATGTCAACAGACATCACTTCTCCGGCGATAAGCTAATTGCTGGAAAACCACTTCGCCTAAACAAAGACCAATGCGATGCATCAGAAATAAACCAAACGCTGTTCCCATGGGGCTATGTAAACAACGAAAATTACATTATCCCACGATCGTCTAATGTAAATCACACATTCGATTGTGTGCATAACCGATGCATTAGAGTTGTGAAATCCGATCACAGAGTGATCTACAGCTTGCAGACAATAACCTCCGCGTCTGTATGTGTGAGCGCGATTTTCTCTGGTGGAAAGATTCTCGATTGAGAGAATGTCTCCACCCGAAGGAAGTGAAAGGAGGAAAAAGAAAACTGTGGGGTGAATAGGATCATTCCCGAGAGAAAGTAACCACAGTCGTCACAGAGAATCCCGACGGGGGAGTTGGATAGGCAGAGGCAACCGCCAAACATCTACTCGGTCATATCTGTACATTAGGCCTATGTAAACAATTTGTTTTAACCCGAATTAGTAGTCATTTTCGTAGAGTGGCTGTGGCAGCACTATGAGCCAATCTTAAATATACAAACACACACACTTCACAACAAATGACGCACCTGTGCTAATTTCCTTGAAATAACGAGCGAATTCGAAATTAGCTGTTGTTATCGAAGAATATATTCAGTTGGGATACTCGAAGGCTGTGCATTATCGTAATCATTAGAACATGTATATATAATAAGGTGTATTTGAATTCCCCCAAAAATTTTGTTAAATCTCATTATTTATACTTTCCGAAAAATCTGTAGTTAAAAATGCCGAAAATATTGTTTAAGAAAGCACATATTTTGTGTATTAATCAACTTAGCTGAATTTACTTTTCCAAAGCTACTGACACATCCAGTTGTGCGTGCAATTAATTGTCAACAAAACAAAAGAACTTGACAACAGCAAAGAAAACAAATCAATAAAAAGTAATTATTAGGACATTAAATATCTTGTCACTGTATTTTGAAACGCTTGAATGTATTAGGAATGATTCAAAAGCATGATTCAAAAATCTCATGCAACTTGAAGAGAGAACTTATTCAAAATAAAAATGTAAAAAGTTTTGTACAACATATAATACAATGTACAAATAATATGAAATCCAGTTACAGTAAATAAATATTTAAAAAAATATTCTTCAGTCATATTAAATGCTGAACTCTTGACTTCAATTCCTTGTTGTGGCTAAAGCAAAGCACGAAAACCACCAAAGTATCATGGGCCACCGTTTGTAGAAATTGGTTTGATATCTTCATACTGTTAGGGACCATCAAACGCCTTTGACATACAAATTTACAACTCAGACAGAAAACGTAGGAGGAATAGTGTGGTTACGATAGATGGGAAGAAGCGATTATATTTTAATCGCACATATAAGTACAACGATGCGAGGACAAAGTTCTCGCATCACATCCTAAAGTACGATTTAGAATCGCCCTCGGTGAACCCCCAATGCCGTATCAATCATATTTAGCGTGCCTATTTCTTCAGCCGAGCGACACAAAGGCACACACTTTTGTACTTATAAAAAGAACTTGTACTATGTCCTATAGACGGGTGTTTCCTCACTCTATACACAGATTCAAAATTTTCCCCAATCTCCTTAATGTCCTGCTTATACAATAAAACCAAAGTGGCCATTGATGTTATCAAATTAAAAGTGATTTCGAAATTAAATTTTTACTGCTGCGACTAATATTTAAAATTTAGTTAAGGAGGTCTTTCCCATTTAAGGACAATGTATAGCCTTGCTCGAAACACTCCCAGCCACTTATTTTAGCTATCAGGTTCCGGGCAATTTTTTTGTATAGTGAAACGAAGCAGACCAAAAAGTCGTTCTTAATGTCCAATTTAAAAGAGAATTACTATAAATTTTCACATAATCTTAGAAATTTATAGTCAGCCCTACCGCCTATGCGACGGCAGGACAACAACGAGGGTTCAAAAAAAAAACAAACAAACAGCACTTGGTATACAGTGTACTGGTGTATGTTGGTGTGCGAATGTGAAAACCTGGTGTAGCGGGACCAAGGGCAAAACGCATTATTTTATTCAGTAAAGAAGAAAGACCACTATCCAAAAAGGATACACTCCCCCAAGCCGAAACGGAAAAATGATAAACGTCGTTAAATTTCCATAAATGAGGTGAAGTCATCCTTTCTGGCCGATGGTGGGACCACCACAGCGCCATCTTTTCTTTTTATATTGCAATTTATACATTTTTGCCCTCCGTTACCATCGCCATAATCGTATTTGTGGCCGTTGTATCTGCATCATCCTCTACACTGAATTCATTTAAGATAAACTTTATTACATGCCTTGAATGTTGTGTTAATATAGATGTGCACATTGAGTGCGCCTTTATTGCGACGCTTCCTAGAAGAAGCAAAAGGAGGAGCACGACGAAAAAAAAGCACAAAATACCCAAGGCCCATTGGGCGCTACATACATCCAGCGTGTTCCCAATAACCACTTGAATTCTATCCCCCCCGTTCATATTACACAGTCTTAATATAGATAAGGGATACTTATTTGTGGTAGTTTGGAAATTTGTTGTTTATTAAGCACACGGCAATTACCTCTCAGCGAAATTCTTATCGGAAACATTTTTAGAAATGTCCTCGAAGGAGATCCCCTCGAAAATCAATGTATCCTTATCAGTTACTTAGACACAATTAGACTGATACTGGACCGCAGATACATCGCGCATACCAAGACCTCCGGACGCACATAAAAACTTAAATCGAGCATTAATCTTAAGAGGGTTAAGTGCTTGTGAAAGGACTTTTAACAACTTGGAGGCATAATTTTATGTGTCCTTATCTGTGCGACGCGCCCAGGTTTGTTTTCAGAGCTTTTTATTGCATCCAGATAACAATTTACGATGCTGCTAATGTATTTTTTGCGTGGTATTAAAACGCCAGCCCTGGATTAATGCGATTATGAGACTGTGCTACTGACTGGCCCGCAGACCTCCAACCAATGTTGATGTTTTATAGCTTCGACTTGAGAGTGTTTGTTATTTATGAAGCTATAAACATTTGCCACATAGATTCGTTAGGTTTGGTCATGATACCATGATGCAATAAAGAACTGACTGTACCGCCGTGTTATGTGACGGAAAGTGGTAAGCTATTGAAGTATACTCGACGATTAATTTAATGAAGGACTGGTAGAATATTGAACTTAATTAGAAATAGTTCAATTGTCGCCGAAATGTTTGTTGAAATGTTTGCTTTTTGAACAGCTAATAAATTCGGAAAAGTCATGGTTTTTTGACACAAAATTTAAAGAGAAATAAGAATTAAAAAAAAAAATGTATATATATATATAGTTGTGGCGATCTAATTAAGAACGGTACTAGAAGTTTTGTTTAAAATAATTTTTTTTAAATTTCTTTGCTTTAAACAGTTTGTAAAATGTTTTTTATATATGTATTTTAGTATATTAATTAAAATATAAATTATATTTACAAAAAAAAAAAGGTTTTGTAAAACAAAACTAGCTGGCGATCTAATTAAGAACGATCGATTTTTAGTCCAAATTTGATGTCTTAGCTTAGTATTGTGGGGATGTAGTATGTGTGCCAGTCAGGGGCACGGATTCTCTATCATCCACCAACGATTTCTTCTCCATTATTGTCATCAAAAGTTCCAGCACCAAAAGGAAAGGAATGATATGCACTGGTGTAGTTTAATTAGGTTTTATCGTTCTTTGTTCATTCGAATTTACACTTTTAACAAATAGATGTAAGGTGGACGTGTCAAATTAATATCTCGTCTTTTCGTCAAATAAGTAATTGTATCCGGGCTATTTAAAAAGGGCAACGCGTTTCTCTTTCTCGATTGACTAACGAGACACTACGTTCGTCTAACAACACTTCCCTTTTACTTCGCACTCGAGCGTGCACACGCTGCGGTAGTTGAATAACGACTAACTTGAATTAGGGATGAAGATGGGTAATTTCTGCTTTCGCACAACGATCAACCAATGGTAATCGTGGTCTCTTGTGCATCCTTCAATTCCCCACGCTCATCGAGGTGGATAAGTACTTGTATATTCGTTCGACGTCGATGGCGTAGAAAGGATGAAGAAATCAAAAGGAAAGCACAATAAGACCGGGTTGATCTGGCTTAGTGTGCGTGTATTAATGCAGTCTCCGAGGTGTTCCACTGACCTAGTGCGATGTCTGTGGTGACCTCGGAGTGCATTGAACTGTAGGGAGACAGAATTGTGGAGGAGAGGAAAATGTAGCTGGTGCTATTCACCTGCGAAAAGAGATCATTGATCCCCAGCGGATAGAGTGTCTGGGGAAAGTGAAGTGACGCTACTTTGGCTAGGGTAATATTAACGTGAGAAACATGTTATGGACGTCGATAATTACCCACGCCGTTGCATGATTATGCAACAGCGTCGTTTGATTCGACTTGTTGTTGCTAACCACATGTATTGGAATTTCCGGTGGAAATCTCGTGGTTAGAGGACTGGAGTTGCCGTATGGCAAAAAGGTAGCTGAATTCAATTATGCATTACTTGCATCGAATAATGAATTCAGCTATGCGTCCGTTATTGCAACATGCTTTCCAGGTGAATAGATAAGTAGGAGAAAGGTTGGTGTGACACGCTGTTGGCGGTCGAAATTAGGCGGAAATAGTGGGTTGGTTCTCCATGTATTTAGAGAACCCCCACAGTATTTTGTAGGAAAACCTTTGTTTTTAATCACTGCATTACACCGCCTGAAGCAATAAAGTCCTGACATTTATTCGTTGTTATGTTTTCCAAAGCTGCTTTAGCAATCTCATACAATTCATTTAAGTTACTTATTTTATGCTTGTTTACTCCTCTTTTTAATTCGTTCCAGAGGTTTTCTATTGGATTTAGGTCCGGGCTACATGAAGGCCAATCGATGACATCCATTATTAAAAAACCATGCTCTCGTTGCCCTCGCGGTATGCTTAGGGTCATTGTCCTGCATAAATTTCCATGTCACAGACAATTCTCCATCTGCATAGGGCAGCATTACATCTTCAAGGACATTAATGAAGCTTTGGGGGTTCATTATATCTTCTATGCGATGTAACGGACCGGTTCCTTTGTATGACATACAACCCCATAGCATGATTCTTCCTCCTCCATGTTTGAGGGTGACAGTGGTGTATTCACATATTGCTTTCCATCGGAACCGACTCTATTGATTTTTGTTTCATCACTCCACAATATTTTTTCCACTGTGAGATGTTCCAATTCTCATGTTCGCTGGCAAAAGCTAACCTAGCCTTTCGGTTTTTTAATGATAGCAATGGTTTTTTTCTAGCCGATCTTCCAAAAAGCTGGCTCTTAGTCGATCGCTCTTTAATAGAGCGTAATGAAAGTGCATTTGGGTCCTCGCCGAAAACTTCCTTTCGTATCTTGTCATTATATAGATTTAAGATTATAGTTGTAAAGGAATTGCTGTCCTAAATCTCTTAAATACTAGTTATAAAATATAAATGTACCATAGTATCTACCTAATAAAAATTGAATTGAATTGAATTCCTTTCGTATTTCTTTTGAACACATAAATCGATTTTTTTTTTGCAGCTCTAACAATTAGCCTATCCTGGGCTTCAGTCGTTTTACGAGATCTTCTCCGTCTTGCTACAAGTTCTGTGGTTTTATATTTTTCTACATATTTTATAGCATTAAATACCATTGCTTTAGAGCAGTTAAGATTTTTTGAAATTTCTTTATACGACAACATTTCATTATTTCGAAGATTTATTACCGCTTCTCTCATGTTTTTTGTACAGCTTTTTTTCTTTCCCATATCTCGTTAAAATGTCTTAGAACAAAGCAAGAACTTATAATTCCGTTTACTTTCAAACAAATGATTATATTTACCAACAAATATTTACGTTTAAAACGAAATTATACAAAAAGAAACAAATCGTTCTTAATTAGATCGCCAGCTAATTTTCTTTTACAAAACCTTTTGAATTTAATTTTATATTTTTTTGTTATTTTTTTGTAAAGATTATTTATATTTTAATTAATATACTAAAATACATATATAAAAAACATGTTACAAACTATAAGCAGTTTTAGAAGAATTTTAATAAAAAAATATTGTAAACAAAATTTCTAGTATCGTTCTTAATTAGTTCGCCACAACTGTATATATCGGGTTTTCCAATAGGGACTTGACAACTTTGAATTTAATTTGTGAACGTGCCCTTTCACTAATCATCGAACTGTTAATGTAAATTTATTCAGCAAACTCAACATTTTCATCGTGGTTAAGTACGCGGACGAACAACGTATGCAAATTATAAAAATTTACTACCGAAATTTGGAGTCGGTGACCGCAACTTTAAGAGCGTTAAGTCCAATTTTCGGTCGTAATTCTCGCCCTAGTAGACAGGTAATAACAAGTTTAGCGCAAAAATTTGATCCTACTTATTCGTTGTGTGATGTTGCCGTGCCAGTGAGACAACGGGTTAGTCGAAGTGTCGAAAATATCGATGCCGTTCAGGCCTTCGTAGCAAGCGATCCAAATCAGTCAATTCCATGGCGTTCTCAAGAATTGCGCATCGCCCAGACCACTTTATGGCGAATTTTTCGTAACGATCTTGGTGTGCACCCATACAAGATCAAGCTGACTCAAGAATTGAAGCCGATGGACCATTTGAAGCGACGTACGTTCTCCGATTGGGCTCTGGAAAAGATGCGTCAAGATGATGAATTTCATCGCAAAATCATCTTCAGCGACGAACCTCATTTTTGGCTCAATGGGTACGTCAATAAGCATAACATGCGTATTGGTCGGGTGAAAACCCACATGTGCTTTATAAATCACCACTTCATCCACAAAAAATAATTGTTTGGTGCCGTTTGCGTGCCGGCGGCGTCATTGGGCCATATTTTTCCGTCGACGATAATGATCGTCACGTTACTGTGAATAGCCATCGTTATCGCGCCTTGATTACCGATTATTTTTGGCCCGAATTGGAAGATATGGACTTGGGCGAGATGTGGTTTCAACAGGACGGTGCCTCAAGCACCCGATCTAATCGATTAATGAAGAGTAAGTTTGATGAGCGTGTCATCTCAAGAAATTGGCCAGTCGGTTGGCCGTCTCGTTCGTGCGATTTAACGCATCTAGACTATTTTCTTTGCGGCTACGTCAAGTCATTGGTCTATGCTAACAACCCTACACCGTTGGAAGAGCTCAGAGTCATCATTGAACGCGAAATAGCGGCCGTTTCGGCCGAAATGTGTGGCCGAGTCATCGAAAATTGGATCCAAGGAATCCGCCGCTGCAACCGTGCCCGCGGTGGCCGTATGAACGAATTCGAGTTCCATTCATAAATGTTTTGATTGTGCTTGAAGCCGATAATAAAGTTTTTGAAATATCTCAAATGGTTTGCGTTTTATTTAAAAAGAAAGTTGTCAAGTCCGTATCGGAAAACCCGATATATATATACATATACATATATACATATCATCATCATCATTATCGGCACGACAACCGGGATCCGATCTTGGCCTTATTTAGCAAGTTTCGAGGCGTGTCAAATTTTCCATAATAATTAATTTTTACGTGCAAAGTTATTAGCCTTGCGCCGAATATATACATATATATATGTATATATATGTATGTTTATATATAATACATATATAGAATTTACTTGTTTCAGATTTATCTATCCAAACACTACCCCTTCTTACTATCATCATCATCATCATCGGCCCTACAACCGGAATCCGGTCTTGGCCTTATTTAACAAGTCTCCACAGCGGTTCCGATTTTGAGCCGATGTCATCCAGTTTGGCACTCCCAGCCTCTGGCCGTCCTAGTCTACGCCGTCCCTCCATCCCAGAGAAGGTCTGCTGCGCTGTCTCCTTCCATACATCCCGCCACAAAGGACTTTCCGGGCAGGCTCCTCTTTGGTCATTCGAGCTAGCTGTCCAGCCCACCGGAGTCTACCGAGCTTGATTTTTGTTACAACATTAGCTTCAAGGTAGATCGCGTATGGTTGTAGCGTCGCCCGAATCGTCCAACCTCACATACGGGGCCAACAATTCTTCTTAAGACCTCCCTCTCGAACGCGGCTACGAGTTCAGAGTGCCTTTTATTAAACACCCATGTCTCGGATCCGTACATGAAGACTGGTAAGACCATGGTCTTGTACAGTAGTAAGTTGGATGTTCTGGATAAATATCGGGATTTAAAGAGCCTTGGTAGCCCATACTAGGCTATGTTCAATTTGATTAGCCGTCCGCGTATTTCTTCTTCCATATTGTTATCGGCTGCTACTGTTGACCCAAGGTAATTAAAGGATTGCAGTACTTCAAATTCTTCTCTACTACCCTAATATACCCTGATAGTTTGACCAACGTTAGGTATTCTCTTCGCAGAAGTTGCCACCATGTACTTAGTTTTTCCCTCATTAATGCGCAGTCCTAGTTTTTGTGCCGCCTGGTCGATCTGGGTGAAGGATTCATGTACAGCCGAACCGGTCTACCGGTCGATGTCATCTGCGTAGGCAAATATCTGGCTGAACTTTGTGGCAATAGTCCCTCTATTTGCAACGCCAGAGTCATTGGTTGCTTTCTCCAACCCCAGGTTGAAGAGGAGGCAGGGCAGACCGTGCCCCTGTCGGAGTGCATTAAAGATGTTTATTGGTTGGGACAGCAATCCTGCTATTTTTACTTGACTGACCTTGGCTATGGTCATATCAATTTGTTTGGAATGCCCAACTCTCTCATGGCATTACATAGTTCTACCCTGGCTATACTGTCGTAGGTGGCCTTAAAACAGATGATTCAATGGGATGTTAAATTCGAAATATTTTTCCATCGCCTGCCTGATCAATCGCTGATTTACCGGGGATGAAACCACACTGATATTGACCAATGATGACTTTAGCTTAGGGAGCTATCCGGTCTTGTAGAATAGAGAAGACTATCTTATAGGCGGTACTCAGCAATGTTATACCCATATAGCTGCTGCACACTGTGATATCTCTCTTCTTATGTATGAGGGAAATCATTCCGCGACGCCAATCTTCCTGCATCTCCTCTTGCTCCCATACGTGCACCACGATCTCACGGATTGCATGATGTAACGCTGCCCCTCCTTGTTCGATCAGCTCAGCTGGTATGATTTCAGCTCCGGGGCTTTATTTGATTTGAGCTGTCTTATGGCTTTTAATGCTTCCTCAGTGCTTGGTAGCGGCAGCATTTGATCTTGATCTTGCATTGGTGCAGCCTCCAATTCTTCTTTGAGCTGACCATTTGGCAATTCATTGAAGTGCACTTCCCATCGCTCCAGAATGCCTTCAGGATCGGAGTTCAGATTACGCTATTTATTCTTGCAGTAAGTGCAGCGTGGGGTGTACCGGGTCATACCGCAGATTATTTGGTAGAACTTTCGCGCCTGGTGCGGACCTCGCTCTCTACTTTTCTCTATTTCACAGACAAGGTTTTGTTCCCAGGCACTTTTCTTTTATCTGTGAAGCCTTTTTTCAGATCTACTGAGCTCTTTGTATTTCTCCTCGCGTACCCGCGTCCTATGAGACTGCTGCATTGTCCGCTATCCAGCATTTGTACGTGCCATCCCTAGTTTGCACACATCATCCAACCAGTCGCTCCGATCTCTACGACTACTGCTTAAGATGGAGTAGGCGGTATTTTTAAGGCATGTTCATTTCTCTTCTACGCCTGGCATTCTGGCTCCAGGACTTAATCTGCCTCCACCGAGTTCTTCGAGGGCGAGTCTTAACACATGACCAAAGGTGTTGCTAGTGTTCGCTATATGTAAGGCGGCCGTGTTGATTTGAACCTGATCCGCCGATGCAATATGTCCCCGTAAGGTAATCCGCGCTCGGATAACTATAATAACAAGATAGTGATCCGAGTCGACGTAGGCACGTCTGTACCTTCATACCGTCATCAGGCTCGAGGAGTGGTGGCGTGGTTAATTTGGTTGCAAGTGGCTCCATCAGATGATATTGTGGCGACTCTAACAGATACACACACAATTCACAAGCAAAATAGTGAAGAAGCACCGAACGAAAAATCGAATAAGAAAATACATCAGAACCGTATACCATAGCGATAACAAAAATAATTCACATCAGTGGAGTATAGTCGAGTTTAAAAATCAAATTCTAAACACGGTCAGTAGCCCGATGGGTAACGCTTAGGTTCAATTTTTTTCGTGCTTCAAACTATCATAGCGTCAGTTCGAATCACACGATCTTCTTTACTATTATTTCAAACGCTATAATACCCAGGTGGCTATGTGGATATCTTTACGCGGAACCTGGTACCAAGTTATTTGATGCTGCCAGTTCGATGACTCGTAGTCCATTGTCATTACCGTTCTCATGCAAATTATAGGAACCTTCGTAGTGCCTGAAAACTTCTTTCTATCACCTTATATTATTTTCGACTAGAAACATCATTTATGGCACACTCCTATCTTTCAAAATCTGGCATAGGAGCACTGGCCTCTTTTGAGCTTAATTTTACGCAAGCAAGAGAATGTTACTAATAAGCAAATTATAATGCAAGGTCTGTATGATGCGATTTCAAAACGACATAGCTGTTATCTGCAAGCTGAGACCCATAAATACTTATCCGTTGGTGCCGCACTCGACGATAATGGGATTCACTTCAGTTCACGTGAATGTCCCCGAGTTAACTAATTTGTTATTAATGAACACATCAAATTATTTAAGGATACATATAAAATGCATAAACTCTAAAGTGTATAAACAGCCAGCGAAGTCCTAGAATCTAGAAATCCTGGTCTGAAAATGGTGGAAACGATACCAATAAGATATGCAAAAATGTCTTTGGTATTATTGTCCACAATGAACGCGTGCATAGGAAAAAACAAACAGAAAAAAACCACAAGATTTGTTTTAACATCTAAATTTTCTATTCATTGATAAGAAGTCAATTGTGTTAGAACATAAATAAAGAGCAAGGCTGAAAGGCAAACGTTCATGGCATTAGTTACTTCATACTTCAGTTAGGATGTCCGCCTACGACCAGTGAATTAAGATATAACATATATTAGGTAGGGTTTAAAATTGCATGTCCAAGGATTAAGTCTAAGAAGAGAAAGAATAAAAACTGATTTTTAAATAGAAAAAATGGATAAGCATCGTGTTACGCCCATCCCAAGTAAGAAAAAAAAAAGCAATCGCCTAGATCAATCAGATATTAGGTAAACAAAAAATACACTCCGATTGATGCCTCTAAAGATCTTTGGAATACGTATACCATGTGGTCTGATTGTAAGGAGCCATAAATGAATCCTAAAGAGAACTTGAAAAATTACCCGTCAACTTGCAAGAAAATGATCATATTTTTGAGGAATTTGAATAAAAGTGGCGACGAAGACGGTCGTGTAATTACATAAAGAATAGAGTCGTTCACTGACCATTTACCGCAACGGTTTTAAATTTAACAAAAAAAAGCGATAGTCGTTCACAAACATTAAAAAATGACGACTGCTTTCAAAAGTATGGTCGTGTTTTCGTTAAATAAAACATGAGTTAATGCGGTAATAGTTTTATTAAAAGCCAAGTACGTGTATCGTAGCTCTATGTAAGTGGTCATTGAGGTAACTTGCCATCACGCGATGTCGTAAACTAAGCAGAAAATAGAAGCAAAGAAATTAAACAAAATTGTATCTTAAGAATGAGGGGAATTGTGTTGTAATTGAAATCATTCTGTTAATTATGGGGTAAAGGAAAAGTAAATGACCAAAATCAGCAAAGAGAGTGAGAATTTTATAGCTTACTTGTCAAATTAGTATAGTGTACACTGGGTATGTGCTACGTGATATGACGAACCACTAATTGAAATATAGTTGCCTTCTACAGTATTGTTGTTAAGTAAGTTGATAACGAAGGTCATATGGACCCAGTTGATAAATTTGCATCAGGTGTCAGGTAAAGAACAAAATTGCGATAAGGATTATAATATTAATTTCATTCAGTTTTACATCATCATCATCGGCACTACAACCGGGATCCGGTCTTGGTCTTATTTATCAAATCTCGAGGCTTGTTAAATTTTCCATAAGAATTTATTTTTACGGGCAAGGTTATTAGCCTTGTTATTATTCATTTTTACATTCATATATATATTTTTTTTTCTTTTTTTCTTATATTGATGTTACTTTCTAGACAAAAAATTCTCAAATTCTAGCTTATTTAAAATGTATTCTTACCTACTGGTCCCCTGCGGACACTCTAAGCTAAACCTAGGGTGACGTTGTCTTGTGTTGTTACCGTTTGGGTTTTGTTTCTTTTATATTTATTGCAATCTTCATTAATAATTTACCAAACAAAGAAAATCTAGAAAAAAAAAAAAGTTTGTAATTTGTTTTTTTTACCCCTAATTAAACATACCTCAGTAACTTAACCTAACTCTTTTTAGTATTATTTTTAAAACTTACGTAACACTACCCTATTATAAGAAAAGATAAATCTATGTAAGCTTGCCATTGTTTTGAGATGTTATTTACTATGGTCATTTCGGCTGACAGGTTAGTTACCATTCAACCATCAGAACTGCTGGCGTTGTTTCTTAACATCTCTTTGATGTCTGTGAGTTATCGCCCTACTGTACCGCAGACACTCTTCATGGGTGTGTGCGACTTCCCACCCATAATCTACCCGCTTATCTACGGTCGATCGATGCACGTGGGAAATCAATGATATACCGGATTTGTCCTGAATGAGGCCATTCATATCAAGGTAAAGAAATGCATCTGGTGGAACAAATAACTTGCGGCAAACTCTCCCATAAAACGTCAAATTTTATCACTGGCAACATGTCTTCTGAACAATTTGAACCTAAAATAAAGGATAATAATTAAATAAAGGATAACAATACAATATGTTAGAGATGGTGATCCTTTATCACAGATCGGAAAATTTTGATGCATCCGCCCTGTACTATTACAATCTTTTTTATCATTCCGAAACTTCTTCAGTGATAAGAAATTGGTTGTGAAAATCGCTTTGTCGAGATTTTCGCCAATAGGACTTTTAATACTAAACCTCCCACGGGCTGGTCAAATGACCCGTGCGGTGAACGTACATAAGGTTTATACATTATTTATTTCCAAATTGAAGGTTTTTATGTTTCCTTCAATTTAATAAATAAAGAAGATGGAATTGAAAATGTTTTATTCAACCGCTAAATTGGACTAAGAGTTGTTACATGCTATACATCTTAAAATAGATCATTTTTAAAACACGGGTCATTTGGCCCCTAGTGGTAGAAAGAGGTATATATCAAATGTCGGTAGCCTTAGTGTTAAATGTATAAATGAATGAATGAATGAATAAATGAATGAATTAGTGAATTAATGAATGAATGAATGAATCGAGGGTCGAACCCTTATTTCGCTTAATCATCATCATCATCGGCACTACAACCGGGATCCGGTCTTGGCCTTATTTAGCAAGTGTCGAGGCTTGTTAAATTTTCCATAATAATTTATTTTTACGGGCAAGGTTATTAGCCTTGCGCCGATTATTTCGCTTAATACAAGTCGTATAAACATCATCATCATCATCGGCACTACAACCGGGAGCCAGTCTTGGCCTTATTTAGCAAGTCCTGAGGCTTGTTAAATTTTTCCATAATGATTTGTTTTATCTGGGCAAGGTCGTTAGTCTTGCGCCAGAGGCTCCCCGACGGGGAATCGAACCCCGGTCTCCCGCGTGACAGGCGGGTATACTAACCACTATACTATCGAGTCGTATAAACATATAAATTTATAAATAGACTTACGAACTACCTTCAAAACTAAGGCATGCGGGTTGGGGGTGGTGGACTAACTTTAAAGTAACTTAAAAATGGAATGGGGAAATAAACTAAAAGATGGATAGAATAATAGTCTAAGTGGTAGGACAGGGAAGGGCGAGGATAAGCCGGATGCTAGGGTGTGAATATGAGTGCGGGAGAGTGTAGGTGGTGAGCGGGAGGGGTCGGGGGGGGGGGGGGGGAGTAACGACGTTTGAGAGCGGGAGAGGTGAGATTGAAGTCAAAGAACGCGGGGTGAGAGTTTGCCCACCCCTGCATTCGCGAAATGGGTTCATTGGAGTCGTAAGACGTGTGGTGGGCGGGCAAATAGAAGAGACGAGGGTTTCGGCGGGTTTCTCGTTTAAAAGAGAGGTGTGGCGGTTCCGCCAAACCCCACGGTCTACTTACCGTAAAACCCCCATAACATTCAGCCAATTTCCTAATTTCACTAATCCAATCGCATTAGTACTTGAAAGTGCTTCACGCATCATATAGATCAAATCTATGATCTTGAAAAGTGCCTGTCAAAGAAAACTTACCTTTCATGCATTATCTTCGCATACAATTTCCCGTGAGATTTCTTTCTTTACCTTATCAGGGAGAACCCCCATTATTACAACCCAATCTACATCAGTTTCTGCTAATGCAACAGCATTAAGTTATTCGTTTAGAACTTCAGACAATATAGAGGAGAACACTTTCGCCCTCAAGAAACTGATGTTCAATAGACTGTGGCGGTGCCGCCAAGCCCCACGGTGCACTTACCTAAAAACCCCCACAACCTCATCCCAAGTCGCATACGTTTTTCCTAATGCAATCGCTTTAAGCACCTGAAAATACTTCACGCATTATATAGATCAAATCTATAATCTTAAAGTCCCTGTAAAGAAAACTTACATTTTCATGCATCTCTTCGCATACAATTTTCCGTAAGATGTCTTGCTTTACTTATCTGGAATTCCAAACCAAATCGGCACCTTCAGTACCAAACAAATTCCTGTAAACAAAATGATTCGGTTTGCATACAATGTAACCGTCATGACAGGGACCATAAATATTGCGCCGTCTATTTCCTCAGCCGCGCCATGTGTACAACAATGTTCCCTACATACACATTGGCTGGCGACTTACACCCAAGGGACCAAAGCAAATACGCATTCCGCGTCTCTTGGCATAAATTAAATCCTACAGCATAAACAAATGCCAATAGGAATTCAATACATACCCTTACTAGCGATGACATAAACACCACTTCCCAGTAACCTAGCTAAAACCCATTAGCACATCTCCACATCGCATCGTCGTCTCTTTGTTTAGCCGCGACGCACAGTTCCAACAAAGATCCCATTAGCATACGACAAGTTCGGGTTTATTTGCTTTACCGAAATCGAATCCCATGAATGCACTTTATGCCCTTTCTTTGTTCTAGGTTCGTTCCCATCCATGAAAGAACCATGCACACATACCACCATGATCACGATTAGCGAGTGATTTCTGCACGAGCAAGATATCGCTGAGTCGTAATATAACCATCAAGGCGGGCGGGTCGCCCGCTATCCACCGTACCGGCGCCGGTACGGTGCGTAAATGATAGACGGAATTCGAGTCGAGTGAGTCGGTTGCGCATACAGTAGCACATATAAAGTAAAAAGAATTGCTGTGAGTTATCGCTTAAAGTAACATATCAAATTGTATAATATGTCACATCGAATTGAGTGGAGAGTGCATATTTCATAGTTAGAAAAACTTTCAATTAAAGAGAATAAAACATTAACGTACACGAACCTTCTTTCTTTTACCGTGCCGCGGCTTCCCTGGGTGTACCAATGTTCTGTCATTGTTTCCGGTGATCGTGTTTTGTATTCGGCGGTATTTCTGATGGTGGAAGAAGTGAACCAAGTATCCATGCTGGTACATACTTCTTCCCCACAGAGGTATTATGAAGTTGCCTTTGAAATAAAAGCAAATTATTGAAGAAGAAGGCGCATATTTGACCCAAATTGGACAATCCAAACCATGTTAACCACTAAGTCTTGCAATAAATGCAAACATTATGGATTTCCTCTCCTCCAAACTAAAATATCTTACCAAGACGTTAATATAAATAGTTAGACTTATACCTTACGTACATTGTAAAGTGTAACACTCCCAGTTAGTGTCGATTACTACAGTCACGCCTTTTATTTCACATCCACTCACTAGCTCTATCATGCCTCCCCATTATCGTTTAATTTACATGGGTGCTTTAAAAAGACTCTAAAATGCTATTAAAAATCCGCGAAAGCCTTTAGCCTCACTTCATATATCTTGCTTCGAGTTTGACGTCAATGCGTTAGCAATATGCCGAATATGTGGCCACAGTGCAAATTATAGCAATAAATTTTCAGTGCTCCCATGGCAGCTAGAAATTACACCAACTAGTCACTTTAACGTCGCGACGTCGTCATAAACTATGTCCTTCTGCTATCGTTCGCAAAACTATCCGGGGCGATCGTACGTAGCCAATCGGCACTGCATTAGTTGTAGAACGTGCTTTAAATGAGTCCGATTATGACACTCAATTAGTCATCGAAATGCACCATGAAGGAGGGTGCAAGCAGGCGAACAAAACTCGGTTAATTCATCTACAATGTTACTTACGACTGCCGTAGACGTAATTGAATCTAATTTATGATACATACTTCATTTAGTGTGATTGCACCGACGGGACTACTCAAGTTACAATCACATCGCTTTCACATCATTTGTGGGCAGCAGTTGTCATAAATCGTACAAGGGAACTATGGTTTCTAGACTGTGAGTATTTGCACCAAATCGTTTCTCGTGGCAGAAAAAGAAACAGAAAAAAAAGCTATAAACTAAATAACAAAACACAGTGACTTCCGGTACACTTGTAGCACCTTACCGGATACTAGCTGTGGAAGTAGCGACAACTATGCCATCCACTCCAACCCTTTTGAAGACCTATAAAGCTTGAGTCAGTGACTTGGTATATGACATTCGAGTGCGACGGTAAAACGTATAGCGAATAATTTCCATTTCGCAATTACTTCCGCAGGAACAATGCAGCAATCGTTTGTAACGTTGGTTAATAGACTTCCCGTCGGAGTGTGGTTTTATACTGTAATAAATGGAGGCAACAAATGGTTTTTAATTTCATACAAAATGACTGAGATTCACACAACTACCAGACGTGTTCTGACTAGAGCTAAGAACTTCCTATCTACTCCGGTGCCAACAATCGCTGTAGGGGCAGGAAAACCTCGTACTTGTACCCATTACCCTTTAGTTTCTAGGAAGGGTGTTCTCATGAACTGAACATAAAATTATCCCGTTGAAGGGTGAATTCGCGAATGATTGAATGGAAAGCACCAATAAAACAACTAGAAAAAAGAAAATGGCTGAATAATTGTAAAAAAAAACCGTATAACGAAAAGCGAAATTAAATAAAACTAACATTCTAAAAATGATCGAGGATAAAATATCTACAGTCGCCTCTTGAGGTGAACTTTATTCCAACAAAATAGTTATTAAGACATCGAAATATATGATAATTTCACGGTGCAATACCAAGCCTGTACGATACAACCAAGGTCTCTTTATTTTTAACACGTCATCGGATATGTATGTGGATTACAGCTATAACGATGAAATACAACACCTTTCTTGGACACCAATTCTGACAAATTTTTTTCGAAGTTTTTCAACCGTATTAATTGCTAGCAGAAAAGGTATCATTTATTAATTTAACGGTTTATCGAGGCAGTAGCACCCAATATTGAATAATACCCTTGTAATCTCACTGAACATTTATAAGCGCGTTTAGGTGGTTTCTTGTGTATTCCCCATTTTCATTTTCATTTTTAAAACATTTTTTATTTTCTATTTATATTCTTAGTTTCTAAATTAAAGGCTAGACAAAAAATGCTTAAATTCTAGCTTAATTATCTTATATAATAACTTACTGGTCCTTCGCAGACGCTCTAAGCTAAACATTACTTAACCATTATATAATTTGCCTTTCGGCGACAGAATTTTGTGGCAGTACTGATAATTAGTTGAAAGACAAAGAAACATTTGAAAAACTTTGTCAATTTTTTTTTTTTTTTATTTCTTAAAATTTAACTTACTTAACTTACCTATTTTTTATTTATTTATTTATTTTTTTTTTAATTTTTAATTTTATGTAAAAGTACTTAACTTAACTTAACTTAAATCTTATACTACCCTAATTCTAGAAAAGCTAAGTCTATGTAAGCTAGCTGATGATAGTGTGATTCTATACCGACTTTGGTATCCAGGTCTTTATATGCCATTCAACCACCAGAACTGTTGATGCTGTCTAATACTATCGTCCTGTGGGAGATAGCCCTACTGAAGCGCAGGAGCTCTTCCTCGGTGCGCGTTACTTCCCGGTCGTAGCACAATCGCCCGTCTACGGATGATCTACTTACATGATGGATCAGCGGAATTCCGGATCTATCCTGTATAAGCCCTTTCATATCCAAGTCAAGGAACGCCTCTGATGGAACAAAGCCGTTGCGACGCACGCTCTCATAGTACAGAGTGTTTGGATAATAGGCCTCGAAAATTAGGTCATGGGACGAGCTTATTGCTTTCGCAATATGTCCTCTGATTAATTTAATCATAAAATTATCCACCCTATTTATGTACGCTTCATTATATAAAGTGTCATTTGAATAATACTTTTTATAGTCCGATTCCGGTGTCCGATATAATCTGAGACAACTTCTGAGACACTTCCTTTCGAACACCCGAATCTTTTCCATCAAATTTGGACCTATGTTGAACCATAGTGGACAGCCATATATGAGCATTGGCCTGATTAGCGTCATGTAGCATATGACTTTTACCCTGCTGTCAAGTTGGCTACTGTGAAATAGCCTCCTTGTCATAGCAAAAGTTTTCCTCGCTTTGCGCAAAGCAGCCTCTACATGTCTGTTGAAATACAGATATTGGTCTAGCCAGATGCCCAGGTATTTAACTAAACTCTTGGTTTCCAGTTTATCTCCATGCGGTCCCACGATAACTAGCTTTCGCCAGTTTTTCCTTGTGTCGTTCGTGGCTTTATATAATGGAGTTCTAAATAAGATGGCTCCACATTTCTGGAAGTTGATCTTAAGTTTCCAGTCATCGCAATAGCGCTGCACTTTGTTGAAGTCTCGCTGTATTAAACTATTTATGATCTCAACTTTCGGCGCTGTTCTGTAAATTATGAGATCGTCTGCGTACGAAATAGCCTGCGGAAGTGCATCTAATAAGTCGCTAATATAAATGTTAAAAAGAATCGGAGAGAGTACCGCGCCCTGTTGCAAGCCATTCTTGATATTATACGTTTTATTAGAGGTCACATTACCACTTTTGACCACGAACCTCCTGTCCTTTGACATATCGTAAAGTACATATAGTAAAGGCTTATGTATGCCATGTCTGACCAGTTTGTAATACAACCCTTCGATCCAGACGGTATCAAAGGCTTTCTCCAAGTCGATCAGACAGGCACCTGTGCATTGGTTCCTACATTTATTCCATTGTATGTCGGAGACCAGTTTAGCTGCGGCATGTGTGGTTTCATGACCCGCCTTAAAGCCAAACTGGTTATTTGGGATAATGCTGTTGTCGTCTACCCATTTTACCAAAGCTTTGTTAATGGTTTTTTCAAATGCTTTACTGATGCTTGGGAGTAAACTTATCGAACGCATGTTCATTGGGTTTGTGCAGTCTTTGCCCTTTTTTGCGATGGGCTGAATGATAGCCGTTTTCCAACGCCCGAGATAATATGCATTATTCAACGCGTTGTTAAACAGGACCGTGTATATATCTATTGCCATTGGGGGCAGGTTCTTGAATACGATGTTAGGTACTCCATCTATTCCCACTGACTTTTTGCTTCTTAATGAGTCGAAGATACTCTGGATTCCTTCCCTTGTTATTAGAAGGCTATTAGCCACTACACCATTGGCATTAATGTCAATTGACAGATTATCGTCACTGAATTCCGTAAAACCCGGATTCTCCGATTGCCAAAGTGAAATTTCATTCCGGAGGTGCAGGTGATTGAGTAGAACTCTGTCCTCCAGGTCGTGATTTCGGGGGATGCTTTCATTCACCTGTACATTTCCTGAAAGGCAGCTCCCACCGCGTTCACCTTTTCCAAAGCATCTTCGATCACGAAAAGCTCACTATTGAGGATAGCGTTGTCTGTATCTATGCCAATGTTGGTTAGCAGCTGCTTGTTTACATCAGTACGTGGAATTTGGAGACACTGAATCTCGTTTTGATTATTTCTCCTGAATATTTTATTTATTTTTGCGTACATATTCGGGTTATTAGTTTTTATAGCTCGAATTCTGTTGTTCCAATAGAAATTTGTTGCTAATCTATAATTAGCTTTAAGTAATTGTTGGAGGTTTTTTAATCGGGATTTCAGTGATATTATCTCCTGGTCTTGTCTGTCTGTAAACTGTCTATGTAATTGTTTTAATTTCGATAGCAGTCTGCTCTTTTGCCTGTGGAGTGCGTTTATTGTTGCGTTTCTGTACATGCTAGTGTGATCTGTAACTGTTGTTTTGGGAATTGTTTTGTCCATTGTTCGTTTTACGGTTTCGTCCATTTCTTGAATGTATTTGTCGATTTCGACATTAGTCAGGTTTCTGTTTACTGGCAGATTAAAGTCATTCGAACGCAGTTCTCTTGTTAATGATCTGGTGAACCGCGGCCATCGCATTGCCCTGTAGTTATAGGGTTGCGGGATCACGAATTCCTCCAGATCTGCGAGCTCGTTCGGAAGCTCTATTACTGCCGTGAATGCACAGTGGTCGCTGTCGTATTCAATTGTCCGTAAACAGTTTGTGTTTCGTCTGTTGGTGCTAAGTAATCACAGTCGTGAGTCGATTAGCAAGATATCTAAGAACGATCTACCTCTGGGGAACGATGGATATTCCGTAGCTAGCAGGTCAGTTCTATATTCAGTATGAAACTGATCTAACCAGCCAGCCAACTGATTTCCTCTGGCATTAGATATATAATTTCCCCAATTTCTATGCTTGGCGTTCATATCTCCCCCTAGAATAAAGTAATTTTTGCCCAGGTGCAATTGTAAGCATCGGAAGAGAGTCTCGAGCTCTGCTATAAATAGATTATGTTGGTGCTCCTCAGGTGCGTAGACCGCAATCGCATACAAACCCCTTCCTTGCTGAAGGGGTATGCGTACGATACAGGCTTCCAGCACCCGGAACCTGCGCACTTCTCCACTATATATTACTTTATGATTGATTCCTTTTCTAATAAAGATTGCGACACCCCACCCTTGAGAGGAGTTAGGTCGGTCTCTTCGTATAATATCGTAGTTTTTATGCCATATCTTGTGTCTCTGGTTTAACTTTGTTTCCCCCGCCAGAAGTACATCAGGCTGTTCAACTTGCAACAGGTTGAAAAGATTGGCTCTTCTCTCAGTTCTTATTAGTGAATTTACATACACGACAAGAGCTTTTATTGATGTTGTGGTTAGAGGGTTTATATTGACTTTTTGTTTAGATTGAGCAAGTACGAGTAGATCTCTTTTATTTGCTTTTGCAGCTGTATCATCTGTCTCTGCAGATTAAGCAGAACCGTGACCACGTCTGCTTGCGATGTTGTTTCAGCCTGTGTGGGAGTATTTGTGGCTACCAAGGTTGTAGCCTGGTTTGGTGGTCTCCCACCCGACGCAACTTGTGCGTACGACCGCTGCGATGTTACGGGCATTGTTGTAGTACGAGCTGGCTCTGTGTTTTTTTGCCGGGTCACACTTCTTGCCATTTTTCTCGTAATTTAGGACATCCTCGATAATTAGCCGGGTGTGCCTCGTTCCGGCACACTGCGCACTTTAGAAGGGCTTTGTCTTCTACCCTTTCTTTTCCCAGAGGGCATTATTCTGCCTTATGGTCTTTTCCGCATTTTACGCAACGGCGCTGCATTTCACAGTTCGCCGCAGCGTGACCAAACCTTTGGCAGCGGACACATTGCAGGATGTCACTGCCTTTTTTTAATTTGTCCCATGTGACACTTTGATGATCCAAGACTGTAATCTTTCTTAGACCACCAATTCTGCTGCTGGGCGCTAGTTGAACTAAAAAGAAGGGTAGCTTGCGGTTTTCCCTTCTTGCCTTGGTTGTGGTGAACGGTTTTACGGAGATAAACTCGAGATCGTCGTGCCTCAACTTTTGAAGCATCTCGAGCAGAGCCTCCGGTTCCACCTCAGGGTCGACACCCTTTAATAGAACCGTTACCTTATTTGTTTTCTTGGGCGTGAACGAGTAGAATTCCGCGGTGGCCCTTTTTAAGACCTCTTAAATTTTTTCGTGGTCTGCCACCGCATAGGTTTGAATGGCATGCCTATTACCAGCCAGTCTTTTAACTACAAAATTGTTTCCTATAGCTATGATGTTGATTGGTGGCATCTTTATTTTTCCGCTGTTATTGTTGCTTTGCCGCTGCTGTGTTGCTTGCTGTAGTCGATTTTGTGTTGATTGTTGCTGTTGATGTTGATGTTGCTGTTGCTGTTGCTGTTGGCCGACTTTTGGCTTCGGCTTTTGTTGTTGTTCGGTGTCTGTTTCTTTTTCGAGTGCCGCTATTTTTTTCTTTCGGCGTCTCTCTTCTAGTCGGACTCTTGCCATCGCAAGTTTCGCCTCCAATTCAGTTATTTCCTCTTCTTCATCCTCAGATTCTGAGGATGCAAGAGAAGCGAACGAATTGTTTGCCCCATACATATTAAAATTGTAGGGGGAGGGGCGCTCACTGTCCTCCTCCATTTGCTGACCTTTTTTCTCCATTGTTAATTTCGCGGTTTTACTTCGCGTCACAGTGGAGATTTTCGGTGTACCTTTTCGTTTGTTTGTCGCGTTTTTATCTTCCTCCGTGTTCATGCTGGTTCTTTCCAGTTTGATTTCATTTTAAAAAAACAAAGGCGACCGCAATACGAACCAAGAAGTCGATTTCTTCCGTACGCCGACTCGAACTCGGGTATCGTCGGCTAAGAGTCAGTAATCTTGCACTCGCGCCAAATGATGCTTTGAGAACTCTGTGCTTAACTAGCAATATATTGTGTATTTTAGTTTTCACTTTTACGACTGAGGTGATATATTGTATGTTTGTCAATGAAAAAGTGTATTAAATGTGCACAAAACCGAAATAAATGCACGATAAATGAGTAAATGGTCTAATGGGTTGATTGTGATTAATATTTCACGAATTTCATAATAAATTCACTGCGGTTGATAACGATTTATTTAGAGCGCTGAATTGCACGTCTACATCGGGTGTTTTATATATTGTGACTGATGGGTATTCCCCACCCAACACAAAAATGGAACTCACTTCAGTACATACCGATTTTTAGACAACGAAACTTTGTTATAATTAAATTACGAATTATTAGAAGAAATAAAATTAAAGTTTCTCCGACCAGAGCACATGACCCTTTCTGATATTATTTCTCCATGCCTGATCCTCGGCCACACTCCTTCTTCTCGCCTTTGGTGTCATGATAATTTTTTGTCCTATTCTATTTCACACCACATCCACAGACCGCCTATGTATCCTACGATACGGTAAAGATCATGTTTCGTTTAGGGAGAATTTAAGGCTGCAATATTTACAATACATGGTAAACTCCCTTCGCTTTATCCTTCGATGGAAAAATGTATCGTGGGTTGTGTGCCGCATTATAGTGTTATCTTATTCTTAACGGTTTTTTGATACTGTTGGTTGTTAAGGACGTTTTCCGTGAAGGAAACTCAAACGGGGGCCGATTGAAAAAAAAATCGTTAAATTTGTTTATTGTCTTGTAATCCGGGACGGACTAAAGCAGAGAGATGGTCTATCACCGTGTCTCTTTAACCTTGTGCTCGAGTATGTCATCAGAAAGGTACAAGACGACAACATGGCCGGATCATCCCTGAACGGGGTCACACAAGTGCTCGCATATGCGGATGACATCGCCGTTCTGGGCGATAATCTAGAGACTGTTAGTAAAAACTGTGAAATCATCATGCAAGCGGCAGAAGAGGTGGGCCTAGAAATAAATGAAGACAAAACAAAATACATGATTACGGCGAGAGCAGGTGGTAGGTAGGACGGCCGCGACGGAGACGGGAGGACAATGTTAGGTTTGACCTTGAGGAGATCGGATCGAATGGTCAACCGTGGAAGGAGAGTGCCCAGGACAGGGAACGATGGCGAAGCCGAGTCGGTGAGGTCATGAACTTCCGGGTTCCTACAGGCCAATAAATAATAATAATAATAATATAATTGTCTTCTCGATCGCGTTTTTAAACACCCTGTTACGTAATAACTTTTTAACCCACCATCTTTGTCCCGCCGAGAAAACATTAAACATGAAACTTTCATACATTTACCTTAGTAAGCACTAAACATGTAGCACATATTACGTCTTGACATTAAAACAATTCACAATTTAAATTAATCACATTGAAGACAAAACATTTAATTACACATATAACATATAAAACATTTATACAAACATAAAATTCAAACAGAAAACATTCATTTACATTTCACATTTTAAACACACATAAAACACACATTACATTTAACATTACAAATATAAAACATAGAGCATGTATTGAAGCATAAAAATTAAACATGGAACTGGCGCATAGAAACGCCCAGTTATTTCATCGGCGATTATATCTCAGATTCAATTTTTTTTTTTTTTTTTTTTTTTTTTTTTGTTGCTCAAGCGTCTGGCGAAGTCCCGCAATCCTCTTTGAAATTTGTGCTTTTTTCCTCTTTTTATTCAGTCTGGTAAGCAACGAATTTCCCCAGATCTTTGATTTTGGTTCGTTTCTCTCCCTTCACCCGCGGACCGCAACAACGATTATTTTCTTTTCAAAGGGTTTTCTCTTTCCGTTCATTCCTCAGCACAGTTTGAGGACTGACGAGGTCTCCCAATTCGTTGGTCACTGTTTCTTTATACCCAGTCTGAAAACCGACGAGGTTCCCCAGTTCTTTGATTTTGGTACTCACGATTTTCGGGTTTTTCTTTTTTCGACCCTCCCGTGTTTGCCCGAGCTTGGTTTCGGTTAGCCTAACTTAAACAAATAAGAGATAAAGACAGCCTGCTCGTTGATGAAAACAAGGAAGCAGAGAGGAAACCAGTAGAGCTCTCCTTCGCCGAAAGTCCTTCCTCCTTGTCCTCCCCAGAGTACGCCAAGAACCCAGGAGTCTTCTCCAACTACACCGGGCACACTTGAGAGTTTGGAGCCAACCCACCCACCAGTTCCTTCGCGGACAATGTTAGGTGTGGACAGAACTTTTGATCTCCTCTTAAAGACGATCCCGGTGTTCTCGGGGCAAAGGGGTCCAAACGCGGCTAGTGAACTCCAGATGTTCGTAGATAGCTGCAAAAGGACCCGTAGTTGTTTGGCGAAGGAAGGGGAAGAGAGCTTCTTGGGGTGGTCGCCCACGAGGCTATGCGGTGAAGCTGATAAGTGAGGCGCTACCCGGGACGCAGCGTCTAAGGAACGTTTTCCAACCGCAAGTGTTCTACCAAGAGTTGTGTGCACAACTTTCCGTAATGCGACAACTCCCTGCAGAAAATAGCGCAGGCTTTGTTTCCCGCGTGAAGCAGGCCATTATGCGTTGCAGGGAGTCGGCGGAGCGTTTATACGGACAGGGGAATGGTCCCGTTTGCGCCGTCCAGATAAACAGAATGGCGAAGTCCATTATACTAGGTAGTGTAAGGGAGGACCACTTCCGGCACTATTTGCTGACAGTTAGCGATTATCCTTTTAGAGACATGTGAAACAGGCTCCTCCATGTGGAACGTTTCCAAAAGGAGATGTTGCGACAGCGCGAATCCGTTTTCTTGGGGAAACTCGGCCGGGCTTGGCAATCTTTCACCCGCGTCATCGGCTTTCAACCCCAGCCGTTCCTTAACATTCGCGCCCCAGGCAACTCCCGCCACTCACTACATCGACCACCTCAGCTCTATACCCGCGCCACCGATTTACTCAGGCCATATAGGTTCCGTCTTTCGCCCCACTACCCCCACAAGACCACCACCGCACACAGAGTGAAAGGCGGGCCCTCACTAAATTCCACTCTGCTCACTCAATAAATCCATCGGCGTTTTCGCAGTAAGTATATTATAGGTACCCCCTTCCTAAGAATACACAATTTTGTTTCGTCTTACCTCGGCGAAAGGCCATTGGATACCACAATGCCCTCTACAACCCAATGTCAGTTCGCATAGGACTCGCTTCACGGGCAATACCTGCCGGTCAATGAGACGAATCGGGCGGCAGGGGCCGTGTTTGGTAAATCATCGAATGTGACGGCTGAAACCCTGCTCCAACCACAGGGTGGGTTTCCACCAACAGCGCCTGGGGCCCCATTCGCCCAACAGGCTGGCGGTGACCAGATCCACCACAGCCAGCCTAGCCACCACAGGCCCAAGGCACTCGGAATTGCAGTTAGCATGGGCACGGTATGAAGGTCTTCCGTGCCCAACATGTATCATCACAACGCGTCCCCGGATCTGTACCACAGAATGGGCCACCACACCAGCAGAGGGAGTCCCAGAGGAAAACACGCATGGGACCACATGAACCCTCTGCCACAAAGAAACCAGCAACATCAAATCACCGGGTTTATAGTGTCTGTGATGCTACGCATTTGGTGGAAAGGTGCGGATATAGGGTGAGGTGGGAAAAAACAAGAAATTCTCAGGCAATGCCTACCCTAACACGCACCCCAGTGGCCACGACTGAATATCAACGCCAAAACCCACAGACCTACACGGTAAACTGAGGATGGCAGGTCACCAAGAAAAAATCCAGGGGCCACGGAAGAACGCCTGACAAAGGCGGCAAACGCCGAAAACCCCGCCCACACCACCGTCGGTACAATCAAGGCCAAACCGGTTCTAGTTCTGCTAGTACCGAGCCCATGAAGACTCAAAAGCAGAGCAGAGTAGACGGCGACAAGGGCGGCAAACGCAAGGTGGCCCGACCGCAACACCCTCGGCCTGCGGCAGGTGAAAGCCGCTCTATTTCTGCCAGTATTGAGCCTACTAAGGCTCAAAAACAACAAAGAGCAACTCACGGGCTCAACGAGCCCGAAGCACCGCCCCAACACCATCAGCCTAAGGCAGCCCGAAGTCGCTCTAGCTCTGATAGCACGGACTCTATAGAGGCTCAAAAGCAGAGCAACAAATCATGAAAGAGCGCTCAACGGTGCGGCTTTTGCAGTCGATACACACACACGGCGGCAGTGTGTCGACAAACTGCAAAATGGGCTCCCATTTGTGAAGCGGTCGGAATACTCCCAGAGGTCGAGTCGGGAAAAAATAATCGAACTCCCTTTAGAGATTGGCTGTAGAAATACCACGAGCCTAACCGTGGACGCTCGCGCGGAGATTAACCTCTTAAAGCTGAAGGCCCTCCACCTGACACAGGTTGGGATATTCAAAAATCCACGACTTTCCAGACACTTTTGGCAAGGGCAAGTCGAGGGGCTGCTGCCATTGGAAATTCAAGTTCCACCACAAGATTCCGAGTAGTGGACTGCTTGTCGGGGTTATCGGAAGACGGGCTGTTGGGTAACGACTTCCTGTCGAAAAATTGCAAGGTCAATAGACCGGCTGATTGTTTGGTGATTATCCCGAACAACCGTAAATCCCGAAAACTTCTCCATTGGCTTTGTAAATAATAAGACAGGGAGGCTTGGCATAAGGCAGCCGAAGGGGGGACCGTACCAAAGGGACTGGCAAGGTCCAGACTGAGGTCGGTATTCACCCGGAGACCCTACCCACACGCGAAGGGGGGGGGGGGGGGGGCAATGCTGGACCCCGTTATTCTGGCAAGTCCGCACTCCGAAGCCCCAAAAGGCGACAAAGAATGGAAAGCTTTACTAGAGCCCTTACAAACAAACCCTTCGGAGGTCGAAATCCTTCTGAGCAGATCGGTCAGACTCAGACTTCTCTCCGAATAAATCTTCGCCTTTTATTAAGAACTTTCGTCTAGACAAGCTGTGTGGTATAACTGAGGTCCCACCGACGATTTTCTGCACAAAGATTGTTTCACCGCAACAACAAAAGAGAACTGTTCGCCAGAGGGGATCGTCCACGAAAGAAAACACATTGGTTTAGTCTTAACGTTAATGTTTTTTTTTTATTTCTTCTTCTTTCGCTTATTAATAGTGTACATTCAATATTAAGTTCGTTTATTTTTCTCTATTTAACTATGGGTCCAGCATATGCGCGTAGTTCACTTGTCGTTGATGTTCCTTAACATACATTACTTAGGGGGTCGAGTACGATCGGACGTGACTCGTTTACAGAGCTAGAGTAACCTTATTTTACACTTCGGGACGGTTGTCGAGGGGTTTGCGTCGGGACAAGGTGTTAAAACGCATCGTGTTATCGAAAATTCGCGTTGAAATTAATGGCCGAACTCGGCGTTAAAACGCGTCACTATGGCAAGTTCAACCGACTCGAGTTTTAATTATAAGTGTGGGGCCCTTTGTTATCGGTGCATTTAGTGCGCATTGGCAATGATGCCCAGCCGTTTGGGTGGGCGATTGGCGACTTTTTGTTCGATTCAAAGAGCGATGTGCGCTCGGCGGTGGTTGTATCTCGACTGACTTATGAGTGGAAAGAATCCATTCATCGCGTCATGGCGGTTGAGTCATAGCAAAAATAGACTCGCTGCCACTTACGAGGAATTTTGAGTCGAATTGCTATGCTTGCATAGCGAATCCTCGCCGTACAAGCTGACTTGGATTCGTTGGTTGTGTGTACCGGGAAATTGGCTTTGGGAACGCGAGCAAGTGTGTGCATGAATTTTCGGGGGAAGTTGGAATTGCTTGGGTGCAAGCAAGGAATATCGTTTAGATAAGATATTAACCGAAGTAATTTCGGGGTAAAGTATGTGGCTCGGTATAGTTGGTCGTGCTGGTTAATATTCCGTTATGGTTTTGAATATGCGTTTCATTAAACCATATGAATTTCGGGGAAATTAAGATTGCTTGGTCGCAAGGAAAGAATATAACTTAAGTAGAGAGTTGACCGAAGCAATTTTGGGAAAATGTATGTGGGGTGATGTAATTGAGGGAGATGATTGGTATTACATTGTAGGTTGGAATATGCATTTTATTACAGCTTATGAATTTCCGGGGAAAATGAGATTGCTTGGTCGCGAGGAGGGAATATGAATTCAGTAAAGAATTGACCAAAGCAATTTTGGGAAAATGAATGTGGGGATGATTTAGAATATATGCTGTTGAGAGTTTTGGAAAATTTCTTTCGTTGCAGATTGGGAGATGAATTCTTGCAAGTTCTGGGTGGATGCGCTTGCAGATTGGGATTGTTTTTGGATGTTTACGGGTTAGGGTAGGGTGACGCGCTGTTAGCGGTCAAGATTGGTTGGCAGTGTGGGTTGGTTCTCCGTGTGATATAGAGAACCCCCACAGAGCCATTAAATGAGTCGAAATAGAAATTTTTTAAGGCCTGGCCCAAAACTATAGGCACCAAATTGTAGACACAAACTCATAAGCGCAAACTATAGGGGCAAACCAGGACGCTCACGAGGGATGATTGGGGAATGGAGTCGCCAGACCCAGGAAATCTTCCGTAATTCCCCTGGGGTTGCGAGTTAACCCGCCAACGGGACTCACCTCTGATGACGAATCGAGTGATCCTGTATGCGAGAACCAATCTTCGGAAGAAACACATCCAACACATTAAACCTCTGTTCTCGGATGGCAAGTTGTCAGATGAATTTACACATCTTGTAGGCGACAACCTAACGTGCACCAGTGCTAGCTTGCATCATATCTTCACAATTGGCTGATTATATTGCATGACATGTTTGGTTCTAATTTCTTGTGTCTCGGTCTTTAAAAACCTATTTTTCAAATTTGCCATAGAACCTCCCGGCTTTCTGACAATACGTTCGCTCGACGAGGATTTTACATCTTCAACGAAGTACAACTGGTCGTAATAAAATTGTTCGTCCCTGATTTGGTGATATATCTTTCTCCCTCCACTCCCATTTAGCTTCTATTAACACATTTTTAGAGGCCTTCGTTTTAAGACTCAAGCAGTTTTTCAAAATACATTCCCTCTCTCTTGAAACACACGCTCTAACTTAAACAAACCCGATTCTCACAGTATTGACTATCAGGAATTATTCCCTTCCTCCTTCACCGTTTATCGAGTTGTCTTTGATAAGCGACCTAGTATTGACGCCCCCAGACGCGGCGTGCTCTTAGCCATTCAAATCTAAGTACACTCAACCCCGGTTGTTATGTCTTCCACATCCAGTCTCGATAACGTCTTTGTTAAAACAAATTCACCCCTCAAATCAATATACATCATCTGCTTTTACATTTTACCATCCCAAGCCCATTGAATCCTATAAACTAGGAATTAATGCAATCGACCAAATAATAGAGGTATGCGACTCTCAGAACGATATCGTCGTTTTGCCGACTTGAACCTCCTTAGTTCGTCTACCATGAACATTATCAGATCGTCATTCTTTTGGTGCATGGTGAATTTCCTAATATTTGGGAAACTTCTCTCATTACTCCTGTACATAAAAGGTACCCAAAGGCGATGTCTCAAGTTACCGTCCCATCCCCATACTTTCCCACATGCGCAAACTTTTTGAAAACATTCTGAAACGTTATGATTCAACTGCGGTGTTTTTTTTTTATTTCACCCAGATACCACGGCTTTCTTGATGGTGGATCTACCGTCACTGATTTAGTTGAATTCACTTCCAACTCACTCCTAGGCCTAGAGAACGGGAACAGAGTGGAGATAGTCACAACCGATTTCAGTAAGTCCTTCGACGAAATCTCGCACAATGTGATACTATAGCGTTTGGGATGATAGTAAAGAACGTGTGATTCGAACTGACGCTATTACAGTTAGAATCACCAAAAAATTAACTAAAGCGCAACCCATCAGGACACCGCCGTGTGTACGAATTCGATTTCTAAACTCAAGTACATTCGACTGGTGTGGATTTTGTTATGTAATCGCTATGGTATACGGCTCCAATGCATTTTCTTATTCGATTTTCGTTCGGTGTTCTTCACTATTTGCTTGCGTATTGTGTGTGTATCTGTTACAAACGCCACACTACTCCCTCCTCAGTAACTTTGTTACGACCAGCTTCATGTGCGAACGACGGAGCGAGAGATCGCCGGAGCAGGCGAGTGTGTCGGTGCTCTATGCGGAAGTCGTGATCGTGTCGTGAAGTTCTGTTACTATGGGAAAGTGTGTACTGTGTGTACACAGATCACGTCATAGTCACCAATTATAGCGTTGGGAATGATAGTGAAGAACGTGTAATTCGAACTGACGCTATGACAGTTCGAATCACCAAAAATTGAACCAAAGCGCAACCCTTCAGGCCACCGCCATGTGTACGAATTCGATTTCTAAACTCAAGTACATTCGGCTGTGTAGATTTTGTTATGTTATCGCTATGGTATACGGCTCTGATGCATTTTCTTATTCGATTTTCGTTCGGTGTTCTTCACCATTTGCTTGTGTATTGTGTGTGTATCTGTTACAAACGCCACAATACTTTTTTAATAATAATTCTTCCCTGTACTTCAAACCTGTACTGACAAAGTGGATTTTTCTTATCTGAGCAATCAGCTCTACAGAGTATGTTACAGATCCGTTGTCTTAAATCCTTTTCTTGCCACCTCAGGAGTCCCACAGGACAGTCACTTAGGTTCCCTCCTGTTTATTCTAACCATACACAATATTGATATGATTGTCAAGCATTGCCGTGCCTCTCTGTAAGTCGACGATACCACATTTTTTCAAAACCATTTGTTCTCCACTTGATTTTTGCTTCCTCCAAATAGACCTCGGCAACTTTTCGGTTTGGTGCCCGAAGAATAGTTTGGAACTTAATGTTGGCAAATGCAAATCGAGTACGTTTTCGCGGATCCGGGAGATCCGACTCGTGTACAGGCAGCTAAACTTCCTCGCACATATTGACGACCTAATCCCTAATCCTCTCACATATTGGCAAGTAAATCCCTAAATCCCTAAGGCCAACGCTGCTCTCAGGTATATATACTTTATATATATGCTGGTATAAGGAATTTTCTAATCCTTACATCAACCGATCGCGCCAGGTTGACTCTGTCCGCCATCTTCTATAATAATTTAGCCAGTTTGGTCTCGTTATAAGTCCCATGTTCACATAATAAAGAACATGCAACGCCGGTTCTTATATTTTACCCACTGAGGAGTGTCGTGGAATAACCCTCTGTTCTTTCGTCCTTACATAAATCATCTCAAACTTATACAGCTAACCACTTTTGAAGAACGTAGATTTCACCCTGACATATATTCATCTACCCTCTTCTGTCAAGTTCGGTAGATTGTGCAAGCCTTCTCTCCTTTATCCCGTTTAATATCATCCCCCCTAACAAACGGAAACCTCGTCTATTTTATCTATTTGATCACACCTCTTATGGCTTTATCGAACCCATTTCGCTAATGCTACGGAGAGGCTACTCTTTCGTAACCTCCTTTAACTTTAACCTTAACACGTTTGCACTTAAACTCGGATTCTTTATGTTTCTCTGAAAACGCGGAGTACTGCTGTACCAACCTAATACTTCAAGAGACGATGATTATGGCAACTCAACTTGTCGAGAATGTGTATTTGCAAAACTGTACAAAATTTACACATCCGTATTTGCTTAGTGGTGTTGAGCTAATGTTTGTTATGGATTTTTTTGGTTGGTATTATCTTTTCTTTTTTGGTTATTTCACTTTCCCAGACATAGAAACAGAATATGTTAGCACTTAATCCATTAATCTTATTCTTTTTTCTACCTTTTCTATTGTGAATGTTCCCTTCTCCTCACGATGCTGTAGGGACATTAAAGGTCGTTTTAGCGCAGGTATATTATAAGACATTTTAAACAGTAGTCAAAACACCACCTCACAAGCTTGACACCTAAAATCGCAGGACATGGAAGTCGTGAAATGTAATATCAGTTGAAGTACAAGAATCAATTCATGAACTGTGTTAAATTCTCTTAAATAAGAAAAGCCTAGTTAAGCAAAAGTAATTACGGCTCCTTAATAAAAAATTTGCGCAAACACCTGCTATAAGTGCTGAAAGTAATGAACTATTAATAAGCTCTTTGCTTATTTTCATCTCTTGTATCCTTCCCCTCAAACTGGACATATTGAGAGACACGTTCAATAACCAGCCCAGACATTTGCCATAACCCTCATAACTTGCAAGAAACTGTTTCGAATGAAAGCATAATTAGCACAGGTATCATTCAAGGTGTTATTTCGTGTTCTCTAATTAGAGCACCAGAAATAAGTACCTTGATGTGTTGGTTTCAGTCCTGTCCAGCTGTTGACTTACTTCATTTGTAAACACTGCCTTTTACACTTCCCACCAGCATGTGTAGATTAAAGCGTGCAGAAAAAAAGGCCCCAAACGAAAAAAAAAAGGAAACACGGAATACATTCAGGCACTTCGGCACTTGAGTTTCTTTCATACTTCAACGAGCTTCTAAGTTCACCGTCAAAGAATTTCATTCGCAATTTTTTCTTCAATCACTCTCAGCTTCTGGTGAATGGATCTCTGGAACACTTAACACTAGAAATAACCCAGAACACACCGAACAACTGACAGCCACAACGCCTAGAATGTTACGGCCGCTTTGATCCCCATGCCAAAGCATCTTAATAGCAGCCGACCGATGACAGCGTGCCTGCCATTAAAGTGAATTCTCGGTCGAGCGTTACCACACTTCAAAAGACTGCAAAGGCTGGTGGTGGATGGTGGTGGTGATGAGTCCTTTTGACTCCGGTGACGATGATTTCGTTGTACAACAGATGTCTGATAGCCCAGCTAAAGTACCGACTGTTCAGACAAGTCGTTTAATCGCCCCCATCGAAGTGCACTAGGCGCACACTACTGCAGTGTGTTGTGGTTCGTTCGGGTTGGCTTAGTTTTCCACGTTATCAAAAATTAAATTTTCTATTTTATTATTCTGTTTATGAAGGAATTAATGTTTTATGTCTTTGTTTATTTCAGTTGGATACAAAGAACAGCCCGTTGGCATTACTTGCCCAGACGTGCAGTGCAATTGGCGCAGACACACCTAACCCAAAGTTATTAGCCAACATCGAAAAGTCAACAAAATCAAATAAAACAACTGACTCGCGGGAAAAGGCATCTCCAGTTGGAAGTCAGTCTTCGTCCGTGTCTACAGGCTCCAATGAGCTTCAAGTCAAATCCAGCTTTAAGCCATACGAGTCAAATAATAATCGCTATGATATGACAGATAGCGGCAATATTGTCGGAATAGGCGGAGGTGGAAGCCAGTCTAGTGTAAGAGTCAGAACACCAAAAAACAATTCAGCCACAACGACGCGATGCGATTCAAACCAAAGTGCCACATCACAACGAGATTCACCTTCAATGGGTGGAACGGCTACAGCAACTTCGAGCACAGCTGCTCGCAAAACTCCGTCAACGTTGTCGTCGACATCATCGACGTCGACGTCTTCAGCGGGTGTACAACTGAATATAGACCAAGCGAATCCTAGTCCACATCGTGCCTCATCAAAGGAAGCAAGTGGTAATAGCAGCAGTGCTTTTCCCACCCAATCCAATACGGCATCGAAGATACCAACGTCAGTTTCGGAAGCCCAGTATATAAAAGCACTCCAAGCTGCATCTTTACAATCACAAGTAACGACTGCAAGTGCACAGCCTTATTATACCGGCTACCCACCAGGATTGGGCTATCCCATGGACTTGATGACAGCAAGTGCACTTATGTCCCCACACCATCCCATGTTCAAGGCTGCGGCAATGAATCCTTATCTTAGTTATGCTAGACTGAAGTCAATGGATCCGTCTACAATGATGCCACCATTATGTCGCGACCCATATTGTACAGGATGCCCATCGAGCCCACATTTTCTCAATAAGGCATCGGGGCAGCAATGTCCGGCAGGATGTCCACATTGTGAATCTCCGTCCGCACCAAAATCTGCCGCCGCGTATGCCCATGCACAACTGGCTGCTCTTGCAGCTGCAGCTCAACTTCCCTACGTATGCAATTGGATTGGAGGAGATACAGCATATTGCGGCAAGCGTTTTGGTACATCAGACGAGCTTTTCCAACACCTTCGCACCCATACTGCTTCTATGCCCGAGTCGATGTTGGCTGCAGCCGCCGCGGGTGGCATACCACCAAATCATCCACTATTTCAAAGAACTTACCCCACGCCACCATTAAGTCCGCTATCTGCGACAGCTCGATATCATCCATACAGCAAGCCGTCCATGCTTCCCCCATCCGCTCTTGGTCCACCGCCATCGTTGACCGGTCTGCCGATACCACCACACCCCTCTTTGGCGCAATACTTTCCCCCGTACTCACTATACGGCGGACCACGATTAGGCTCATCACATCCATAGTAATTGTTGCTCTAGCTCTCATGCATATTTCACTGCTCCAGAAAATTACCCAGTAACGCTTGTTGCATCGATAATCGCTAAAAAAAAGTCTTATATTTTAATTTCATATGTTGGAAATGTTTTTTTTTTTTTGTATTGTTTAATTTAAAAAATCAATTCTGTAAAAGTGAATAATCATGTTTACAAAACCTATAGCGCTGTTTGCACCTTGGCCATTTATAAAGCCCGCTTAATAGGAATTCACTTCCTGATGGTACTTTTGTCCTTTTTCTTTTGTTTTGTTCTTCTCTTTTTACTGTTCTTATTGTATACAGTTAAGTTTTAAATTTATGAATTTCGTGGATGCTAGTGATATAAAATTTAAAAACAAAAGTGAGATGTCGAAAGAAAATTAAGCAATAATAATTTTTATAGACACTGACGTATAATAAACACAAACCCAAACTTGTAAAATTGTAAATTATAAATAAATCTTATTAAATAACAAATTTAATTTAAATTTAAATTTAAAGCTCGTTTTTATTTGAGGCACTTTCTGCGAGTGTGTCCTGCTGTAAAATGTTGTTCCAAATGAAGCCAGACAGAATAAGGTGTTTCAAGGTGTTCCATTTCCAGGTATAGTACTCTAAAGTGGCAACAATTTTAACAAGGATAGTCGATTGGGGGTTTGTATTTGGTTAATTTCGTTTGCCATTTTACAATGAATACACTAACGCCAGGACAACGTTTACCAATTGTTCAAATTTATTTTGAAAATAATAGTTCAATTCGTCAAATTCAGCGCGCGAGTTAATGACCACCACAAGACTCTTATGGAAAATACCAAACGCTGATACTAAGTAAGACTCTCCTGGAAAATACCGAACGCTGATACAAAATAAGACTCTTATAGCAAATACGAAATGCTGATACCTCTCTCTTTGGAATCGAGATAAGATCTGGTTGGGAACCAAGATAAGACCTAGCTCTAAGTATAAATAGCAAATGTAAAACCCAGAACAGGGTTCATAGATCCAATATTAAAGTAGCGTTAAGACACAAATCAATAAAAGACCTCGTTCCCGTGAAATATTATTTTTTGTCTTCGTTATAATTGATAAAATTAACTGGTGATCCATGATTGTAAAACTCCAATTCTTTTCGGATGCAACCAAAACCCCTGCTGCAAGTTGTCGCACCAACCAGCCAGGTTTCAGCAAAAATGAAATACGGATTAGCTCTAGGAATCGTCGGGAGTAAAATAAAAGATGAAGCAGCCTGACGAACAATAATCATCATCATCATCGGCACTACAAACGGGATCCGGTCTTAGCCTTATTTAACAAATCTCTCCACCGGTTCTGATTTCGAATCGATGTCATGCAGTTTGACACTCCCAGGCTATGGGCGTCCTGGTCTACTCCATCCCTCCATCGCGGACAAGGTCTGCCGCGCTGTTTCCTTCCATACATCCTGCCACAAAGTTCTTTCCGGGCAAGCTCCTCTTCCCTCATTCGAGCTAGGCGTCCCGCCCACCGGAGTCTATCAAGCTTGATTTTTCTTATAACGTCAACTTCAAGATAGATCGCGTACAACTCATGGTTGTAGCGTCTCCGGAAACGCCCCCCGTCACATACGGGGCCAACAGTTCTCCTTAAAACCTTCCTCTCGAACGCGGCTAAGAGTTCAGAATGCCTTTTATTGAGCACCCAGGTCTCGGATCTATACATGAGTACTGGTAAGACCATGATCTTGTACAGTAGTAGCTTCGATGTTCTGGATAAATTTCAGGACTTACAGAGCCTTAATACGCCATAGTAGGCTTTGTTGGATTTGATCAGTCGTCCGCGTGTTTCTTTTTCCATATTGGTTGCTACTAATGACCCAAGGTAGTTACACGATTGCACTAGTTCAAATTCGGGCACCACTACCCATACAGTTTTGTCTCTTCGCAGATGTTGCCACCATGTACTTAGTTTTTCCCTCATTAAGGTGCCGCCTGCTCGATCTGGGTGAAGGAGTCGTATACAGCCCAGTTGGATCTACCGATTAGGTCGATGTCATCTGCGTAGGCAACTATCTGGCAGGACTTGGTGACAATAGTCCTTCTATTTGTAACGCCAGAGTCGCGGATTGCTTTCTCCACCGTCAGGTTAAAGAGGTGGCAGCCCAGACCATCCCCTTGTCGGAGTCCATTAAAGACCTGTGGGGAGGAAGTATTATGCCGAACACGGGCACACGGTTCACTTCCTCCTCCATCCAATTGTCACATCACTAAAAGGAAAAGAAACTGTTCACCACATCCAGCACTTTGAATAAAACACACGAATTTAATGTTCGAACGATCCTTTATCTTTATATTTAACAAATTTGCAAAAAGCAACCGGAGGAGGCAATTATTATTTAATTGTTCTGTATGGGACACTACACTAACCGAATACATTTTTGTGGCACGCGACTCTCGACTCGACAGCGTAAAAAGTATGAACACGACTCCGGGGCGTGTGCATTCCGATGCACACGCTAAAGGAGGTAGACGACGACCGCTCCGGTTAGTGGTTGGAATACGACTCCAACGATATCCTCTCCAATAAGGATATCGTTTTTTACCTACCACCAGGGAAACGTAAAGTCTCTCTTGGTGGTATTGGAAACCAGATCTTGTAATACAGTTCATGGTGGTATGTGTGGGATCGTTGAGATCAATGCTATTCACACGTGCAGTGGAACAGCGAAACAGGCAGGCGGCAAAGACAAAGGAAAAGGCGACCAAGTGGTTCGCTCTTTAATGAGGGTCATGTTTATACGATGCCTCGTCGCTATTTTCGACGTTAGGAGAAAAAGGTGCTAAAAGCAAATTGGATGTTTATGGCATCTCTGGCTGCAATAGAAACCCGGTTCATATTTGCATTAAGAAATGCTGGAGAATTTGGTTTCAGCGTCTCTTGCGCTAATTATATGCAGCTGCTTGGGTTGTTTGTTGGTAAGACAAACAAAAAAGGTTGCCAGGCAATGTATATGAAAAGATATATGGCGCGGCTGGGAAAATAGACGGCGCGATATTTATGGTATTTGTCTGGTACCGAATTGGTTCAGAATACCAAATAAGCAAACAAAGAAATCTTATGAAAAATTGTATGCGAAGGGATGCATGAAGGTAAGTTTTCTTTATAGGGATTTTAGGGTTATAATAATTGGGTCTGTTTGATGCGTGAAGCATCTAAGATGCTAATGCGAATTGCATTAGCGAAAGCTGGTGCAGACCCGGGTTATGGTTATGGGGTTTTTTTCAGGAAGGCGAGCCGTGGGATCTGGCGGAATCGCCACAGTACTCCCCTCCCAGTGACGTAGTCACGAAAAAAAAAGGTAGGGGCGAGGGAATGCTCGATGGTGGGTGCTGTGATGATAGGGAGGTTGCTTCGGAATGCGCTGTGGTAATGTTACGGGACTGTCGTTGTGACCAGTTCCTGGTTATTGTTTGGGCCTTTATCGATAAGATGGACACAGTTGTTACCGCCTGATGCCATCAAGGGCAAATGTGTGCGGCGTGGTCCATCGGCCTGTTATGGGTCTCGTGGACCAACAGGCTTATCGCCCGAATAGGTCGGAACCTATCGGAAATCCGCTCACATCCGCAGTGACGAAATAGTGTGTGCGAGATAGAGGGGAACTTATCCCAGGGTAATTCCCATCCGCAGTGACGGGTTGCCGTGTGCGGAATGGAAAGGGACCAAGTCCAGAGCGGGTGTCTTTTGTCCATACGTTTGTATGGCGATTTGTTTGCCGCTGGGACTGGTAGAGGAGGGCGGGCCCTCAATTGCACGTTTTGCCTATCGAGGGAGGACCGGTACATTGGTGCCAATGTAGCGGTAGCTGCGACCTCGACCGAATGGAAACTTGCTGTGAGGTGCCGGCCGTCGCTCTTGTTTAAAAAAAAAAAAATAGGGGATTTTGGTTAGGGGGCTCCTGGTGGGTGGTTGATTGTGTCCAACCCCAGGGCGCCCTAGGGTAACTGCTGCACTCTCCGAAGTATTATGCACCTAGGTATTTGAGGCGGCGTAGAGGGGCGTGTATAGCCTTTAGTTGCCGCTAAAGGGGAGGCCATGGTGGCTAAAGGATTGGGGAACCAGGTATGTTGTCTCAGTCCGGTGGTATCGGTTTAATTTGTGGACCGGTGTTGCTGAGACATTTGGGAGACGTAGGAGATCTAAGGACGAATGTCCTGAAATTTAAATAAAGGGGCAAAACCAGGTGCCCTGATGGGTGCTGCTACGCGTAGTAGCTGTGGTAACGAGGGAAGCTGGCTTGCTGAAATCGGGTAGAAAGGTCGAGCATTGATGAACAGTTTCGCGTGATAACTGTTTTTGGCGTAGATGGGCGCCAATATATGAACAGAGACAGAAAAAGGTGTTAGAGGTCCAGCAGAGTCGAGAAGGGATGCATGGGGTTGCGTGAAGGCTATGGTTGGTGAGCGTGAGCGCCGACCTTCAGAAAGGAGACAGAAAAGGGTGAGGTGTTTCACACGAGACAAAACCGGGCGTCCTATTGATTATATGCTACGCGTAGTAGCTGTTGTTAGCTAAGGGGCCGGTTTGCAAAAAATGGGTGTTGATAATGGCGAGCGTGTGCGCGAATATGTTGAGAAGGCTTCGGGATTGAATAAACCCGAGCGAAATCGAAAAGGGTGAAAAGAAGTCGGGTGTGAGGTGGGTCGCGTAATGTCGAGTCGAAAGGTTTGAATGTGTCACGGGGAGTCAAGTGGAGTTGAGTGTGGGCGACGTGAAGTCGAAAAAGAAAGTAACTGTAGTCGGAAGTGGTTGAAAAGGGGTCAGGTATTGTCGCGAGTAGTCGAGAGAAGTAGGAAGCGGAGTCGTGTGTAGTCGAATAGGGTTGAAGGAAATACAAGGCGGAGTCAAAATAGAGTGCGTGCGAGCCGAGTCATGTGGAGTCGTGTATACTAGCGAAAACGATTGTATCTTTATGTGTACCCAGAAGGGGTTTACAATGCTTATAATTTAATTGGCGGGGATGCTTTAATTTGCTTATAATGCTTAAACTTCAAAGTGTTTCTTGCTATTAAAACGGATTAAAAATAAAGTAAAAATTGAAAACTGCTTTCCATTAATTTGGTTAGAATTAATCTGTGTGTATATATTTATATTAATTTGAATTAAACATGAATAAAAAACTAGGAGAAGCAGTTAAAATAATATTTAAAAGTAAGGGATTAGGAATACAATGAAAATGTTTTTATTTTTTAAACAATATGATGGTGCTTGCAAATATATGTACATATATATAAATTTAAAAATTTTTGTTGTTGGTTGCTTTTAAGTCAATTACAATTTTTATTGTTATTTGGCATACTCGTAAATTATTTTCGTTACACACTGTCAGTGGTTTAATGAGGGAGACAAATAAATGTACATATTTTAAAAATTCAATGAGCGCAATATAAATGAAAAATATAAGACAATCGGTTTCTGATAAATAAAACGTTCAATTTAGAATAAAATACAAATACCAATTACGTAATGTCGTTAGTGTATAAAACGGCAGTCTTCGCAAAAAATTAATTTTCCTTTTGCTTTAAGTGTACTTAAATTCTAGGTGTTTCTGTTTTTACATTGATTTTATTTATGTATACGACTGTGCGTGTATATGTGTATTTATAATTTTCATTGTTGATTTTTGCTTTATATCAACGGTTAATGTTTGTTAAATGCAGAATATATTAAATTAAACAAAAGCAAAACAGGGACTTAGTGGAACAAAGAAAAAGGAAGATGTAAAATGTATGTATTCTTAATGTGCAATTTTCCAAATGAAAATTTATATAAAATATATAACCCATATTTCTAACACTAAAATCTGATTTTGTTTCTATTGGTAGCAAATCCCAGTTCACATTGCACTCAAATTATCATTAAATATATATTTCTGGTAACATTTTGGATTGTAATTCGAGTTTTTTATGAATTGTTCTTGAATGTAAATATTACATAACGCAGGTATATATGGTAAACAAATTTTAAAAGTATGATATATTCTTGTGGTTTTTTAATTTATTATTGCATTACAAAAGGAAAAAGAAGAAACGCATCCATACAAATGCATATATTTCCGGACATATATGCATCTATATAAATATCAATATCTTCTATAATTACATTACAAATTTTAATTATTTTAACAGTCAAGCCTATTATACGGTTTTCTTAGACTGGCAGGACAACTGTTTCGAACCAGTTGTCTACCTTTACTATGCAAATCGTTTAATTAGGACTGTGTGTGGTAATTTGCACTTCAAACAGTTAATTAATTTCTGCATAAAACAAACAAGCTTAATAATTACTTCTATGATTCCTTGATCCCACTAATCAATTTGGAAAAATATGATTGAAAATTTGAAATTTGAAAGTATTTTGCTTTTTTTTTTATATAGTTTCACAATAAAATGAATTTAACTCAGATACGGCTGTATGACTAAGAAATTGTTTGTATTGCACAGTATAGTATAAAAGAAAATAAAGGAGTTTAATATAAATACTTGATACATGAAATTTTGAAGGATTTTGAGCAGTGTTTGTTAAGGATAATCGCAGCCAGTCGAGTTGTTCACATGTCTTCAGTTTCTGCATCATAAATTGTGAAATGCCTGCAATTTTTAACATCATCACGGAATAGGTGACACGTATCTTGTCCCTGAACTTGCACCCATGATGTTGGAATGTTGAGTTGCTCGTGTCATGGTTACGTTGGTGATGTTGAGCATGTGTCCTGTGCTGCTGTTCGGTGATACAGGTGGCTACGCTGCATCGCTGGGACGTCGTTGGCAAAGCGGTGTTGGGTAGTGGGTATCCTTTTAATTGTCTTTTGTTAATTGCGTATTAATTCGAAGGCATCTGATTGGCTTAGTTCCGACACTTGTAAGGCTGGTGAATACAAAAAAAAGAAGGAAGGATACTTATCTTACCAACTCCTGGCTATTGTTGTTGAGGTGGTTGTTGTTTTGTGCTGCTGATGATGGTCCGGAGATGGTGTTGTTCCTCGTGCTGGAAGAAAGGCTGGCGTTGGGGTGATGTGTTTTGCCCATATATTATTTTACCGGCAATTGCCGCCACAATTGTTCGCCGCTAGTCACCGTTTTATACTCCTGACACCAGAACGAAGATTCGCGAGTTCTTCGCTGGTCACCAAAAGTCACTGTTTTGTTCGGAGGTTGCGTTTTTTTCTTTAAAACACTGTGAAGTCACCACTGTGGGGAGGAAGTATTATGCCGAACACGGGCACACGGTTCACTTCCTCCTCCATCCAATTGTCACATCACTAAAAGGAAAAGAAACTGTTCACCACATCCAGCACTTTGAATAAAACACACGAATTTAATGTTCGAACGATCCTTTATCTTTATATTTAACAAATTTGCAAAAAGCAACCGGAGGAGGCAATTATTATTTAATTGTTCTGTATGGGACACTACACTAACCGAATACATTTTTGTGGCACGCGACTCTCGACTCGACAGCGTAAAAAGTATGAACACGACTCCGGGGCGTGTGCATTCCGATGCACACGCTAAAGGAGGTAGACGACGACCGCTCCGGTTAGTGGTTGGAATACGACTCCAACGATATCCTCTCCAATAAGGATACCGTTTTTTACCTACCACCAGGGAAACGTAAAGTCTTTCTTGGTGGTATTGGAAACCAGATCTTGTAATACAGTTCATGGTGGTATGTGTGGGATCGTTGAGATCAATGCTATTCACACGTGCAGTGGAACAGCGAAACAGGCAGGCGGCAAAGACAAAGGAAAAGGCGACCAAATGGTTCGCTCTTTAATGAAGGTCATGTTTATACGATGGCTCGTCGCTATTTTCGACGTTAGGAGAAAAAGGTGCTAAAAGCAAATTGGATGTTTATGGCATCTCTGGCTGCAATAGAAACCGGGTTCATATTTGCATTAGGAAATGCTGGAGAATTTGGTTTCAGCGTCTCTTGCGCTAATTATATGCAGCTGCTTGGGTTGTTTGTTGGTAAGACAAACAAAAAAGGTTGCCAGGCAATGTATATGAAAAGATATATGGCGCGGCTGGGAAAATAGACGGCGCGATATTTATGGTATTTGTCTGGTACCGAATTGGTTCAGAATACCAAATAAGCAAACAAAGAAATCTTATGAAAAATTGTATGCGAAGGGATGCATGAAGGTAAGTTTTCTTTATAGGGATTTTAGGGTTATAATAATTGGGTCTGTTTGATGCGTGAAGCATCTAAGATGCTAATGCGAATTGCATTAGCGAAAGCTGGTGCAGACCCGGGTTATGGTTATGGGGGTTTTTTCAGGAAGGCGAGCCGTGGGATCTGGCGGAATCGCCACAGACCTTTATTAATTTGGGCAGCAATTCCGCTATTTGTACTTGCTTAATTACGTTGGTCATGATCAACCTACAAAGTCGTATCAATTTATTTGGAATGCCGGGCTCACTCATGGCATTATATAATTCTACCCTGACTATGCTGTCGTAGGCGGTCTTAAGATAGATGATATAATAGAATCTTAAATTCCAGACATTGATCCATCGCCTGCCTAAGGGAGAGGGTGTATATCTGATTAATCGCTGATTTGCCGGGGATGTAACCACACTTATATTGACCAATGATAACTTTAGCTTATGGGGCTATCCGATCTTGTATGATAGAGGAGAGTATCTTATAGGCAGTACTCAACAATGTTATACCCCTATAGTTGCTGCACACTGTGATATCTCTCTTCTTACGTGGGGGGCAAATTATTCCACGACGCTAATCTTCCGCCATCTTCTATTGCCCCCATATGTGCGGTCTTGGCCGTATTTAGCAAGTCTTTCCACCGGTATCCGGTCCTTATCTGAGACCTGTTAAATTGTCCATACTAATTTGTTTTTCCGGGCAAGGTTGTTAGCCCTGCACCAACCATTCTCAGGATGCCGATTCATGCATTGGTTCACTACTTGGCGGGTGCCAAAGTAGCTATCCAGGGGTGTCAGGTGGAGACTGCATGTTAACTTGGATTGAACAGGGACAAGGATCATCCTGGCCATCGCCGGTTTGAAAGCACAGACCTTGCCCTGTATGTTCACTCCCAGCCCCTCCTTCAATTTTCAAGCTATTTTAAATAGACTCGATTAGACATATGCCGAAGCACGCCCGTTATATCAACTGGAGGATGAAATGTGCGGCATAACTCAAGCACAAACTAACCCCAACGGAATACCACAATATAATAAATTAGACGTTAGGCTTGATAATTTCCAAAATTACCATGTCAAAATATCAATCATCGGTAATCGAAGCATTCATCCATAAAGCTAACGAAGACGCGACTCGAACATTCAAAAACGGACTCATAAAGAACTTTATACGATCAAAACTTTATCGACACGAACTCAGAAACCTGGAAGAAGCCTTTAAAATGGCTACATCAGATGAAGATGACAAGAGACATCGTAACTTAAACAAGTCATCAAAGGAATGATCATCACCAAGGAAGACCCGACATCATGCAACAAACCCAACATCAACCATTTGGATTTCAACAAAGACCGCACCTACCGAAAGCCGAGCCAATGGATACAGATTCAACAATAAGTGATGTGCGCGGGAACAATATCCCATGTGGACAACATCAGCAACCACCACCGCTGTAATAACGCAACAGTCAACCGACTAAAAGGTGGCAACCTCCATCTTTCAACAACCAAAAACAACAGCGATTGAACCGAACACAACAAGCACTTCAGATGGACGACGACAACAACAGCCTCTATCCGGAACCAGATATACAACAGGTAAAAAATATAAATAATCGTAAGGATCATTTAAACTGGTAGACGGGTTGCCCACTGTAATTTTAACTAATAATATAACAAATAAAAAATATAAAATTATTATATAAAACCAAAGTGTATTTTATCAAGTTAGGCGTAGGTATGATGACCCGACACTACCATAAGGGAAGAACTCATCAAGAAAACACCGACTCGGCAAAAAAAAGACGTCGTCGAGTCAGTGAGGTCATGAACTCTCGGGTTGCTTTATGCCAATTAATAGTAAATAATAATTTTATCAAGTAGAATTCAGATTAATCAATTGTAGTGCTCTAAGTATCCCTACTATTTCCCTCCCATATTCACATTACCCACTTACAACATTCCCATCCAATATCATCCATTCGTACCCCCAAATCAACGTCGAATTCATATCAAGCAAATTGAACCAACGTTCAATTCACGAACATTGAATTCAATTCCTTAAAATTCAAAGATCACTACGCATATCTTGACATCTGGTATGTGTAATTATCACTTCCTAAAATCCAAAATCCTAAATAAATACGAGATAAACGACTCAACTGTTTGTTTATCATGGAAACACAAAATTCAGGCAATCTAAACATCACACTACATATCTCCATATGCCAGATGTTGTATGATTTGAAAATAGACCCAGATTCCCAACTAATTTCTCATCCAATTCCCACGGTTACCCATCTGAAGTACATGCAAACTCTTGTTTGCACTAGCCAGATGGATAACGCAAACAACCCCAAAAGGATCGGTGATAAGTGGCGATGCGCCCGGACTTCGAAACGATAAGAAAATATATAGATAGCAGTCGGAATCGAGAAGTCGAGCGGATAGTCAGTGAGTAGCGTGTGTAAGGAGAAAATCCTCCAAAATTATGTTAATCCTGAAATAAATTAGTCTTCTAAAAGGATCGGTCTGTGTTTTCAATTACGGCTCAGCAAGAAGTTCTTTTGTCGCTGCGTTGTTTTTCGAATCGCGATTTGGTCGTTTCCCCTCAACTAACAAAATCGATTTTCGTCAATAGTGTTTTCTTTCCGTGTGTGCATGTACACTTGCGTCCTTACTGAATCGGTACAATCGTACGGCGACACCTTTGATGTTGTTCGGAAGGATAAAAGATACACATCGACACTTCCATCAAGGACAGTTACGGTAGCCCACTCTTCTCGGGGAACCGGAAACACGGTGGTACACCAGACAAAAAAAGATACAATTAGAAATACAATCAATACACGGTAATTCGAATGCAACGTACAAAAGAGTTATTCAAATGTTCGATAAGGATATAGTATTTCACGAAATGCCTCAATTGCAATCTCACAATATGATTTTAGGTTGGAAAGGAAGTACAGAATTAGGTCGAAAAATAGATCCAATTAACATGACTTTTAAGCTGATAGAAAAATAAATAAAAACATCAGATTCAGACAATAAACTACATAGTAGGTGAAGAATCTTATAGGCAGGAAATTGATGAGTTGATGAGAAAAAATAATGTCTGTTACTGAAAAGAAATTACTGAAAATTGCGGACGGCGCTTTCTCCAGGAAAGAAACAACGCAGTACCATTCGCTTATTTACTAATTCTTTATTTAGTGTTTTACTATAATAGTAAACAATATTCTCTTTAAAACTCAACCGTTCGTTGAGGAGTTCCTGTGACGACACCGTATGCTTTTTTTTTTTTTCGTTCTTAACAGTAAGCAGACCTTACCATATCAAAGAGGGGCTCTGATACGGCGCACCATTTGAAACCCCAGAGTGATCCAATGAAATGAATGATCAATACACAAAAAACAATCTCCTCCAGAGTATAAAATGTGCGATGCTCAGTCTGCCAGTCGGCAGTCGTGTGCTGCTAGTCGGCCGTCGTGTGCTGTTCCGTCTCCAACATTCCGCCCACCTTGAACTGTCGGTTCAACCGTCTTATCTTCCGGAACCGGGAGTAGGACCAACTTCGTGACGGGTCGCTTAAGGGTTCCCCCCTAAATCTTTACAGTTGCCACCCGCACCTTGCCATCTCTGCCAGGATGAACCTCGATGACCCTTCCCATGGGCCAATAGGTCGGAGATAGTTGCTCGTCCTTCAGAAGCACCACGACCGCATTTCCTAGGTATGGTTCCGGATGATACCATTTGTTACGAGTCTGCAACGTGTGGAGGTATTCGTTCTTCCAACGGTACCAAAATGCTCGATGCAACGCCTGCAAGTACTTCCATCTGGACCGCCAAGTGATTATTGTCTCTCCCGGATCTACTTCCGGGACGCTCATAGACGGTCCTCCAACTAAGAAATGACTGGGGGTCAACACCTCGGGGTCGCCAGGCTCCGTTAGCAGGACTACCAGCGGCCGGGAATTCAGAAAAGTCTCGATCTGGGCCAACACGGTAGTAAGCTCCTCGAACGTCAGAAACGCATTTCCAATAGATCGCTTCAGATGATGTTTCACGGACTTGATTCCTGCCTCCCACAAGCCACCAAAGTGGGGAGCTGCCGGGGGAAAGAATCTCCAAGTGATGCCGTTGGTGGCCAACTCCGTCATGATCCGGTCCTGGGTAGCCTTCCGGTTTATGTGTTCATAAACTTCTCGCAGTTCTCGGCATGCCCCCACGAAATTGGTACCATTATCACTCCATAAAGTGCGCCAAAAACCTCTACGCGCGAGAACTCTCCTTAATGCTGCCAGGAAAGCCTCGCTGGACAGCTCGCTAACCGCTTCGAGATGTATTGCCTTGGTTGCCAAGCATACGAAGAGACAGCTGTAGCCTTTGACTCGCTTCGCGCCGCGTCCTTTCCATGTCCGAAGAGTGATAGGACCTCCATAATCGACGCCGGTGTTACTAAATGGCCGTGCGGGATTAATCCTACTGGCTGGTAATGCGGCCATTTGTTGGGATAGCACCCGTCCCTTGTGACGAATGCAAACCGTGCATTCAGCGATGACCCTCCGGACAAGTCCTCGACTCCCTATGATCCAGTAACGGGAGTTCACCGCGGCGAGCAGTAACCGGTTTCCAGCGTGCATCAGTCTCAAGTGCAAATCCCTCACTATGATCTTTGCAAGGTGATGTTGCCGGTATTCCATCCTTGCTGCCTCTAGTCTTCCGCCCACCCTGAGGATACCTTGGTCATCGATGAATGGGTCGAGCGCAACCAGTTCGCTTCGTCTTGATACTCTTCTCCCGGCTCTAATGGCCGTTAGGTCCGCCTTCCGCCACGCTACTGTTCGCACCGTTCGAGTGAAGCTGGAGACTCATCTTGTAATGGACAGCTCCTCTTGCTGTATTAGGACGCACGATGGCTTTCGCTTCTCGGGGTCTACCGGTGTCCCGGTGTCCGTCTCTCGGACTTGGTGAGCGGGCGTCCGAGGCAACTTCAGCTCCTTGTCTCGCAGAAAAGCGGGTTCTCGCCACCACAGCTCTGCTCCGGTGAGCTCCTTTGCTTTAAGGCCGCTTGATAAGTAATCCGCTGGATTTGACGCAATCGGTACATAATTTTGATGGCCTTTAGATTGGTGTGGTATAGATTGCTGCCCCATAGGTTGTGGGGCCAAAGACTGTTGCGGAACAGATTGCTGCTGCATACTTTGCTGTGTCATATGCTGTTGTGGCACCGATTGCTGAGTCATAGGCTGTGGCAAGGTTTGATGAGAGACATGCCGCTGCGCCATAAATTGTTGTGGCATGGATTGCTGCGGTACAAACTGCTGTGCCATTGATTGCTGTGGCACAGACTGCCGTGGTACAGACTGTTGTGGCACCGACTGTTGTCGTACAGACTGTTGTGGTACAGACTGTTGTGGCACAGGCTGTTGTTGAATAATTTGTGGTTGCAACGATTGTGGCTGTTGCAAAGTTTGATGCTGTTGCAGTGGTGGTGGTTGTTGTTGAATTTGCATTTGCCCATTCAGCGCAGTCCCTGAATTTGAATAAGGTTGTGAAGATACCTGATAAGAACTCTGTGGTTCATTTGTTACTTGAGAGGTTATGTACGTAGTGCCCGTCATTGTGTTTGTAGCACCAGAGGAATAGGGTTGCTGAGTTATATTAGAAGCAGGTGGTGAATTATAAATTTGGAAGTTTTGTTGCTGCGGTTGTGTGGAAGATGATGGAGAACCACCGATTTCATTTCCCCCTTGATACACCGATGTCGGAACATAAGGAGCTTGCTGATAATTTGTATTCGCAGCTTTACCGTTGCCGATATCGTTATATGTAGGAATATTTATTGGCAATGTCGAACTTTGCGTTGGCTCTTGTTGTTGCAACGCCTGTAAAGTTGTCGGAACACTACAGGTCGCCCAGCCGTTACTGGTCAGAGAAGAAGTCATTTGATTTACAATGAAGTTTGTTGGCTGAGACGGGCTACTGTAATGTGGTTCAGTGTCGTTCATTTGCGATTGATCTTGTTGCTGGTAGTCCTCGAAGGTAGGCACGTCGATATGCCTCAACTTGACCGGTCGGGTTGTCGCTCCACTCGTGGAATCCGTTGCTGTCGGTTCCGTTGACCGCGTAACCAATTCCACCGAGCTTCTGGCTGGTATTCATGGCGTCAAGCAGCCTCTTCATTCCTGGTTGCCCCGCTGTTAACGTTGTAGTAGTTGCCGTTCCTAGGGTGTCTCCTGACGTATCTAATGCGATGGAACCTGTGCCTGTTGCCATGGTCAACCGCTGATTGAGCTTGCTTTGCAGCGAAAAGTATCGCTCCTCGAATTCTGCTCGCTCTTCGATCTCCCTGTCGATGTTCAGTTCCGGGTCGTTCTCTTCGATACATATCTGAAGGTTCTCAAAGGATTTGAATGAGTCCTCCAGTTTGCGCAGTCTGCTTGCGACTTCCTCCCTGGTCACCTCCTTTGACTTGTCCGCGAACTCCTCCAACCGCGTGAGGAATCCCTTGATGATTCCTCGTCTCCGTTTCATTGTCGGAACAGTCATGTCGCCGGTAGCCATTGCAACTTAGTTTGCCCTTTTTTGATGCTTGTGGATCGAAGTGCCACTAGCTACTTGATTCCGATTCTTGTGGATCGGCTGTAGGTTGGCCTTAGGCTTCTACGCAACTGAGTGCGCTGCTGGTTGTGGCTAGCTTTAATCGGCTGGATGACCGTCTGTCTTGTTGCTTTGCGTTGCGGTTGAAACGCTTGGGTCACACGTTGCACTGCAGGAGAGGTTGTCCAGTCGGCAGTTGCTGTGTTTACCTCGGATCGTGAATCCTCTAATATGCCGTGATGTAAGAAACTGCAACTCGTTTGTCCACTGCGAACTGGCAGCAGTGGATTGGATCCACAGACTGGATCCGGTTCAAAGGACCAATTTGTAAACTCGATTTATTAATTCAAATTTATTTAAATATAACCAATCTATCCGTTAATCTTCTTATCAGTACAAGTCAAGCAGTCAAACGCTGCACATCAATATTGATAAGAAGATTAACGGATAGATTGGTTATATTTAAATAAATTTGAATTAATAAATCGAGTTTACAACTACCATAAGGGAAAAAATCATCAAGAAAATAGCGACTCGGCACAAAAAAGACGTAGGGAAAAACAGAAAAAGCGGGATATATGCGTCGGCACGTGGGATGTTCGAACGTTATATAAACCAGTCGCGATACAAACGGTTGTAGAAAACGCGAAACAATATAAAATGGACATCGTCGCGCTGCAGGAAGTTCGACTCCCACATTAAGTAATCGAAACCAACGGGTTTACACTGGTGTGTGGAGGTACCGATACATATAACCTCGGAACTGGCTTCATCATAAGCAAGAAGATTTCGCGCCACGTAAAAGATGGGCAACTTATTAATGACCGAATGTCGATGCTAAAAATACAGGGCCCATGGCACAAGTATGTATTTATAAACGTACACGCTCCAACAGAATCTACTGACGAGGAAACGAAGGACACTTTCTACGAGACCCTAGAGGAAGCATTTGATGGGTTCTCATCATTCGATGTTAAAATCCTCTTCGGCGACCTCAATGCGAAAATTGGAAAGGAAGATATCTTCCAACCAACTATAGGTAAAGAAAGCCTACATGACGTTTCAAATGATAATGGTATTCGAATTATCACGTTCGCAGCGTCAAAATATCTGGTAGTGAAAAGCACGATGTTCAAGCAGAAGCAAATCCATAAAGCCTCATGGATATCACCCGCGCCGTAACGCGTAACCAAATAGACCACTTCCTCATAGACAAAAGACACCACTCGAATATCCTTGACGTAAGATCATATAGAGGAGCAGATTGCGACTCCGATCACCTTCTAGTGATGGGCAAAATTAGAAGTCGGCTCGCAGCAAACCCACATGGACAGTCACGGTAGACGAGCGAAATGTTTGAGATGGATAAACTAAAAGACCTACGTAAAAGGGCTGAATATCAAGACGAACTAACGAATAGATTTAGCATCCTAGAGAATAACAGTAGTGAGGAAGAGGAAGCCAATAGTGTGGACACTAAATGGGCATCGATCAGAGGCACAATCAAACAACCAGCCCAAGAGGTATTAGGATTTAAGAAAACAACTAAGTCCAAACCTTGGTTTGACGATGAGTGCATGGCAAAGATCGAAGAACGTAAACGCCTCAGAATGATCCACTTAGAAGCATATGATGAAGTCAACGCAGTAAGATACACGACAATTCGTAAAGAAACAACTAGACTTTTCAAACGCAAAAAACGCGAATGGGAGAAGACTCGGATCGAAAAAATCATAGAAAATGCCAGAGCAAAGAACAGCAGAGGTATGTATGCCGGCATAAATTCAATTAGAAATGGCTACCGAGGCAGAGCCAAAATAATCAGAGACACAAATGGTTGGCTGCAGTTAAGGCCCCAATTACTCATATCCTTATAATACTATAGAATATATAGAATTATATAAAAATATGAATCATCCAAACAGTAATCATTTATTGACACCCAAAAGATGAATCGTCTAATCACATACAACACAACGAAAGTACATCACCATCCAAACTGCTAGATGTCGCCTCAGATAAACTTAACGAATCGACAGTCAAATAATAATGATAGAACGATTCCACTTCTTCTTTCCTCGGTGAAGCTGATCGAGCAAGCACATATCATAGGTAGTAATTCAGCAACTTATTAATGTTATTAATTAAGACGAATATATTTAATGTAAATTAACATTTAGTTAATTATTTCCGAAGTTCGAAATAGAACTATAAAAAATATGTAATCCTAGACTTAATATTTAATAAAATCAAATATATTATTTTGAAACAAGTCTAGATTACTTTACTCTGGTGACAGAAACAAAAAATATCGTGACAAGATGGAAGCACTAATTTGAAAATCTGCTCAATGTGCGCACCCATCAACCACAAATAAACGCACCAGACGTACATACAGCCGAGCCCCAGATCCCAGAGCCCTCTTTCGACGAAGTTGTAGACGCGATAAATCGACTGAAAAGCAACAAGGCCCCCGGAATCGATTGCATACCAGCAGAGCTTGTGAAGCGTGGAGGAGGGGCAACCGCTCGAAAGATCTGTAGTAGTTTTTTACGTAGGCATCGACAAGGATGCGGGTTCTATAAAAAAACACACACTGGAATTGTTCCGAAAACTCGACACCAAAAGAAAGGACGAATAAAATGCACAGGAAGATTTTGTTAATAGTTTCCTTTATTGGCGTTATTACCTGCAATTACTTTGGTTTGGTATGTTTTTTATGTTTTAACAATCACTACAGTTCATGACATTGGCGTTATTATATTGAAAATTTACTATGGCTTATTTGTTTTTATGTTTTAATTCGATGGTAGATTTTAACGTGCACTAAGTTCGGTTTGATTGAATAGCCGTGGCGAATGACTGAACGAATATTTTTGGAGTTAATCGCGCACATTAACTTTCTAATCTTTTTTTTTTTTTTAATTTCATGTTGCCATCGCGAATGATCTCAACATATACCCGAATAAAATACAGGAGCACACGGTAACTGATAATGATCTGGGCTCCACTGACGTTGTTCGCGACCGCGCTCCTTGACATATGAATTTGACTCGGTGACTTGACTCTGTGAAGGGTGAACTCTGACTGACTATTGGATGTCTCTTAACAGACATCCAACGAAACGAACCTAAGGGATTCGCCGCCGAAGGCCAGCCAATGGTGAAGGTCAAAAAGAAAAAAGGGAAACAGGAAAACTCATGTAGCAGGTCAAATCTGCTACTACGTGTTTGGGAAAGATAAACTGCCGCCAGCTGCAAGGGATAGATTCTTGATTGACGTGAGTCAATAAAACCCTTGCCGAAGGCAGGAATCTATTTTGGGATAATGAATCCAGCATTGGGTATGGCCGTTGCTAGATCATTTAAAATAAACATTTTTCGTCCATGTATGATTCGATGCATGTTGTCTTAGGGATATGTTAATCCCGTTGAAGGTACTGTACGAAAGTATCCGTTTGAGTGTTTACTTTGTGTAAACTAAAATTGGTGGTCATGACCGATGCTGGTGATCGTTCCAAGAAACGGCAACGGATCATAAAATCGGTCATGCTGAGATCCAAGCAAATATGCGCGCCTGAAAGGACAATGTTTAATTTGATCTTCTCTACTTTAGGAAAGATAGATCATAGAACATGCCGTCGAAAATCTGGCTTGCAGATGTGCAAGCAACCCGAAATGATGCTAGGTCAATGAATGGGTACAAAGATAACACACGGAAAGATCAGCGTGTGTTGGTAGATATGTGCCATCCATTGTTCGGTTGCGGAAGCTCGTGGTGATGCCGAATTGATGTCATGGCAAGATGATAATCTTGCCATGAATTATGTTTTCAGAAATGACCGTGGAGAAGGGATTTGGAAAAACCCCCAAAGAAAGGTAAGCTGCCTATAAGGTATTTATGTCGGTTATCCTAGGGGATAACCGAATTAATTCCAGCGAATAGGTTGGCGGTTAATGCTGTAGCAAGGTTGTATCATCTTGCAGAAGATTCGACTTTAAGGTAAGTCGCATTGCCGGAAATGGTGGGGATCGAGCGATGCATGGCTCTTCGGGCCCTGAAAAGCCCCACAGATCCACCAACTGGTTAAAATAATATGGGACAACGAAGTCATTCCGGAAGAATGGAAAACCGCAATAGTCATCCCCATTTTCAAAAAAGGCGACAGATCTGACTGCGAAAATTACAGAGGAATATCATTGCTCCCAATCACGTACATACGTGGTCGTAGTTCACTCCAAGATGAATTTAGTGAAGGTAGTCTAAAATCAGTTGTTGTTCCGAAAACCATTGATGCTGTGCGCGAACTGATATTGGAAGATCGTCATGTGACCTATAGTGAGATTGAGACAACCTTAGGCGTTAGTGGGACCAGCATACATTCAATATTGCATAAACATTTGACTCTCAAAAAAATTTGTTCGCGTTGGGATCACAATTTGTCAATCGCCCAAAAAAGGCTCGTGTCAATTGGTCGAAAGAAATGCTCAAAAAATACGGTCGCGGTGCTTCGAAACACGTCTATGACATCGTGACAGGTGATGAATCGTGGATTTACGCGTATGAGCCCGAAAGTAAACAGCAGTCGACTGTCTGGGTGTTTCAAGGTGAGCCAAATCCAACAAAAGTTGTTCGCACACAAAGCACTTCCAAGCAAATGGTCGCCTGTTTTTTCGGAAAAACTGGACATGTCGCAACCGTACCACTAGAATAACGCAGCATAGTCAATTCTGAGTGGTACACAACCATTTGTTTGCCAGTTGTCTTCCAAGAAATCAGGAAAACCAACCGCCGAAGACGGATCACTCTTCACCACGACAATGCGAGCTCTCACACATCGGCTGCGACAACTGCATTTTTGAGCACCCAAAACATCGATTTGATGGGTGATCCGCTGTATAGTCCTGACTTGGCACCGAATGACTTCTTTTTATTCCCGTACGTAAAAAGCAAACTGAGAGGTCAACGTTTTTCGACACCTGAAGAAGCGGTTGCTGCACTCAGAATGCATGTGTTGGAGATACCTCAATCAGAGTGGCAAAAGTGCTCCGACAATTGGTTCAACCGCATGCAAAAGTGTATATATCTTCATGGGGAATATTTTGAAAAACAATAAAGTGATTTTCGAAGATCAATATTTGTTTTTGTTCTCTAATCCCGAAATATAAAAGGGAACCCGTGTATGTTATCAGAAAGGTACAAGACGACAACACGGCCGGATTATCCCTGAACGGGGTCACACAAGTGCTCGCGTATACGAATGACATCGCCGTTCTGGGCGATAATCTCGAAACTATAAGTAAAAACTGTGAAATCATCATGCAAACAGCAGAAGAGGTGGGCCTAGAAATAAACGAAGACAAAACGAAATACATGATTACGACGAGAGCAGGTGGACCTCAGAGAACACATATAAACGTCAGGGGCAAGATATTTAAAAATGTCAAAGAATGTAATATCTGGGAACGATACTGACGACCAGACACGAAACGTCAAAGGAAATTAACAAAAGACTACATTCCGGCAACGCTAGTTGGCATGCAGCCAGTAAACTATTAAAATCCAAACTGCTATCACGTAACATAAAGCTCCGTGTCTATAGAACTATAATCATGCCGATTGCTCTATACGGATGCGAAACATGGGCTCTCACAAAACGGGAAGAGAACAAATTCCGCGTATTCGAGAATAAAGTTTTAAGGGGTATATTTGGCGGTAAATATGACGAGGAGTCAGGACAATGGAGGAAACTCCACAACCACGAATTGGAAGAGCTTTACCGCAAACCTACAATAGTGAGAGTGCTCAAGTCGTGAAGATTAAGATGAGCCGGACACGTAGCGCGAATGGGCGATGATAGAACCGTGCGTAGAATTCTTGACGGTAAACTAACGGGAAAGAGACCGACAGGACGGCCGCGACGGAGATGGGAGGACAATATTAGATTGGACCTCGAGGAGTTGATCGAACGTGGAAAGAGAGCGCACAGGACAGGGAACAATGGCGGAGCCGAGTCGGTGAGGTCATGAACTTCCGGGTTCCTACAGGCCAGTAAATAATAATAATATTATTAATAATTCGTCTTCCTGGAAAAGGCCAGAAAACCAGGAAGTTCTTATTTTTACTTTACTTCATCTAAACCTAACCCTAATTATAAATATAACTTAACCTAACTTAGTCTGATTATAGTATGATTATTATAAAATGAGCTATAAACAAAGTTTTATAATTAAGGGGATATAAGGATTACAGGATTCCACGAAGTCAGTTATGGGTTAGATAGAGGTAGAGTATTTCTTTCTGGTTGTTCGTTGGAAATACATAGAATTTTGGAAAATGGTTGGACCTTACAGTATTTAAACTGGTTGGGGGTAAGTTCAGTGTTGTGGTATATGATCTCGTTTGCATCATTTACCAGTCTGCCTGAGGTGAACATAACTCTTGTGTGGAGACACTTGGGATAGTTAGTGCTGATATCTAGAAGGTTCGCTAAGAGTGAGGTTATTATGGGATTGGGATTATTTCGTAGGTTTTCGATAAATTTGATAGACTGCTCGAGGAATCGTCTATCGAGGCGTTCCGTACCAGCGGTATTGTAGAGTTCGACGTTACTATAGTACTTATAGGAGTAAGGACGACTATGTAAAAGAGACTTACCTAAGGCATTTTCTTTTGAATGCTCGCAACTTCTCCATTTGGGAGGGAGTGATATGGTACCACAATGGGCACGCGTACGTGAGTGTGGGTCTGCTAATTTGTCTGTAGATGAGCAATTTGACTTTGTGAGAGAGACTATTAGGTTTCCACATGACTCTTCTACAGAGATTAAGCTAAATTGTGGTTTTATGTAGGGAATTTTTAATGTGGGAGGAAAAAGAAAGGTTATTAGAAAAAGTTATTCCCAGATATGTTTGGGTTTTGGAGGGTTTTATCAGAGTGTTGTTTAGTTCAATTTTAATTTTGTTGTGGCAGCGTCACTAAGAGCTGGGTTTTATTTGCGTTAAGGTGAATTTTCCATTTATTGAAGTATGTTTATAGGTTATGGAGGAAGTTGTTAATGCGGTTTCTTGCAGCCTTAACAAATTTGCTGCTAGAGTAAATTAATGTATCGTCAGCATAATTGAGCATTACAACATTAGGAGATACGGGTTGAGGAATATCTGAGGTAGATAGCAGATATAAGATTGGCCATAAAATGGAACCTTGGGTAACACCCGCGGTTATGTTGCGAGCTTCTGAGATGGAAGAATTTATTTTCACAACGAATTTTCTGTCAGAAAGATAAGAGGCTAACAGCTTTGTTGTGTGGGAGTTCAGACTAAATATGGAATGCAGTTTGTATAGAGGCCCTGAGATCCAGACGCAATCAAACGCCTTTGAAATATCGAGAGATATGCACACGGTAGGGCTTTGGTTTTGGAGAGCGGTTGTAACATCGTGTGTAAGTTTTAGTAGAGCATGACATGTGGATTGTCGCATACGGAATCCGAACTGAGAGTTAGGAATGAGATCATTCTCATTGGCAAATGAGAGAAGATTTTGATAGATCTTGCGTTCAAGTATCTTACTTAGGGAGCACTTGTGCGGGGGGGGGGGGATTTCACACCTTCGCCGCTCTGTAACGGAACGAGTTCTAATGCAGGGACCCTCGCGCCGTTGGGAGATAAACCGCAAATTGCTGCTATCCGTCAGATTGCCTTGTGGAGAGGATGTAAACCGAAATGGCCAGAACAACACCACGAATCTCTTAAGAACAGTACCTGTGATAACATCTGTAAAACAGACAATGGTCAGCTACGCGCTTTCGAGGTGACAGCGACTTACCAGTTATTAAGTTTAGGAATGCCAGAATATTTGTTATACATTATCTGCGATATGATAATGGGTAAACAGTTTGTGGTGAAATGTGCAGATATAACACCGAATGAGACATCAAAAACGGCTTACAGCAAAGAACAGTGAATTCTCGCATCTTGTTTAATATTTACACTAGTGATCTAGTGGGTTTTCTCAACCCTACAATTGCGTACGCTGACGACATTGTGGTGTATAGATCTGGATAAAAGTCAGAAGTCATCAACAGGTTTCTGCAAGACAATTTCAATATAATCAAACGTTTTTGCGACTACTGGGAATTAAAGATCAATATCCAGAAAACAGTAACTATCCGTTTCAAAACGCCCTTGTCCAGGGCATCGAGGGATTCAACACAGAATTGGAAAAAGATCTCAATTGTAGGAAGTAATAATGTTCCCCTAGAATTAAAAACCGTACTTAGATGCCATGGTATCTGACTCGAGTAGTATCTTTACTTTGATAAGCATATAACAGCAGCTCTTGCAGCAACTCTTACAGCAGCTACAAACGCATATGCTTTTACAAGAAGTCTCTTCCGTTGCAGTCTTCTACCCTTCAAAGTCAAAATAATCTTATACTCGGCATTCATCCGACCAGTATTGGTGTGTGGCTGCCCGGTGTGGTATAACATATCTCTATTCTACATGTAGAAGTTTCGGGTGTTCGAGAGGCAACGTTTCCTGCCTTAGAATTTATAGAACACCAGAGTCATGGAGTCCCTGTTATTTACCACGCTATCCGTGGTGTCAGGGATAAACGAATTCTCCACGAAAGCGATATCCCAAATGTTCCAGACCGCCTACGTTTCAGTATGGTGATCAGTGAAAATGATAAAACTAAAAGAGACCGATCTCATTCTAAGTGGTGGTGGGTGTGTGACGTAGTTTTAAATTTAGTATTATTTCCATCCATTCAGTTTTGTTTTAATACCTAATGTTGTTTCGTTTGGTACTAAAATCCTCGTGTGTTCGGAAAAAACAAGAAGTGTAAAAGATAACAACAAAAAAAACCAAATTTAAAAGATTAAGAGAGGAAGGCCTCTTACGCATATGTATATATTTCCGCCGTTTGGCAAAAGATGACCCGCAAGAAAAATTATGTAGAAATCGTCAGATGTCAAACGTAATTATAACCTCAAAATATTAGTGACTTTGTATCAGCTTTAAATAATTTTTTTCGTGCAAACTTAGGGAAACTTCTGAGTTACTTTTTTAATTTAAAGAAATCTGCGGCTGAGGCGCATCGATTGCTGGTAGAAGTATATGGTGAGGCTGCTTTGAGTGAGAGAAGTTGTCGTGAGTGGTTTTTAAAGTTAAAATAACGGTAAGTTTGACGTGTAACACAAAGAACGAAGTGGAAGGGCGAAAGTGTACGAAGACAAGGAATTGGTGGCAATATTGGAGGAAGATCCACACCTGAGAAAGGTTGGCGCAAGGCTAATAACCAGGCTCGTAAAAATGAATTATTATGGCAAATTTAACAAGCCTCGGGCATGGACCGGATACGCGACGACGACCACGGAAAAGAAAATGGTTATATGATTTAAGAAGTTTTACATGGAACATCCGCTCACTATACAGAGCTCGAGCTGCACAGCAGCTAGCCGATGCCCTGTCCGAATATAAGGCTGACATAACAGCATTACAAGAAATAAGATGGACGGGGAGTGGTGTTATTCAAAGAAAAGAGTATGACATTTACTACAGCTGTCACGCAAAACATCATGTGCTCGGGGAAGGGTTTCTAGTCAGCCAAAAACTGAAGGCAGCCATTGTCGGCTTTAATGCAATAAATGAAAGGCTATGCACTCTCCGCGTGCGAGGCAAGTTTAAGAACATAAGCCTTATAAACGTTCACGGACCTACAGAGGAGACCCCTGACAACGAAAAAGAAGAATACTACGAGAACGTCGAACGGGCACTCAATGACTGCCCAAGATACGATGCGAAAATCGTTCTTTGTAATTTGAATACAAAAATAGGTCGGGAGCCGGTTTTCAGGCACTACACAGGTTCCAATAGTTTGCATGAGAACACTAATGGCAATGGACCACGAGTTATCGAACTAGCAGCATCGAAAAACTTGGTCGTTACGAGTACCAGGTTTCCGCGTAAAGATATCCACAAAACCACCTGGGTATCACCTGATGGAGCCACTCGCAACCAAATTGACCACGTGTTGATAGATCGCCGCCACTCCTCGAGCCTGATGACGGTACAAACGTACCGAGGTGCCAACGTCGACTCGGATCACTCTCTTGTTGGTACAGTTTTCCGAGCGCGGATTGCCTTACGGAGACGTATTGCATCCACGGATCAGGTTCGAATCAACACGGCTGCCTTACGCAATGAGAACACCAGCAACATCTTTGGTCATGCGTTAAGACTCGCCCTCGAAGAGCTCGACGGAGGGAGAGTAAGTCCTGGGGCCAGAATGCCGGGCGTAGAAGAGAAATGGACACGCCTTAAGAATACTGTCATTAGTACTGCCAACTCCATCTTAGGCAGTAGTCGTAGAGATCGGAACGACTGGTTTGATGATGAGTGCAAACTAGCGACTGAACGTAAGAATGCTACATACCGGGCAATGCAGCAGTCTCATAGGACGCGGGTACGCGAAGAGAAATACAAAGAGCTCAGAAGATCAGAATAAAGAATTCACAGATAAAAGAAGGGTGCCTGTGAAAAAAAACCGTGTAGAGAAATGTAGAGAGCGAGGTCCGCACCAGGCGCGGAAGTTCTACCAAATAATCCGCAGTATGACGCGGTACACACCACGCTGCACTTACTGCAAGGATAAAGAGAGCAATCTGATCACCGATCCTGAAGGCATTCTGGGGCGATGGGAAGTGCACTTGCATGAATTGCTAAATGGTCAGCTCACAAAAGAATTAGAGGCTCCACCAATGCAAGATCAAGACAAAATTCTGCCGCCACCAAGCATTGAGGAAACATTAAAAGCCATTAGACACCTCAAATCAAATAAAGCCCCCGGAGCTGATGGCATACCAGCTGAGTTGATCAAACAAGGAGGGACAGCGTTACATCATGCAATTCATGAGATCCTGGTGCACGTATGGGAGCAAAAAGAGATGCCAGAAGATCGGCGTCGTGGTATAATTTGCCCCATACATAAGAAAAGAGATATCACACTGTGCAGCAACGCAACTATAGGCGTCTAGCATTGCTGAGTACCGTCTATAAGATACTCTCCACTATCCTACAAGATCGGATAGACCCAAACGCTAAAGCCATCATTGGTCAAGTTCGGCATTCCAAACAAACTGATAAGACTTTGTAGGTTGACCAAGGCCAACGTAACTAGTTAAGTAAAAATAGTGGGATTGCTGTCCAAACCAATAAACATCTTTAATGGACTCCGACAAGGGGACGGTCTGGCCTGCCTCCTCTTCAACCTAGCGTTGGAGAAAGCAATCCGTGACTCTGGCGTTACAACAAAAGGGGCTATTGTCACCAAGTCCAGCCAGATACTTGCTACGCAGATGACATCGACATCATCGGTAGAACCGAATCGGCGGTACAGGAATCCTTCACCCAGATCGAAAAGGCGGCACCTTAATGAGGGAAAAACTAAGTACATGGTGGCAACGTCTGCAAAGAGAAGACCTAGCGTTGGTCAAACTATCAGGGTAGTGGAGCATGAATTTAAAGCAGTGCAATCCTTTAACCACCTTAGGTCAAAAGTATCAGCCGATAACAATATGGAAGAAGAAACGGCTGATTAAATCTAATAAAGCCTACTATGGTCTACCAAGGCTGTTCAAATCCCGAACTTTATCCAAAACATCCAAGCTACTACTGTAGAAGTACTGTACTCATGTATGGAGCCGAGACCTGGGTGCTTAATAAAAGGCACTCTGAACTCTTGGCCGCGTTCGATAGAATGGTCTTAAGAAGAATTGTTGGCCCCGTATGTGAAGGAGGACGATTCCGGAGACGCTACAACCATGAGTTGTAAGCAATCTACCTTGAAGCTAATGTTGTAAGAAAAATCAAGCTCGGTAGACTCCGGTGGACGGGACATGTAGGTCGAATGCGCGAAGAGGAACCTGCCCGGAAAGTCCTTTGTGGCAGGATGTATGGAAGGAGACAGCGCGGCAGACCTTGTCTGCGATGGAGGGATGGCGTAGACCAGGGCGCCCAGAGCCTGGGAGTGCCAAACTGGATGACATCGGCTCGAAATCGGGACCGGTGGAGAGATTTGTTAAATAAGGCCAAGACCGGATCCCGCTTGTAGTGCCGATGATGATGATTATGAATTGCTGAAACCGAGTGAAACCATCACTAGAGTTCTCAACCGAACATAATTAATGAGATTGAGCCGAGCACTCAAGGAAAAACGGACCCAGTACCACTTCAGACATGGCCAAATTATTCTTCTCCATGATAATGCTCGTCCGGATGTTGCGGTGCCGATGAAAAACATTTTGGAAACACTTCATTGGGAAGTCCTACCCCACCCACCGAATTCACCAGACCATGGCCCTTCTGATTATCATTTATTTCGATCCATGGGACATGGTCTGTCCGAGCAGCGCTTTACAACATATGAATATACCAAGCAATGAGTTGATTCGTGGATATCCTCAAAAGATGAAGAGTTCCTCCGACGTGGTATCCGGATGCTGCCAGGAAGATGGGAAAAAGTATTGTATAGTACTGGAAAAAACTTTGAATAAAACGTAATGTTCTTTCACAATGAATTCCTAATTTTTTATAGAAAACAGCGGAAATTACGAGGGTGGACTGAAAAGTCTCCGACCTCAACGTGAAGATAGCAGCACTAATCAATAAATGACATTAGAAAATGGAAAATATCGGCAGTATGGAGTGCGATTTCAAATAGACCAGTTATAAATAGTTTCCTATAAAATGTACAGAAGAAGGAGCATTTGGGATATTGGGGACTGAATGGGAGTTAAATACTACAAAGCTGGATCCATTTATTGTCGTGCTGTATGCATTCGAGCCAAACGATTTGGATGTCTCATATTTGTGGAATAAAAACTGAGGCCCCACCTTTTTTCCAAAAACGATGAATTTTCTGAAATTATAAATTATAATATAAAACGAGAAGATCGCTCGTCAATACAAGCTAGTGAATATAGTTGTGCATCTTTTGACAGTTACTCACCAAAAAGTTTTTATTTGACAGTCGTTTGAGTGAGTCGATGTGAGTGTTTTTGTGAAAATGGACAAAATTGAGCATCGAGCTGTCATCAAATTTTTATTTTTGAAAAGCAATACGCCTACGCAAATCAAAGATGAGTTGAAATCTGTGTATGGGGACCCTGCACCATCATTTACTACAATGAAATTTTGGGCAGCTGAATTTACATGTAAACGTGGCCGTGAGAGCTTGGGAGACAATGAACGTTCGGGACGTCGAAAAACTGCATTAACTGACGATAACATCGCTAAAGTTCACCAAATGGTGCTAGACGACCGCCGAATTAAAGTGAAAGAGATAGCAGAGACTATGAAAATGCCCAAAGAACGTGTTTGTCATATATTAAATCATGATTTAGGCATGAGAAAGTTGTCCGCGCGTTGGGTTGCGCGTTTGCTCACGTTAGACTAAGAACGTGTTCTAATGAACATTTCCAACGGTCTGTTGGCGCAGTTTAGGCGTGATAAATCCGAGTTTTGGCGCCGATTAAGTACTGTCGACGAAACTTGGATACACCATTATACGCCCGAAACAAAAATACAGTCAAGACAGTTGACTGCAACAAGGGAATCGAGTCCAAAAAAAAAGCAAAATTGTTTTTTCGGCTGAGAAAGTGATGGCGGCTGTTTTTTCGGATAGCCATGGAGTTATTTTAATCGATCATCTTCAAAAAGGAAAAACCGTTACAGAAGCATACTACGCATCATTACTTGACCAACTGAAGGCAAAAATTGAGGAAAAACGGCCATATTTGCAAAAAAAGAAAATCCTGTTTCACCAAAACAACGCGCCGTCTCACACCTCAGCGATTGCCATGGCGAAAATCCAAGAATTGTGGTTTGAACTGCTTGACCATCCGCCTTACTCACCAGATCTAGCCCACTTCTTTTTGTTCCCTTATCTAAAAATTGCGCTCAGAGGACAAAGATTTTCGTCAAATGTGGAGACAATCACCTTCGTGAACAGTTATTTTGCAGAGAAAAACGCAGAGTTTGAGGTTTAGAGAGATGGAAGCATCACTGGGAGGAGTGTGTAGAAAAATAGAAATTAATTTTAAGAAAAAATGACTTGTATCTTTGTTGGGTCGGAAACTTTTCAACCTACCCATGTATATTTGTACACTTTATATATATATATATATATATATATATATATATATATATATATATATATATATTGACGCAAGGCTAATAACCTTGGCCAGAAAAACAAATCATTATGGAAAATTTAACGAGCCTCAGACTTGATAAATAAGACCAAGACCGGATCCCGGTTGTAGGGCCGATGATGATGAATATATATTTATATATATATATATATATATATATATATATATATAATCATCATCGGCACTACAACCGGAAACCAGTCTTGGCCTTATTTAGCAATTCCTAAGACTTGTTAAATTTTCCATAATGATTTGTTTTTTTCTGGGCAAGGTCATTAGTCTTGCGCCAGAGGCTCCACGGCGGGGAATTGAACCCCGGTCTCCCACGTGACAGGCGGGTATACTAACCACTGTACTATCGAGGAGCCATATATAGATATATAAATATATATATATATATACATATATATATATATATATATATCCATATATAATATTAAATATTAATGGAAAAACTTTTGTACGCCGAAAGGCAAAACTAAACAAAAAGACATTGTACAATTTAGAGTGCTTGTGAAGAGCCAGTAAGTAAATTGCGAAAAAACCAAAAATAACTGTAAATACAATAGCATTTAGTCTTAAGTGAAAAATGTGATTATATTTTGTAAAATAAATTGGAATTTAAAATAAAATAAATAACTTCTAATGACGAAAAACGTGTGAAACATTTTTGACACATTTGAAACTCCCAAAAGCCCTGGATATGTATCCCAACACTCTAAATTCACCCAAATTAACTACACATGTATAGTTTTACGGTATTTTGTGTGTGGATGTGGCACAAAAGAAATTGCCCAGCAATACGAGAACAGGAAAAGGTATTCAGCATAAAATAAAGACCAGCTTTCGCTGGAAGCACTTTGACCGTCCTTCGCAGGCAATAAATTAATTTCTAGGAGATATATACCCTGCAGCAGTCCTGTCAGGCGTTTAAAAAATATGGAAACCCACTACGTCTGGTGTGACCGACGATAGTGGTGCTGTTACTTCCAGCGGAATTGCCTCTGTCGTTGGATGATGTTATGGTTTATCCGACAGCTATGAAATTTGCTTTCCGGTTCGTTCTGCATTCATGAGAAGAACTAAAAATCGAAGAAAAAAAACATAGAAACTATGGATTCAGAGGGAGTCAACGCCGTTAGTCTCCTTTGCAGTTGGCTCTAAATCAAATTTTATTTCCTAAATATCAGCTCCCACATACAGACGCATTTTCACTGTCATGTTGGTCTACTTGGGTCGAGTATAGTGCCGATAAATTAGATTTATGTCCTTTCCGCTACTAGTGCACCAGCAATAGTTCTCTAATACAACGTTGTCATTCTGGGGCCTGACGTTTATGCTGCAAGGCTGCCGACGGCAGCATCAGGTACTGTCATAGGGGCAATATGGCCTTCTACCACGCCAACTACTCCTTCTCTTGGTGCAAGCAGCACCTGAAGCCGGACCTTTTTACCAAAGTTAGGATTGGATATATCTTTTTTATGCGCAGAGATATAACAGTTAGGTTTTATTTTCGGTTTTCGAGGGTGGAAATTTTCACCTGAGCATGTTGGACCATCCAGCTAAATCTGAGCACATATGTTAGAGAGTTAGCATCAGCCAACTACTTTGATAGGAGAGGCGAAACGTATGCAAATACTTGTACATTACACGTGATGATTAATTAAGAGGAAAGAAAAACGTTTTTGATGTTATTTGTGCCGAGAGAGTACCAAACAAACACACGGACCTTAAAAGTTGGTGGTTGAAATTCGGTCGTATGCCCTGAGAATATAAGACTGATATTCAAGAATAAGTTAGAAGGTTTCTATTCTCATGAGCCCTTATTGAAGTGCTGAGAGTGTCATCCTACTGTTGCTGTGGTATATAAACACTATCACAACACGTTGACATTTATGACAAAATCACCGAATTAGATACAATGAAAAAATAACTGAGATCTAAAGTATTCTCTCAAACTACAATGAATAAAAAGAAAAAAGAATAATTTCAAATAAGGCATGACGTGTAACCAGTAGTTTAAAACCCTTACCGCCTTTTCTTTATCGAAGTGTTCTTGATAAACAAGTTGCATTGTGAACACCTTATGATATCTGTTGGGATCGGTTATCGGTTATTAAATAAGATATCTTTCTCGTCGCCCTGTATAAATGATGGTGGGTGGTGTGAAATCTGCATCCCACCAAATTAAAACTAATATTTCGCAAGGTTCCAGAATGACACTCTTTTTATTCGTCATTTTTTTACACATCAACTCATATCTATAACTCACAATGCATCAATTTCTCTGCTGATGACAAAATGCTGAGACCCTGTTGTTTCAGTTACACGCTAAACCTCACTCTCACATATACGAGGGATACCACTTATATTTCTGTTCTAATAATGAAAAAACAAATACTTATCATCGCTCTTGGTTTCAGTGGTTTTCATAGTGTTCTCCATAAAGATCCACACACCTTTTACATGTGTTTGAACCAATTTTCGAACCACTGTTTCCACTCCAATTGAGGTACCTCCAATTTATATGTTGTGAACACATCAGTCGATTGTTTGGGATCCAACTTGACCAGGTTACTTATTTTTGATGTACGGGTATAAAAAGAAGTCATTGGGTACTCATTAAGTCGAGTTTTGGTCTTCAAATAAGGATTTCTTTGAGCTGATGTGTAAGATACTGAACAATATTTACGCGCGGGTTTAATTTGAAATTTATACAGGTGTAGATTCCATATCACGACTCTTCCTATAACCTTATAATTCAAACTGAATCTTACTTCTGTGAATAGTTTAACAAAGTTTTGTTTGACAATTCACAGAAGCATCACACATTTTTCAAATACAAATCTCGACAGGATTTTGTATCAAAGGGCGATACATTGCAATTTCAAGGTTCAGTCTCAAAGTACACATCCAGCAGAGTGAACGCCGCCACACCAATAAGTAATTAAACAAAAATCAACTGAAACACCTTTTTTTTTTTTTATCCTCAACATCGGTCACCACTCTTCCCTCTGGACAGGGGAAGCACGATGGTGATCGCAACGAGCGAACTTGGGAGGAATTTGCAAAGAGACCTTGTTCTTTTTAGAACAAGGAGATATCCTCCAAAATATCGCTACAACACAGGAGAAGAAGTAGGGCCGGAGTGAAATATTTGTTGGCTTTAAAAAGATAACTCAATTTTCTACAGGCGGACCTGATGATGTTCGATGCGCGTTCATGCAATGTAACATTATAGCGTTACAGACCGTAACACCGAACAAATTTATGCTATCCTTAGATTCAAATGCCCGGCCATTCATCATCAGCTGTGGAGCGGATGACACTATTCGAAAATTAGGAATTAAGTGTATCATCCACAAAACTGACTATTTTACTACCTGTTAATTCTAATAAATCAATAATGTGAAGCAAAACAAGGTTGGAGCCAAAATAGAACCTTGTGGTACTCCCAAATTAATACGCTGTCTACAACAACTCTAGCGATCCTAAATCGCTACCCCTATCTAAATCCCCAATATCATCGAACAACCCCAAATTTCATATCGAATCAATGAGCGATAAATTAAACCAAAGTCAATTGTCGCACATTGATTCAATTCCACATAACACATCCAAATTCCACATTGAGTCACATGTACAACAAATTTAACCAAAAGTTAATTCATCATACATTGACTCAATTCCTAAAAACCTTGACATCATGAAATGCTAAATTCAAAACGCATTTCATGATTTCCCTTCCCAGAATCTATCCAACAAAACCCTCAAACAATTCCCAGAACAAAATTCCAATCGAAGCACGCCGTCTTGCGTATGCTTCTTGGAATTTTAACATTAAAATAGTTGACAAAAGTCAACTACAAAAACTATAAAAGGGCGGTGCTTTTCAATTTCGGGATTCAGTCTCTCTTCAAAGCCCGAACCGCTGGCCGATCAATAGTATAAAAGTCATTCTTTTAATTTTAAATAAATAACAATAAAGCTTACCGGGACTGTTTCAACCTGGCCGATCAATAGTATAAGAGTCACTCTTTTAAATTTAAATAATTAACAATAAAGCTTACCGGGATTGTTCAACCAAACACCTCGCCTTTGTCTATTATTTTCACTCATTCGACAACTCCGCGCTCTTCTCTCGGGTCTACCGTCAAAGCACGGCGCGGAGCACAACAATTTATGGTGGCAGCGCGTGGGATTTGAAAATTAAATCATCCCTTACAAAAAAAAAACCAAATACAGATCTCCATACTACGGTCGCGTGTTTGTGGTTTTATCAAATTGGACCTTTTTGTGGTAAAATACTACCAAGCCAGTGACTTTCGTTAATAATATAACTACAACTATTCCATAAAAAGTTTTATACAATAATCAGTGTGTCATTTTACAATCGGGTGAATTGATCGGGTGACAGGAGAAAACTAAAACCCAGAGACTTGCTCCAGAAGAAGCAGCCTTTAAACAATAACGTAGAATTTGCACATGGATCATCCAGCGGTTTTCTAATAAAAAAAAAATCTTCAAGTGAACTTCGCGGGATCGACAATGACAGTTCAAAGCACCCAAAACCCCCCCAAAAGACCAAAGTTAAATAACAATTAACACAGTGAAATTATTTTGAGAACTTGTAATACTATAACATACTCGTATATTAAACAATAATAACTGAAACCATAAACTGAAAATTAATTAGTTACAAACCACAATAAAACAGCGCACATTGGACAAAGAGCATACAATTTTCCAATAGGACTACTTAAACGCCAACGACGATGTATTAACTTTTTCTTTCAATTTACCCTTCCATAACAAAAACGGTGATTCTAAAACATACGCCAAGACAAAAAAAAACAGAAACCAAAAGTTAAAGGAACAAAATATAATATAAAACAAAAAGTGAAAAAAAAGAAAAAAAACTTAAATAAAAGCCTGCCGCAAAGACCAGGTCGGACCACCACTCTGCACCACTATGGCTCTCAATTTATTTCAAAACCACGTCTGCGTGCGGCTGTTTAATAAGGAACCCACCGTTGCGGTAAGCCTAGACATTGAAAAAGCTTTCGATACGACTTGGATCGAAGGTCTCGCTTTTAAACTATTAAATACTGGCCTCAGTAGAACGCTATGTAGTATCATCTACCAGTTCGTTCGAAACTGAACCTTCCAAGTTAGAGTGAATGGAAAGCTTTCCCGAACTTTTCACGCCGCTGCAGGCGTACCACAGGGCTCCATTCTAGGCCCCATCTTATTCAATATTTACAGCTCCGATATTCCCCGCCCTGTGGACGGGAGAGTAAATCAGATATGCTACGCGATGACGTCCTGGTGTACACGTCAACCAAAGGCCCTAACCTCGCAACAAATCGACTCAACCGTCACTTGGACGAACTGTATCAGTATTACAGTCGATGGAAAATTCGACTTAATCCATCCAAAGCAGTAGCCATAATCCTGAGTAGTAAACACTCCCAACCTACTTCTCGATATTCACAGAATATTCGAATAAAAATGGGAGATACTACGATTAGACCACAGGACAAGATGAAATATCTCGGGGTCACTTATACCCCAAAAATGAATTTCATCAAACATGTGACCCACATTCTCCAAAGGGGCCTCGGTCGGTCTAAGCAACTGCACAACATCCTGAAGTGGAGGAACAAAGTTAACACCAAAGTTAAGCTTCTCTGCTATAAGCAGCTAATCCGATCTGGAATATCGTACGCCTTTCCCATATGGTCCTGCATATCTTCGGCCCAAATGGAAAGACTTCGGGTTTTCGAAAGGAAACTCCTCAGAAGATGCACCAATCATTCTAGAAGGCCTGACGGTCGTCATTACCCCAACTCTCACCTATACGAAAGCGCCTCCATTACCCCTATCGACCAGTACTTGCTTCAATTAGCATATAAGTACCTCGAATTCAGAACAGCGAGAACCTACTTGTACGGGACTCTTGCGTTCTTGACCCTTCTCTCTCTCGATCTCTTCGGATCAAACCCCCACAATTTCTTCTTCAGTACAAAACTGAAGAAAGCACCCTTCCCAACAACATTCCCCTCTATAATAGAGGATTCCTGGACCCATCCCATAGGGTCTACTATTAACAAACCACACACACGAACGCACAGTACAAGACAGCACAAACACAAACATACACCGACCAAAGAGCAGATTATTAGACGCCAAAGACGTGATCTGCGTTCACTACCGCACCCAAAACCTACCGGTCTTGTACGATTTCTTCCCCACCATCCCTCTATAAAAGTAGTTAGAGAACACCCGGACTAACACTGTCCACACTATCCTTGGATACTCCCCCTTTTCCTCTTTTGTTTTCAGAGATCGCGAGACCGAGCCCAACATCCTCACGGATGTGGATGATTCTGGTTATCGCAAGATGACCAGAAGTCAGAGACAAGATGAAGGACACATATGTCCTTGTCTCGCTAAATTTGGCCTTCTCGCCACAATTTTTTTTTTTTTTTTTTTTCAGGTCGGACCACTCAACTCTAGGGCGTGAAGCCTACCTGGCAGCAGACAACGCAAAACACCACCCCAAAGGAAAAACCAAAAGGCCCCAGCAAAAAAAATAAACATATACCAAATACCGACGACACCAAATGCAGCAACGCACTCAACAGCGCGGCAACACCAGGTATTCTTATTTTTAATTTTTTTTTCTGTTTCCTCTTCTTCAATCAATATTTACTTATCAATTACGGAATTGTTTCTAAATCGCGCTAAAACTCTATATAACAAAAGGCGAAACAAAAATATACATGTAGGAAATTCAAATAACGATATGAAACAACATTTTTAAAAGAGAAAAAACAAAATAAATACTGTACACCTTTCATATATTATTATTAACATTGCATCCACACATTTATATAAAACATTATATCACATATTTCACCTACAATGGGACAATAGAAAATTAAAAAAAAACACAAAGAATAATAAAACAACCACAAACTTTTCACAGAAAATATAAAATTCATTCGGTTAATTCCCGAAAAAGAAATAAAAATAGAAAACTTAATGAATAAACAAAGAAACATAGGAAAAAAAAACCCAGATACTAAACAAGCTTTCTCTTAATATTACAAAGGCAACACATGAAAACGCTTGAATTAGTTTTAAATTTGTCTCATTATTATCAAAATGGATAAAAGGAAAAATCCCGGGACTGAGACGGGACGATCTAATTGCTCCCCAAATAAAGGAAGTAGAAATCAAATATCGTACCCACAATATTACATCAAAATCCGTTTGTCTACGGGCCGGATCCGATGATTTAACCAAGGTCTCTAAACCAACTATCCCAACAGCTCCCTACATTTCCGTATTTTCACATCTCCTAACTTCTAATAACAAAGTACCTAAGCTTGAGAAACAAATAACACCGGCAGAATGTAAGACTGAACAGCAAAAACTCTCAGCAAAATGTAAGCCCGAGGAACAAACAATCTCAGCCAAATGCAAGACTGTGGAACCAAGAGTCCCAGCAGAGCGTCAGACTGCGGAACAAAGAGTCCCAGCAGAGCGTCAGCCTGAGGAACAGAGAGTCCCAGCAGAGCGTCCGACTGCGGAACAAAGAGCCCCAGCAGAACGTCAGACTGCCGAACAAAGAGTCCCAGCAGAACGTCAGACTGAGGAACAAAAAGTCCCAGCAGAGCGTCAGACTGCGGAACAAAGAATCCCAGCAGAACATAAGACTGCGGAATTAAGGATCCCATCAAAGCAAAAGCCTGAGAATCAACAAATTCTTGCAAACAACTCGTATGCCAAACATTTGCAGTCAAAAAATATACATAAGCTCATAGTAAGCTCCATAATAAAACATAAAGACAACGAAATAAATAGTATCCTTTTCAGAAATAAAGCAAAGACTGATCTCTCAAAAGCTATCACTAAACCCCCATCTTTCGAAACGTCTCCCTTCGGTCGTTTCACTACACAGATTTTGAAATTTATTACACAACCCAACCCTACGAAAGTATGGAAAATCTTCCACAAGTTTAGGGAAAAGCTTAAAACAAATAGATTTCTCCTTTTAACCCAAACTTTATATATATCTGTATGCGTAAAATGTGAAACCTCAAAAACAATTATGTATGACTAAATAAAATACAAAAATGTAAATATAAAAATAAGCACATAAACAAAACAAAATGTTCACACCCCAAATCTAAAATATTTAAAGCATAAAATGAAAAGCAAATTATAAAAAATACTTAAACCATTAAGCACAAGACCTAATAATTACTAGCAGATAAGATTGAACCCAAATATAACAATAAAAAAAAACAAAAAAAACCCAAACAAATATATGTACACAAAAGACAAAACAAAGAAAAATGTACACTAATAACTTAAAGCAATTTTCCTCTACCCTTTACAAAATCAAATGATTGTTAGTAAATAAGATTGAACTCAAATATAATAACAAAAAAAACCAAACAAATGTATGTACACAAAAGACAAAAATAATATAACAAAAATGTACATATCAAATAGATAATATCTTTACTAAAATATTACTATCATTATCACCACTATTGTCAAAAGTAAATACCAAAATAAGCAAAATTACTAATACTAAACGAAACAAATTGCTACGAGCTATTAAACGCTACAATTTGAACACAAATAAATTAAATGTCAATCCAATAAACCCAATAATCACATCTTGCTAAAATAGACACAGCTACAACAAAACTTAAAAAATGAATGTTCAAATACCAACCCAATTACAAATGTAAACTATCGCGAAGTTGAAATGCCCCCACCCTTTGCTTTTCACCCATTCCAGAAAATGTATCTCTTCTAGATAAATTTTCTTTTCTAAACGGGGGAAGGATGTAGCGATCCTAAATCGCTACCCCTATCTAAATCCCCAATATCATCGAACAACCCCAAATTTCATATCGAATCAATGAGCGATAAATTAAACCAAAGTCAATTGTCGCACATTGATTCAATTCCACATAACACATCCAAATTCCACTTTGAGTCACATGTACAACAAATTTAACCAAAAGTTAATTCATCATACATTGACTCAATTCCTAAAAACCTTGACATCATGATATGCTAAATTCAAAACGCATTTCATGATTTCCCTTCCCAGAATCTATCCAACAAAACCCTCAAACAATTCCCAGAACAAAATTCCAATCGGGGCACGCCGTCTTGCGTATGCTTCTTGGAATTTTGACATTAAAATAGTTGACAAAAGTCAACTACAAAAACTATAAAAGGGCGGTGCTTTTCAATTTCGGGATTCAGTCTCTCTTCAAAGCCCGAACCGCTGGCCGATCAATAGTATAAAAGTCATTCTTTTAATTTTAAATAAATAACAATAAAGCTTACCGGGACTGTTTCAACCTGGCCGATCAATAGTATAAAAGTCACTCTTTTAAATTTAAATAAATAACAATAAAGCTTACTGGGGTTGTTCAACCAAACACCTCGCCTTTGTCTATTATTTTCACTCATTCGACAACTCCGCGCTCTCCTCTCGGGTCTACCGTCAAAGCACGGCGCGGAGCACAACACAACCATGATCTATCAATTCTCGTATAAGCTTCCCCTCCAGTCATAAAATTGTTCGGGAAATCGGTATGAAACTCGACTGCAACTCCCCGTGCCAGATGCGACCAAAGCCCTTGGAGATACCCAATGCAAGCGCCCTTAATTCACCATATTTTTATTACATGTTTTCAGATCTCAGTTAAAAAGATCCTGTTGGCCATCTGCTACGGAATCCGTATTGAGGATGATTTAGAAGTTCGTTGCATTCCAAAAATTTAACAAACTCGGCATTGATGACATTTTCCATAATCTTGGATAACATGGACTGTAATACTATCAGACGGTAATTTTGTGGAAGTCACATATTCCCCTATTGCGATTGGCTGAACTCGAGCGATTTTCCAGCAAGGAGGAGAGGTCCTCTGTGCATAAGATAAGAGAAACAGATTGCTAAGAACTGACGAAAATTCTGAAGCACATTTTTTTAAGGACTATTGCTGGTATTCTATCCAGGACGGTTGTTTTCCTACATCCCCCAGCTACGACTAACATTCGAAATTTGGGTGGAGTCTGCGTCTTCAGCCGATCCGATTTGACTGTCAAAAGCATTAGTATCCAATAATTTCGACATTAATTGGTTGAAAATCGTGCTGAAGAGTTCTGTGAAATTTCTTTGTTGTCTCTACTGCTTCCTGAATGACGATAGACCAGCGACACTTTTCGACCATCTTTCATCTACGGACGTCTGGATACAAATGAGCCACCCGACTTCTGCCATTGTCGTTCTTGGTGACTTTAACGTATACAACTTCGGCTGGTTGGTGCATTCTAACACAAACGAGGAGATGACCAAGAAACGGTGTGAGCGCCCAACTGGTTCGCGTCTCTACTGGTCAATAGCAAAGACCATCAGCGGTAACTTTGTTTCCTCCTCTTTTCTTCCGTTAGTAGTGTACAGCGGGTCACTAGTCATGAGTTGAAAACATAAAGTCAATGTGCTCGCGAATTTATTTTCGGCGAATTTAACTCCGATGCCGGTTTTTTGGAGCCACCACTGATCGCGTTAGTGCAGTCTTTAAGATCGGATGTGAAGTTCCGCAACGAAGAGTCAGTTGATAAATCTACGTGGGCCTCGGTTAGGTCTAGGATATTAGGCTTAACTGATTGAAAATAGTTCATACTTATTTTTCATAACGTATACCTAGTACTACAAGTTATCATTCCCATCAGGTTCACGAAATCTTTTCTTAAGTTGAATTACATACATAAATAAAAATATTGGTAGAGAGCGCCTACACTCGTGTTGGTGAGGCCGAAGCTATTATCTTACAAAATGCCGTTACGTCATATATCATCAACGGCGTTTCGCGGGTGCTCCCCGCAGTATGGAATTATTTAGAATGCGGTTATTTATCAAAACATTTGCATGATTTGCAAGATGTTCCCTCTGACACCCCCCACCCTCTGTGTGACTCGGTGGTATCCCACCCTGGGGCCGAATTACCACCCAAACTAACTTTTTTGCGAACCGGTCCACCAGCCAAGCTCCAAAAGATGGCCGAGGATTTCTCCCGACCATTTCATGGAGCGTTGATGAGGTGGTATTTCCCCCGCGGCAGGGCATTGGGACCACTCCTATCACTCGACCTTGCCTTTTACAAGCCGGCCTACCTGTGCGTATATTCTAACGCCATACCCACAAGGCACAATATGATCAATTCCCGGTGCTTATTGCCAGAATGTATCAACAATGTATATCACACACCACACTCGATATACGCCCACGATGTCCGGAATAACAGGTCAATTGAAAAGTCCCCGGCCTGGCGCATAGATGGCGGCACTAGAATTAAATCCATATGATTTTTAGTTAGCCCTAACCTTCAAAAGAGGCGTGTATAAATGTCGGAAAACTAAAAGGATTTTAATCAAAATGCGGTGAAGTATATTTGTATAATTGAATATTGAATTTTTTTATACTAACGCGCGCACAAAAAGGGATGTCAGAGCACAGTGCAAGCGGGAGGAGAGGAAGTGGATAAGGAAAGGAGGTATCGATGTACATTGGCCTTAAATGCCTGGATATTATAACGACGAGGAAACACATGATCAGGTAGAGTATTCCACATTCGTGTGGTTCGGCTAATGAATGACTCTCTATGCCCGTTTGTGCGCCTGAAGTTGACTTTCAACGTGAACTGATGCACATTCTCAGATTAACGGCTATCACGGGAAAATGTTTGAGAAGGTGGTACACATTCAGCAAGTTCAGTTGAGCAACGACCGTGATACTTCCTATAGAAGAGAGATAGACACGATACGTTGCGCCTATGTTCTAACGACGGAATTCAACGAGTTTCACTGCTCGTTTTTGCATCCTATCAAAAATGTGGTCGCTCGAATTAAGAGTCGAATTATGTCGAGTGCCGAAGATTGATAGATGCTTGACCTTGTCGACGCAAGTACCATTCATCGACTGTATATTTACTTTGAGGTTTGCCTTTGACGAAAAGAGGCAGCACTGAGTTTTTAAGGTATGGCATTCCACTCGGTTAGATAACCCCCATCTTGGTGAGGTCGGAATTCAATATATTGGTAATGACGTTCAAAAAGCTTGGACGGGAATGTCCGTATAAGTATGAGGAACTCAACGTGCTATCATCAGCAAAAGAGTGAATTGGAATGTGGGTAATGGACAAGAGAACATTTATAAAGACGAGGAAGAGAGTGGGTGATGTTGCCCAAAGACCCCATGGTTGAGCTTTGGTTTAATATTGAAATAAAAAATTACAGGTATAAACACTAATTGGGATATACATCCCATTGTGATCTTAAACTCAAATATTAGCAGTGGCACACACCTGTATCGTTGGGTTGCCACTTGTCGAAGACAAGCTAATAACGAAGATTGTGTTCGAAAGTTAACGAAGAGCCAGGAATGGAAAGGGGAGTGGATGTAAGTGGAGTGAGAAATCAGATCTCCTCCACCAAGTAGGTGACAATGTTTTAGTTTACCGCATGAAGCGATTTTGTATAATTTCATTTTTTTTCTTTGTCCTTGCCACTAGTGAAAACGTGTTAAGTTCTTTGTAAAATGTTTATTTAAAATGAAATGGAAAAAAAAATCGTAAAGAAGAGTACGCAAGGCGTTTTTGGAAGAGTATCCCGTTTTGGTTTTTCTCGGTTTGCTGGAATCCGAGGCGCACGAGTGCAGGAGGAGACGACCCCTTGTAAAAGTCCCCCGGATTTACGGGTAAGTGCGGTGTATTAGGGAAGAAATCAAGGCCTTTCCAGGAACTCGACCGGGAAGTTTACCGTGGTCGCCCCGTTACTCAATCGAGTGACCGCTAACGGCACGTAACGGACCGTTACGCTGCGTTCAGTGCTCTGGACATGCGGTAAACGGGAATGGTAGCAAAAACACATACCGTTGACCGAATAGCCGCCACCGTGGGAAGCTACTTACACTTTACACTCGGCCACACGACTGCTGATGCATGAATCTCCAAAATTTGGTGTTGAACACCTGGCGCAGCCTTGATGTAGATTAAACGGACCCGGTTGATATGTACGAAACGACACAATTTCTAACCTTCCAAACCACATCACGAAATTCGATTTACATCGCTCCCCACAATAACCATATATAACAACTGGCAAAACATCTCAAATTAAAACCACCCCCATCCACATCACACACAATATACAGGATCAGGAACATCACACACACCCCCTTTAATAATACAACAACTTGCGCTGCGGACAGGATTCAGTGTGGAAGAGTTGTCAAAGTTTTCAACATCTCGCCTCAACCTACCATTACAGTCCTTTAAAAATACAACAACTGGCGCTGCGCACAGGATTCATTGTCGAAGAGTTGTCAAAGTTTCCTACATCTGGCCTCAACCTACCATTACAGTCCTTTAAAAATACAACACTGAGAGTATAGAACCTTGGGGAACACCTGCCATAAATTGATGGGAGGCCAATGTGACACCGTCAAGAACCACTTGGATTGAATGGCCAAAAGGATAATCTCTTATCCATCGGATCAGGAAATTGTCCCCTTTATAGGAATGTAATTTTGGCAAAAGAGGTGGATGCCAAACTCTGGCGAAGGCTTTCGAAATATCCAATACGACTACCTTACTTTCGCCAGGGTTGTGGATGGAATGGCTCCACTTGTCAAACCTTTTAATTGGTTGCGTGTTGAATGGGATCTTCCCACACAATTTTAAATGTGCAAACGTCATTCCTTTTTTTAAGAAAGGCTCTGCTGCAGAGGTTGATGATTACAGACCCACCTCACTTCTTTCTGTTTTTAGTAAAATTTTTGAAAAACTCTCGAAAATCAGAATAACGCAATTCTTTGAAAGAGCAGCATTTTTCCTTCCTGAATAGTGTTGTTTTTGTTGTAGGTAAATTTATCGGGTATTGCGGCGATAGTGATGAACGTGTAATTTGAACCGACGCTATGACGGTTAGAATCACTAAAAATTGAACCAATGCTCAACACATCAGGCCATTGCCGCGCGTACGAATTCGATTTCTAAACTCAAGTATATTCGACTGATGTGGAATTGCTATGTTATTGCTTGTTATACGGCTGATGCTCTGTCTAATTCTTAGAAACGCCATAAATTCACTGAAGATGCTCTCCTTCAGTTTTATTCCCCAATAATATCTCACCTTGATAGAAAAAAATTACGGTTGTCGTAATTGTTGACATTACTAAAGCGTTCGATATGGTGAATCATATTTTCTTCTCATCTAGAGACCCAAAAATGGCGTCTTTTTCTTGAAGTTTTTTCTTAAAGACGGAAGCAAATATCAATGTAAAATTTTGTACACATATTTATTTTAAATATTTAGGTATACCAGGTGTACCGGTGTGAAGCGAGCATTAAGATACAAATGTATCGATAGGGAACGTTTGTCGTGAACGAGCCCTTATATTTTTTTTTTCCATTTTTTAAACATTTTTTTATTTTCTTTCTATATTCTTAGTTTCTAAATTAAAGGCTAGACAAAAAATGCTTAAATTCTAGCTTAAATAGCTTATATAATAACTTACTGGTCCTTCGCAGACGCTCTAAGCTAAACATTACTTAATATTTGTATAATTTGCCTTTCGGCGACAGAACTTTGTGTCAGTACTGATAATTATTTGAAAGCCAAAGTAAAAATTTGAAAAACTTTGTCAATTTTTTTTTTCTTAAAATTTAACTTACTTAACTTACCTAAACCTATCTACTTTTTTTTTTTTTTTTTAATTTTTTTTTTATTTTTTTATTTTTTATTTTATGTAAAATCACTTAGCTTAACTTAACTTAAATCTTATACTACCCTAATTCTAGAAAAGCTAAGTCTATGTAAGCTAGCTGATGATAGTGTGATTCTATACCGACTTTGGTATCCAGGTCTTTATATGCCATTCAACCACCAGAACTGTTGACGCTGTCTAATACTATCGTCCCGGTCTCTGTGGGAGATAGCCCTACTGAAGCGCAGGAGCTCTTCTTCGGTGCGCGTTACTTCCCGGTCGTAGCACAATCGCCCGTCTACGGAAGATCTACTTACATGATAGATCAGCGGAATTCCGGATCTATCCTGTATAAGCCCTTTTATGTCCAAATCAAGGAACGCCTCTGGTGGAGCAAAACCGTTGCGGCGCACGTTCTCATAGTACAGGGTATTTGGATAATAAGCCCCGAAAATTAGGTCATTGGACGAGCATATTGCTCACGCAATATGTCCTCTGATTAATTTAATCATAAAATTATCCACCCTATTTATGCAGGCTTCATTATATAAAGTCTCATTTGAGTAGTACTTTTTGTATTCCGATTCCGGTGTTCGATATAATCTGAGACAGGTTCTCAGACACTTCCTTTCGAACACCCGCATCTTTTCCATCAAATTTGGACCTATGTTAAACCATACTGGACAGCCATATATGAGCATTGGCCTGATTAGCGTCATGTAGCATATGACTTTTACCCTGCTGTCAAGTTGGCTACTGTGAAATAGCCTCCTTGTCATAGCAAAAGTTTTCCTCGCTTTGAGCAAAGCAGCCTCTACATGTCTGTTGAAATACAGATATTGGTCTAGCCAGATGCCCAGGTATTTAACTAAACTCTTGGTTTCCAGTTTATCTCCATGCGGTCCCACGATAACTAGCTTTCGCCAGTTTTTCCTTGTGTCGTACGTGGCTTTATATAATGGAGTTCTAAATAGGATGGCTTCACATTTCTGGAAGTTGATCTTAAGTTTCCAGTCATCGCAATAGCGCTGCACTTTGTTGAAGTCTCGCTGTATTAACCTATTTATGATCGCAACTTTCGGAGCTGTTCTGTAAATTATGAGATCGTCTGCGTACGCAATAGCCTGCGGAAGTGCATCTAATAAGTCGCTAATGTAAATGTTAAAAAGAATCGGAGAGAGTACCGCGCCCTGTTGCAAGCCATTCTTGATATTATACGTTTTATTAGAGGTCACATTACCACTTTTGACCACGAACCTCCTGTCCTTTAACATATCGTAAAGTACATATAGTAAAGGCTTATGTATGCCATGTCTGACCAGTTTGTAATACAACCCTTCGATCCAGACGGTATCAAAGGCTTTCTCCAAGTCGATCAGACAGGCCCCTGTGCATTGGTTCCTACATTTATTCCATTGTATGTCGGAGACCAGTTTAGCTGCGGCATGTGTGGTTTCATGACCCGCCCTAAAGCCAAACTGATTATTTGGAATAATGCTATTGTCGTCTATCCATTTTAGCAGAGCTTTGTTAATGATTTTTTCAAATACTTTACTGATGCTTGGGAGTAAACTTATCGAACGTATGTTCATTGGGTTTGTACAGTCTTTGCCCTTTTTTGGGATGGGCTGAATGATAGCCGTTTTCCAACGCGCGGGATAATATGCATTATTCAATGCAGAACCGTGTATATATCTATTGCCTTTGGGGGCAGGTTCTTGAGTACGATGTTAGGTACTCCATCTATTCCCACTGACTTTTTGCTTCTTAATGAGTCGAAGATACTCTGGATTCCTTCCCTTGTGATTAAAAGGCTATTAGCCCCACCATTGGCATTAATGTCAATTGACAGATTATCGTCACTGAATTCCGTAAAACCAGGATTCTCCGATTGCCAATGTGAAATTTCATTCCGGAGGTGCAGGTGATTCAGTCGAATTCTGTCCTCCAGGTCCTGGTTTCGATGAATGCTTTCATTCACCTTGTACATTTCCTGAAAGACAGCTCCCACAGCGTTCGCCTTCTCCAAAGGATCTTCGATCACGAAGAGCTCACTATTGAGGATAGCGTTCTCTGTATCTATACCAATGTTGGTTAGCAGCTGCTTGTTTACCTCGGTACGTGGAATTTGGAGACACTGAATCTCGTTTTGATTATTTCTCCTGAATATTTTATTTATTTGTGGGAACATATTCGGGTTATTAGTTTTTATAGCTCGAATTCTGTTGTTCCAATACAAATTTGTTGCTAATCTATAATTAGCTTTAAGTAATTGTTGGAGGTTTTTTAATTGAGATTTCAGTGATATTATCTCCTGGTCTTGTCTGTCTGTAAACTGTCTGTGTAATTGTTTTAATTTCGATAGCAGTCTGCTCTTTTTCTTGTGGAGTGCGTTTATTGTTGCGTTTCTGTACATGTTAATGTGATCTGTAACTGTTGTTTTGGGAATTGTTTTGTCCATTGTTCGTTTTACGGTTTCGTCCATTTGTTGAATGTATTTGTCGATTTCGTCATTTGTCAGGTTTCTGTTTACTGGCAGATTCAAGTCATTCAAACAAAGTTCTCTTGTTAATGATCTGGTGAACCGCGGCCATCGCATTGCCCTGTAGTTATAGGGTTGCGGGATCACGAATTCCTCCAGATCTGCGAGCTCGTTCGGAAGCTCTATTACTGCCGTGAATGCACAGTGGTCGCTGTCGTATTCAATTGTCCGTAAACAGTTTGTGTTTCGTCTGTTGGTGTTAAGTAATCTCAGGCGTGAGTCGATTAGCAAGATATCTAAGAACGATCTACCTCTGGGGAACGATGGATATTTCGTAGCTAGCAGGTCAGTTCTATATTCAATATGATACTGATCTAACCAACCAGCCAACTGATTTCCTCTGGCATTAGATATATAATTTCCCCAATTTCTATGCTTGGCGTTCATATCTCCCCCTAGGATAAAGTAATTTTTGTGCAAGTGCAATTGTAAGCATCGAAAGAGTGTCTCGAGCTCAGCTATAAATAGGTTTTGTTGGTGCTCCTCAGGTGCGTAGACCGCAATCGCATACAAACCCCTTCCTTGCTGAAGGGGTATGCGGACGATACAGGCTTCCAGCACCCGGAACCTGCGCACTTCTCCACTATATATTACTTTATGATTGATCCCTTTTCTAATAAAGATTGCGACACCCCCCCCTTGAGAGGAGTTAGGTCGATCTCTTCGTATAATATCGTAGTTTTTATGTCCTATCTTATGTCTCTGGTTTAACTTTGTTTCCCCCGCCAGAAGTACATCAGGCTGTTCAACTTGCAACAGGTTGAAAAGATTGGCTCTTCTCTCAGTTCTTATTAGTGAATTTACATACACGACAAGAGCTTTTATTGATGTTGTGGTTAGAGGGTTTATATTGACATTTTGTTTATATTGGGCAAGTACGAGTAGATCTCGTTTATTTGATTTTGGACAGATGACAGTCTCTGTAGATTAAGCAGGACCATGACCACGTCTGCTTGCGATGTTGTTTCAGTCTGTGTGGGAGTATTTGTGGCTAACAATGTTGTAGCCTGATTTGGTGGTCTCCCACCCGACGCAACTTGTGCGTACGACCTCTGCGATGTTACGGGCATTGTTGTTGTACGAGCTGGCTCTGTGTTTTTGTTGCCGAGTCACACTTCTTGCCATTATTTCTCGGAATTTAGGACATACTCGATAATTAGCGGGATGTCCCTTATTCCGGCACACTGCGCACTTTAGAAGGGCTTTGTCTTCTACCCTTTCTTTTCCCAGAGGGCATTATTCTGCCTTATGGTCCTTTCCGCATTTTACGCAACGGCGCTGCATTTCACAGTTAGCCGCCGAGTGACCCAACCTTTGGCAACGTACACATTGCAGGATGTCTCAGCCTTTTTTTAATTTGTCCCATGTGACCATTTGATGATCCAAGACTGTAATTTTTCTTAGACCACCAATCCTACTGTTGGGTGTTAATTGCACCAAAAAGAAGGGTAGCTTGCGGTTTTCCCTTCTTGCCTTGGGTGTGGTGAATGGTTTTACCGCGGTAAACTCGAGATCTTCGTGCTTCAGGTTTTGAAGCATTTCGAGCAGAGCCTCCGGTTCCATTTCAGGGTCGACACCCTTTAATAGAACCGTTACGCTCTTCGTTTGTTTCGGCGTGAACGAGTAAAATTCCGCGGTGGCTCTTTTTAAGACCTCTTTAATTTTGTCGTGGTCTGCCACCGTATATGTTTGAATGGCGTGCCTGTTACCCGTCAGTCTTTTAACTGCAAAATTGTTACCTATGGCTAGCTTACAAAGACTTACCAATTCCTTACAGTCAACATCTATGGTGTTGATTGGTGGCATCTTTATTTTTCCGCTGATATTGTTGTTTTGCTGCTGCTGTGTTGCTTGCTGGTTCGTTGATCGCTTTTGTGTTGGTAGTTGCTGTTGATGTTGCTGTTGATGCTGCTGCTGTTGAAGTTGATGTTGCTGTTGATGGTGAAATTGTTGCTGTTGGCCGACTTTTGGCTTTAGCTTATGTAGTTGTTGCGGGTTTTGTTCTTGTTCGAGCGCCGCTATTTTTTTCTTTCGGCGTCTCTCTTGTAATCGGGCTCTTGCCATCGCCAGTTTCGCCTCCAATTCACTTATCTCTTCCTCTTCATCCTCAGACTCTGAGGATGCAAGAGAAGCGAATGAATTATTTGCCCCATATATGTTAAAATTGGAGGGGAAGGGGAGCTCACTGTCGTCCGCCAATTGTTGATCTCCTTTATCCATCGTCAATTTCGCGGTTTTGCTTCGCGTCACAATGGAGTTTTTCGGGGCGCCTTTTCGTTTGTGCGTTGTCGTGTTTTTATCGTCCTCCGTGTTCATTCTGGTTCTTTCCTGTTTGTTTTCATTAAAAAAAAACAAAGGCGACCTTTTGAACCACGGCAACTTGATTTCCCCTGCAGGCTGAGTTGAACTCGCCTACCGTCGGCTAAGAGTCGGTAAGCTTACACTCGCGCCAAACGATGATTTAAAAATTCCTTTCTTAACAAGCAATATATTATTTGTTTTAATTTTCGCGTTTGCGACCGAAGTGTTATCTTTTTATTGTTTTTGTTTTTATTGTCTGGAACACTTTTTGCGCCTCACTCAACTGTTTTTATATGCACTTCTTTTTGATTATTAATGCACTGAGAGATACTGATTTGTCACTTTTAGCTTTCGTTTTTGTTGTTTTATTGATTTATTGTACTTTATGTTTATAGTAATTTGTGTTTATATTAATCTTTAAAAGTCAGTACAGACATTCACTGAGAACATAACTGTGCATGAAACTGTTTCTTGAGATATTAAAATAACTTTTATTTAATGTGTTCTATTTGTTAACACTGGGTTGTCCGTTTGACGGCATTTCTAAACTTGGCAAGGGGTACTTGATTCATTTATGATATCGGAATACACGACAGGGGTAGCTTATTCGAGAATTCACGCGGTTGTCTGCTTTCAATGGCTGTCAAACACAAACTGATAATATTTTTTTTTTATTTTTTTTTTTATTTGGTTGGTATGACATCTGTCAAAAATATTTAGTATGCATCAAGTGGTTGTACAAACAACTGTTAAAAATGTTGAATTTTGTACCAGAAAATGATGATTTGCGGAGAGCATTAATTTTTTGTTTTCATTTGAAGAAAAGTGCTACAGAGTCACATCAAATGCTTGTCGAGGCTTATGGTGATCATGCTCTATCGGAAGCAATATGCAAAAGCGGTTCAGAGATAATGATTTTGATGTGCGAAATGAAGAACGTGGATGACCACCAAAAAAGTTTGAAGACGCCGAATTGCAAGCAATATTGAATCAAGATCACACTTTAAGTCAAAAACAAATGGCACAAATGTTAAATGTTGCACAACAAATAATTTCTGGCGGTTTAAAAGCTATGGGAAAGATCGAAAAGTGTGGAAACTGGGTGCCACATGAATTGAATGACAAGCAGATGGAAGAGCGAAACACCACATGTGAAACGTTGCTTCTACGACACGAAAGGAAGTCAGTATTGCATCGAATTGTGATTGGTGATGAAAAATGGATTTATTTTAAAAATCCTAAACGCAAAAAATCATGGGTACATCCAGGAGAAGGGTCAACATCGACTGCAAAGCCCGATCGGTTCGGCAAAAAGAGAATGATCTGTGTTTGTTGGGACCAGGAGGGGTGGTGTATCATGAACTTCTAAAATCTGGCGAAACTGTTCATGCGCAACGCTACCGACAACAAATGATCAGTTTGAACCAAGTATTGATCGAAAAACGACCAGAATGGGCCACAAGAAAGGGAAAGGTAATTTTGTTGTTGTTGTAATTTTAAAATGCTCCGACTCATACAGCAAAACCCGTCAAAGAAACAATAAAAGCTCTCGGTTGGGAAGTGTTCCCCACCCGCCGTATTCACCAGACTTGCCTCCTTCCGAATACCATTTGTTTTCATCGATGGGACATGCATTGGCTGAGCAGCATTTCAATCCCTACGAAGAAGTCGAAAATTGGGTCTCCGAATGGTTTGCCTCAAAAGACAACCGGTTTTATTGGCGTCGTATCCACAAATTGCCAGAAAGGTGGTCGAAATGTGTAGAACGCAATGGTCAATACTTCGAATGAAATGTTTTTTACTTTTTTTTTTACTTTTACTTTACCAAAAAACTCAACAAACAAACTACTCACTTCATGCCTGTATACCTGGTACATACAAATTTCTTGACTGAAAAATATTAAAAATTGCCAAATTAATAGATGGTGCAGTGTGACGATACGAAAAAAAAAGGTACCCTATTGGTCTGCATCGTAGCGGTGGTTGCCATCGTCTTGCAATCATACAACAACAAGCTTTTTGAAATTATATAATATTTGCCAGAGTCTAAACCTATTTTCAAGAAAAACAATCGAAAATAAACAAAATGGGGGACATACAAACTTCAGGTACCCGTTTTCGCACTTTTTTGCTCTTTAACGTTGAATAGAAGAAACAATTATGAAAAAGCCAACTACATGTAGTTTCAGCTTAATTTATTTTAAAATAACTTAATTTATTTTAAAATAAAAAAAAGCCGGTCCATCGTGTAGTTTTTGAGATATCGTGGATAACAATGTGAAATACATGGTTTTGAGAAAAACGCGTTTAAGGTTTTGGTAACACGTTTAAAGTTTTGGTAACGTTGGTAAGGCTCACCTTTTAATGCGGTAGCGTTTTTATAAAATAATTTTCAAAAAAATGTTTTTGATGACCTCATGTAAAATTAAATTTTTTAGCCATTTTTTGTTTTTGCCTAAATTGATAGGAAATTTCCTCAAAAATACGAGAAAAAAAGTTAGAAAGTGATCCGAGACCCCTTGTACTTTATTTTCAAAAGAAAGTAAACAGTCTAATTGGGCGATGGCACCAAAGAGGCTCGTACTTTTCGACAACAGGAAAAAACGGCTCAATTAGAACAGTTTGAAGAAGAGGAGAGATTAGCAAAAAACTGCGGTAAGTTAGAAGGAATTACGAATTTTTTCACGATTTTTCTATTACTCAAACTTTAAACGCGTTTTTCTCGAAACGCAAAATTTTGCAAGCCGTGCAACGTAGCTCAAAAACGAATCATTCGATCTTTATGAAGTTTGGTATAGAAATTCTATAGATATTTGGCCTCAGCATGACGAGCTCCGATTTTTTATTTTTTTATTTAAAACATTGTTATCAACAATTTTTTATAAAAGAAAATCCTTTTTTTTTCAAAACTTAGCCATTTTTGCAACTCTGCAAATGTTAATAAAAGGGGAACGTCATGCTGAGCGTTTTTGCATAAACTAAAGAACCCATTTTGTATTTTTTGTTTCAGATCATTTTTGTGACCTGTATGCTGCACGGCGCATTTTAAAGACCCCATTGCACCGTTTTATTGTTAACGATTAGTCTTGAAAAAAATATTTTCTTTAAATATTATAACGTAAATAAATTGTGCCTTAAATTGCAAACTAATCTACGCATTACATTTTTCAAAAAAAAATCCTGAAAAACAGGCTATTTCCATGAGGTTCCCCCCTTACACGCTAAAAGCTATCAAATATTAAAAAAAAAATCATATTTTTGAGACTTATTGATGAGAACCTTCCCTTAAGGAAATTAGAAAAAGCAGGTAATCGTTTCATGCTTGCATGTTTTAGGTCATATTTTGGAAGTAGATTGCAGCGAGTGAATATAGATGAATTCTTAACCTGAGCATTCCACAGGGCTCCGTTTTGAGTCCTGTTTTTTTTTGTCTACATTAAATCACTCTTTTTTCTTGAGTTCAGGGGCTTGTAGTATCCCCTCATAATACTCATAGTAATACTCATAATATTCATATTGCACACGATGCGATACTCATAATACTCATGTGAATACCCTCGTTAATTGTCCGCCTATGATGCGTAGTCATTACCCAACCTGCACACTATCCAAATAAATAAAAAAACAGAATTAATCAAAACAGAGAAAAAGTTGCAGCATCGCATTGGCACAGCGGGCCTTTTATTCTGAATAAAAAGTAAAACGTAAAAGTCAAAAGTAAATAAGTCGTAAAATAAAGATAATCAGAAGATGAACGCTTTTCTTGTTACTCATAATTCTCCACGAACCAACTCAGCCTTTTAATAAAAAGGAAGCACGGTTGACCGTCCTAAGAGACTGATCAATTGTCGATCAGATTGCTTTGTTTTCTCGTATGGTTTAGGTAATCTAATCTTAATCTGTTAGCTGGGGTTCGAATTTGTTGAAATTCTGTTTTGGTTAACACAATTTGGTAATCAGTTCCCTACCTAAATTCACCACGTTATTCCACTTATGTTACATTCATATTTCTAGCCACCGTATACTTGAGCTGACAAAGTTCTGCTGTTCAAGCGGTTGCTCCTCGTATTCCTTCTGTTACAATCTAACTTGAAGCAATAAACGTTTTCTAACTGAAATTGTAAATTAATTTAAATATCTGGGGCTTACTCTTGACGCCAGTGTGGGTCAACAAATACATTACTACTATACTACTATTACTATTTATTGGCCTGTAGGAACCCGGAAGTTCATGACCTCACCGACTCGACTCCGCCATCGTTGCCTGTCCTGTGCACTCTCCTTCCACGCTTTACCACCCGATCCGATCTCCTCAAGGTCAAACCTTACACTGTCCTCTCATCTCCGCCGCGACCGTCCTATATACCGGTCTACAGTCAAGAATACTACGCACGGTCCTATCGCTCCCCCATTCGCGCCACATGAGCGGTTCATCTTAATTTTCGCGACCTGATTACTCTCACTATTGTAGGCTTGCTGTATCATCATCATCATCGGCACTACAACCGGGAACCGATCTTGGCCTTATTTAGCAAGTCCTGAGGCTTGTTAAATTTTCCATAATGATTTGTTTGTTCAGGGCAAGGTCATTAGTCTTGCGCCAGAGGCACCCCGACGGGGAATCAAACCGCGGTCTCCCGTATGACAGGCGGGTATACTAACCACTATATTATCGAGGAGCCCAGGCTTGCGGTATAGCTCTTCCAATTCGTGGTTGTGGAGTTTCGTCCATTGTCCTGACTTCTCGTCATATTTACCTCCAAAGATACCCCTTAAAATAGCAGTTGGATTTCAGCAGTTTACTGACTGCGTGCCAACTAGCGTTGCCAGAATGCAGTCTTTTGTTAATTTCCTTCGACATTTCGTTACTGGCCGTCAGTATTGTTCCCAGATTTTTAAACTTTTTAACTTTTTCGTCGTAATCGTGTATTTCGTTTTGTCTTCGTTTATTTCTAGGCCCACCTCTTCTGCTGCTTGCATGATGATTTCACAGTTTTTACTTATAGTTTCGAGATTATTGCCCAGAACGGCGATGTCATCCGCGAGCACTTGTGTGACCCCGTTCAGGGATGATCCGGCCGTGTTGTCGTCTTGTACCTTTCTGATAACATACTCGAGGACAAGGTTAAAAAGGCATGGTGAGTGGCCATCCCCTTGTTTTAGTCCGTCCCGGATTTCAAATGGTTCTGAGAGGTGGTTTTCTATTCTAACTCGCCCTTTGTTTTCGTTCATGCAAATTTGAATGAGAGCGGCATATTTTTTCGGGATTCCCAAGTCAACTACAATATGGTAGAGTCTTTGCCTTGCGACTGAGTCGTAGGTTTTTTTGAAGTCAACGAACAGTTGGTGAACCGTCTCTCCGTATTCCCACTTCTTTTCCAGTAGTTGTCTTATTGTGAACATCTGGTCGCTTGTTGACCGGTTCCGACGGAATCCGCATTGGTAGTCTCCCAATATTTCTTCTGCGTACGGTGTGATTCTTGCCAGTATGACATTTGTTAATATTTTGTATGTGATTGGGAGCAATGATATTCCTCTGTAATTTTCGCAGTCAGATCTGTCGCCTTTTTTGAAAATAGGGATAACTATTGCGGTTTTCCATTCTTCCGGAATGACTTCCTCGTCCCATATTATTTTAACAAGTTGGTGGATCTTTCGAGCGGTTGCCCCTCCTCCATGCTTCACAAGCTCTGCCGGTATGAAATCGATTCCGGGGGCCTTGTTGTTTTTCAGTCGATTTATCGCGTGTACAACTTCGTCGAAAGAGGGCTCTGGGATCTGGGGCTCGGCTGTATGTACGTCTGGTGCATTTATTTGTGGTTGATGGGTGCGCACATTGAGCAGGCTTTCAAAGTACTGCTTCCACCTTGTGACGACATTGTTTGTTTCTGTGACCAAACAACCGCTTGTGTCTCGAATTAATTTGGTTCTCCCTCGGTAGCCATTTCTTATTAAATTTATGCCGGCATACATACCTATGATATTCTTTGCTCTGGCATTTTCTATGATTTTTTCGATCCGAGATCTTCTCCCATTCGCGTTTTTTGCGTTTGAAGAGTTTCATTGTCTCTTTCCGATTTGTCGCGTATCTTTCTGCGTTGACTTCATCATATCGTTGTAAGTGGATCACTCTGAGGCGTTTACGTTCTTCGATCTTCGCCTGCACTCATCGTTAAACCAAGATTTGGACTTAATTGTTTTCTTAAATCCTCATACCTTTTGGGCTGTTTGTTTGATTGTGTCTCTGATCGATGTCTATTTAGTGCCCACACTATTGGCTTCCGCTTCCTCACTGCTCCCATTCTCTAGGATCCTAAATCTATTCGTTAGTTCGTTTCGATATTCAGCCTTTTGCGTAGGTCTTTTAGTTTATCAATGTCGAACTTTTTGCTTGTCTCCCGTGACTGCCCATGTGGTTTGCTGCGAGCCGACTTCTAATTGTGCCCATCACTAGAGGGTGATCGGAGTCGCAATCTGCTCCTCTATATGTTCTTACGTCAAGGATATTCGAGTCGTGTCTTTTGTCTATGAGGAAGTGGTCTATTTGGTTACGCGTTACGCCGTCGGGTGATATTCATGTGGCTTTATGGATTTGCTTGTGCTTGAACATCGTGCTTTTCACTACCAGATCTTTTGACGCTGCGAACGTGATCATTCGAATTCCATTATCATTTGAAACGTCATGTAGGCTTTCTTTACCTATAGTTGGTTGGAAGATGTCTTCCTTTCCCATTTTCCGCGTTGAGGTTCTCGAGGAGGATTTTAACATCGAATGATGAGATCCATCAAATACTTCCTCTAGGGTCTCGTAAAACTTGTCCTTCGTTTCTTCGTCCGTAAATTCTGTTGCGGGGTGTACGTTTATAAATACATGATTGTACTATGGGCCCTGTATTTTTAGCACCAACATTCGATCATTGATAAATGTCACATGTTTTACATGGGGCGTAATCCTAACGGCTCAATTTAAAAGTCCCCGGCCTGACACATAGATGGCGGCACTAGAACTAAATCCATATGATTTTTAGTTAGCCCTAACCTTCAAAAGACGCGTGACAGATGCCGGATCATTAGTGTGTGAATTATAGTATTTTGAGTGAAGCAACTTTTGTTATTGTGAAAAAAATTGATAAAAAGGAATTTCGCGTGTTGATAAAATATTGCTTTTTGAAGGGAAAAAATACAGTTGAAGCAAAAACTTGGCTTGATGACGAGTTTCCAGACGCCGCCCCAGGAAAATCAACCATCAAGGATTGATATGCTAAGTTTAGACGTGGTGAAATGAGCACCGAAGACGGTGAACGCAGTGGACGCCCGAAAGAGGTTGTTACCGACGAAAACATTAGAAAAATCCACAAAATGATTTTGAATGACCGTAAATTGAAATTGAATGAAATAGCAGGCACTCTAAAGATATCAACTGAACGTGTACATCATATCATTCACGAATATTTGGGTATGAGAAAGCTCTGTGCAAAGTGGGTGCCTCACTTTTGACCAAAAACAACGCCGAGTTGATGATTCGGAGCAGTGTTTGGAGATGATCAAGCGCAATAAACCCGAGTTTTTACGTCGATATGTGACAATGGATGAAATATGGCTCCATCATTTCACTCCGAAGTCCAATCGACAATCATCCAAGTGGACTGCACACGATGAACCCGCCCCAAAGCGTGGAAAAACGCAACAGTCGGCTGGCAAGGTTATGGCGTCTGTATTTTGGGATGCGCGCGGAATAATTTTCATTGACTATCTTGAAAAAGGAAGGACCATCAACAGCGACTATTACACAGCGTTATTGGACCGCTTGAAGGACGAAATCGCCGAGAAACGACCGAATTTGAAGAAAAAGAAAGTGCTGCTTCACCAAGACAATGCACCGTGTCACAAGTCAGTGAAAACGATGGCAAAAATCCATGAATTGGGCTTCGAATCGCTTCCGCATCCACCGTATTCCCCAGATCTGGCCCCCAGCGACTATTTCCTGTTCTCAGATTTCAAAAGAATGCTCGCTGGGAGGAAATTTTCGTCGAATGAAGAGGTGATCGCCGAAACTGAGGCCTATTTTGAAGCAAAGGAAAAATCGTACTACAAAAATGGTATCGAAAACTTGGAGGGTCGCTATAATCAGTGTATCACCCTCGAAGGGAATTATGTTGAATAAAAAAAAACGAATTTTGCCAAAAAAATGTGTTTTACTATGGACGGCCGGGGACTTTTCAATTGACCTGTTACAATATATGGTATTACGATATATGATACACAATATACGGTATATGATATACCATATGCAATATACGATGTACCATATGCGATATATGATATACAACGTGGGATATATGATACACGATCTACAATATACGATATATGACATACAAAATGAGCTATACTATATAAAATATACAGTACATGACATACAATACGCAATATACTATGCATATATTAAATTATTGTAGACAAACAAAAAGATGGAAAAGGAGAAACTTCTCGACAGTCACTCTTTGACCATCTAAGCTACAACACTTTAGTCGTCCTCAATGAATGGTTAGAGCCACGTGTTGTATGTCGAAAAGACAAAAGTGAGTTTGTCAAGCTGTCCACGTGAAAAACACTACTCTATCGATTTTAATATCGTGAATACATTACAATTGTTTTTTGAGTATCACTTTGTAGTGTACCAATTAACTATTACTACTATTTATTGGCCTGTAGGAACCCGAAAGTTCATGACTTCACCGACTCGACTCCGCCATTGTTCCCTGTCCCGTGCGCTCTCCTTACACGTTTGACCATCCGATCCGATTTCCTCGAGGTCCAACCTAACATTGCCCTCCTATCTCCGTCGCGGCCGCTCTGTCGGTCTCTTTCCCGTTGGCTTACCGTCAAGAATTCTATGCACGGTCCTATCGTTCCCCATTCGCGCCACGTGTCCGGCCCATCTTAATCTTCGCGACTTGATTACTCTCACTATTGTAGGTTTACGATATAGCTCTTCCCATTCGTGGTTGTGGAGTTTCCTCCATTTTCCTGACTCCTCGTCATATTTGCCGTCAAAGATACCCCTTAGGACATTATTCTCGAATACGCGGAATTTGTTTTCTTCCCGTTTTGTGAGAGCCCATGTTTCGCATCCGTATAGAACAATTAAAGTAAACTAAATTTGAGTAAATTTTATCTTTATTAAAGATTTCTTTTTCATTTCATTATTTCTTTCCCAATTGATTAATTTTGTTCCCTTTAATGTGATTCCCTTTGGGAGTACTTTTGGATTTCAGTAAATGATACTCCTCAGCGATTCTGTTTTTATACCATCAATGATGACAGAATGTTGTTCTTTCATGGTCTATCAACCTTGGGAATAGAAAGAAGTCGCTGGGATATATCTTGGCAAATACAGTGGCTTAGACAATATAACGGTTTTGTTTTTCACCAAAAATTACGAACAACCACTAAGGTGGGAACAAAAGTAAAAAACCGCTGAGCACACTTTTTGGTGACAAAAATGAACGATGGTACTCGCAAAAAGCGCTATGGCAATATTAGTCTTATTACTTTCAGTGCCATCAATTCTATGTCGCATAATATTACTTCCAACACCATTTTTGGCCTCCTGCATGGAAGATATGTGGGGGTTCTCTATACCACATGGAGAACCAACCCACAATGCCAACCAATCTTGACCGCTAACAGCGCGTCACCTCAACCCAACTCCCCATTCAAACCGGCAATACACACATTCGCAACCCTCCAAAACCTGCAAGCGCGTCCATTCCAATATGCAACAGCATCCGTCCCCAATCTGCAATTGCATACATCGCCCAATTTACCAGGAATCCATTTGCCAAGCTGAAATAAATGCATATTCCAATTTACAACGGAATATTAATCATCTCCCTCAATTACATCACCCCACATACATTTCCCCAAAATCACTTTGGTCAACTCTTTACTTAAGTTATATTCCTTCCTTGCGACCAAGCAATCTTAATTTTCCCGAAATTCATATGCTGTAATAAAACGCATATTCAAATCCATAACGGTACATTAACCATCACCACCAACTATACAGAGCCGCATACATTTCCCCGAAATTACTTCGGTTCATATCTTATCTAGATGATATTCCTTGCTTGCACCCAAGCAATTCCAATTTCCCCCGAAAACTCATGCCCATACTTCCTCGTGTTCCCAAAACCGATTTCTGGGTACACATAGCAACCGAGGAATCTAACCCAGCCTATACTGCAACGATTCTCCGAAATCCAATCCCCTATTCAGGCATAGCAACTCCTCTCGAAATTCCTAGTAAGTGGCAGTGAGTTTATTCCAGCTATGACTCAACCGCCACGACGCGACGAAATTTTTCTTGTCTTTAACCGAGTGCGCGTCGTTCCCTCTTCCTTGCCCCGTAGTGTGTCGTTCTCAGAGCCAAGTCTCCGTCGCGAGTCGAGTCACAACCACGGCCGAGCGCACATCGCTCTCCAAGCTAGCCGGAGTCGAGTTTTAGCAATCAATCGTGACAGGAGTCGGAGTTCATAAACCCCAAGAATCGAGTCAAGTGGGAAACCGCGCCGGTATATCGATCAAAGAAAGAGACCTTAATATACAGTGTAACAATAGTTGTAGAACAAGTGGTCGCGGGTGCAAAAATTTAACAAACAATATAACACGTATTTGCCCCTTTTCTTTGTCCTTATTAGCGACGATGTTGTGAGACTATAAAATAAGTCCGCGCGAATTATTAGTGCTTAAATAACAACATAGCGACAGAGGTAGTTTTACATATTTGCAGAATCTAAAATAGACAAGTTAGGAAAGTGTTTCAACGATATTTAATCAGTAATTTAAAGATACGAACACCCTTTTAAATTGAGCTTCTTAACGTTGAGTATTAAAACAAATGTACAATATAAAAATCACCAAGGGCAAATAAAGAACATTAACATCGAAATCATTCAGTGACTTTTATTCGTCTTTTCATTCGGTGCTTGGTTTCCTTTTGGGAAGACAATTTTTGTGCGGAAATCGTCGGTGGTTAATAGTGAACCCGTGCCCCTGTAGGCACAATAACTTAAACCCCCACAGATATATCACAAAAAGACAACAAATCAGTGTGAATCAGGTGATGTTATGCTTGACTGCTTAGGCTGGTTGAAGACTACTTGCTACTCTCCTGTATCTTTCAGAGCCTCGCCGATGGCTGGCCGACCTGACGTCTAGCACAGATCCCTAAATAGTCACCCCTCTACAAGCAATTGAATCGGGTATTTAGAATTTGACCATATGGTTACGCCGCCAAAATAATTACATTTTTTTTTCAAAACAATTTTTTATTTCATAAACAAAAAGATTTATAAAAAGTTGCTAACCATATGGATTGTAACACCGTAAAGAACACATTTACTCATTAAAAGTAATGAAAATTATTTTTTTTATTTATTCTAATAATATTAACAAAGGGTTTATATTTCTATTAATACTCATCATCATAATCATCACCGGGGTCCGGTCTTGGCCTTATTTAGCAAGTCTCTCCACCGCTATCCGGTCCTTATCCGAGACTTGTTAAATTGTCCATGATAATTTGTTTTTCCGGGCAAGGTTACCTTCATCCTGCCTGAACTTTCTGTGGACTCGAATCTCCTTTGGGTCTGTTGGGTTCCTGGGGCATCTCTCCAAACATATCGGTCATTTCCCAACACTTTCGCGACTACGTACGGTCCCTTATAAATTGCAGCAGGCTTCTGGGATTCATCGGTTGCTGTAGGATCCCGTTCTACCAATACCAAATCATATGTGGTCGGTCTTCTGTGGGCCTTATCGAAGCGTTTTTTCTGCTTTTGTTGATCTACCATGATGTTGCGTGAGGGAGCATTTCGCTTCTGTTTTATTTCGCCTTTTTCATGGCATATTTCCTCTTCAAGTATTTAACCAACAATAATTTGTCTGCAGCAATTTTGCTGGGCGTATAGGCAAACATTAGTTCGGGTGGGGTGATGCTTGTGGTTGTGCGCCTCGCCGTATTCAGACTCCATTGAATGCTCCTCAACTCCTGCGCCCAATCTCTGGCGTCCACATGATCACACTTGAGCGCCGCTAGTACCATGTGGTTGAAACACTCCACTTTCCCGTTAGCACATGGTGTTTTAACGGCCATCATAATATGCTGTATGGTGCAGGTTTAACAATATCTTGTAAATTCTCTAGCTGTGGATGCTGTTCCTCTATCGGTGATTAGGCTCTTGGGCATACCGAAGACTTCGCTGACCAGGCTGAGCACGGCTATCACTCCTTTTGTTTTTGTTATCCTTGCGGCATTTATAACCGTGTATTTAGTAAAGTTGTCCACCAGTGTTATCAAGTGTTTTGCTCTTCCTTTTCCAGTGATAAAGAGTCCGAGATGACCCAAATGGACCGTATGGACCGTATGGAACGATATGGGCCCCTCTTCGCACAGTGCAGCACTCCCTCTATCGCTACATCCTTTTCCTGTGTGTAGGCGCACTCCATACATCCCTCGAGATAGCCCCTGAAAACAGTCCAGACCTTTGGGAACCACTACGCCCTTCTCAGCCGTTCAAGGGTCGAAGCCCATGTGCGCCGCCTCATCGTGGCACACCCGGAGAACTTGCCATCGAACTCGTTTCGGCACGACCCAATTTCCGGCGCGCCTAAACAGTCTTCCTCCATCTAGCTGGTATTCCTTATGGTGGTTCCTACCATTCGTGCAGTTTGTCGCTCCTTCAAGTTGGTTTATAATGTCGCGTAGCTTCTCGTCTTGCCATTGCATGGTGGCTAACCAATCTGCGTCGTCAATGTATATATAGGGTATATCGGTGGATGCCTCCTCCATGCCGCGTTCTTTTTCTATTGGCCGACGACTCATGGCATCCACGTATCGTGCCAGCGTTCCAGATTGATGAACCGTTGTAAACTCAAATTCCTAGAGTCTGAGCCCCCACATTGCCACACGTGGTTTCATCCTTGATTTGTTCTGAGTTGCTACTACTGCTTCACAATCTGTGATGATCTTGAATGGTTTTCTCAATAGATATACTCAGAACCTGTCCAGGCTTTCCACTATCGCTAAGACCTCTAATTGGTAGCTGTGGTATTTCCCCAGCTTTCCGTTAAAATACGCCACCGGTCTCAATGTGTCATCGCTCTTCGCACGCTGCATCACTATACCGGCAAATCCTAGTGCTGACGCATCCGTGTGGACCTCATGATTACAGTCTCCATCGTACATTGCTAGACGAGGAGCGTTACTCAGTGCGAACTTGAGGACTGTAAATGCGGCCTGATGCCTCTCCACCCACGCGAATGATTTCCCTCTTTTAGCGGTTTGGTTAAGGGCGCTGCTATTCGTGCGTGCCTTGGTACAAATTTCCGAAAATACCCGGTAATACGCAGTGTGATGTACATTTTCTGGTTCAGGATACTCTTTCACCAGCGCTATCTTCCGCTCGCCTGGTTTTACTCCGCTCCCGCCCAGTTGATGTCTGAGAAACTCAATACTGGTTTTCAGAAGTGCACACTTTCTAATATTGCAGGTCAGGCCCGACTCCTTCTGAACCACCAGAAATTTTCTGAATTTTTGTAGACCTTCCTCTACTGAATGTCATTTTAATAAACCGCTATATCTCCGTGCTTCATGCGTGCTTTTATCTGATTCATGCACATTTGGAAGTATGTTGGAGCATTCACCAAGCCGAACGGCATGCGAACGAACTCATACAACCCATTTCCCGTACCAAAATCGGTATACATCCTACTTTGTTTCGCTGTGCGTATCTGGTGATATCCGAACTTGAGGTCCAACGTCATGAAGTACTTTTTCCCGGGTAACGTTGCAGGTGTCTCCTCTACAGTAGGCATCGGGAACTTCTGATTTACCTTTATTTTGTTTAGTCCCCGGTAGTTGATATATATCCTGTCTTCGCCCTTCTTCTTCTTTGTAAGGACTATTGGTGCACAAAAACTGGAGGTTGACAGTTAGATTCTGTGGCATTCCATCGACTTTTTCTTCTATTATCTTCCGCTTGGCGAGGTGTATGCGGTAAGGTTGAACGCACACTGGCTGTGTGGTGTTAAGTTCTATTGTGCATTCCCCCCATTTATACTGACCTAGTTCGTTAGCATTTTGGGCAAAGCAATCTCGATAAACGTTTACTAATTCACTTAGTTTCCCTTTCCCCCTCTCCTCTTTTCCGATTTCTCCCGTATCCAGGTCGTCACTCCTGCTGACGGTCCGCTCCTGTTTGCTGTTTTGATTCGTCTGTGCCGGCCAAAACGTTCGTTTCACTGCTCACAGTACAATCGCTAATTTTGAGTTCGTTGTGGGTCTTCTCGATTCGAACTTAAGGTTCATCCAGTAATCGCCAAATGATTTTTTTGTATGGTTGGCTGTCATCCGGGCCAACTACCACTTCACACCAACTTCGTGGGGAGTCTATCTGAATGTCCGCATATAATTTTCCTATTGTTCGGCACCATCCTCCGCCAAACCCAATTCGTTTTTTGGCATCCTCCTCCTAGCAAAAGTTGTAGGCGTTTTCGATCGACCCCTACATCGTGACGCAATCGCCCCCCAGATCAATAAAAGCGTGAAAGCGTCGGCCGCTTGCCTGTTCACATATACCGTCTTGTGATACATACTGCCGTCTTTCGCTCCCACAGGTGGCTTGCTCCCTTCTCTTAGTAATCACCACTGGAGCTCTGACCTACTGGGCTTCCACTTACTATGCAGTTATGGGCTATGTGCCCGACCTCATTGCAATTCAAGTACTTGACTCTGGTTGCCGTCGGTTTTTCTGGGTCTGTCCTACTATGGGAGGTCTTCGTCAAACCGTTTGTAGTTGTTTCTCTACCCCGTCTGCTTGTTGGGCAATTTCCGATATGTCCAATCAGATTACACCTGAAGCATCTGATCGCGGATAATCTTGGACTTCCTGCACCTGTCCCTGACGTTCCGGCTGCGTACACTTTGCGTCTTGCGGTTGATATCTGCGTTATCTGTGTTGATATCTGGATCCTGTATGGTGTGGGCTGCGCTGCTTTCAACATATCGCGACACTCCGTATTGGTTATGCCTCGTATCACGTATTTCACAACAGTCTCGTTCAGCTGGCCTCTCGAAGCGATCGCTTTGATGGCGAATACAAATTCATCTGTTTCTTCATCCGCCATTTGTTTTTTATTCCGCAAGCGTTCGTGCAGAGCGGCAGATCATCTTCCGTCGAGAAATTATTTAGTAAATCGCATTATTCCTCTAATGATGAGTGACGGACTGCCATGCACCAAAGTTTTGCTGCTCCTACCAGTTTACTGATGGCTGCCATCATGACCTGCTTTCCATCTATTTAGTAGACATCTCTAATTTTCTGGACTTTTCTTATATATGCCGTGGAAGATAATCCTGCTGTATTCCAAGGGTCGAATTCAAAGAGCATCTCGGCTACATCCTTCACCATATATCCAGTCCTTGATATCGTTTTCTCCTCTGTGGCGCTTATTCTTTGTTCTGGCGCAGGCGTCTCCTCCCTCCGTTCATTTGCTCGGATGCGCTCGATTTTCCGCAGTTTTGTCTTCATGGCTTGAATTTCGTCCATCAGTTTTGTAGTCCTTTTCATCGATTTCCACTGTCTTTAAAGGTCTTCTAGTCTTGTGCCACGAAGACACAGGTTCACAACACTTCCTATAGTTGATCGAGCGGAGCGCCAACCCTGTCTATCGGTCGTCTCGCGACTAGTGCCACGGCGTTTATTATTGCAAAATGAAACGTCAAAGTCATTTGATTCACTTTATTTTTATTAACGTATACTCAACATAAAGTCAGCTTATTCCAAAACGTAAAGTCAACTTATCTCACTAGTGGTTAGAAGTACGAAGTTTAACACTCTAGGTTCAAACACATTTTTGATATATACATGCCCACTGTTAATTTAACTCGTTCATCGCACTCCTTGCGGCGCGAAAATAATTCTATATACACTCCAAACACCTGTGTAGCGATCGTACGCGATGGAATGCAAATTTCCACTGTATTGCGTTTTACGTGGAGGGCGCGACTGGCCTCCACGGAATCCGTGGAAAGACTGATTAATTCTTTCAAAACGACAGAATACCAAATTCCATCGTTTCGGTGACCAGTAGGGGATGATCTTCCATGGTGGGGGTGTGCACGCACACAGATGCGGTTACCTCGCACGCTTATGCTGTGTCCATGAGCATGCGAACTGTGGATATTAGACTTCCATAAAAGGAAATGTTATGTCGTGGTTGCAGCTGGGCAAGTACCATGAAGAAGATATTTGGGGTGTTTACCCGATCAGCAACTGCGTACAGCATTTACGTTGATCGTGCACATATCTGTGGTATCTTGCAAGGGTCGAACTCTCGTGTGTGGATTTACATTGACGAAAATTCGATTGCTTCGGCGGCCAGTGGTGATGTATGCTATGCATTGTAGTTCGGAAGATCGACCGATGGGTCTGTGGATGTGACTTGCCATGCACGTGTGTGGGAAAAATACTTTCTTCTTGTGTGCATGGGCAAGTTCGAGGATTTATGTCGGTTACGTACTGTCGCAACCGAATTGAATTTCAGGGCCATGTTTTTTTTGGTGCCAATGCATTTGCTTGTCGATTGGTTCGGCGACCGATATGGTGGTAAAGCCTGAATATGTCCTGCTTGTGTGCTGTAGGATTCGACAAGGGATATGGGCGTCGCTATGATTTGAGTTTATATCGGTTGTTTGGTGTTACGACCGAATTGCTTTTTAGGCACATGATGCGTTTCATTCAATCATGCCCGTGGGGAAAATGTCTCTTGGTACTAATGCTATTGAATTAGCGAAAATATGGCTTAGGTGGTTAGGAGACATTTTAAGCAAATAACTAAAAGGTGAGTACATGTTTTCCTGGGTTTATGTGATTTAGGTAGTCGTCTTTGTGTCGTACCTGGAAAAGGCAAGCAGTTGCGTTAGTGGAAACGCCACAGTTTCTTAACTGTGGTTTGTTTGTCGTTATCCGGTGTCGTTTCCTCTTTGGTATCGCCTACTTCCTTGCTGCTCTCACCTGGTTCGTTTTCTAGTAATCCTTCGTGAACTACCAACTTGTGCAGGATCTGGGACTTCTCTTTTTCTCCCCTTAAGCCACCCTTCTTCGATTCGTCTGCCGCTTTCTTCATTCTGCTAGCTTTGCTTCTGAGCTGAACCTGGGCCAAGTCTGGATTAAATCCCACTTCTGAAGTTGTAAAAGGTTAGTTGTTGCGGATTCGCAACTATATTCTCGGGAAGAATCTAGTACGTTCATCGTCTGGTACACTACCCGACAAACATATTCACCATACCTGCCAGCAACTCGATGACAGTGCACGATCAACTGTCAATCAATGATCAATGTAATGGATTCTTGCATTAAATGTAATTGTTTTTTTCGCACGCCACCATGTGGCTTTTGGATTTGTAAAAGTTGCTGCTGTGATAGTTGTGATTCAGATGATAGTTTGCATTAAATTTATATAATTAACTAAAACAAGGAACGTTCTATTTATTATCCTGGTGTAATTCGTTTTAAACAACCCATCAACCAAAAGTCAAAGTGATCATCACTGCATACGGAAGGACAAGCAAGTTCGTCAAATACATCTTTGGCGGAGGAAGTACGTACCAGCATGGGTACTTGATCCACTTCCTCCTCCATCCTTCATTCACTGTTTATTGTCATTAAGGTTCCGCGGGAAAAAAAGTCAAATGCACTGTCCACCAAAAGAAACAAAACAAGTACATCCTCTCAGCATACCGTCCACCAGAGGTAAAACCAAATGAAAACACTTGCGGCTTGTCGTTTGTAATTTATAACTTTTATTTTATCGATCTGAAGGCTTTTAATTTAACTTCGCGCAGGCTTAAAAATACACTCGAGGGGGTGTTACTTTCGCGACTTTCGTGTCTCGCACCGTACCGGTGCACGCGGTACGGCGGATGGTGACGCGACCGACTTGATCGGGGGTTGGATTTCGACTCACCGATATCCTCTCCAATAAGGATATCGTTTTTACCTACCACCAGGGAAACGTAAAGTCTCTCTTGGTGGTATAGGAAACCAGATCTTGTAATAAAGGTCATGGTGGTATGTGTGGGATCGTTCAGATCGATGCTATTCACACGTGCCCGACAGCAGTGGAACAACGAAACAGGCAGGCGGCAAAGACAAAAGGGAAAAATGACCAAATGCGCCGTTGGTAATGCGGGTCATTGTTTACGCGATGCCTCGTCGCTATTTTCGACGTTGGGAGAAAAAGGTGCTAAAAGCAAATTGGATGTTTATGGCAGTTCCGGCTGCAGTAGAAACCGGGTTCATGTTTGCATTAGGAAATGCTGGAGAATTTGGTTTCAGCGTCTATTGCGCTAATTATATGCAGCTGCTTGGGTTGTTTATTGATAAGAAAAACAAAAAAGGTTACCAGGCAATGTGTATGAAAAGGTACATGACGCGGCTGGGAAAATAGACGGCGCAATATTTATGGTCCCTGTCATGACGGTTACATTGAAAGCAATTTGTTTACAGGAATTGTATGCGAAATAAAATTCAAGAAAAGGTAAGGATTCTTTACAGGGACCTTTAGGTAAATAAATTTAATTTATTTGATGCGTGAAGCATTTACAGGTACTAATACTGTTGCATTAGCAAACTTAAGGGAGTTGGGTAGTAGTTATGGGGGTTTTTCAGGTAAGTAGACTGTAGGGTTTGGCGGAACAGCTACACATCCATTCAGCGGGAACTTCAAGCCGGTAGATTGTGACGTGAAGCATGCGAACGGCCACAACTAGGTTGCATTGAAGAATCTGGACGCGGCGGATTTCTACAAAAAAGGTATTGCTGTTCCTTTCCAATCTAAACCCATTTGGTTTCAGGAATTGTTGTTTCGGACGCCATTGCGTCAACTTATCGACACCGTGCTCCAAACTTTGGCTATTCCCCAACGACATTCCTCGTTCGGCGGAAGCTCAACGATCTCGACCGACGACATTCCTCGCTCGGCAACGAGATATCGCACATAGTTTTCTTTATTTATTCTAATAATGTTAACAAAGGGCTTATATTTCTATTAATAACCCTGACGCTCACCACCGGAAAGAGTGGAACTCCGAGTGCCCGCCATACGCTGTTTTTATACTGCAAATTTAACCAACAATGAAGTTATGGTTCGTTCAGGGCCCGAGATCATAAGTAGATGTCAGCCACGCCAGAGTCGGGGTTACACTGAACAGTATTGTTCTTCACCATTTAAAATTACGGCTATTAGTGGGAAACGGTGTTTTACAAATTAAATTTTAATTTTAATTTATGTTTGGGCAAAAAAAAAATATATATAGATATATGTTAAAAAAAATTATACATATTTAATTAATACAAAAAAAAATATATATATATATAAATATATATAAATATATATATATATATATATATATATATATATATATATATATATATATAAAAAAAAAAACAAAAAAACAAAAAAAGACTCAAAAATCATAATAATATAAATAGACTCAAGTTCTCCTTTTTTTTCTGTTTTGATATAACCTCGCCATCTTACTTCTCTCCACTACTTTCCCTGACCGTTCCTTTCAATACCGCCAACTCTCATCATCTATCTCTGATGAAAAGTTTCGGAGTAGAAATTAAAATTGAAATAAGTGAGAGAAGCCTCTTAGCTCAAAATGAATGTTATTTTTTAATAGTAATATATTTTCTGAACAACATTTAATGAACTCGATTTCCTGACTAATCGTCAGCTCAAAATACATCAACGTGCACAACTCAATCAACTGCATCATAGCTATCAGCCACGATCGATGGTAGCGTTACCAGCAGCACGGTTGGTCTGCATGTCATTTAAAAGCCGTCAACTTTGTGTCGTTGCCAGGCGTGTTGTCCTTCATGACAACTTCCGTTGATGTTTTGTTTTTCTCCTTACTGTCGCTCTCGTCATCTTCGCTCGGTCATCTGTCGCCTGCCTGGTTGCCGTCATCTACGTCGCTTTCATCGTCGTGCCAGAATTATCAGGCATCTCCATGGATTTGCGATGCACAATCCGAAGCCCATGTGCCACCTTGGGCGCATGGGATCCACATTCCCAGTGGTAGCAAATAGTGTCTGCAGCAGTGCATGACCGTAGATCAAGTAATGTGATAAGCCACGAGTACTTAAGAACTAACTGCCACTTTATGTTCCTTGGTGCCTGGGAGGTTGTCGTCTTTCTGCTGAACGTTTTGTTCGTTTGCCTAGTAGAATCACCAATAACAGTAGTAGTGGAAGATAGTGGCATGAATTGTGCATCATGATTGGGGAGGTGAGATTCGAACGACGATGGCTAAAAGGATAGACTTCGCTAAACACAAAGGATGGCATTTATTTTGTATGATGAAATTCTGTGTGTAGCTCCAACGATTAAATTGACCGTACGCGAGATTAGGAATTCCTTGCTGGATTAATTTGTATTGCTAAGTAATGTGATTCCGTAGTTCATGGGAGGGCAATACTTTAACGGATAATGGAAGAAGATCTGTAATGGACACCCACTTTGGGACCCTACAGGACTTATTTTATTTTAGACCGAGGTCGACGGGGTAGTTAGTAAATTAGATACAAAGTTCGCTGGGCGTCCATCAATGTGTTGATCTGATTCAACTGGAATACTGACTTTCTAGGTAAATAATAGTACCTTTTGGTCGTATTTAATGTTTCAGCAAATATGATTGCATATATTAGTAATAACATAACTATGTATTCATTCCTTTATTTACATACACATCAACTTTTATCATCGAAGTATGTCCAACACTTAATCAATCAGATAGTCAATCGAAGGACCAATTGATCAATCAATTAATAGATCAATCAACTCAGAAACCGACCCGACCTTACTAACACGAATGCAGTATAATTCTCGATCAAGCGTCTCCTACCACCAGACTTAACGTTATCCTTCCGTTTGTATCTTCAAGTACCTGTCCTTGAGAATTTAGTTCCGGCAGCCTGCTGAAAGTCAAAAAAGATGAGCAGTAAACGTTATTATCGTATCATCACTTCATCGGCTATTCCTTGGAATACTTTAGCATCTTACAAAACCCGATGGGAAATCGCCGTGTTTTTCATATGCATAATACAGGGTGAAGGAATCCTGTACAGCTGATTCGGTTCTACCGATGATGTCGATGTCATCTCCATAGGCAAGTATTTGGCACACTTGGTGACAATAGTCCCTCTATTTGTAACGCCAGAGTCATGGATTGCTTTCTCCAACGCCAACTTGAAGAGAGGGGGGGGGGGGGGGGCAGACCGTCCCTTTGTGGGAGTACATTAAAGACCTTTATTGGTTTGGACAGTAATTCCGCTATTCTTACTTGTTTAATTACATTGGTCACGATCAACCTACAAAGTCGTATAAATTTGTTTGGAATGCCTGACCCTCTCATGGCATTATATAGTTCCACCCTGGCTATGCTGTCGTAGGCGGTCTTAAGGTCTATGAATAGATGATATATTGGAATCTTAAATCCCAGACATTTTTCCATCGCCCGCCTAAGGGGGAATATCTGATCAAACGCTGATTTGCCTGGGATGAAGCCACATTGGTATTGACCAACGATGACTTTAGCGTATGTGGCTATCCGATCTTATAGGATAGGGGGGGGGGGGGGGTATTTTAGAGGGTACTCAGCAATGCTATACCCCTATAGTTGCCGTACAGTTTGATATCTCCCTTCTTATGCATGGGGCCAATTATTCAAGACGTTAATCTTCCGGCATCTCCCCTTGCTCCCATACGTGCACCACGATATCATTAATTTCGTGATGTAACGCTGCCCCTCCTTGTTTGAACAGCTTAGCTGGTATGCCATCAGTTCCGGGGGCTTTATTTGATTTGACCTGTCCTATAGCTTTTAATGTTCCCTCAGTGCTTTGCGGCGCCAGCATTAGGTGTTGATCTTGCCTTGGTGGTGTCTCCAATTCTTCTGTGAGCTGACCATTTAGCGATACTTTGAAGTGCACCTCCCATCGCTCCAGAATGCCTTCAGGATCGGTGATCAGATTATCCTCTTTATCCTTGCAGTAAATGCAGCGTGGTGTGTACCACGTCATCATTATCATCATCAATACTAAAACCGCGATCCGGTCTTGGCCACATTTAACAAATCTCTCCACCGGTCCCGATTTCGAGCCGATGACATCCAGTTTGGCACTGCCAGGTTCTAAGCGTCCTGGTCTACGCCATCCCTCCATCGCGGACAAGGTCTGCCGCGCTGTGTCGTTCCATACATCCTGCCACAAAGGTCTTTCCGGGCAGCCTCCCATTCGCTCATTCGACCTAGGTGTCCCGCCCACAGGAGTCTACCGAGGTTGATTTTACTTAAAACATTAGTCTCAAGGTAGATCGCGAACAACTCATGATTGTTCCCCATCACATACGGGGCCAACAATTCTCCTTAAGACCTTCCTCTCGAATGCGGCTATGTGTTCAGAGTGCCTTTTATTAAGCACCCAGGTCTCGGGTCCATACATGAGTACTGGTAAGACCATGGTCTTGTACAGTAGTATCTTGGATGTTCTGGATAAATTTCAGGATTTAAAGAGCCTTGATAGACCATAATACGCTCTGTTGGATTTGATCGGCCGTCCGCGTATTTCCTCTTCCATATTGTTATCTGCTGATACTATTCACCCAAGGTAGTTGAAGGATTGCACTACTTCAAATTCGTGGTCCACTACCCTGATAGTTTGACCAACGTTAGGTCTTCTCTTCGTCATACCACGTCATACTGCGACTTATGTGGTAGAACTTCCGCGCATGGTGCGGACTTCGCTCTTTACTTTATTTTATTTCACCCACTAGATTTTTTTCGCAGGTACCTTTCTTTTCCCTGTGAAGTCATTTTTTCAGATCTTCTGAGCTCTTTGTATTTCTACTAAGAGACTGCTGCATTGCCCCGTATGCAGCATTTTTACATTCAGTCGCTGCACTCATCATCAAACCAGTCGCTCCGATCTCTGCGACTACTGCCTGAGATGGAGTTGGCAGTACTAATGACTGTATTCTTAAGGCGTGTCCATTTCTTCTCTTCTCTCTCATCTCCTGTACACCCGCCGTTCTGGTCCCAGTACTTATTCTCCCTTCATCGAGCTCTTCGAAGGCGAGTCACACATGACCAGGGGTGCTGCTGGTGTTCTCATTATGTAAGGCAGCCGTGTTGTTTTAACCTGATCCGCGTATGCAATACGTCTCCGTAAGGCAATCCACGCTCGGAAAACTAAACTAACAAGATAGTGATCCGAGTCGACGTTGACACATCGGTACGTTCGTACCGTCATCAGGCTCGAGAAGCGGTAGCGATCTATCAACACGTGGTAAATTTGGTTGCGGGTGGTTCCATCAGGTGATACCCAGGTGGCTTTGTGGATATCTTTATGCGGAAACCTGGTACTCGTAACGACCAAGTTCTTTGATGCTGCCAGTTCGATGATTCCTAGTCCATTGTCATTAGTGTTCTCATGCAAACTATGGGAACCTGCGTAGTGCCTGAAAACCTGGATCTGTTTTTAACATACGAACTGAGTATTATACGGTAGAGGGAAACTCAGATCACTGTTTGGTGTCTGTCCCGCAACCGCTTCTACTTCAAGCGAATAACCGGCCTAGGCAGCTTCGGCATTTATGGAAGTATGGGTCTATAGCGTTTGAAATAATAGTGAAGAAGATCGTGTGATTCGAACTGACGCTATTACAGTTTGAATCACGAAAAAAATTGAACCTACGCGTTACCCATCAGGCTACTGACCGTGTTTAGAATTTGATTTCTAAACTCGAGTATACTCCGCTGATGTGAATTATTTTTGTTATCGCTTGCTATACGGTTCTGATGTATTTTTCTTATTCGATTTTTCGTTCGCTGCTCTTCACTCTATTTTGCTTGTGAATTGTGTGTGTATCTGTTAGAGTTGCCACAGGTCTGCTAACTGCGACGATTTGCGAGATTTCTTCGCATCCTTTCCATGGTCGGAGGTGTGCTTTGGAGAGTCCGATGTTAACGCTTCCGCTGAGTCGGTCATAGAGATTATTCTTCGCTGGATGGAGATTTACATTCCACATTGCATCAAACGAAGTTCATCTGATAAACCTCGGTTTGATAAAAAATGCGAGCAGATTGCAGCGGCAAAAAGATAGAGCTTTTAAAACAATGGCGCTCCAACTCCACCCATGTTAACAAAACGAATTTTGTTAGAATGAGAAACGCGTGCAACCAGGCGATTGATACCACGAAGAGAAGTCACAACGATAGAGTGACCAATAAAGTCCTTCAGTGCCCAACTGGTTCACGCTCCTTCTGGTCAATGGCAAAAGCTATCAGCGGTAACTTCGCATCCTCCTCTTTCCCTCCGTTGGTGACAGACAGCGGGACGTTAGTCACGAATCCAAGGGATAAAGCTAATGTGTTCGCGAATTTATTTTCGGCGAAATTCAAATCTCGATCCCGGTCTTTTGGAGCCACCTGTGCTTCCATGTGAGATTTCGGATTCTACGTGAAGTGTACTGTAGGAAGGCAACCGACCCGGACAGAATACCAGCAATAGTCCTTAAGAACTGTGCTCCAGAACTATCACCGGTTCTGTGCAAACTCTTCCACTTATCTTATGCGCGGAGGGACTTTCCTGCCTGTTAGAAAATCGCTCGAGTTCAGCCAATCCCAAAGACGGGAAAAAAGTGTCTCCCACAAAATTACCGACCGATAGCATTATTGTCTATGTTATCTAAAGTGACGGAAAAAGTCATCGATACTGAGTTTCTGGGACACGGGTTCATCGATATTCCCACCTACTTGTTCCACCGAGAGCGAAAGGCACCAAGTTCACCCGCAGGCTTTAGAAAGGTAAAAAAGTCAAGCACTGGTATGTTGTTTGAATTCACGTTTATTTATTTATGATGTATTAACTTTACAAAATCAATTTGTGTAAATTCCTCGCACTCGGAACAAATTCGAATCCAATTAAGTCCGTGAATTTTAAGTAGTTGGTAATTTAAAATTACAGTGTCACAATCTCACATAATGGTGAGCGTAGTTAATCGAACACCTAGCCGTTTAAACATTGCGTATACACGTCACGCGTATGGATTCTGAACCAGGTGACATGGGGACAGCACAACCGTTTGAATTAATGATGCTGGTGTTACGTACCAAAACCACCCCGCCAAACATTCATACCGGGCGAAGCCCCAATCAATTTCGGATCACATGTAGTGAATCCCATGCAGATTGATTAATGTGCCAATCCGCTAAGAAAATATAACCATAGAATCCAGAAATACATCTGAAAACAATCCTCAATGGCGACACCGTTTCTTTTAATCCATTGTAAGGATACGTTTCCTAAACGGAAAAAAGAGCGATGCATGTAAATAGGATTGATGGACAACAATAGCATTAAGATGTACAAAATATCTTTGGCTACGTTGTCCATTAAAATGTAATTACCAAAAACACTCGTGGTAAATACCAATCCTAAACATTACTAAAAAACCCAAGTAATTTTTAATGACCTATGGAAATTGTCGATCCTAGGAAAATTACCGTGGTATCAAACAAAAGATCGCTTGCTCACAATAGAAATCCGGATACAAAGGATTTTATGTGAGGTCAGCGAGAAAGCAAAAAAGGAAAATAACACGTTGCTTTTAGGTAACGTGGAAAAGAGGTTTCCTTCCGATCAAACGATCGATATAGAGTGGAGTTGGTTTTTTGCATTTGTCCAGAACGGACACAGGCGCTGTTTTTCGGTAGATGGTTCTAGATATTTGACCAGGACGGTCTCTAAGCAGTGCGCGGTCTAAATGAGTGCCAAGTAAAACAAAAAGGTTTTGTGCTGTGTCGTGGTGCGTTACATTTAGATAATTAAAAATACTTCATTCGTGGATCCCAAAGACATATGCACATTAACATTTATAGAGATTATCTAAAGATTTGTGCACGAAAGAAAATAAGACTAAATATATTCAGTGATACCTAAAATGGAAACAAGAGTGTTTTATTTAAAGAGTGCGTTATTTAAAGGGGTGGGAATAAAAAACATTACACCGGTAAATAGTGTAAACCGCACTCGCACACGCTATCTTAAATACACGCCCATTAATTTGCGATGACGATTCGTTGAGCTCAATGACCCGGCTATCCAGGGATGTGCGCTGGAGGGCATGAACGGACGTCTGTCCTCTGTGGTGGTTATTACTCGACTGACTAATGAATGGAAAGGATCCATTCATCGCGTCATGGCGGTTGAGTCATAGCAGAAATAAAATCACCGCCACTTGCTAGGAATTTCGAGAAGAGATGCTATGCTTGCATAGAGAGTTTGTTTCCGGAAATTCCTGCCGTATTGGCTGGGCTAGATTCCTTGGTTGCTATGTGTACCGAGAAATCGGTTTTGGGAACACGAGCAAATATGGGCATGAGTTTTCGGGAGAAATTGGAATTGCTTGGGTGCAAGCAAGGAATATCATTTAGATAAGATATTCATCATCATCGGCACTACAACCGGGAACCGGTCTTGGCCTTATTTAGCAAGTCCTAAGGCTTGTTAAATTTTCCATAATGATTTGTTTTGAATTGATTTGAATCGAACCCCGGTCTCCCGCGTGACAGGCGGGTATACTAACCACTATACTATCGAGGAGCCAAATAAGATATTAAACGAAGTAATTTCGGGGAAATGTATGCGGCTTGGTATAGTTGGTGGTGATGGTTAATGTTCCGTTATGGATTTGTATATGCGTTTTATTACAGCATATGAATTTCGGGGAAATTAAGATTGCTTGGTCGCGAGGTAAGAATATAACTTAAGTAAGGAATTGACCGAAGCGATTTTGGGAAAATGTATGTGGGGATGATTTAGAATATATTCTATTGAATTGTCTTCTGTTGGGAGTTTTGGGAAATGCCTTTCATTGCAGATTGGGAGATGGATTCCTGCAAGTTCGGGATGGATGCGCTTGCAGATTGGGATTTGTTTTTGCATGTTTTGAAATGGGTTACGGGTTAGGGTAGAGTGACGCGATGTTAGCGGTCAAGATTGGTTGGCATTGTCGGTTGGTTCTCCGTGCGGTATAGAAACCCCTCACAAGTTAATTAAGTATTTGGAGTGCAACGGACTTCTGAATGATCCTCAGTATGGATACCGTGGCAGGGGAAACACGGGAGACCTTCTGACGCCTATAACCGATATATGAACATCTGCGATTGAGCGGCATGGTGAGTCAAGGGCGGTCGCATTCGATATTTCCAATGCTTTTGAACACGTTTGGCATGTGGCATTGCTGAGCAATATTCGTTTATATGGACTTTCCCAACAGCTTTGCGACTGGACGAAGAGCTTCCTTGAAAATCCGATCCGGGTTGTTATAGACGGCGAGTGTTCAGATCTGTATCCTGTTAATTGGGGGGTAACCCAAGGTTCTATTTTGGCTCCAACCTTGTTTTTGCGTCACATAAATGATCTGTTGGAGACAACGGATAACAAATTGTTCAGTTTCGCGGATAATAGTCCGCTTGTTTCCGCCTTTTCGAGTGTTCGGCCGGCTGGTGCATCAACGTCGCACCAGTTGAAATGTACACAGATAGACTTTCTGAATCGAAATCTAGATAATGTCTAATGTCTGTAATGGAGTGGGGAAGTGCCAATCTCGCCGACTTCAATGCAGCGAAGACACAATATACAACATTCAGAAAGAAAAGTGGATCATAGGTGCCAGAGCTGATGATGAATGGCCAGGCCCTCGAACCTGGGGAAAGCTTGAAATTGCTCGGCGCACGGTCTGTGGGAATGTATCGTGGCATATGAGTTATCTTTTTAGAGCCAAGAAATATTTATAGAAGAATCTCCTGTATAAATCCCAAATTAGACTCGCGCTCGAATATTGCTCTCATGATTGGAGCTCTGCTCCTAAACATACCCTACTTGAGAGCATACAGAGACGAGCGATCTTCCTGTTCGCGTAGCCGAACTCTGTCTGTTTTACAGATTTTATCACAGGTACTTTTCTTCGGAGATTCGTGGTATTGTTCCACGCGATTCGGCTTATATGCTCTTCACAAGACAATCCGACGGATTGCACCAGTTTGCGGTTCATCTCCCGACGGCGCGAACATCCCTGCATCAGAACTTATTCCGTTACAGAGCGGGGAAGCTGTGGAACTCCCTTCCCACGCGAGTGTTCCCGGAGCGTTACAACCTGCAACTGTTCAAAAAGAACTGCAACAGTTATTTGGTGGCATCTCGGGGCGCCCACTCGGCGCTAGACGTTCGCCTCTCCCAAGACTAATGTAATTTAAAAAAAAAAAATTCAAGAGACATAAATACGGCAACAAATCTTCCGACTGACAACTTTGATTATTTATTTTATCCTAAACCAATTGCGATAATTTCCTCATCGTCTCACTTACTGCTAAATATGAAACATTATTATCGGCGCACAACAGCTTTTTTTTTTAAATGGCACTCTGACAAAATGCGTCTCAGAATCGAAACTTATTAACATCTCACAACTCCATTTGACGGTGTTTTATGTCCCATCGCATATTCGCGAACTTTTCGTCGTACATAAAGTTTATAAAGAGACGTGGATTCTCGCAAATTTTCCTGAGGACGTACTCTCATAGACTTTTTTAAGGAGCATTTTGGTTACCCAATTGCATGAACTACAAAAATTGTTTGTTATCAAAATTTGTATAGTTGGCATTTATTGAGAATTCTTCTTGATACCTTAGACAGATGCGAGACGAAGAGCGTGCATCATCCATTCACCTAATACCCAAAACATATACCTTTAGATATCATTTACGACAAACCGAAAAGATATTTATGCAAATGTGGTGCTTAGAAACGTCTTCATTTATGTTTCTTACTCTCAGTGGCTCGAACACAGAAATTGTGATTTCATTGCCTACGACACTGGCAATGTGCTCCAGTCGGAACAACCTATCTATCTAGAGAAATTCTATCTATCTATCTATAAAAAAGAGAAATTAACCTCATTAACCTTCTTTGTGACGTCCTAATTATTACTTTCAGAGAATATGATTCCTTCCGAAACCACGGAAGAGCACGGAGCTGCTTGTCGTGCGATAACCTCGGATGCCAGTCAACAAGCAGCAGCAACTAGCAATAGGCATCCCAGTTCGTGGCTCGGAAAGTACCTCCATTCATTGTATCTGCCGCGAATCCCAAGAGTTATGGGGCAATTTATGAAAATTTATTGCTGCAAATGATATCCACACAAAGGGATGGGAACAGAATGAAGAAGAAAGAGGCAGTAAACGGTTTTGTGCACTTTTTTTGTACGCTCCACGGTGGGGATCTTCTTCGTTTATTTAAAATGACTAAGGAGTGTTAGTTGAATGGGGGTAATCTTTAACTTGGCTCCGAATGCACTAAATCAGAGGACATGTCCCGCCCCCACTATTCCCTTGAATTTATCAAAAAGGAACGACCCCATCATCCCACCATGGGGCAGCCGGTGTTGAATAGGTAAGCATCTCTTTTCTAACAATAGTGTGTAGGAGTGTTTTTTGTATTCGAATTAATATCTGAAATTGAAACACATGCAGTGTCGAAACGGATTGAAAAGGTTGCACGCACATATTCACGCACCCTTGCACGTTTGCACGCCTGCATTCAAGATCTAACCCCAGATTTGTGATTTATGTGCCCCCATCATGCATCATGCAAACGATTTTGGATTCAGTTGTCGTAAATTTGATCCATCGCCAAAGCGACAGTGAATCGGATAACCGGGGAAAAAGGGCTGGTTATTTGCGTGCCCCAGAAGAAGTACCACTCTGCCCGTCGTCGTGTCGGAAAATAATTTTTCCCCTATCTTGGCGCAAGAAAATTTATTACCCTCCGAGATTTTTAGCACTTAACATCGAATATTTTGCCTCGAGCATAACTTAGGAATTAAGATGCCTGAGCTGTCCGTTGTTCCGACACAGGCGATGTATGTAAGGTTGCCAGGAAGAGGACGGTGGGGCTCGAGGTTAGACGTTGGGGAATTTTTCAATTTGCCGTTCGAATAAGTGTTCAACGTCAAGAAGACACATCGGTGACAGGTGTGGCTTCCTCTCTAGATGATCACTGTGCAATGATGACTACTTGGTGTGATGGGTGAGTGCATTTGTTTGGTATTTGGAGTCGGGGATTAATTCTAGTCCCCATGGACATGGTTTATTATATGCCTGCAGACAATGTATTCAGTTAGGAAATATGAACTCAAGAAGTAGAACAATAATTCAACTGTTTAAAAGAACAACAAAACGGGAAATACTTTGTATTTTTATTTCTACGATCGTTTTTCTTGCTTAATAAAAACAAATATTTAGGATGCCCAGAGCATGATTCGAAAAGTTGTCTTTATGGGGTACCTAAGGATGTTATTATATGTATATTCATTATCCTTGACATACAATATTTCTCAATTGTGTAACGTTTTCTATCCGTTAATTATATTTTAGATGTGGTAATAAAATATTTATATGATAATAACTTAACGAGTTTAATGAAAATTCTAAACCAAAAACTGTAGAAAACAATTGATGTAGGGTTTCAATTAAAATTCATTCCAAGTTCCGCAGTTTACAATAATTTTACAGAAATAATTACCATCAGTATCACCAATTTATCATACACACCATGACAATGAAAGCTCCCGCAAAGAAGTATCTGGACAGAAAATGCTGCCAAGAATCATCGCAATACGAGGGTGCCTTTTATATTTCGGGATTAGAGAACAAAAACAAATATTGATCATCGAAAATCACTTTATTGTTTTTTAAAATATTCCCCATGAAGATCTATACACTTTTGCATGCGTTTGAACCAATTGTCGAAGCACTTTTGCCACTCTGATTGAGGTATCTCCAACACATGCATTCTGAATGCAGCAACCGCTTCTTCAGGTGTCGAAAAACGTTGACCTCTCAGTTTGTTTTTTACGTACGGGAATAAAAAGAAGTCATTCGGTGCCAAGTCAGGACTATACGGCGGATGACCCATCAAATCGATGTTTTGGGTGCTCAAAAATACAGTTGTCGCAGCCGATGTGTGAGAGCTCGCATTGTCGTGGTGAAGAGTGATGAAAATGTTGACGATTTAATTCCATTTTTGGGCCGAGATGAATCTTTTAAGTTACTGTAAACAACACAAATAGCGCTCGTATGTCAAAACGTTCTGAGTGCGTATAACCTCAAAAATGTTCAACTTTACGACAGAGCTGTCAATTGCCGTATTGCAACACTAGGGTTGCCAAATCCCGAAACATAAGAGGCAACCCTCGTATGTACGGATGGTATAGTCGATGAAAATCCGTCATACTCGTGCATCGAACCAGAAGTACATTCTGAAGATTTCCAGCTGCCTACTCAAAAACAAGAATTAAAAATGACTATATGTATGTTATATAAATTACATACAGCTCGCAGTCCACTACGTAATTTTATTTGTTTTTATTTTTTATATTTTACAATGTAAATGAAGATAAGCGTGTGAATTTTGATTAATAGCTCTAGAGCCACGACTTCAGTAATCTACTGTATGAAATATACATAACAGCTTAATAGTAAGGGTTGCAATATTTAGTGCTGCTGCAGTGATTTGGTTTTTTTTTTAATTGCCAACGTGTTTTAATTTTTTATTATCTATTTTCGTTTTTTTTTTACACGAACGCGCGCAGAAAAGGGGATTTTGAAGTACCCTTAAATGTCAGACCACAGTGCGAGCGGATGGAGATGAGGCGGATAAGAAAAGGAGGTATCGATATACATTGGCCTTAAATGCCTGGACATTACAACGACGAGGAAACACATGATCAGGTAGAGCATTTCACATTTGTGTGTTTCGACTAAAGAATGACTATCTATGTATATTTGTACGCCTGAAGTTGACTTTCAACGTGAATTAAGGCGCATTCTCAGATTGACGGGTATCGCGGGAAAATGTCTGAAGATGCAGAACAAATTCAGCAAGTTCGGCTAAACAACGACGGTGATAATACCTATAGAAAAGAAATAGGCATGATTCGTTGCAGCTATGTTCTAACGACGGAATTGATCAAGTTACGGCTGGCTCCCCAATAATCACTGGTCGTTTTTGCATTCTATTGAGCACGTGTAGCGCAATTTTGGATACACTTGATCAAATATGGGGGTTGGGCCCATTTTGGGACGAATGTACGCCTTGTAAATAGTGGCCAGGTTGGATGGAGAGAAGTATCTTTTGCATCTCTTAATGAACCTGTGGGGGGGAAGTATTTTGCCAAACACGGACACTCTGTTCATCTTCCTCCTCCATCATAATGTTCCTCCAAGAAATTGTTCGCCGAGTAAAAAAACGAAACGCCGCCACCTTTGTCCGCACTTTTGCGTAAGACACCAGGGGAACAACGATTAGGTAAACCCATCTAGGAACTGCCAGGCACTGCAGCACGGGAAATTAAACACACGAATTGATAGGTGATCAACGACTTTTTATTACTTTACTTAGAACTTATTATTAATATTAAATTGATTTTTATAAATTGTATACAAGATGAAACACTTCTTTCTCGACACGACTTCGGTGTTTCTACGCTTCTCCGCCGCGCGACGGAGAGCGGGGGCAGGTCGGCGGTGGTGGTCGGCGGATGTAATAAGACTCACCGATATTCATTCGCTATCAAAAGAAATTCGGCCAGTGAAACTGGCTCTCTTAATTAGGGGGTGCATTTTCCTATTCCAGGCATGATTCGTTGCAGCTATGTTCTAACGACGGAATTGATCAAGTTACGGCTGGCTCCCCAATAATCACTGGTTGTTTTTGCATTCTATTGAGCACGTGTAGCGCAATTTTGGATACACTTGATCAAATATGGGGGTTGGGCCCATTTTGGGACGATAATACGCCTTGTAAATAGTGGCCAGGTTGGATGGAGAGAAGTATCTTTTGCATCTCTTAATGAACCTGTGGGGGGGAAGTATTTTGCCAAACACGGACACTCTGTTCATCTTCCTCCTCCATCATAATGTTCCTCCAAGAAATTGTTCGCCGAGTAAAAAAACGAAACGCCGCCACCTTTGTCCGCACTTTTGCGTAAGACACCAGGGGAACAACGATTAGGTAAACCCATCTAGGAACTGCCAGGCACTGCAGCATGGGAAATTAAACACACGAATTGATAGGTGATCAACGACTTTTTATTACTTTACTTAGAACTTATTATTAATATTAAATTGATTTTTATAAATTGTATACAAGATGAAACACTTCTTTCTCGACACGACTTCGGTGTTTCTACGCTTCTCCGCCGCGCGACGGAGAGCGGGGGCAGGTCGGCGGTGGTGGTCGGCGGATGTAATAAGACTCACCGATATTCATTCGCTATCAAAAGAAATTCGGCCAGTGAAACTGGCTCTCTTAATTAGGGGGTGCATTTTCCTATTCCAAGAGAGACTTAAAGTCTCTCTTCGGAGTAACCAAACAAATCTCATAGAGAAGATCGTCACGGTACACATGTATGTGTGTACATTGGTTCTTTTATGGATCAAAGCCATGGGAACGAATCTAAAACAAAGAAAGGGAAAATGTGCATCCGTGAGATAAGAGTTCGGCTAACCAAACAACCCGAATCTCATTGGATGCTAATTGGGTTTGTGTTTGCTTATGTGAGGAGGTCAATGGTAAACGCGTCCAGGAATATGTAACACAAAGGGACCGTTGATGATCGTTGTCTACAATATGCATAACAGCTGTATTGACAGCCGCAATGCATCATGAACATTGTGCTAATTGGTTTTAGCTCGTTTATCGGGAAATGGGGTTTATGACATCGCTGGTACGGGTAGGTATTCAATTCCTATTTGCCTTTGCCTATGCTGTAGGATTTAATTGATGCCTTAAGACGCAAGATGCGTATATTTGTTTTTGCCCCTGTTATGATGGTTACATTATATGTAAACCAAATCATTTTGTTCTCAGGAATTCGTCTAGGGGGAAATGCACTTGGTGAGATTGGGATTCCTGATAAGTTAGGAAAGAATTCTTATAGGGAATTCGTATGCAAAGAGATGCATGAAAAGTAAGCCTTCTTTACAGGGACTTTTAGATTTTAAATTTGCTCTATTTAATGTGTGAAGCATTTAAGGTCCTAATGTGATTGCATTAGCGAACTTAAGGAAGTTGGGTAGCAGTTATGGGGGTTTTTCAGGTAAGTGGGCCGTGGGGTTTGGCGGAACCGCCACAAACCCCATACCTTTGTCTCCTTTTTTGCAGCTTCAAATATGAAGTCGTTCCCATTAAGAGCCGAATTAATTGTTGAATACCAGTATTGCCGGTGTCGCCTAATGTTAACTGAACCACTTTAAATTTCTTCGATGTGCAAAAATATTCGAGATCTTTCTTTTTACTTATATGACAGATTACAAGTTTGCCTGATAGGTGATCTTTTTTTTTTCCTATTTGCCTATACGACTACTTGATTTTTATCATGTGTTTGAGGAGCGAAACGGTTGCGATTGACTATGTCCATCCACTGTTTTTGTTATTTAACTTTCTGATTGGTCAGCACATATTGTGGGAGTAGTCACTGTATTTCTTTTTACTTTATGTGACTTACACAAACTTGCCATCAATGGTCCTGCAGGACAGTACAATTAAGGCAAGCATTTTTTTTTTATTTGTCTCTAGATTTGAAAAGTTTTGATATGAGAGTGGGGCAACCGACTTAAGATTGTTATCTTTATCACTTCGGTAGCTGTTTTGTTGCATTACAATAACCTCCACTTTTTAGGTTCCATGAGCTCTAGACCAGTTATTAAAGCTCCATTTCCCTTCTTATCAATTTACTTTTGCCCTGGCAAATATAACGAAACAAGGTAGTGATTGTCATGAGTACCAACCATTGGTGTATCGAATCGGTGACACAAAGGCGATCGATGTTTGAATATGAGTCATATAGCCAGTTCATGAGTTTACTAGGGAATTTCACCCGCATATTCACATATATTTCTCGTTTGTTTTACTGTACGATATCGAGGATCCTATATGGGTTATCTCTGAAACAATGAGAGTTTTAACTTGAGGGCCTATACATAACCCCAACAGTAAGATAAATTCCCCCTTTCATTTCATCAAGAAAAAAAAGATTCGGAGGGGTTAAATCTGCCTCTAGCTTTCGGAATCTCCGAGTATCTCGAATGAATACCTCTGGACGGCAAGAAGAATTCTTCGACCTTTATACCAGGGCTGGGTAATGATATATCACCGCAGTTGGTCTTCCTATTCCAGGAATCTAGGAAGTATTTGTGTAACATTGATTGTTTCAATTGATGATTTACCACTCTAACTTAAGTAATCAGCTGTTAATAATAAGCTAAAATAATAAACCAATCCAATTGTCGCATCTCAATAGATCTCCTATTCATCTTTTGGTGCCGCCTGCATTTTAACATGTTGGTCGTTGTGTTTCCTCCCTTGTAAATACCCGGCACCGACGAAGAAGTACTTACACTGTGCGGAATGTCATAATTTCCTTGGGATGTATGACGAAGAACACAACAGTATCAGGCCGAATCGTAAATTTATTGACCCCCGAATAGAGGAACCATTGGCGCAAGGCTAATAACCTTGCCCGGAAAAACAAATTATTATGGAAAATTTAATTAGCCTCGGGACTTGCTAAAAAAGGCCAAGACCGGATCCCGGTTGTAGTGCCGAATGATGATGATGAATAGAGGAACCAAAACAGGCAGAGGACGATCTAGGCAAGCAAGACTTGCCTCAAGAAAAAGCCTAAAATGTTACTGCAATCGACGATAATATCAACAATGCCGTCAATAACGCTGCAAAAATTGACAAGGATCCATGAGAATTACGGCAACCCAAGACGAGGTATCAACTTAGAAATGATCAGTATCCATAAACTACATAAGATTTCTAATTCATTCCAGGTAGCAGCTGGAACATAATTTTTGCCAACAACAAATGTATCACTTGAATCTTCAACAAGAGGCTGGCGTACTTGAAATCCCCAATAAGTTTCACTGCTTGTTTTTGCACCTCATCGAGTACGTGTAGTTCAGTTTTGGATCATCATCATCATTATCGGCATTACAACCGGGATCCAGTCTTGGCCTTATTTAACAAATCTCTCCACCGGTCCCGATTTCGAGTCGATGTCATGCAGTTTGGCACTCCCAGGCTCCGGGCGTCCTGGTCTACGCCATCCCTCCATCGCAGACAAGGTCTATCGCGCTGTCACCTTCTATACATCCTGTACCACAAAGGACTTTCCGGGCAGGTTCCTCTTCGCTCATTCGAGCTAGGTGTCCCACCCACCGGAGTCTATCGAGCTTGATTTTTCTTACAACATTAGCTTCAAGGTTGTTCGCGTACAACTCATGGTTGTAGCGTCTCCGGAATCATCCTCCCTCACATACGGGGCCAACAATTCTCCTTAAGACCTTCCTCTTGGACGTGGTTGAGTGCAGAGTGCTTTGTATTGAGCACCCAGGTCTCGGATCCATACATGAGTACTGGTAAGACCATGGTCTTTTACAATAGTAGCTTGGATGTTCTGGATAGATTTCGGGACTTTGACAAAACCATAATAGGCTTTGTTGGATTTGACCAACCGCTCGCGTATTTCTTCTTCCATATTGTTATCGGCTGATACTTTTGACCCAAGGTAGTTAAAGGATTGCACTACTTCAAATTCGTGCTCCACTACCCTGATAGTTTGACCAACGTTAGGTCTTCTCTTCGCAGAAGTTGCCACCATGTACTTAGTTTTCCACTCATTAATGTGCAGGGTGAAGGATTCCTGTACAGGCGGATCGGATCTACCGATGATGTCGATATCATCTGCGTAGACAAGTATCTGGCAGGACTTGGTGACAATACTCCCTCTAGTTGTAACGCCAGAGTCACGGATTGCTTTCTCCAACACCAGATTGAAGAGGAGGCAGGCCAAACCGTCCCCTTGTCGGAGTCTATTAAAGATGTTTATTGGTTTGGACAGCAATCCCGCTATTTTTACTTGACTGGTTTTCTTGAACATGGTTAACCTACGAACTCGTATCAATCTGTTTGGAATGCCGAACTCTCTCATGGCATTATATAGTTCCACCCTGGCTATGCTGTCGTAAGCGGCATATAGTCTATAAATAGATGATATAATGGGATCTTAAATTCCAGACACTTTTCTATCGCATGCCTAAAGGTGAATATCTGATCAACCGCTGATTTGCTTCGTCAAACCTGAGGGAAGAGTAGCGGCCGATCGTAGTGGAAACTAGTGCTGGGAATTTTCCAGGGCAACTGCCAGCGACTTCTGCTGGCTTCCGTTGGGGCAAGTGATGATCAGCAGCAGCCAAAATCTTTAAAAAGGTTTTGTGGACGTGCCACAGATCTACTCACCAGTCAAAATCAAACTCAATTATTACGGTTTCTTCCGTTGACATTTTACTTTTACAGTAGGCCTCCTGCGGTACTTTGTTTTTGTTTTTGTTTTTGTTTTATATCCACATTTATTTAACAATTCAATTACATATTTTACTCAAGACAAAATGTTAACTCTTATTTTACAAATATCATTCTTACATTAACTTACTGGCTCTTCACAAGCGCTGTAAATTATACATTACCATTTTTCTTATGCCTTTCGGCGTGTAATAACTGTTTTTATAACATGTCACAATAATTGATGTTTTCTTTTTCTACACCATGTATTACGATGGTTGCCTCTTATGTTTCGGGATTTGGCAACCCTAGCGTTCCAATCCGGCAATTGACAGCTCTGTCGTAAAGTTCGACATTTTTGAGGTTATACGCACTCAGAACGTTTTGACATACGAGCGCTATTTGTGTTGTTTACAGTAACTTAAAAGATTCATCTCGGCCCAAAAATGGAATTAAATCGTCAACATTTTCGTGCGATTATTTTTTACAACTTTCGGCGTGGATTAACTCAGCAACAGTGCATGGATGAACTTAATTCAATTTTTGGCGATGAAGCTCCATCAAAGACCAGTGTTTATCGATGGTATGGTGAATTCAATCGTGGTCGTAGTTCACTCCAAGATGAATTTCGTGAAGGTCGTCCAAAATCAGTTGTTGTTCCGAAAACCATTGATGCTGTGCGCGAACTGATATTGGAAGATCGTCATGTGACCTATCGTGAGATTGAGACAACCTTAGGCGTTAGTGGGACCAGCATACATTCAATATTGCATAAACATTTGACTGTCAAAAAAATTTGTTCGCGTTGGATCCCACACAATTTGTCAATCGCCCAAAAAAAGGCTCGTGTCAATTGGTCGAAAGAAATGCTCAAAAAATACGGTCGCGGTGCTTCGAAACACGTCTATGACATCGTGACAGGTGATGAATCTTGGATTTACGCGTATGACCCCGAAAGTAAACAGCAGTCGACTGTCTGGGTGTTTCAAGATGAGCCAAATCCAACAAAAGTTGTTCGCGCACGAAGCACTTCCAAGCAAGAAGTGTCGCCTGTTTTTTCGGAAAAACTGGACATGTCGCAACCGTACCACTAGAACAACGCAAAACAGTCAATTCTAAGTGGTACACAACCATTTGTTTGCCAGTTGTCTTCCAAGACATCAGGAAAACCAACCGCCGAAGACGGATCACTCTTCACCACGACAATGCGAGCTCTCACACATCGGCTGCGACAACTGCATTTTTGAGCACCCAAAACATCGATTTGATGGGTCATCCGCCGTATAGTCCTGACTTGGCACCGAATGACCTCTTTTTATTCCCGTACGTAAAAAACAAACTGAGAGGTCAACGTTTTTCGACACCTGAAGAAGCGGTTGCTGCATTCAGAATGCATGTGTTGGAGATACCTCAATCAGAGTGGCAAAAGTGCTTCGACAATTGGTTCAAACGCATGCAAAAGTGTATAGATCTTCATGGGGAATATTTTGAAGAACAATAAAGTGATTTTCGATGATCAATATTTGTTTTTGTTCTCTAATCCCGAAATATAAAAGGGAACCCTCGTATTTATAATTATTATTATTATTATTATTATTATTATTATTATTATTATTATTATTATTATTATTATTATTATTATTATTATTATTGTTATTATTATTATTGCTATTATTAATATAATTTTTTTTTTTTTTTTACGTGTGTAGGGGGTTGACAAATTAAAACAAAAAACGAAACAAAACGAACAAACAAACAAGGAATGCAGAAAAAAAAATTAAATTTAATTAAAAATAAAGATTAAAAAAAATTAAAATTAAATTAAAAATAAAGATTAAAAAAAAATTAAAATAATTTGGGAATGGGGATAGAGGGAAGGAAAGCGGTGCGCCTGAGAGGCATACTATGTTTGAGGACGGATAGTCCTTTCTTCATCACTGATCCACCACCAGTTAGGAAGGATCGATTATTTATTGATTTATCTCTTTCACCGATCACCATACTAAAACGCAGGTGCTCTGGAAAATTAGAGATATCGTTATCGTGCAGAATTCGTTTATCTTTGGCACCGCGGATAGCGTGGTAAATAATAGGGACTCCACGTTTGTCTTGGATAAGTCCTTTTTTATCCAAGAAAGGGAACGCTTCTGGGGAAATGAACCCATTCTGGAGAGTACTCTCCATATACATATTGTGACGCATATGACAATCAGTACTGGAATCTTCAAGAAAGTCCGAAACAAAGTACTGGATTATTTTAGGAAGTACTGGAAAACTGGAATAGAAAAGTCGAGATTATGGAACGGACGGAAACGAAACGCCGAATCAGAATGAGGAAACGGTATAAATACGTCGCACACAGATCATGGAGATGAGTAATAAGTAGAAAGTGAAGCAAGCGATAAGTAGAAAGTAATAAGTAAGCAGTAAGCAGTGAAATACGCGATAAGTACGGAAGCGTTAAGTCAAGAAATCGTTAAGTATACGGTAAAAAGTAACTGTTGTTATTAAATGACTAATAAAGTGTTACATTAATTCAAAATCGATTTAACGGCTCTTATTTATTAAAAATAATTAATCCAGCGAACCCTAAGCTCGCTACAATATCATTGGGATAGAATGCTCCCGAAATGAGTTCATTTTCACTGCACATTGCCCTTGTTGTGTGGCCACCGATAATCTTGATAATGAAGTTATCTATTCTGTTTAGTTCTGATTTGTCATACAGGACTTTATTGGTATAGTATTTCTTATACTGCGACTCTGGGGTTCTATACATTCCGAAGCAGGAACGCAAACTCTGCCTCTTGAACACCCGAAACTTCTCCATGTAAAATTGGAGATATGTTGTACCATACCGGGCAGCCATACACTAATATTGGTCGGATGAATGCTGGGTATGAAATTATTTTCACCTTGGGGTCCAGAAGACTACTACGGAAGAGACTCCGTGTCATTGTATATGCGTTTTTAGCTGCTGTAAGAGCAGCTGCTGTATGCTTATCGAAGTAAAGATACTGATCAAACCAGATTCCAAGGTATCTGACTACAGTTTTACTTGTAGGGGAAGATTATTACTTCCTTCAATGGAAAATGTTTTCCAATTCCGTTTTGTATACCTTGAAGTTTTGTAATCCAAGGTCTAAGAAACAATTGTTATATTAATAACGTAACACTTTGGACGTTATTAAAAAAAGAAACATAAAAGCAGTCCACAGTTTAGGTAGCGAGTTGAACAGTGTCTTGTACACGGGGCCTTTGTTTCGTGTGTTGGCGCTTTGGTTGTAGCCTTTTCACAACGTGAAAAATTTAAACAATTGAAATTCAATTTGTAAACAACTGCAGGTAACTTTAAAAAAAAATTGGAAATCACATTGCTAAACTTATTTTGCCAGCAAAATCAACATTGTAGATTAATCTAAATAATTTGATATATATTTCTAACCACCACCGTCTCTATGTGACATCAAAGTACGGGAGATCCTCATTATTTGTACGAATATTACAAAATAAACTCGATCCTCATATAATACTTTCGGCGCCCTACATATTAACTACATTTTACTTGCAACTCTTGTTTGTTGCCTCTGCCAAACTACATAAAGCATTTAATAGCATTGTTACGTTTGAAATCACATCTACCACAGTGTCCTTTGAATTATCACGAATTTTGTTAAGGGTGAAAATCGACCATGTCAAAAATAAAGTAAAATAATAAAAGCAATAAACAAATAAATATTTGAGTGTATCTTGATGAGCCAAATGTAGGCTCAAACAGTTTTCTCTATTCGTTGGAATAGATTTGTTACCTCGTCAAGAAGGACGTAAAAGTAACGAAATTATCTTTCAGAAGCGGTACCATTAGCATGGATAAAATGTTGATATGTTAGACATTTTATATCCTGTTGAACGGCTTTCCATCACAGTAAAAACCTTAGATACTCGTACTAACGCCACTAGGACGACATGAGGTGTTGCCTCTGGGACCGAAAACGCATACATATGTAACCATGTACCCTTATCATAGTCCAATTAACACTTGTTAAGAAAATGCCTTTTCACTTATCACTCTCTGATTAGCCCCGACTGCATGTTATAAATCAAACTTGTGACAAACAAATTGCATTCTAATTGCAGGGGGTCTTTGATTGAACATCAAAACGCTGGCTTCCTGTTGTCAGAGGCTCTGCCACAGACCGAGCACGACGTTGCGCCCTCATTAGGTGTTAAGTGAATTGAGCCCACCGTTGTTATCAGTGTGCTCATTAGAAGAGACTTAGTTCCCGGGATGACGGCGAATTGGATCCCATAAATTATGTCAGCCAACCGAATAACGAAGTGTCGGCATGAATTAGCCTCTACTCCAAAGCAAACAAGCATCACGCGCACATCACTCGTCCGGGTCTCTAGCTAATTTTCTTTAACGCTTCACAAGAAGCCGCCATTGAATGAAGCATAAGCACACTATCCATCCGGTTGCATTCGTCCATCCCTGCTGTGTGCGTCTGCAGCCTCCGTTCTTGTGAACATCATGCTCTGTCAAAATGTTTATGTATTCATTTAATCTCGCGGCTGCGGTACAAGCGAGCTACACAAAAATAAATGAAAATTAAGTAGCTGCGTTTCATAGAGCGACGAAACGCTCACTCAATCATTCTTAGCCGGCACTTGAGCAGTCTTCTGAAAGGACGGACGGATGTGGTAAGCCGTGGATGACTTATGGCGCAGGGATGGCAAAGAAGATGTCAAAGAGCACTGCTCTTGAGTGTGCACTGCGAGATGTGACACTCAACGGCGGAAGACAGAAATGTGCGGCCCTTAGAACATGACGAGAGAAATGCCACTAAATTAATTTAACGCCGAATTATTGGTTAATCTCAAGATATGCTGGAATGTCAGATAGATGATCGGTTTCATACAACGTTGTTATATCCTGCTTGTTTTACTGAAATACATTTCACTGTTTGTCCCGAAAATATGGAAGCCATTACATCAGCTAAGGCGATGACAAGCATCATTTCTTAAAGATAATGTTTGAGATCATATAAAACTGATTAGCTGACGTTAATGAGATTCATGTCATTCATTTGATATTGGAAGATCTACTCTGATGGGGCATGGAAGATGCAGGTCTGGAAATAGGAACTGAAAAGAAATATTAGATTGAGTAGCAACAGACCCTGGATATCGTGAATCAGAAATCTACAGTGATATTTACCATCAATTCACCAGAAAACTTCCTTTTTGTTATAAGAATCAGTGTTCATCAAAAACAGAATCTCAACAGCTCTAAGCAAATTCCACGGTAAGAGTTTGCAGTTGATTTCAATATGATAATTGGCGCCAGTATAAAATCTACATGGCAAAGTATATATTACACCTACTTTATTATCTTACCAATCACATACCAAGAGCTAATTGTGTCCCGTGAGGAAGAAATTTTAAATGTACGCATTTTTCGGTGGACTTGTTAAAAGTGATATAACGGTAACATATATCCCTATGGAGATTCGAATAGATTATTCACATGTAACCATAGTGAAAAATACAACAGCAAAAGATAATCAAAAAACTCATCAGCGGCGTTTATCGGAGCATTAAGGTAGCAGTTGTAGCTAATCTAGCGAGTTATGACATTGTAATGATACTTTTCATTACCCACTTTAAACTCCACACACACGTTTAAGTCAAACACTGTTTTATTTTTATTTAAAATATAGTAACTTTATTTTTATAAGATCTGTCACCCTTTGTTTATTTATTAATACACATACTACTTTTTGATTTTAAATCCAGCAACAATCAGCACACACCGGAACGCTCCTCAAATTGTTTAACACGAAAACCTACTCTTCATCAAAAACTGAACATATCACAACTAGAAACTAAGTTGATCTCTTGAATCACCCGACACACGATTCGTCAACCTCAGCACGTTACTTCCTTCTTGCCAACTCTCAACTAACCACTATCCTCTCCGTTCTCGCCTCAGAACCCAACTTCATTCTCGTCTCACTCTTTTTTTTAGCATCGAAATCTGGTTTCCTTCGGCAGATAAAAGAATATTTCATTTTCCTGGCCTGACTCTTTTTTCGGTAAAGAAAAATCAATAGTGCTTTTATTGTGCCTGTTGTTTTCTTTAACCGAATGGGCACAGATTTTTTCCGTGGGAAACCGATTGAAAGAAAGGTCAATAGCGCCCAGGCGAACGTGCATTTGGTTTTATTGCCTGTTGTTTGTTTTAACTTAATGGGCAAGGATCTTTTCTGTGGGAAACCGATTGAAAGAAAAGATCAATAGCGCCCAAGCGAACGTGCATTTGGTTTTATTGCCTGTTGTTTGTTTTAACTTAGTTTTGTTAAAACGGAAACTGGCGCTGGTTGTTTTAATGGTTTTAGGTAACCATTTTTGTAAGGGATCACAAAATTGCTGGCGCGCATTTTCATTATTCTCAGTGGTTTCGTTTGAAAGGCGGCATCTGGCCTGCACATTTAGCTCTTAGGGGGGTTTTGTGGTGACCTTTGGTGCGATGATTATGTCGAAGTTTTTATGTGAGCAATTTGAACGTTTAGTTCAATTTGCTTGGGGTTTAATTGATTAGCGCAAATTGAACGTTTAGTTCGATCCTCGGATTCTTACATAATTAGAACCCCCCCCCCCCCCCCCAGCCCCACCGAATCGTTAAACTGATCCGCATTCTTTTTTTTATCTAAAAACGCCATTCCCCGAGTCCCAACATAAGATTTCCCGCGCTGACCTCTCGGAGTTTTCCGAACTCCCTCACGTTGCTTTTTGTGGAGCCCCCCCCCCCCCCCCCCCCCCCCCGTTAAACTGATCCGCATTCTTTTTTTATCTAAAAACGCCATTCCCTGAGTCCCAACATAAGATTTCCCGCGCTGACCTCTCGGAGTTTTCCGAACTCTCTCACTTTACTTTTTGTGGACATTCTGCCACGGTTGCGTCGACCGCAAAAGCTACACCTTTTCTCACTTTTATTGGGAAAGCCACTTTGCCTTGGAGCCTCTATAGACTCCGACCTAGTAGAGCTAAAACGGCTTCGGGCTGCTTTAGGCCGACGGTAGTGGGGTCGGTTCTTTTGACTCGTAGAGTCCGAAGGTGCGCTCTTGGTCTGCTTTTGAGCCTTAGTGGGTTCAGAACTGGCAGAGATGGAGCGGCTTTTGCCTGCCGTGAGCCGACGGTTTGATGGCCGGGCCATCTGGCGTTTGCCACCCTTCGTCGCGTTTACTCTGCCTTGCTGCTGAGTCTTCGAGGACTCCGAACTAACAGAGCTAGAGCCAGTATAGTCTTCATTTGGCCGACGGTATTGTGGGTTGGGTTTCGACGTTTACCGCCTCTGTCGGTCGTGTTTTCGTGGCCCTTGGTTTCCTTTTGGGGACCTCCTGCCACCCTTCATTTACTGTGCATATCTGTGGGCTCTGGCGTTGACGTGTAGCCGTGGCCACTTGGGTGAGCGTTGGGGTGGGTGTTGCTTCGTGTTTTTTCCCATCTCACCCTGTATCTGCGCTTATCCCATGTGTGACCTTTACGACCACAAAACTCCTAGCAACTTCGAATGCTATCCACTCTGTGGTTTGACGTGGGTGGGTTCTTGGAGGTAGAGAGTACGTGTGGTCCCGGATGTGTTTTGTTTTGAGACTTCTTCTGCTGGTGTGGTGGCCTATTCTGTGGTGGTGGTCTATTCTGTGGTGGTTGTCCGGGATTATGTTGTGGTCGTGTATAATGCACACGCCATTCTTTTATGTCGTGCCCATATTTTCTGCAATCCCGGCAGAACGGGGTTCCTTAGGCACTCGTCGTATAAGTCTTATTAGAAAAGCTGCACGTCATGCGCGAGTTAATATTTTCTTTAGTTTAACGAAAACACATATGTTACTTAAAGTGTTCTGCTGGTTAGCAGGTGACGCCTCTTTTATTAAGTGTTAATTATATATTAATTACTATGCAAGTACTCCGCTAGGAACTACTGAATAACTGTTACATCAATGAGCTCGCAGACTTGTTTTATATAATTTGATAGCTAATAAGCAGTGTTGCGATAAGCTGGGATAATCATTATCTGGGCGTGGCCTTCGTACTTCGTACTTTGGTTTGCGATATGCATATTCGTTGGACTGCTGCGACAAGCATGTGTTGATTTACATACTCGTTGGGCTGCTGCCATAAGAAGGGGATAATGATTATCTGGATGTTTTTTTTTTTTTTTTTGGTTTCGGTAGGAAGGTAGAAATCTTCAAAATCAAAATCAAAATCAAAAGATCGATTGACCTAAAATAAATGTCCCGTGTGGATTGACATACCTCACTCACAGGCGGTTATTGCCCGTGAAGCAATTCTTGTGACTGCTGATTTTGGGTTGCAGAAATCATTGTGGTGTCCAGTAGCCTTCTGCAAAGTTGAGGCCTATTCACAGGAGGGAGGTAAATGTAATGCGCTTTCTGTGAAGAGTGTGGTTGGTTTGTCTATGTGTGGGTAGAGTCAATTATCCTACCATAAATTTGGTTGGATAGGTGGTCTTGTCAAGTGGTCGTTTGTGCTGAACAATGGTTAGGGTTGGAAACTGTGTAAACCTGTGGGGGTGTCGTGCAATATGTACTCGCGCAATGAGCTCCGAATCTACACTCGTCTTATAAAAACGAAACAATACAAGACGACAACCAGCAACTACTTTTAGGTTATTGTTTCTATTCTTTTATTTTACACTTCGATACACATTCGACTTATATCTACGATGTTCGATCTAGCCGTATAACCACCAACGACTCAAGACTTTATTCGACTGAGTCCTGATCCACTCCTGCCCAATACATTAGGTACTCTCTCCATGCTCGCCTATTTCCGATCGCACACTCATCCTAATTTTCCCATTTCCCCGTCCATTAAGGTAAATAAACTCTAGCGAATTTACTCAACAGTCAATGAACCCAGGGAGAATGGGGAAATTGCAAAGGAGAGAATGGCGATTTAGTGGTTGATTTGGTTTCGCTTGCAACGAAAAGTGAAACTAGGCGGATGACTGCATGACCCTGTTTCATGCTTGGATTGTTCTCAGAATGCAGAAATGCAGGGAAATCTTATAAGGGGGACTCAGGGAATGGCGTTTTTTAGACCGGGAGACCGGGGTTCGATTCCCCGTCGGGGAGCCTCTGGCGCAAGACTAATGACCTTGCCCAGAAAAAATAAATCATTATGGAAAATTTAACAGGCCTTAGGACTTGCTAAATAAGGCCAAGACCGGTCCCCGGTTGTAGTGCCGATGATGATGATGATTACTTGATGGAGGCATGAGTCGGTGAAACCGTTTATAAAAATACGTTCCTTGGAGCTAGTGGGGTTTGAGACGTCCATTGGAGACGGGGGAGGTTAAAATCGCCAAGAACGACGATATCGTCTATTGAGGTGCTTAACTCAATTAGGTTATCTACCGCTTCTATTGCGAGTTCGTATAACACGCTGGGTCTCGAAGGAGATATATAGAAGCAGATAATGAAAAGAGACTTAGGGCGCTTGTCGATTTTTATTGCGACGTAGTCAAGATCCGGAGAAGATGAGATGGCAACTAGAGACGAAGCGAGTTTGTTATGAATTGAGATCTTCTCGTTGAGCGTTATCATCGCGAAAAACATTGAAGGAGGGGGGAATAGTTCAAGACTATTAATACTAGGGATAAGGTTGGTCTCAGTCAGAGCGTATATGTCGAAGGGAAGGGAATGTGCCTTTTCCAGAGTCGAATGTGTTTTGGAGCGGAGACCTCTAACATTCTGTTAGTAGACGGTTAGGGGGAGCGTATTGGGGGTATTGAGATGATAGGGGAGATGAGAGGGCGACTGATCAGGGTCAAAAGTGCTTGCCATTATTGGGATAGGTCATTTTGTTGCCGATATATTGGCGAAATTCCGAGAGATTTTTTAGCACCTTATTAGGGAGCAAATCGAGATTTTTATGGAACTTAACAAACAGGCTGCGGAAGCTAGGAAAGCCGGTGGGTAGACCTTCCTGTTGGATGGAGGCCGTTACGCTGGTTTTCGTTTTACCCTCATAAGAGACAGAGTCAGATTTGTCGTGGAGGTATGAAAGATTGAGGCGGACATTCTCGTAGGTCGTTTTGTTCCTAAATTTAGACAAGGCATACCGGTTGTCAGAAGAATGAATGGTTTGCTGAGTTAGTTTGACAGATGCGGGTATTAGTGGGTCGATTAAATGTCTAGAGGGGGGGTGAGATGGACGGGGACGAGAACTGGGTATGGGAGGGAGTGGTGCAAGGTCTGGCCTCGAGTGAGGTTCTGTGGATGAGTGAGACGCGTCCAGATGGGAGGGGGGAGGATTGAGAGCGTGTGACCTGTGGAAGTTGGTACTTCGCGCCAAACGTGCCGGCCCATTCCAGTATATTCGAACCTTTCGACCGAAGTGCTACTACAAACCCCGTGACTTATCATTTTCGTGCTTATAGTACTGGGGAGGAAATGTTGTGGCGGCTTCAAATCAATAAAAAACAAGTTTATAGGAGGGCAATTTGATAAGTCAATGACATTAAATACAACACGCTCACGTCAACTGCCATCTATGAATAGACTACTGTGATAGTTCGAGCAAGCTGCGTCATTTTATTGGTGTTTGACAGCGCCATTGAAAGCAGACAACTTCCTAAATTTTACCAAATGTAAAAAAGTGAATATTCGTGTGCTGATTGAGCATAATCAGGCAATAACCATAAATTGGGCTACGAACTGCATATACAGCATATTCTCCAGATTTTACTCATGCGACTATTTCCTGTTTCCAAACCTGAAGAAATGGCTAGGCGGTAAGAGATTTGGGTCGAATGAAGAGGTTGTCACAGAAAATAACGCCTGTTTTGGGGGCCCTGAGGAAACCTATTATTTGGAAGGAATAAAAAATTGCAAAAACGCCGAGCTAAAGGTATCGAGCTAAAAGGAGACTATGTTGTAAAAAGAAATGCTTTTTGGCAAAAAACTATCTTTTATTCAAACGTCACTGACTTGTCAAACCGCCGTCGTTTAACGACTCTTGTTTGGTGTTGGCAGATCACTACCGAAAATCGGCAACATGTTTTAGAAGTACAAACCAAAACAATAATCGATATAAAATTCCGATTCCGATAACGTCAGAATTATGTACAAAGACCAACTCTTCATTATTAAGGAGCCAAACGTAAAAATAATCATTTCCATTTTGTTATGGATATTTTGTACACTGCATGGTTCCATGGTAGACACAGCCAAAGCTATTAAGAATTGAAACAACTTGCGGCAGACTAAATTCCCCAAAGCCCAAATTGTCTCATAAGTTATTTACGTCTGTCTAGTCATAAAATATTTGTCGAATATAATCTATTCTCTTACAAACCTTGAACGTATCCGTTGGGATAGCTCACAGGAATCGTATGTCTCATGCGCATTTGTCAGATTGTATTACGTAGCAACATTTGAATATTGTGAGCACTCCACAAAGAAAGAGTTCAAGCAACTTCATTCCCATGCAGACAAAGAAAGTCAATCTTGCCGACATCAATATTTCTTAATTTTAATTCTCAGACGGCATTCAAAGCCTGGTCGAATTCCCATGTCGGTGATGAACGTTTTTCAAAAACCATTAACAAGTCATTACCAGCAATTAAAATCGTCGTCTTAAGCACACCAATTAGTACCCGGATGACGGGGTTTGTGGACCAAATGAACCACCCTCAATCAGCCTTGAAATGGACATCAACTACTGTAACACTTGTCTCCATAAATATTTCTGTTCAATCCTCGTTGACAGGATGACAAGTTAATTCGATGATTTTCGAAATGCGTTCGGAGATGCACAACAACCGAGTCCCTACCCAAAGTTGTAATCCTTATTTATTCTTTGTTGGTCTCATACATGCCATCGGAATTTTTCAAAACATTTTTGAGACCAAAACAAAGAAAAATAAAACTTACAAGAGAACAGGAATTAAATGAAAGAGGTAGCTTGGGAGGGTCTGGTGTCAAAAAAGCCGAATAGAGCGGGAGGAGCATCAACTAGTGTCACGGTGCCTTGAAATTGGCCTGGCGTAGCGCGCCGCATGACGCGCTCTTAATTAATTCTCCAAGGCAGTTTGGTAATTTCGCTGTCACACAATGTAGCCTTAGTGAGACGATTTATTGTCAAATATGTTATGTCAATGGAAGCGCTCATGTGTCGGAGCATTTACGATCACCCAGGATTTATTATTCAGTAGCGGATGGATGGCAAATGAATCTTTCATGAATGGCTCATTTCCAAACCCACCTACTTCAGTGTCGTTGATGTTAATTTTTGTGTTTATTTTCTTTACTGCTGCCGCCCGTCGCTTGATCGGCCAGCACGATCATCCTCTATGATCTGGCATCTCAAACACAGGGGAACCGAGTAGAAATTTCATTTCAAATTTATCCTCTTTATTTTTGGCTGTAAAAAGAATTCCTCAGATAAATTAAATTGTGTGCATAATTTAAATGGAATTATTATGTGCTAAGCGTTTGATTTTTATAATGATGAGATTTTATTCTTTATTTCAATTCCGACCGAGTGTTCGCCATAAATTTAATTGGAATTTGGTTTTTTGTGGCGTTTTTTTTTCCCTTTCTTCTTTTTTTCTTATTATCTTTCTGTTTTTGTTTCAATATCAAAAGAGGACCAGCTTCGTAATTAAGTATCTTGAAATTTATTTAATTTTGAATTTATCTTATTGTAAGATAACTTTGGGCTGACACCGATTTCAACATGCTTTTGAAAATATGTATTATAATTTGGACGCGATGTGATATTTTATGTGAAATGTATTCATTTTTAATCTCCCTAAGAAAAAAAAAACAAAAAATATTTCGTCACTAATTATTATCTCTTAAATACAGACCAGAGGAAGCAGCGGACTTAATGAGGCACAGTTTATCTCAACTAGACTTAAGACTGAGCGTGTATTACGCAAAAATCAGCACTGCTACAATTATTTCAATATGTATCCTACTACAATATGAATATGGCCCTGTGATTAGGGCGTTAGAATATACTCACAGCTAGGCCGGCTTGTCGTAAGAGGCGACTAAAGGCCGAGTGGTAGCCGGGGTCCCAACGCCCTATGCGCCAGGTGAAATACCAACCCATCAAGCTTTAGGCTCCGTGAAATGGTCGGGAGAAATCCCTGGCCATCTTTGGGAGCTTGGCTGATGGACCGGTTCGAGAAAAGGTTGGTTAGGTGGTAGTCGGTCCCAAGGTGAGATACCATCCCGTCAATTGTACATTCCGCGATATCGCCAAGAGAAATCTACGACGGTGTTTCGGATGTGTAGGTGATGGCCCGGACTGACACGGAGATAAGTCATGATGGTGCCTTCTGATATAAAGAATTTCGGAGGAAAACTAGTCTCCCATTGGGATCTCCGGGGGGTACTATGTCAGGGGGAAATCATGCAGATGTCATGATAAATAACGGAACTTTAAGAGGTTCGTCATCGCATAATCGGGCTCGCTCTCGAGGCTCTGCACGCGCTCGACTGGTGACTGCATTTTGTAACATCAGGGGCATCGGTTTCACCAATACGAATGTAAACGCCGTCCACCACTATTTGCAAACAACGAAACCTGATATCCTTGCCCTAACTGAGACCCAGGTCGATTCGTCAACTCACTCGACATATCTTCGTTGCTCAGGATACGACTTACATTCCAGATTCCATTTTAAGGACGGAGTCTGCGTTTTTGCGCGGTTCGATCTGGCTTGCCAGAGGATGGAGGCGTAGGAACCCAATAATATGGACATCATATGGTTGAGGGTCGTGCTGAGGAACTGCGTTAAATTTCTTTGTTGTATTTACCGCTCCTTGAAAGACGATCGACCGGCGACATTTTTCGAACATCTTTCATATACCGTCGACTGGATACAGATCACCCACTCAGCTTCTGAAATTGTTGTTCTTGGCGATTATAATGTGCACAATTCCGGCAGAACCGACGAGGCTGGGAGGCTGGCGGAGATGTTTGCTGTAAACCACAACTTGACTCAACTCGTGGAGGAGCCGACACGAGTGCCGGATGCCCGAGGCGATTGTGCGAACAGCCTGGATCTGTTTTGACATCCGAACGCAGTATTTATACTGTAGAGGTTTCTGCTCTACTGGGAAACTCAGAGCAACCGCTGGCATGCCAAGCGAATGACCGGCTTAGGCAGCTTCGCCATGTATGGAAGTATGGCTACTAACTGGGACGATATGCGCGATTTCTTCGCATCCTTTCCATGGTCGGAGGCGTGCTTCAAAGACTCCGATGTTAACGCATGCGCGGAGTCGGTATCATAGATTATTCTTCTGGGGATGGAGATGTATATTCCACATTCCATCAAACGAAGTTCGCCTGATAAACCTTGGTTTGGTAAACAATGCAAGCAGATTACAGCGGCAAAAAATAGAGCTTTTAAGCAATGGCGGTCAAATCCCACCGATGTTAACAGAACGAATTTTGTTAGAATCAGAAACGTGTGCCACCAGGCGAATGATACCGCGAAGAAAGCTCACAACGACGCGACAGGGTGATCAATAAGCTCCTTCGGTGCCTAACTGGTTCGCGCTCCTTCTGGTCAATGGCAAAAGCTGTCAGCAGTAACTTCGCATCCTCCTCCTTCCCTTCGCTGGTGACAGACAGCGGGACGTTAGTCACGAATCCAAAGGATAAAGCTGATGTGGTCGCGAATTTATTTTCCACCAATTCAAACCTCGATCCCGGCCTTTTGGAGCCACCTGTGATCGCGCCGGTACGGTCTTCCACGCGGGATGTGAGATTTCGTCCGCGCATTATTCAACGCATTCTACGTGAACTGGATTGTAGGAAGGCAACCGGCCCGGACGGAATGCCAGCAATAGTCATTAAGAACTGTGCTCCAGAACTATCGCCGGTTCTTGGCAGACTCTTCCGCTTATCCTATGCACGGAGGACCTTTCCTGCCTGGTGGAACATCGCTCGAGTTCAGCCAATCCCAAAGACGTGAAAAAAGCGTCTCCCATAAAATTAATGTCCGATAGTATTACTGTCTATTTTATCTAAGGTAATGGAAAGAGTCATCAATACTGAGTTAGTTAAGTATTTGGAGTGCAACGGTCCTCTTAATGACCGTCAATACGGATTCCGTAGCAGGCGGTCCACGGGAGACCTTTTGACTCTTATAACCGATATATAGACATCTGCGATTGAGCGGCATAGTGAGTCAAGGGCGGTTGCCACGGCTTTTGACCGCGTCTGGCACGGGGCACTGCTGAGCAAACTTCGTTCATATGGACTTTCCAAACAGCTTTGCGACTGGATGAAGAGCTTCCTCGAGAGTCGATCGATCCGGGTTGTTGTGGACGGCGAGTGTTCGGATCTGTATCCTGTTAATTTGGGGGTGCCCCAAGGTTCTATTTTCGCTCCAACCTTGTTCTTGCTTCACATAAATGATTTGTTGGAGACAACGGATAACAAGGTGTTCAGTTTTGCGGATGATAGTACGCTTGTTTCCTCCTTTTCGAGTGTTCGGCCGATTGGTGCTTCTGCGTCGCATCAGCTGAGATGTAGACAGGTTGACTCTCTGAATCAGGATCTAGATAAGGTCCTGCAGTGGGGAAGTGCCAACCTCGGCGACTTCAATGCAGCGAAGAAACAATATACAACATTCACAAAGAAAACTGGATCATCGGTTCCACAGCTGATGATGAATGGCCAGGCCCTAGAATCTGGTGAAAGCTTGAAATTGCTCGGCGTCACAGTCTCTGGGAATGTATCATGGCATAAACATGTGTCGAGCACCGCCAGGTCAGCGTCAGGAAAACTGAACTATCTTTTTAGAGCCAAGAAATATTTTACTCCGTCCCAACTTCCTCTAAATAAATCCCAAATTAGACCCGCGCTCGAATATTGTTCTCATGTTTGGAGCTCAGCTCCTAAATATACCCTCGACCTACTTGAGAGCATACAGAGACGAGCGATCCGCCTGATCGGGGACTCGGCGCTGACGTCGGGACTACAGTCGCCATCACATCGAAGGCGCGTAGCCGACCTCTGTCTGTTTTACAGATATTATCACGGGTGCTGTTCTTCGAAGACTCTTGGTATTGTTGCACGTAATTCGGTTTATATGCGCTCCACAAGACAATCCGATGGATCGCACCCATTTGTGGTTCATCTCCCGATGGCGCGAACATCCCTGCATCAGAACTCGTTCCGTTACCAACTGGGGAAGCTGTGGAACTCCCTTCCCACGCGAGTGTTCCCGGGGCGTTACAACCTGCAACTGTTCAAAAAGAACTGCAACAGTTATTTGGTGGCATCTCGGGGCGCCCACTCGGCGCTATAGGTTCGCCTCTTCCGAGAGTAATCTAATTAAAATAAAAAAAAAAAAATAAAAATAAAAAAAAATTAAAAAAAAAAAAAAAAATTGCGGGCGGCACAAAACTCTATACTCAATGACAGAGGTGAGGAAATATTATAGTGGAGACAATTTTTAATTCCTCCGATGGTAGCCCATATGAAGAACTCCCGTCAATATATAACACACGTCGTACGAACTAACTGTGAGTTATACACAAAGTGAAAACAGCTGACTACGTGAGTATGTGAATGATATTTTACTATAATTTATAAGGAGTGCTTATCTTGGGTAGCATTATCTATTGAAGACAGAAATCCTACTAGCAATTGTCGCTACAGTTTTAGTTTGGATGTAATGGAGGCAAGCTTCATCGTGGTCAAGAAGAGCAAAGTATAATAATATACTAAAAGAATTTCGTTGACTATTATTAAAGGTTTGCGCAAAGAAATTTTAACGAACACGTTTTTTTCTCTTTTAAACCCGAAAGACCCTTTAAAAAACATTGTTATACTCGTATTAGATTTACAATTTATCTATAATTGTACACATTCAATGGCATACTCGAACATCTTATTTTTCCTTAATAACAATAAAATTCTGAACTGAATATTTGCAAAGTAGAATAAATTACGCCAACCAGCACAAGCCTTAAATTAGCAATAAGGCCTTCCTTGATTTCTTAGTATATGATTCAGAATTTAACTGCAGTAGGGAGGAATGTCGTGACTTGCAACTTGCCACCGATTCGCAATCCTTCTTACCATTGATCCAGAAGTTGCGAGTGTAATACGGATGGAATTACGTGATAAATTGAGAGCCCAGTAGGACAAGAAGGAACCAGTGTCCACACCCTGGCATCCAACGTGACTTCCACTATCCATGTCTATACATTGTGGGTGTTCGCAGCATTGCAGTCGACGTTCTTCACCACACAATCCATGCGATGATCGATAGCCAAGCTACCTGCAAAGAAGTGAATTAATTTTTGTCACGATCCTGCCATACACACACGTGTCACTTCATTGCAAATTTATTCGCCGCGCATTTGGGAATCTATGTAAAGCAACTGTGTTAATACTTCATCGGTAAACATGGTAGCCGTGGCCTGGATGGCAACTCCTGTCTGGTAATTCCAAGACCAAGAGTAAAAGCGGGATATGACTTTTTCGAGCCAAAGAATAGACAAATGATGTTGTTGCATCCGATCACAATCTGCAGCCTCTGCTTGAGTGGCAATTTTTCTTACCCCACTATTCTAATCGGCTAACGTAGTTGGTAGCTTGTTAGTTGGGAAGACACCGATGAAGATACACCGACAGAATCCCATAAATTTCCACTCTGGTGGAATAGCAGAGAATGAGACGGAATAACGGGTAAAGTAGTTTTGGAAATCGTGGTTGCCCCCTGGCAATGCATTTGGCTAGCTGTTGGCCGATTCGAAATATCCGAATATTATAATTTTTTCATACCAATTTGTATGCAAATTTTTATTATCTTAGGAAGGCTAGGTTAGAAAATTTATGGATTAAAATCTGAAGTCACTTTCTATGCGTCTGATCCAGGAACGACTTTCGAATTAGACATTATTAGGAGTCATGAGGTTTACATATCTCTTCTCTCCATTTCAAAATAATATATAAAAATACGTTTTTTAAATACGTTAAAGAAACACACTAACAAGCAAGTGATCTATTTCATTCGTAGAGAGGTATTGATGGACAAAAAATTGTATATCTATTAAGAACAAGGAAGTATTACACAGTTACGGCGACAGTATGAACCTTTTCGACCTAGCCCATTAATGGCATTGCTACAAATAAAATTACTATATTATTGTGTTGCAATGCATGCACCAAACGTACACTTTATCATTTATTTAAAATTCATAGCTGTTAAAATAACCTTAATGGGTGTTTTTGACAAAATGAATAAACTTAAGTACCATTCCGTCGTTCGACTTTTCTTTTCAGGCAGCTTATCTTCAACAGAAATTTGTTGAAAGTTGGTAAAAAGGTGAAAGGAATCTGCACCTTCGTTGTCAGTGGTAAAAACATGGCCGGCTGAATTTAAGAATTTAAACGGTCGCAGAGCGATTGAAGGATGGCAACAAATTGCAACTAGCCAAAAAATATCACGAGGGTACACACTATAGCCCCAAATGATCCACGATTCCAGCTGTATGAAACGGCAAAAGTCTGAGTGGTGGGTTAGGTCCCAACATCCAGCCACCTATTGAAATACCACTCTATTATAATATAAGCTGCGTATACTGCCAGGTGGGGGGATGAGAGCGAACATACAGGGGAAAGTCACTGATTACTATCAACCCGACGAAGGCTAGGGCGATCCTTGTCCCTGTTCAATCCAAGTTGACATGCAGTCTCCACGTGACACCCCTGGATAGCTACTTTGGCACCCGTCAAGTAGTGAACCAATGCACGCAGCGACAACCTGAGAAAAGTTGGCACAAGGTTAATAATCATGCCCGTAAAAATGAATTATTATGGCAAATTTAACAAGCCTCGGATATGGACCGGGTACACGACGACGACCACGCAAACGAAAATGGCTAAACAATTTAAGAATTTTCTCATGGAGCGTCCACTCAATATACAGACCTCGAGCTGCACAGCAGCTAGACGATGCCTTGTCCGAATATAAGGCTGACATAACAGCATCCTCACAGCAGGCCCAAGCTCGCGCTGATTCCCCCACTTTCCAGCGTCGAATTCCCATCCCTTTCTTCAAATGTTAAGCTCCCTCCGTTCGACGAGGAGGATGCAGAGCTTTAGTTCGCCATAGCCGACCGTATTTCCCGGGCCGCCAACATGCACGAGGAAGATCTCCGTGCTGTTGAATTGCTGCGGGTGCTGGATCGCACACAACGGACGCATGTTACGCATGTGATTAGGTCGTCAGACCCTAATGCCTACAGCAACATGCGGGAGACGCTCCTTAACGCTTTGGACGAACCCACCAGTATCAGACAACAACGATTGGCGAAGGAGACAAATTTCTCGGGTATTAGACCATCCCTTTTCCTGACCCATTTACGCTCGATAGCGGGGACCAGGATCTCGGATGATCTAATTAGGCCGCACTTTCTGAGGTGTCTACCTCAACATGCCCGCTCCAAATTAATGGCCCAACCTAACCAGAGTTTGGGTTATTTATCCAAGGTTGCTGTTGCAATCATGAAAAGCTCAGACCCTGAGCTCCCAGAATATCAAGTCGCGGCGGTTAGCCAACACGTCACACTGCCTACACGGAACCCACGGCACACATCACCTCTTCTTGCAGCGCCCAGGACTGCTCCAGCAGTGTCATTTTCACAGACACCCACACCCTCCAGAAGACACGCGCCTTTTCGCACAACCTGTTTTCACCAACAATCCCATGACCGCAGCCCCAGCGAGTCTTCCTCAGACAGCTCCCCTGCACACGTCACCATATCCGACCTACTAGCGTTGCAGGCCTCACTCCGCTGGGATTTAAACCAAATCCGCGCGGAGGTTTGAACCGCCCATCGAAACGCGCATACCCAACGGGTAGGTTGTCCTTCGCCCCCTCAAAACACCAAACCTGCGGATCAAACCACGAGGGACCACGGCGCTCGTTGCTTGTATCAGGTGCCTGCACGCATCACGTGCAGTTTTTGCCATAAACTAGGCCACCTATACGACGAGTGCCGGAAACGGCGAACCACATCTTTCTGCCGGGAGTGCTGGCAGTATAGCCACGACATTGTAGAATGTCGTGCGCGATGCACCACACTACCACAGAACAGGTCACCGCGCCAGCAGAGACAGTCCCAGAATAGAACACATCCGGGACCACACCAACCCTCTGCCTCCAACACTCCAGCAACATCAAACCCCCGAGTGTATAGCATTCGGAGGTCCTGCGAGTTATGTGGCCGTACAGGTCACACACGGAATAAGTGCGAAAACAGGGTAAAAAGGGGAAAAACAAGTAATTCCCCGGTGTCTTCAATCCCAACACAAACACGCAAAGCTAAGACTTCACGTCAACGTCAGCTCCCACAAAACTGCGCTTCTACCAAGGGCGGCAAACAACTCTCCATACCAGCGTATGGACGAAAAATACCGACCCTAGACTCAGTTCTTCCCCATCCCTCACACGACACCCCGTCGCTGCGGAGAAAAATTAACACTGGGCGTGAAGCTCCTCCATCCTACACACGCAACTTCGTCACTGCGGATGCGAGCGAGCTACCGATACGGCACGACCTACACGGACGTCATACCTGTTGATCCATGCAAACCACAACAGGCCAGTGGACCGCACCGCAATCCCTTTGTCCCTGTAGGCAACACACGCGGTACCAACCAGGTCAACTTTCTACACTGACCCAAGCCCAGCCACCACCCAGGAACTCGTCTACACGACAGTTCCAAGCCTTACCACCGCGACTACTGGGGCAATCCAAACCACCCAGATTCTAAACACACGACTCTCCTTCCAATCCACTAAGCACCTAACTTCCCTTCCGGCATACTCCGAACTCTCTCGCACCCCTACCATTATTTCGAGACTACGTCACTTGGGCAGGGGGGGGGGTGGAGAACCAGCCCACAATCCTAACCTAATTTTGACTGCTAACAGCGCGTCAAATTATTCCCTATTCCACCGTCCATGTTATGCACCTGGAATACCACATTTCCCAAAGGACGCTTAGCTAAACTCATTATCCTATGCAGATAATGCGTAATTGAGTTTAGCTACACTTTTTGCCATGCGGCAACTCCATTCCTCTAACCACGAGATTTCCACCGGAAATTTCATTCATGTTGGTTAGCAACAACCAAGTCGAATCAAACGACGCGGGTGCAGCATCATACAATGGCTTGGGTAATTACCAACATTCCTTAGCTTTTTTCCCACGGTGCCATTTCCATAGCCGATGTAGCGTCCTATCGATTTTCATCAGATCATCCATTCGCTAGTGATCAATGATCTCTTTTCGCAGGTGAATAGCACCACCTAAATTTTCCTCTCCTCCATAATTCTGTTTCCATACGGCTCAATGCTCTCTGAGCTCACCACAGCCGTAACACTGGGGCAGTAGGTCATGCTCAGAAGCTGCATTTGATACCAGCACACACAACCAAAGCCACCCCGGGATCACAGTACATCGGTTTCTGTTCTCTCATTCTACCACGTTCGTCAATTATCAATTAACCGATACACACCATACTTCGACGGGTGTGACAATGAGCGAGCAGAGGCGTGATCTCCTTTGGTTGTCCTGTGTGCAAAATCGAATACAGAATTTCACCCCTCAATCACTGCCATAGGAGGTCATGCCGCTCGGGTTCAAAATTTAATTGCGAAAATTAAAGTCAGCCGTAATTCAATCATTACAGTGCGCGCACGTTCCGAGTCAACTCGCTGTTGAGAATTAGTTGTGTTGGGTATTTTCGTCCTAAAGTAATTTCGTGATTACTAAAGTTTCTATGAAATAGTGTATTACAAAAATAAGTTTTCTTGCAACCAAAATAGACTGGTATCACCACCAAATCTAATTAAAAGGATATTCCGGTTAAAACCAAATAAAAAAACATTAACTATAAAAGAACCCCCAGTGCGTTTTCATTTATTTTTACGTTTGGAACATTTGTTCGGGGATTCAAGTGAAGCCGTGCCATACGTTGGCAATCATACTTCTACCCCCACATGTGTGTCCACAAGCATGCGGAGCATGGATCGATCACATTTACAAGGGGAACATTGGCTGGCATGGTTGCAGCGACCGCGTAAAGTATTTATGCTGATCGTGCACATGTTTGGTGGCATCTCCACATTGTCGAATTCTCGATGGTAATTTTCCATTTTGAGAACTCGACTTGCTTGGGTGATCAGCCGTATGCCTTCATGTATTTGTCGGTCCGATGACCGATCGATGTAGGTATGTATGCAAAAAGGAAAAGATAAAACATTTCCTGCATGTGTGCGGCTGCCGCGTAAGGGTATATCTCATTGATATAGTTCGGGCAACCAAATTGCATTTATGTGTGGAAGATACCTGTTGCATGATGGAAATCGACCCGAGACATGTTCAATGGATTGGTTCGATTCATGTTGGTTGCGTGGTGATGCAACCAAATTGCCCATAAGGAATATACCTGTTTGGTGCTGATGGATTTAGCATCAGCAAATATTGTGATTTTTACAAAGTTTCAAGGCTTTATGGTACAACCATGAACAGGAAGTACTTGCTTTCCAGGTTTCTGTATGCCCTAGGTGGGAGTTTCTACTTGTTAATGGGAAGATGTTTGGTGGCGTTCAAGGGAACCGCCACAGTCACAGGCTAGGTGTGCGGTTGCACCCGCACACACAGACGCGGATGTTGCTGCCTGTGTGGCCGAAGATCCTCTTGGGAACCCGGCGTTTACACCTTCTGTCGAATCGATCGGTGTATCTTTGGTATGCTTTATTATTCTTAGCGATCCCTTTTTGGCCACAAAATCTTCGGTTGCGATAATTATATTTGCTTTTCAGTGTGGGAACAGCATTTTTGTTAATTGCTGTTTCTCCGCAATAGATTTGTTGGGACACCTGCTCTTTTCGGTTTTGGGATCATGGAAGGAATTAGAGGTGCTAATTGCTATTAGCTACAAGAGGGGGTTTCGTGGATGAATTGAATTGAATATTAGGAAATTTTGAACGTTAAGTTCGATTGATTTTTACTATTGAATTCAATGTTGAGGTATTTGGTATGTTACCTTTGTTTCGGGTGGAAGGAAGGACTTTGAGGAACGTGTCTGTGGGCACGTGTAATGGATATAGGTGAGTATGTTCCTTGGTGGAACGACGATATCTCAACCTATAGTGGGTTGTGTGGTTCTTAGAACCGCCACAGGGTCGCTGTCATAATCAAAAATGGTCTACAACACAAAGTCGTTTACATTAGAGATGTATACAAGTTCCAGGTGCTAGAAACCTGCATTATAGATAGTCCTTTGGAAAGTCAAAGGCATCTACATATACACATGTCATCTATGCCTATGCTCCTGAAGCTCCACAGTGTAAACAGTTTATCAATGAACTTGATACCCTTTTTCGAAGTCTCAAGTTAGACTCGGGAAATAAATATTTCTTTAGGCGGGAGATCTCAATACCAAGCACAGTGCTTGGGGTAACCTTATCACAAACACAAGAGGCAATGTATTGTTCGACTGGTGGTAAACAAACGCTATCGAACATAAACTAGAATTGTACGCTACAAGTACGCCATCATATCCAAGAGGAAATTCCTCCTTGGATTTACTGTTGCTCGACAAGTGAATACAATTATTAGATACGGATCTAACTACTCGAAATTGTCTTCGTACAATCGAGTACAATAGCGATCATTACGGACTTGGTGCTGTAATACATGTCCCAAACGAACACTCACTACTTGAGCAGTATAAACAGATACATTCTTTTAATTTCGGAAAAGCACACTGGTCGCGCTTTGATCACATAATAAAAAAAGAATTACGCTCCAATGGCATAGATCCACCAACTGACAGAAATCTTCATAATGACGAAATTGATCATTATCTTTCGACGATGAACAACATTGTTACTAATACAATGAATCGTTCTATCCCAAATTGTATCACATGGAGAGCCATACAAACCGACACAGAAACGCAATGATCGACGAGCTGTATATGCAAGAGAGTATTCTCCTCTCTAAGTTAAAACTGCTCTACAGCGATCCAAATAGCCAGGAAATAAAAACAATTAAGTCACTAATTAAAAATCTTCAAAAACTGATCCTTGACAACTATAGATCAGTAATTAGTGAAGACTGGAACAAGAGAATTCAAGCCAATAAAGCTAGTGGACCGAATATGTTCCCTCAAATAAATAAAATATTTCGAAGGAAAGATTACAATGACATCCCATGTCTGCGACTTCCGCAGACTCCCGAGAATTGTCAAACTCTGCTGAATACAGGACTTACCCCCCCGGAGCACATCAACTCTAACGAAGAGTTCACAATAGTCGAGCATCCGCAAATAAAAGCGAACTCAATTGGTGCATGTTTCGAAGCAGTGTATAGATTGAACGAATCGGTTCATTCTAACCTTGACCTGGAAAATAGGGCTCTCCCAAACACATTTCGCTACGCAATGAACTTAACAATTGGCGTCTCTTAAGACGAAGTGTCACTATCTTTAGTGAAAATAATAGAGCGGATTCCCCACTTAGAAATCTAAACACTAGCATATTTGTACACAAGGATGAACTGACGGACATTCTTAGATCGATTAAGAACAATAACTCTTCTGGAATAGATAATATTCCAAATATTGTTCTAAAGTATTTACATCTGGAAGTAGTGAAGGTTTACACTATTTTGTTCAATAACGCTCTAAACAATGCATATTATCCAACCCAATGGAAATCTGCAGTAGTCCATCCCATCCCCAAAAAGGGCAAGGACAGGAGCAATCCAGCCAATGTTCGCTCGATTAGTTTGCTTCTGGACATCAGCAATGTATTCGAGAAAATTATAAATAAAGCATGGACTAACTGGTGTGAGGAAAATGGTATTCTTCCGAACAACCACTTTGGTTTACGATCGGAACATGACACAGTTCATGCTGCGACAAAACTTGTTTCCGACATACAGTGGAACAAGGCGAAGCGACAATGCATAGGGGCCTGTTTGGTTGACTTTGAAAAGGCTTTCGACACCGTATGGTTAGAGGGGCTGGTATATAAGTTATCAAATGTAGGTATCCCCGAATATTTATTATGCATTATCTACGATATGATAATGGGTAAACAATTTGTGGTGAAATGTGGAAATGTAATCTCTAACAAGACCTTCCACATCAAAAACGGCCTTCAACAGGGAGCATTGAATTATCTCATTTTATTTAACATTTACACTAGTGATCTAGTGGGTTCTCTCAACCATGCAATTGCGTATGCCGACGACATTGTGGTGTAAAGATCTGCAGAAAAGATTAATGTCATCAACAGACTTCTGCAAGATGATGTCAACATAATCAAACGTTTTTGTGACGACTGGAAATTAAATATAAATTTCCAAAAAAATAGAGACTATCCTTTTCAGAACGCCCCTGTCCAGAGCATCAAGGGATACAAAACGGAATTGGAAAACATTTTCTATTGCAGGAAGTAATAATCTTCCCCTACAAGTAAAACTGTAGTCAGATCCCTTGGTATCTGGCTTGATCAGTACCTTTACTTTGACAAGCATACGGCACCTGCTCTTACAGCAGCTAAAAACGCATATGCAATAACACGGAGGCTCTTCCGCAGTAGTCTACTGGAGCCCAAGGTGAAAATAACTTCATACTCAGCATTCATCTGACCAGTATTAGTGTATGGTTGCCCGGTATGTTACAACATATCCCCATTTTACATGGAGAAGTTTCGGGTGTTCGAGAGGCAGTGTTTGCGTTCCTGCCTTGGAATATATAGAACCCCAGAGTCGCAGTATGAGAAATACTATACCAATAAAGTCCTGTATGACAAATCAGGACTAAACAGAATAGATAACTTCATTATCAAGATTATTCGTGGTCACACAACAAGGGCAATGTGCAGTGAAAATGATCTCATTTCGGGAGCATTCTATCCCAAATATAGTATATGGAGAGTACTCTCCAGAATGGGTTCATTTCCCCAGAAGCGTTCCCTTTCTTGGATTAAAAAAGGACTTATCCAAGACAAACGTGGAGTCCGTATTATTTACCATGCTATCCGCGGTGCCAAAGATAAACGAATTCTGCACAATAACGATATCTCTAATCTTTCAGATCGCCTGCGTTTTAGTATGGTGATCGGTGAAAGAGATAAATCAATAAAAGATCAATCCTTCCTAACTGGTGGTGGATCAGTGATGAAGAAAGGACTATCCGTCCCCAAACATAGTATGCCTCTCAGGCGCACCGCTTTTCTTCCCTCTATCCCCATTTCCAAATTATTTTCAATTTTTTTCTATTTGGGTTTTTAATTTAATTTTAATTTCTTTTATTTTTTATTTTTATTTGTATTACTTTTTTATCGATCAGAGACAAACAGCCCGAGAGGTATTAGAATTTAAGAAATCAACTAAGTCCAAACCTTGGTTTGACGATGAGTGCAGCACAAAGATCGAAGAACATAAACGCCTCAGAATGATCCACTTAGAAGCATGTGATGAAGTCAACGCAGTAAGATACGCGACAATTCGGAAAGAAACAACTAGACTTTTCAAACGCAAAAAAAGCGAATGCGAGAAGACTCGGATCGAAAAAGTCATAGAAAATGCCAGAGCAAAGAACAGCAGAGGTATGTATGCCGGCATAAATTCAATTAGAAATGGCTACCGACGGAGAGCCAAAATAATCAGAGACACGAACGGTTGTCTGGTGACAGAAACAAAAAATATCGTGACAAGGTGGAAGCAGTACTTTGAAAACCTGCTCAATGTGCGCACCCATCAACCACAAATAAACGTACCAGACGTACATACAGCCGAGCCCCAGATCCCAGAGCCCTCTTTCGACGAAGTTGTAGACGCGATAAATCGACTGAAAAACAACGAGGCCCCCGGAATCGATTGCATACCGGCAGAGCTTGTGAAGCATGGAGGAGGGGCAACCGCTCGAAAGATCTACCAACTGGTTAAAATAATATGGGACAAGGAAGTCATTCCGGAAGAATGGAAAACCGCAATAGTTATCCCTATTTTCAAAAAAGGCGACAGATCTGACTGCGAAAATTACAGAGGAATATCATTGCTCCCAATCACATACAAAATATTAACAAATGTCATACTGGCAAGAATCACACCGTACGCAGAAGAAATATTGGGAGACTGCCAATGCGGATTCCGTCGGAACCGGTCAACAAGCGACCAGATGTTCACAATAAGGCAACTGCTGGAAAAGAAGTGGGAATACGGAGAGACGGTTCACCCACTGTTCGTGGACTTCAAAAAAGCCTACGACTCAGTCGCAAGGCAAAGACTCTACCATATTGTGGTTGAGCTGGGGATCCCGAAAAAATATGCCGCCATCATTCAAATTTGCATGAACGAAAACAAAGGGCGAGGTAGAATAGAAAACCACCTCTCAGAACCATTTGAATTCCGGGACGAACTAAAACAAGGGGATGGCCTCTCACCATGCATTTTTAACCTTGCCCTCGAGTATGTTATCAGAAATGTACAAGACGACATCACGGCCGGACCATCCTTGAACGGGGTCACACAAGTGCTCGCGTATGTGGATGACATCGCCGTTCTGGGCGATAATCTCGAAACTATAAGTAAAAACTGTGAAATCATCATGCAAGCAGCAGAAGAGGTGGGCCTATAAATAAACGAAGACAAAACGAAATACATGATTACGACGAGAGCAGGTGGACCTCAGAGAACACATATAAACGTCAGTGGCAAGATATTTAAAAATGTCAAAGAATTTAAATATCTGGGAACGATACTGACGACCAGAAACGAAACGTCAAAGGAAATTAACAAAAGACTACATTCCGGCAACGCTAGTTGGCATGCAGCCAGTAAACTATTAAAATCCAAACTGCTATCACGTAATATAAAGCTCCGTGTCTATAGAACCATAATCATGCCGATTGCTCTATACGGATGCGAAACATGGGCTCTCACAAAACGGGAAGAGAACAAATTCCGCATATTCGAGAATAAAGTTTTAAGGGGTATATTTGGCGGTAAATATGACGAGGAGTCAGGACAGTGGAGGAAACCCCACAACCACGAATTGGAAGAGCTATACCGCACACCTACAATAGTGAGAGTGATCAAGTCGCGACGATTAAGATGGGCCGGACACGTAGCGCGAATGGGCGATGATAAGACCGTGGATAGAATTCTTGAGTAAACTAACGGGGAAGAGACCGACATGACGGCCGCGACGGAGATGGGAGGAGAATGTTAGATTGGACCTCGAGGAGATCGGATCGGATGATCGAACGTGGAAGGAGAGCGCACAGGACAGGGAACAATGGCGGAGCCGAGTCGGTGATGTCATGAACTTCCGGGTTACTACAGGCCAGAAAATAAAAAAATAAATAAATAAATAAAAAATTCCTTGTTTATGTTTGTCCATTTTGTTCCGCTTTCTTTTTATTTATTTTTCATTATTTTGCTCGTCAACCCCCTATATACGTAATTAAAAAAAAAAAAAATAAATAAATTAGAAATAATACATGAGTTAGGAAAAATAGAATACATTTTAAAAAGAAAACATTAATTATTAATTATTAAAATTATTAAAAACAGTTAGCTCCTCAATAGTATACTGGTTAGTATACCCGCCTGTCACGCGGGAGACCGGGGTTTGATTCCCCGTAGGGGAGCCTCTAGCGCAAGACTAATGACCTTGCCCGGAAAAAACAAATCATTATGGAAAGTTTAACAAGCCTCAGGACTTGCTAAATAAGGCCAAGACCGGTTCCAGGTTGTAGTGCCGATGATGATGATGATGATAAAAACAGTTATTGTACGCCGAAAGGCATATGAAATATCATAATGTATAATTGAGAGTGCTTGCGCAGAGCCAGTAAGTTAATGTAAGAATGATATTTGTAAAATAGAAGTTAACATTTAGTTTTAAGTGAAATATGTAATTGAATTGTTGAATAAATGTGGATATAAAACACAAAATAAATAGTCCGTTCGATTGCTCTGCAACAACGCCAAACCAGCCGCATCAACCCGCTGTTGTTTTCGGTCGACGGTTAGCAAACACGGCACCCTTCGCGCCGCTAGCTTTTACATCTCCAAAAGATCTTGCAAAATGTAACCCACCCGTTCTTTTAAGATGTCCACGGCCTCAGCTAACTCACGCAACTTCACTTTACGATCACTCAAAACGATTCGATGCACTTGCTTTGCGACTTCCGTATTCTTAGCCTCTTTTGGCCTTCCAAGGTGTGTCTTCAGTGCTTGTGCGGCCCATTTTAAACTTACTGAACCAAGCTCCTCAATAGTATAGTGGTTAGTATACCCGCCTGTCACGTGGGGGACCAGGGTTCGATTCCACGTCGGGGAGCCTCTGGCGCAAGACTAGTGACCTTGCCCGGAAAAAACAAATTATTATGGAAAATTTAACAAGCCTCAGGACTTGCTAAATAAGGCCAAGACCGGTTCCCGGTTGTAGTGCCGACGATGATGAAACCACCGATAAACTCTTGTTCGCGAAGGAGCAAATGCGGAGTCACATTTCGGCAACTATTGCAATGATTATTCACAAGTTTTTCCGATTAAAAAACAATGTATAGTCAAGAGGTGATATTCCTATTTTTAATTTTTTTTTTTTTTTAGAAGGCAAAAGTGGCGTCACTCAAATGACTGTAGCTTATAAACTAATGGACTAACTGTCACGAAACTTCATACATAAGCCAGTGACAGATAAGCGTCTCGAAATGAGTCATTTTCATTTTCTAGTAGCGCCACTCGTTGAAAAATCGCGGGAATTTTCAGCCCATGTAGTAATGTTACTATAATTGTGTGCCATGATCATTAATATATGCATTTCTGATTTCGAAAAAACATTTAAGCTAAAGCAATTAACCGTAACATATGTAAGTTATGCAGCGCAATGCCGACTAAGTACCAAAGGTACACCTTTTTTCTCCCTAATAAAACATTTAATTTGCTTGCGCTTCATTTCCAGTAGTTGTCTGTCACAGATCGCCAATAGGTCAAGTTAATTCATTATACGAGAACTTGAAATAATTACAATGCCCTTTCCCTGAATTCCATATTCATGAGCATTGTTCTACCATACTCGACTTCTTGTGTAAGTCTAACTCTAGCTGGTATCCTGGATCAAAACCCGTTTTCTGTTGAAGTGTTGCTTTATCTCTCGAATAAAATAGCTCTCGGTTGGCTTGGAGTGACACCTCGCCGAGATATAATATTTAATCTTAATTGCAGTCTTCACTCCGATGAGTTATGTTGAAGTATCTATACACTCTTCACCGCAATGGAGCCCGCTGTTCCGGTTCCCAGACCAACCGAGTAGCTATTACTGCTCACTCTGGGTTTTTAAAAAAATATGAAATTTTTTCTTTTCCCCACTATTCCGCCTGTCAGGTTGGTGAAACAAATTACTTTATTGTTATCACCAAGCCGCCTGATTTATGGCAGGGCACCGCGGTTATGTGCGGCCAGTGTGTCGGGTCTTATTATCTGGCACAATTCAAGCTTATGGCTGAATGCTGGGAAATTAGCAGTGATTAATAATTTTAAATTGTCTGTCTATTAAAACATTTCCGGTTATTAATGATGGTTATAAATTTCATGTCGGCTACACGCAGGGAACATACGGCGCTAAATTGCTCCTTGGAATGTCTGTGCATTTGCATAAGTAGTACTACCTAGATAGAGCAGTAAGATGCTGAATGGTGGTGGATAAACGTAATGTTTGCTTTATTGGCGTAAATTGCAGTGGAAGTAGTGTGTATAATGAAGAGGAGATGCAGACACAGAATGCAAGCCTACTTGTTCTTCGAGAACTAAGAGATTTGGCTTCTTTCATAGAATTAGCACCATTCTACTCACATTTTGTTTCGTAATTAAGCTTTATCGTAAAGACTTTAATTAAAAACAATATTTGATTGTGCAGAGCTCTTAACTGGAGGATATTAAACCCGGATGCAAGGCTTAATGAGTTTTGTAGCATAAACTCAATTTGGTATTAATGGGTTTGGTACACCGAAAATATCCTGAGGCCTGCTACTAATCCCAGGCGTTGCAATATGTGGTACTTTACGTCAATTAACAGACAACTTATGGTCGAACTTTCTTTGAATCAAAGTTAAATCTGTTATGAAATTCGTGGTTGTCGTAATTGCGGCTGTCCTTATTAACCTAACTACGTGTGACTGTGGAAGTGAAGAGTGATGCAATTCATTGTAAAAATGTTTGGTCCTGCTTGTCACTGATTTTTCCCTCATCAGACTATGCGTTACTTATTTTCGCATATTTATAAGTCTGGAAACCTTTTCTTGAAAATATTTCCTAAAGTGTGAGGCAAAAGTAAAAGTAATGTGAATGACCCGTAATTTTTGCAAATGTCGTCTAATGTAATTGTTTCTTGACTTTTATGTTACAGTCAGATAGAGAATTATTATTTTATTTACCTTCAAATACATTTCCGTGAAAACAGAGTCCTTTTTTTGTTCATTTCTAACAAAGAAAATAGAGTTGAGTTTGAATTCGAATTTGCTGACGGCAGAACCCTCATACATTTAGCTTAGTACATGCGATATATAAACGATACATAAACCTACCAACAAACTTAAATCTAAGGTATAATAAACTTAACCAAGTGGACAAAAGTTTAACGTATAAGGATGTGTAAGGGTTGAGCCGTTGCGGGGGGGGGGGGGGGGGGGGGGTGGATTTATAGTATAGAATGTCCTCGAACAGTTTTGGAGTGTGCGAAAGTTTAGCATTGGGACGATCGTTAGGAATATTGTTTTTAAGACACTTTTTAGTGTCAAAATAACCGGGAGATTATAGATCATTGAAAGCGGGATAGAAAGAGTGGAGGAGCATTTTGTTAAAAAGACGGCAGCGAGACCGTTTGGGCTGGGGCTGAACTCATGTTTCAGTTGGTTTAATTCATCGTCAACTTGGTGCTCTTGAAAGGTGCTGAGACACGAAAGGAGAAATCTTGCTGGTCTTTGAACTAGGAAGGGTCAGGGTCAAAAGAGTCAACTGTGAAGGTTTGCTTAAGGAATGAAGCATACAGATTGGCGATAGTTAATGGATCGGTTGCAGTAATCGAGTTATAGGAAAGAGAAGTGGGGTAGGCATCAGATTTGCGATTGTGTTGCGGATTCGCATTCGAAACAACCGGCGAATTCGCAATATTTAAATTTGTGGCATCACCTTTAACAATATGTGGCATCACCATTAACAATGTCAGCAATCAGCTGACATTTATGAATTCTGTTGGTTGTCACTTGACAACCATTTTTATGTTTTCTTTCCCTTTCGTTGTTAATCTCTTGAAGACACAAGCCGCAATTCATTTCCAATCCTAGGAAATAGATAGCATCAAATAAAATAACTCAGTTTTTATTAACTCAAATCAACCCTCGTGGATTCTTCTTTTGTTTGGGACGATTCTCTTGAGAATTCCTGTTAGATTCTGGATTGCGTATCACTTTAAAGGTATTCTTTGCTATTTTCAAAGTAATTTTCAGACTATTTTAGAGTCATCATCACACGCCAGGAGACACCATCGTGTTCCTGACGCAGCCCACACCAAACCATCAACCCTCTGTGTGTGGAAGGTGTGTCGACTCGGATCACTATCTTGTTGGTACGGTTTTCCGAGCGCGCGATTGCCCTACGGAGACGTATTGCATCCGCGGGTCAGGTTCGAATCAACACGGCTGCCTTACACAATGAGAATACCAGTAACACCTTTCGTCATGCGTTAAGACAACCCTCGAAGAGCTCGACGGAGGGAGAGTAAGTCCTGGGGCCAGAATGCCGGGCGTAGAAGAGAAATGGACACGCGTTAAGAATACTGTCATTAGTACTACCAACTCCACCTCAGGCAGTAGTCGTAGAGATCGGAGCGGAAAGAGAGGATATTAATTGTTTTAATTATGTAGCAATTATTATTGCACCGTGTGAGAAAATAAATCAAAAAAAAAGTTCGAAAAAATTTTTTTCTAAGGACTTATTGAATAGTCTAATATCGACCAAGTGAATGCTGCAAAATATACGTACATTCGGGCATGTGCCACAATATTTGCTATGACTTTTCGCAAAATTACTAGCAGTAACTTGTCTATTTCTCACATGTTTCCTTCTGTGGTCATATGGGAATCTCGAAAAAAATAAATAAAAAAGGGGCGTTAGAATATACTCACAGCTAGGCCAGCTTGTCGTAAGAGGCGACTAAAGGCCGAGTGGTAGCCGGGGTCCCAACGCCCCATCAAGCTTTCGGCTCCATGAAATGGTCGGGAGAAATCCCTGGCCATCTTTCGGGGGTTGGCTGATGGACCGGTTCAAGAAAATGTTGGTTAGGTGGTAGTCGGTGCCAAGGTGAGATACCATCCCGTCACGCTGTACATTCCGCGATATCGCTGAGAGAAATTTTCGATGGTGTTTCGAATGTGTGGCGGATGGCCCGGACTGACACGGGGATAAGTCATGATGGTACCTCCTTATATAAAGAATTCCGGAGGTAAACTAGTCTCCCATTCGGATCTCCGGGGGGGACTAGGTCATGGGGAACACCATGCAGATACCATGATAAATAATGAAACTTTAAGAGGTTCGTCATCGCATAACCGGGCTCGCTCTTGAGGCTCGGCCCACGCTCAACTGGTGACGGCATTTTGTAACATCAGGGGCATTGGTTTCACCAATACGAATGTAAGCGCCGCCCACCAATATTTGCAAACAACGAAACCTGATATCCTTGCCCTAACTCAGACCCAGATCGATTCGTCAACTGATTCGACATATCTTCGTTGCTCAGGATACGACTTACATTCGAGATTCCGTTTTAAGGGCGGAGTCTGCGTCTTCGCGCGGTCCAATCTGGCTTCCAGAGGATGGAGGCGTCGTGCTGAGGAATTCCGTTAAATTTCTTTGTTGTCTTTACCGCTCCCCGAATGACGATCGACCGGCGACATTTTTCGAACATCTTTCATATACCGTCGACTGGATACAGATCAACCACCCAGCTTCTGAAATTGTTGTCCTTGGAGATTTTAATGTGCACAATTCCGGCTGGTTGTTACATTCTAACAGAACTGAGGAGGCTGGGAGGCTGGCTTGACTCAACTCGTGGGGGAGGCAACGCGAGTGCCGGATGCCCGAGGCGATTATGCGAACACCCTGGATCTGTTTCTGACATCCGAACCGAGTATTTATACCGTAGAGGTTTCTGCGCCACTGGGAAACTCAGATCACTGCTTGGTATCTGTCGCGCAAACCCTTGCATATCAAGCGAATAACCGGCCTAGGCAGCTTCGCCATGTGTGGAAGTATGGGGCTGCTAACTGGGACAATTTGCGGGATTTCTTCGCATCCTCTGCGTGGTCCGAGGTGTGCTTCGGAAACTCCGATGTTAACGCTTGCGCGGAGTCAGTATCAAAGATTATTCTTCTGGGGATGGAGATGTATATTCCACATTGCATCAAACGAAGTTCATATGATAAACCGTGGCTTGACAAAAAATGCAAAAAATAGAGCCTTTAAGCAATGGCGCTCCAATCCCACCGATGTTAACAGAAAGAATTTTGTTAGAATCAGAAACGCGTGCAACCAGGTGATTGATACCGCGAAGAAGGAGTACAACGACACGGTGATCAATAAGCTCCGTCGGTGCTCAACTGGTTGGCGCTCCTTCTAGTCAATGGCAAAAGCTCTCAGCGGTAACTTCGCATCCTCCTCTTTCCCTCTGTTGGTGACAGACAGCTTGACGTTAGTCACGAATCCAAAGGATAAAGCTGATGTGTTCGCGAATTTATTTTCGGCGAATTCAAACTTCGATCCCGGCCTTTTGCAGCCACCTGTGATCTCGCCGGTACGGTCTTCGATGCGGTATGTGGGATTTCGTCCGCGTACTATTCAACGCATTCTACGTGAACTGTATTGTAGGAAGGCAATCGGCCCAGACGGAATACCAGCAATAGTCCTTAAGAACTGTGCTCCAGAACTATCGCCGGTTCTTGGCAGACTCGTCCGCTTATCTTATGCACGGAGGACCTTTCCTGCCTGCTGGAAAATCGCTCGAGCTCAGCCAATCCCAAAGACAGGAAAAAAGTGTCTCGCACAAAATTACCGTCCGATAGCATTACTGTCTATTTTATCTAAGGTAATGGAAAAAGTCATCAATACAGAATTGGTTAAGTATTTGGAGTGCAACGGACTTCTGAATGATCGTCAATACGGATTCCGTGGCAGGCGGTCCACAGGAGACCTTTTGACTCTTATAACCGATATATGGACATCTGCGATTGAACGGCATGGTGAGTCAAGGGCGGTCGCATTGGATATCTCCAAGGCTTTTGACCGCGTCTGTCACGGGGCATTGCTGAGCAAACTTCGTTCATATGGACTTTCCCAACAGCTTTGCGACTGGACGAAGAGCTTCCTCGAGAAACGATCGATCCGGGTTGTTGTGGACGGCGAGTGTTCGGATCTGTATCCTGTTAATTCGGGGGTGCCCCAAGGCTCTATTTTGGCTCCAACCTTGTTCTTGCTTCACATAAATGATTTGTTGGAGACAACGGATAACAAAGTGTTCAGTTTTGCGGATGATAGTACGCTTGTATCCTCCTTTTCGAGTGATCGGCTGATTGGTGCATCAACGTCACATCGGCTGAGATGTAGACAGATTGACTCTCTGAATCAGGATCTGGATAAAGTCCTGCAGTGGGGAAGGGCCAATCTTGTCGACTTCAATGCAACGAAGACCCAGAATACAACATTCACAAAGAAAAATTGATCATCGGTTACACAGCTGATGATGTATGGCCGGGCCCTCGAGGCTGGGGAAAGTTTGAGATTGCTCGGCGTCACGGTTTGTGGGAATATATCATGGCATGAACACGTGACGGGTATCGCCAGGTCAGCCTCAGGAAAATTGAGTTATCTTTTTAGAGTCAAGAAATATTTTACTCCGGCCCAACTTCTTCTCCTATATAAATCCCAAATTAGACCCGCGCTTGAATATTGCTCTCATGTTTGGAGCTCGGCTCCTTAACATACCCTCGACCTACTTGAGAGTATACAGAGACGAGCGATCCACCTGATCGGGGACTCGGCGCTGACGTCGGGACTACAGTCGCCATCACATCGAAGGCGCGTAGCCGACCTCTGTCTGTTTTACAGATATTATCACGGGTGCTGTTCTTCGGAGACTCTTGGTATTGTTCCACGTAATTCGGTTTATATGCGTTCCACAAGACAATCCGACGGATTGCACCCGTTTGTGGTTCATCTCCCGACGGCGCGAACATCCCTGCATCAGAACTAGTTCCGTTACAGAACGGGGAAGCTGTGGAATTCCCTTCCCACGCGAGTGTTCCCGGAGCGTTACAACCTGCAACTGTTCAAAAAGAACCGCAACAGTTATTTGATGACGGCGCTATAGGCTCGCCTCTCCCGAGAGAAGTCTAATAAAAAAAAAAAAAAAAAAACCTAATAAGTCTGAGGGATATAATTTCTACCGAGTATCTCATATGGTTCGGGTCGAGTTCTGCAGGGTGGCCCCCTCCCGATGGAACCATATGCACACCAAATTCAATTCATCAATTTGCGGATATAAGAATTCATTAACAACAAACAAGATTGGTTCACAACCTGTGTTGTTTTATAGTCTACAAGACTAATTTTATATAAAAAAATTTTGCCAGAGATTGGACTACAGTCATAACTACCAAGTAATCTAATCTAAAAAATTGTTGTAGTACATTAATCCTGCGGGTTTACAAGAACTTAAGTCTTATTTGATGGCGCACTTTTATATAAAACTTCTACTGAACAGCAATATCTCCAATGTCCTTCAAGGGATTGCGTTTCACATTTTAATCCGATAAGAAAACGACCAAACATTGGCCTCAATTTGCAATAATCGAACGAATTACACGCAAATATCAAATAATAAGCTCTGTTCTCGACGTAACTAAAATCCTTTTGAAATGCTCCTTAAAGTGATAGCATATATCGTTAAAGTGTAATGTCCACTTGACTGATATTTATCCACATCCGGCATCCAGTTAGGAGAATCTAAATGGTGAAAAGTGATTACCGAAGCAATTCAAAGATAAGAAACACCGTTGTCGCTTCATATACTCGACCCAGCCTCTCATCCGTAATGTGATCCCATTTGCTACCGTGACTAGTACACCTCTCCTCACCCCAGCGCAGACATTTTCTCCGACAAAAGTCGAAAATCATGTTGACAACCAATGATTTTGACACTTCACACCATTCACTGAAAATTGCTTTCAGTGCGAGAGAGAAAAAAGAAAAGGGACAAACAGCATAGTTCTCCTCCCCTAGAGAAGACGAAAACGAGTCCCAGATCCATTTATGCTCCACAGCTAGTCTTTGATCCTATCCCATCCAGGGTCCCATTCTATTGCGGTGTTCCCTGAGCAGTGTGTGCTAATGCCGCGTCGTAACGGGCTTCTTATCGTTTGTCGCAATTTCCTAAGACCACTGACGATACCACAAAGCAGGAAGTACCATACAAAGTACTTTTAACGTACACATCCTCCTGCCACATTCGTTCTCCATGTTTCTTCGAGATTGGAGCACAAGGAAAGGACATCAACGACGAGATTGTAGTAGCAGTGAGCGTAGCTGCGGTAATGGCCGCTTAAAAGGAATTTTATGACATCCTGCATTGAGGAGGTTGTAAAACGGGAAATCTTACATGAGTTTCCGACAGAAAAAAATGAGAGGGATGTGAAAAACGGAAAAGTGATGGCAGTCAATGTGATACTTTGTCGAAATGACACCAAAAGGAGGAAGACAACGGTGAGCTCATTTTCTAGTTTGCACTTTTGCTTCCTCCGGCCGGGTTAATAGGAAAATGATACCCTGGGTGGCTATGGGCTACAAACCGACAACCGGAGACCATCCAGGGTAACAGCAGACTTAAGTGAAAAGCCATAAAATGCTTTTGCTGTTTGAACTTGCACTTTTTTCCCTTCGACTTTGGTAAGTGTAATGCCGGATCCTTAAATGTGTCTCCGAGGTATGTACTACTTGTGGCTATAAGTGTTGTCGCCTTTCCGTCCTCCATTGAAATGTGTTGTTAGTTTTCATGTTATTTTTTCCTTCGCCTTTTTCTATGTAAACACTTTTTTGGTGGGGATGAGTGCCGGAGGATACAGCGATTCACACATTGTTCTGGGATTCAAACTACCCTAGTGGTAACTGAAGAGAAAAACCCGGTTTGGCAAGTGGGTAGAAGGTGCTCGTATTAGAATTCCTTCAAGAGGTTAAGCGTTGTGTACGTATTGACAAAGGAAAGCATCTCGATTATGTCGTCCGCGTCCTAAAAGGTACAGGGACTATGTCTGAGAATGTGAGACATGTTGAACACATCCTGTAAATTTGGAACGCAATAAAACGTTCGTGGTATGTGGATATGTTACACTGATTGTCCTACTGCAACTCTTCAGTGCACAACTCTTTGGGCTGATGTGATTTTAATTTAGAGTTGTCATTTAATTACATAAGTTGACTTGCAATTCCTAAGGATGAAGGTGATCCTTTCGAAGTACGTAGAGAAACAGAACTAACCACAAGTCGTGAAGTTACATCCTTTTGTATTATTTTATCAGGATTAATTAAATACTTTAAAATGATATCCATTTACGAAATGCTTTTGATCGCATTGATTATGATGTAGCGACCAAGAATAACCAATAGCGAGCCTTGCAACATTCCGCGCCAGTGAACGCACCCGACTTGGTGGCAGCTATTGATCAGCCATCCGGGTTTCTCGACCTCCTTCCGGTCTTTCTTCCCTGGGTCGCAGCAGCAGTAACAGCGGACTCTAGTATAACAAACTAATTTGGATATCGATCTAAGAGTAGCGGCAGCAACAGTACCGGACTCTAGTAAAGCAAACCAATTTGGATACCACTAAGTTTCATGTGCCGGCTTGGTAGAAATTATTTTGTACATTTAAGTGATACAGTGACTTAAAATTAATTTTGTAACAACTGTTTACATGTAATTATTATAATAATACATACATTTTCCAAACAATGTTTCAAGAGTTACAGGATAGATGTGTGTTTATATATTTAGTAGTGTTTCGTGTTCCTGGCCCCCACTTGGTAGAAACCTTGACGTGGTGCGGAGGCTTAAATTACAATGAATCACTCAGGCCATACTGGCGGAAGCATATGCTTCCAGTAGGGCCACCCATGTCAGACAGGCTAGCGAGGAGTAACACACAAAGATCTACCGCCCCTAATCCAGGGTGTTACGCGTCACCGTGCCCATTGGATGGTTTGCAGCCAGGGGTATACCGGCCGTATTATAACGGCAACTCTCTGACACCGGGTCGAATCAGAGCAGTAAGCAGACTTTACCATACCAAAGAGGGGCTCTGATACGGCGGACTATTTAAAACCCCAAGACTCGTGGGATCAAAAATGAAGAGTCAATATGCATAAAACAATCCCACGAAAAACCCGGTAGGCGTGTGATGAGCCGACACTAACATAAGGGAACAATTCTTCGTGAAAACACCGACTCGGCAAAAAGAAGATGTAGGGAACAACGGAAAAAGTGGTATATACGCGTCGGGACGTGGAATGTTTGAACGTTATATAAACCAGGCGCGATACAAACGGTCGTAGAAAACGCGACACAATATAAAACGGTCATCGTCGCGCTTCAGGAAACCCGACTCCCACATAAAGTTATCGAAACCAACGGGTTTCAACTGGCGTGTGGAGGTAGCGATACACATAACCTCGGAACTGGCTTCATCATAAGCAAGAAGATTACACGCCATGTAAAAGATGTGCAATTTATTAATGACCGAATGTCGGTGCTGAAAATACAGGGACCATGGTACAATTATATATTTATAAACGTACACGCCCCAACAGAATCTACGGACGAAGAAACGAAGGACACGCTCTACGAGACCCTAGAGGAAGTATTTGAAGTGACCTCATCATTCTATGTTAAAATCCTCCTCGTCGATCTCAATGCGAAAATTGGCAAGGAAGATATCTTCCAAACAACTATAGGTAAAGAAAGCCTACACGACATTTTAAATGATAATGGAATTCGAATTATCACATTCGCAGCGTCAAAAGATCTGGTAGTGAAAGCAAATCCATAAAGCTACATGGATATTACCTGACGGCGTAACGCGTTACTAAATAGACCACTTCCTCATAGATAAAAGACACCACTCGAATATCCTTGACGTAAGATCATATAGAGGAGCACAATCTAAACCTCTTCAAATTATCCGCCCTCGGCTTCGAACCTGGATTGCTGAAATGGATTTGTGGCGGTTCCGCCAAACCCCACGGTTCGTTTTCCTGAAAGACCCCTATAACCTTCCCCAAACTCATAATTTCGCTAATGCAAACGCATTAGCACCTTAAATGCTTTACGCATCTAGGATTATCTAAGGATAATCTAAAAAGTCCCTGTAAAAGAATTCTTACCTTTTCTTGCATCTCTTCGCATACAATTCCTGTAAGAGTTCTTTATTACCTTATCATAAATTACTTGAAAGAAAATTCATCGGTTCATATATAATACAACCCCATATCAGGAAATATTACCCTTGCGTCGCCTATTCCCAGCTTCATTCATGTGTACAACAAATCCCTTTTCATACACATTGGCTGGCGACCTTTTTTCCCATCAATAAACAACCCAAGCAGCTGCATATAATTAGCGCAATAGACGCTGAAACTATTTTTCCTAGCACGCAATGTGCAAACAAAAGAACGCTGTCCTTCAAAGGTTTTCTATCGATACCATAAACAAGCCACATCGTATGTGGTATCCTAAATGCAATTCCCATTTAATGAGTTCCAGCTTATTTATTTACCTGACCCTAATCACAGACCGATGCATTAGGTCGCTTCTCCTTTGTTCTTTTTCCCTAGCTGTAGGGTTTGTTTATCCTTGCTGGAATGCATCGATAAACACGGTGATACATACATTCACACATACACACCACTGCATCAAAAGATCGCGTTTACTTGGCGGCCACACCCTTAAGAGAAAAATGTTCTCTCTCTCTTCCGTTCCTTAACCCTAACCGAGGATGGAATTCAAACCAGGGTTCTATCCTCGAGGAGTCACATTTCAACCACTAACGGTTGCACATCGCTGGTTCGCGTTGCCCCCTTGGTAGAGTGAGCATGGGGTGCATACCGGAATGCACCCCAGAGTCGAAGTCGGACGCAGGCAAATACATAACTCTTGAAACTGTGTAACTTAATTTAACAATAGTTTTTTTGAAAATGTATAAACCATTTGTAAATGGCATTAACTGTCGAGTGTCAAAATTTAGCGGTTTACATCAAAATAAAAATCACCAATACAACATCTCAGTGCGTTTTATGTGTTTTCCTTCCTGCCGGACGTACGGCGTTTGTCTTTCTTTTGCCTCCCATTCCTGTTTACTCGGCGAACAATCACCATAGTGAACAATAGTGATGATGGGGAAAAAGTGAACCGTGTGCCCGTGTTCGGCATAATACTTCTCCTCCCCACAGATTCCTTCCTATCTAAAGGACATTCTTTATTCCGTTCGGGTCAGGTCCATGATATCCAACCCCTTTCTTGCTGCCTCTGGGGTCCCTTAAGGTAGCCACCTGGGTCCTCTCCTCTTTATACTGGCTCCTAATGACATTGATGACATCATTAAGAATTCCAACTTGTCCCTAAACGCTGACGATACCAATATATACAAGATCATCTACTCACCTCTTGATTGTGCAGTGCTGCAATCAGACCTTGGCCGATTCTCGACTTGGTGTGACAAAAATTGCTTTGTGCTTAACATCGCCAAATGCCAATCTATAACCTTTTTCCGTAAGTGTATTCGGTCATCCCCACGTCCCTATTCGCTTCATAAGCACCTCCTTAATCATTGTCCGATCTATTCGAGACCTCGGGATCCTTTGCGACAGGGAGCTTAACTTCCTCTCTCACATTGATGAGACGATCCGGAAAGCCAATTCTGCCCCCGGATGTGAAACGTGAGACGATGCTCTAAAGACTTCTCCGACCCTTACGTTACTCGATCCTCATACCTTACCCTCGTCCCTCCACTCGTTGAATATGCTAGCCAGATATAGTCTCCTTATCACAAGATACATATATGTAGAATCGAAAGTATTCAACGTCGCTTCCTTCGGTTCGCTCTCTGAAAGATGGGATGAGAAACCCCCTTTAGTCCTTCCCCGTACCGCAAATTAATAAACTGCTAAACCCTTGAGGACAGTAAGGTCGTGGCTGACATAGTATTCATTCATCGGGTGCTCTCCCGCTCGGTCGCCTACCTCTTGAACTTAATTCCTCTGAACACAAACCCTCGAAATACGCGAAATACCCGCCTTCTCTACATTTCCCCCCACCTGACCTCTTATGGCCTCAATGAGTCCCTTTCGCGGATGCTGAGAAATGTCAACTCCAATTCCACCTTATTTGACTTCGATCGTTCTACCCATACTTTCAAGCACCCCCTCCTAAACCATTCTCACCACCAATCTTACTTTATTACTATAACCCACCTCTAGCCCCTACTCCAGCCTTCTTAATTTGTCCGGGTTACCTTAAGTTACCCTAGCTAAGATAGTTCTTAAGCTCTCTAGTTTGTAACTTATATATACTTTAATTGTGGGAAATTATGTTGCTTGAAATAAGTTACTACATGGGGTGGTAATCCCACTAAACTTGAACTTAACATCACATGTGACGATACGCTTCAAGAAATCCTCCCCTTCTTGTTGAAACCGATCCAGAAGTCTCCTCCTGATCTCCGACTTGACCTGTTTTTGATTTACGGTCAATAACATCGGTACCCATCTAACAGAAATTTTTGAAACTAAGGTCATCAGTGATAATGGATTGAACACTTCCATAGCTGATACCCACCTCTGAACACAATAAGTTCTCGAACGGCAGAGATGTTGTCATCTGTATGACTTGTCCTTGGGCGTTGATCATGACTTTCGTTTTCGATACGTTGTCGCCCACTTTTAAATTCTCTGGCCTACGTATACACACGATTCTAAAACAGTGTATTATCACTAAGCCATGCCTTCAATCGAGAAAAAATATCCGAGGGTTTAACGCCTTCATTTGTTAAAAATGTTATAATACGAGTAATCCGTTGCCCAACAGACCTATGTACCTCTTGCTAGCTCATGGCTGTACTGACTACAAAGTCGGGCACGACTGCTAGCCAAGCCGAATCGTCTACTCCTCATAAACCAAACAACAGCCACGCACAAGATTATCTAGCTCGCAATTTGTTGCTAAGCAAAAAGTAAAATTACCGTTTATATTTCGTATATCGTATATTTCTATAAGTAACTTTATATTACCGATAAATAAGACACAACTGTTAATGTATCACCTTTATGACTTGCGCCCAAAATTATAAAGATAAGTCGTTTTCAGGTCACAAAAATAGGGTCGATCAGAATAAGATCTTTCGTATTTGTCCCTCAACTCACAAGCTTGTTCCCAAGTAGGTATGTGGCGGTTCTTTCGAACGCCACTGCTTACCTGCTCAATTACCACCCTACTTACATGTTCATTTCCCACCAGGTAACCATTTCCACGCGCGTACTATTCTATTAAAAGCATGTACTTACCTGCCTTAAACATTCCATAATCACAGAAAAACCTGTGAAACATAATGTCTGCTGATATGAAAAATACATCAGCAACAAGGACATTCGCTACAAGGGCATAGTCGTGCGAATCGCACCATGTTTCCCAAAAGGCAAAATCCGGTTGCACATGCAGCAAACAACATTGCCCAATAAGTATCAAAGAAATACCTCCTAATGTGTTTACCACATACTACAGGATTTATTTCTTCCTTTTTGTGGTCACCTATACAAACGACCGATCGACCACCCGTCCGACAAGCGAAATTGTTGGCACCAGCCAAATGCCCTTGAAAACACGGATCGATACAACATCGCGTGTTCGATATGATTCCCTTACATTTTTCATGCGCATAGGACAAAGCATTTTCGAAAAAAAAAAAAAAAAAAAAAAAAAAAAATTGTGGCGAGAAGGCCGAATTTAGCGAGACAGGACATAGGTGTCCTTCATCTTGTCTCTGACTTGTGGTCATCTTGCGATAACCAGAATCACCCACATCCGTGAGGATGTTGGGCTCGGTCTCGCAGCATCTGAAAAGAGAAGAAAAAAAGGGGGGTATCCAAGGATAGTGTGGACAGTGTTAGTCCAACTGTTCTCTAACTACTTTTATAGAGGGATGGTGGGAAAGAAATCATACAAGACCGGTGGGTCTTGGGTGCGGTAGTAAACGCAGATCACGTCTTTGGCGTCTGATAATCTGCTCTTTGGTCGGTGTGTATGTTTGTGTTTGTGCCGTCTTGTACTTTGCGTTCATGTGTTTGGTTTGTTAATAGTATACCCTATGGGATGGGTCCAGAAATCCTCTATTATAGAGGGGAATGTTGTTGGGAAGGGTGGTTTCTTCAGTTTTGTACTGAAGAAGAAATTGTGGGGGTTTGATCCGAAGAGATCGAGAGAGAGAAGGGTCAAGAACGCAAGAGTCCCATACAAGTAGGTTCTCGCTGTTCTGAATGTTTTCGAGGTACTTATATGCTAATTGAAGCAAGTACCCTGTCGATAAGGGTAATAGAGGCGCCTTCGTATTGGGGAAAGTTGGGGTAATGACGACCGTCAGGCCTTCTAGAATGATTGGTGCACCTTCTGAGGAGTTTCTTTTCGAAAACCCGAAGTCTTTCCATTTGAGCCGAAGATATGCAGGACCATATGGGAAAGGCGTACGATATTCCAGATCGGATTAGCTGCTTATAGCAGAGAAGCTTAACTTTGGTGTCAACTTTGTTCCTCCACTTCAGGATGTTGTGCAGTTGCTTAGACCGACCGAGGCCCCTTTGGAGAATGTGGGTCACATGTTTGATGAAATTCATTTTTGGGGTATAAGTGACCCCGAGATATTTCATCTTGTCCTGTGGTCTAATCGTAGTATATCCCATTTTTATTCGAATATTCTGTGAATATCGAGAAGCAGGTTGGGAGTGTTTACTACTAAGAATTATGGCTACTGCTTTGGATGGATTAAGTCGGATTTTCCATCGACTGTAATACTGATACAGTTCGTCCAAGTGACGGTTGAGTCGATTTGTTGCGAGGTTAGGGCCTTTGGTTGACGTGTACACCAGGACGTCATCCGCATAGCATATTTGGTTTACTCTCCCGTCCACGGGGCGGGGAATATCGGAGGTGTAAATATTGAATAAGATGGGGCCTAGAATGGAGCCCTGTGGTACGCCTGCAGCGGCGTGAAAAGTTCGGAAAAGCTTTCCATTCATTCTAACTTGGAAGGTTCTGTTTCGAACGAACTGGTAGATGATGCTACATAGTGTTCTACTGAGGCCAGTATTCAGTAGTTTAAAAGCGAGACCTTCGATCCAAGTCGTATCAAAAGCTTTTTCAATGTCTAGGCTTACCGCAACGGTGGGTTCCTTATTAAAGAGCCGCACGCAGACGTGGTTTTGAAATAAATTGAGAGCCATAGTGGTGCTGTGCGCTCTTCTAAATCCGAATTGGATATCAGGTATTAGGTGCCTGGCACTGACAAAGTTATTTAGCTTCTCGTATATGAATTTTTCATATATTTTGCTGATGCAAGTGAGAAGCAAGATAGGGCGAAAGCTTGAGGGGTGATACGTAGGTTTCCCAAGTTTTGCTATTGGACAAAGCATTTTTGCACACACACGCATGGCGATTTATACCATGGGACGCCGGTAAAAGCGCGCCCTAACAGCGTGGGGCCAACACAATGATGTCGAAGGAACATATCCATTTATGGAAGAGGAAAGTAGACGATCAACAATAATGCGTTACGCACACGTTGATCGTGCAAATACTTCAACCCTTTTCGTAGCAGAGATGCTCGCACCTACTGCGAACTTTAAATGAGATGTATGCTGTGTCTGCATATTTGCGGATACACACGATGAGCAGCAAAAGCAATGATCGTGTGTGAGTTTCAACCCCCTTTTGTGTTGAACAAAACGCAAAAGGGTAAATTACCAAATATGGTTATCGAGGCGATGATGGAATATGTGGTATTCTACCGCTTCGATGAGCTTATTTAATCGCGAATTGGATTCCGTGAGGGCAGGTTGTGCCCTCACGTTAAAATACACATCTCTCGTGGGGTGGCCCAAGAGATTCTAGTCTGAAATTGCGGTTGCTGGGAACGGTCGATTAATTCAAGATTGTCCATGTGAACAGTGCGCCAAACGATTAATTCAAGAGTGTCCGTATAGACTGTGCACCAAAAAGTGAATTGGCTTTTATATTGTTGTTTGAACGTAATTCAGTTTTATCCGAACAGTGCACCAAAACGAATCATCCTGTACATTGTTAGTATGAACATTTACTTTATTTTATTTGAACTGTGCACCAAAAAGTGAATTAGCTTTTATATTGTTGCTTGAACGTAATTCAGTTTTATTCGAACAGTGCACCAAATGAATCATTCTTTACGTTGTTAGTGTAAATATTTAATTTAATGTTTCTGGACAGAGAATAAATAAAGATAAGATAAATAGATCATTCTTTACGTTGTTCGTTTGAATATTTAATGTAATGTTTTCTGAAAAGAGAATAAATAAAGATAAGATAAATAGGAAGCAGTCAGTGTTTTAAACCTGAGGAGCCAGAGGACTTGAGAAGACGTTGGACAAGCGTGGTGAACCTGTGCCCCTGTGGCACCCGGGCGTCTGCCTTACCACGTAAAAACCCACAGGTATACACCACAAGTGAGTAGATTGTAGTTCGTTAGACTTCGTAGCACGACAGGTGAGCCATACCTATAATAATCTTTCGCTGTGATTCGCATTGCTGCAAATATAATTGTGTCACAACATTCTCTTTGTTAGTTTCGATATCAGAATTGATGTTAATAACACAAAATATATTATATAACACAATTAATTTCTCACTCCATCAATTATTCAATAGTTTGAGAAATTATATCAAGTCAATTTAGCCGATGCGACTCGCACAGTATCTAAATGAATACTGTTTCATAGAAAAAGAATAAATTCAAGTGGACCTCTTTTGTATACGCTTTTAAGATGCACTAGACATCTTTGAGAACTCGGGGAACAACCAAGAAAAAATGCTCCTTGGGGAAGCTTGCTGACAATAGCCCGGACCGATGGCTGGATTTAAGTAAACAAGTAACGAAATGACGAGAGTAGCTGACTCCATACATCATTTGTGAACACATATGATGTACTCAATGGAGTCTGGCTGCATATCAACATTTATTAGAATGAAGAGAAACAGAAAAGAGCATAAACATATTTCATGGGGGTGGTTCGCTGGATTTTATTTCCTTATCAGAATGGACCGGCGGTTATTGAAGTTCAAGGGATACTAATTAAGGACGCCGGCCCAGCGAAATAGGTTCGGCTCTGTATCTTTAAAAAATGCACGCGTTCTGTAAGGTGTTATCATAAAGCATGAGCGACGAATATTTTTCGCAAAATTCAAACTTCTCAATCATATTTCTGTCAGGTGAAAATATTTGAAGGTTTGATAGAAAACGAAGTTGTCGGGGTAGAAGATGAAGTTGAAAGTGGGCCAAAACACATTGTCGTCTCGTTCGACGCAACTTTTTTGTTTGTATCACCATCTTTGGAAAATAACTCATACACTAGTGTGACAAGCAACCTTTAACTTGCTTAACTTAATGTAATGTGGTTTTGACTTCGTAATTTTGAAAAGTTGGTCAGGCTTTGCAATATACGCTCTCTAGTAGGGGAATCGAGGGAGGTAATTTAATTCTCGAGGCGTTCTTGCCACAAAGCCTCATAGTCAGGATATCGACACAGAGCAAATGAAATGAACACAATCAACTATCGAATTCATTCCCACCCATTTTGTAACGTGTTGTTTATAGAATAAGGAACGGCAGTTTATAAACAAAAAACTTCTTAATAGACTTTGACGAATTGATGTTTTCAAATTGTTATTCCATCCCATTATTGATCTCCCGACAATCCTTTCAGGTGTCGACTTCAATACTAGATGGTATGATAGCTTCGATATATAGTACTATAAGATTTACTAACGCACTCGCGACATAATCATCTACTGAGTGGTAATCGCCAATTACTAACTAGTTATCATTGTACCACTCAATTTACTTGCGTCAGGTTTTATCATTAAAATTAAATAAAATATAAATTTCACGTTGCATCGTATTATACAAAATGTTGTGCTATTCAAGGCTGGTCTCCCTTCAAATTTGGGGTCCATTACGCATACGATTAATGGAACTCCCCACAAAGTATTTGAGTTTCCGCTGGACAGTACGTTCAGTTAATTTTATTCACAATAAATCTGTCAGCGGACACAGCCATAAATCGTATAAATACGTCGTAATTAATTTACTAATCAAAACAACTTGGCTGTGTCGCTTGGGCCCAGGTTCCTCCGGCTTGCTGGCCGTCGCTTTCAAGTTTAGCGAACCAAACTGCGTCGAGCTAGCGGGGTGTAAACATGTACATTGGCGTTTTAGGAACCTATGCGTCGGGGAAAGAGAATTTTGAAGGACACACAATTTGGTTCTTATAATTTGGTTTTCGTTGCTCTGAAAATTGGTTTTCTGTGCGGAACTATAAAACTATCAGCAGCGTCTTTAGCGAACACTTTGATAAAACTAGAGCAACAGGGTGTAGGTTATTTTTTGATTGTCCCACCTGCTGATAGATATGATTTGTAGATTTTGAAACGTGCCATGAATCTGTCATATTTTATCGGCTATAAGTTGAAAGTTTCATTTGAAAGATATCCTGTGTATTGAGAAAACTTTACTGGATGTTCCAGCAAGGTGTTTCCTTTTTTTGAAATCGGCGTGTTTTAAAAAAAAAAACAAAGGTGTTCTGTGCGCAAGGTAGGCAAAAAATTGACAAAAACAAGACATTTCTGGAGGATTTTTAAGAACTATAGCTGGTATTCTGTCCAAACTGATAAGTGCATGGACTCAGGTTGTACAAGGGTTATCACAAGTGGCTATAAAGGAATACGATTTTTTTTTACACTAACGTCCACACAAAAAGACTTTTGAAGTACCCTTAAATGTCAGAGCACAGTGCCAACGAAAGAAGAGGAAGTGGATAAGGAAAGGAAAGGTATCGATGTACATTGGTATTAAATGCCTGGACATTACAACGACGAGGAAACACATGATCAGGTAGACCATTCCACATTCGTGTGGTTAGGCTAAAGAATGACTCTCTCTGTTTATGATATGTGCGCCTGAAGTTGACTTTCAATGTGAACTGATACGCATTCTCAGATTAGCGGGTATCGCGGGAAACTGTCTGAAAGGGCGGAACACATTCAGCAAGTTCAGTTGACCAACGACCGTGGTAATGTGAGGGTTCTTTAACCTTACGCAAGAACCGCCCACAATTCCAACCCCAACTCCCTTGCAAAACTGCAAACGTTAAGGACATTTAATGCACCTAATGCATTACCTAAAATTCCCTGTAAAGAATTCTTACCATTCATGCCAAATTCCCTGAAAAGAAATCTTTGCAGGCAAATGCATCATAAATTCGAAAACCTTATCGGCGCCCCTGTTTGCGAAGCGATTCTGCTGCACACGTGTGTAGCGTTTCTAACAGATACACACACAATACACAAGCAAGTAGTGAAGAACACCGAACAAAAACCGAATAAGAAAATGCATCAGAGCCGTATACCATAGCGATAACATAACAAATCCACATCAGTCGAATGTACTTGAGTTTAAAAATCGAATTCGTACACACGGCGTTGCTCTGATAGGTTGCGCTTTAGTTCAATTTTTGGTAATTCTAACTGTCATAGCGTCAGTTCGAATCACACGTTCTTCACTATCATCCCAAACGCTATAATTGGTGACTACGACGTGATATGTACACACAGCACACACTTTCCCATAGTAAACAGAACTTCACGACACGATCACGACTTCCGCATAGAGCATCAGGCACACTCACCTGCTCCGAGGCTCTCTCGTTCGGTCCGTCGTTCGCGCACGAAGCTGATCGTAACAAAGTTACTGAGGAGGGAGTAGTGTAGCGTTTCTAATAGATACACACACAATACACAAGCAAATAGTGAAGAACACCGAACGAAAATCCAATAAGAAAATGCATCAGAGCCGTATACCATAGCGATAACATAACAAATCCACATCAGTCGAATGTACTTGAGTTTAGAAATCGAATTCGTAAACACGGCGGTGGCCTGATGGGTTGCGCTTTGGTTCAATTTTTGGTGATTCTAACTGCCATAGCGTCAGTTCGAATCACACCTTCTTCACTATCGTCCCAAACGCTATACGTGCACAGCACATTTTCCAACCGACAAAAGAAATACACGCATTTGGCGTCTAGCCACCATGAATCGAATTCTTCAGCATACAAACATGCAAACAAAGAATTTGACCCTTGCCGCCAGCAAGATACGGAGCACATCACCATTGTGTACCGAAATTCCTTTTAGCACCAGTTGCCTAATTGCGATGCAGACTATTTGTAAAGCCGCATCCATGACCACTACGATGCCCTTTGTTCTATCCTCCAGTTTCTGTTTCGTTTCCCATGAGCTTTGTTGCATGAGTAAACAATGGATCAGTAGCACACTAGATAAGATCGACCCGGAGAGGTCCTCTCCAATTCACCACCAAAAAGAGAAACCACGTTTCTCTCAAGGAAAAGAAAACTCACCCTTAACTGAGAGAGGACTCACCAGAGTCTCTCGAGGTTAATCGCTAAGTACCTCAATGAATCGCTTTGCAACCACCAACGAGTGAAGTCGTTCTTCCATCCCCTGAAGCGTGCGCATGGTAGTCCGCACATCACGATTCAAATTTAGTCGCTGCGCGAGTTCTCCTTACTTGTTAATCCCTTACTTGTAAATTACACATAAATTCTCTGTTAAACGGGCATCAAATAGAACCTATTAATATAATCAATAAACAGTGTCGCGCATATACCAAAGTAACAATTAGGGTACATTAAATATTAATAAAATCTGAATGCATATGTCTCGGTTAAAACAAATTTGTATAACGAAAAATATTAATAAAATCTACTAAGTTAGCGTCAAAATTAGTATTGTGGACATTTCCTACATGTTAAGAAGTTTTAAATAAAAACACAAAAAGTTAAAATAAAAAACTGTTATAACCAGCCACATCCGAGTGTTTTATTTTGCATCAAGCATTAGGACGACTGAGTGCATCGGTAAGGATTATTTAGTGTGTTGTTAAGTGGAGTACTTCAAATCGTGACAAGTAAGTACAAAAGTGCATCTCCCACGCAGCAAATCTGATTAGGTATTCAGGGAGGCGAACATCAATCAAGTGACTAAAGAACGCGCAACCTGATGAACGGCGTGCTTGGATAAATTTGTGGCAAGTGTATTCATCCAACTGAGTGAAGTTGGCGGTTTGATTAGACATTGAACTTGTTAGGGTAGCTTTGTGAACCCGTGCCCGTGCCGGCACATAACTAAGACATTTCCTACATTAATACATATAGACAAGAGAAAGGAATGATACGTTGCGCCTATGTTTTAACGACGGAACTAAACGACTTACAGCTGGGTCCCCAATAACTTTCACTGCTGGTTTTTGCCTCCCGCCGAGCACGTGTGGCGCAGTTTTGGATACGCCTGACCAAATATGTTGTAGTGCTCTGAAAAGCCCCACCATCTCCTTTCCCCACACATGCATCCAAATCCCTACACCTAAACTTAAATTCCTGATAAACGAGTCAAATGCTAGTTTCAAAACAATTAACAACTCCATCACCCAACTAATTCACAAATCCATTTTCCTGATCTATCAAAATTGCTGCTTAACGAATCCAATGTTCGTTTACCACCCATACAACCAATTCCCCATAATCTCCAAATTAAAACAAACGCATGGTAAGTGGAACCAGATGTTCAATCACCATACCCGAATCCCAGTGCATGTCTTCATATGCCCTGCATATCCCAAATTTCCAGGAATTCGCCTAACCGAGACTTGTTAAATTGTCCATAATAGTTAGTTTTTCCGGACAAGGTTATTAGTCGTGCGCCAACCTTTATCGGGATATCGCTGCATGCATTGGTTCACTACTTGGCGGGTGCCAAAGTAGCTATCCACGGGTGTCACGTGGAAACTGCACGTTGTGGCGGAGTACGAAGCTGATTCACTTCCTTCCGCCATCGTCACTATAAATTCCGCAAATGTTTCACCAGACATTGTCCGCCAACTTATATACTTTTATTGTTGTTCGATTCAACTAAAATATTTCACTTGTGACTACTTCTGATTGACTTTAATCTTATCACCGCAGAACACCCAGTGGTGGTCAGGAAAGCACATTAGCAACGCCGAAGGAAAACACTGGAATATTAAAACACTAAGTAATGTGTTGTTTGTGATCTATTGATTTTTATTTTTAGTCTATGGTTGTGATTATTACACTTAACAGGTTTCAACTAATTTGGACGAAAAAAAACCCAAAAATGCTGTTAAAGGTTATAATTGGTCGGCAGTCCAAGTAAACGCCGTCGCCATTACGGAATGTACACGACACGTACTCGCGGAGACAACAACTCAAACGATTACAACGGAACTCACAAACACGCTCGACTACAATTGATTAACGCTTCCCCGTGCGCACCGGGGTAACAATAGGAGCAACGACCTGCTCAGGTCGAATGATGAAAATGGACTCAGCGATATTAATTCGCTGACAAGGGAATTCGGTCAGTGAAACTGGTTCTCTTAATTAAGGGGTGCGTTTTCCTATTCCAAGAGAGACGTAAAGTCTCGCATTGGAGTAACCAAACCGATCTTATAGAGGAGATCTTTACGATACACAATTGTGTACGTCGGTTCTTTTCATAGATCAAAGCCATGATGGAGAACCTGAAACACAAAGAAAAGGAAAAGGATCGTAGCGTTCTTTGTTTATGTAGAAGGTTACTGGGCAACGGATCCAGAGCTATGTAGGATAAAAGAAATTTATGACCTGTGAGTTCAACTGAGTAATCAAGTTGCAACTCATTAAATGGTAGATGTATTTGGGATACGTGTTGGTCATTGGATTGTTTGTGTATCGCCAGGATGCCTGCTGGTAGACAGCGTTCTTTAGTTTGCACTTAGTGCATTGGTAAGGCATTATTCTCAACGCAGATTGTGCTAATTACATGCATCTGCGTTGGACAGTTTATCGCTGGCAACAAGGGTTCGCCAGCCGATGCGTGTGTATGTAGTTTTTGTACACACATCGAGGCTGGGAAAATAGACGGCGCAATATTTATGGTCCCTGTCATGAAGGTTACATTGTATGTAAACCAAATCATTTGTTTACAGGAATTCGTCTAGGGGAATTTGTCTGGCAACGTATATGCCGAAATTGGTTTGGAATTCCTGATAAGCTAATAAATAAAACTTACAGAGAATTGGTATGCAAAGAGAATACATGAAAGGTAAGTTTTCTTTACAGGCACTTAAAGATCATAGATTTGATCTCTTTAATGCGTGAAGCATTTTCAGGTGCCATATACGATTGCATTGGCGAAAACTTATGCGTCATGGGATGAGGTAATGGGGGTTTTTAGGTAAGCGTACCGTGGGGTTTGGCGGCACCACCACAATGTCAACTTGGATTAAACAGGGACAAGGATCATCCTGGCCTGCGCCGGGTTGAAAGCACAGATTTTACCCTGTATGTTCGCATAAGAGTTCCTATATGGAGAGTTGTTTGGGCTGGTCAATGGGGACGTACAGTGTTTATATGATGGGTTTTGCTGAGGCTGTTCGTGATGATGATTGCAGTGAGTTTTAAAGGAACTTGACTCAGTCGGCATTGCCTTTAACACCGACTCTTACTTCGTAAAGGTGCTTTCACATTACCCAGATATGAAGACGATCGTTATTTTTGCATCAAGGCATGTGGTACGTGCATTTGCATTGGTGGACTTGGTGAGTCTCGAGGAACCGGCAACATTAATAATAGGGTGTGTAAGCTGTTGGAAATCATGTATGGAGAAGAAGTATGTACCTAACAAGGGCACGAGATTCCCTTCTTCCGCCATCATAAATTGTTCCACCGATACAATTTCGTGATTGTTAGAAAGTCAGCCGAAAATAACAATCACGATCTCCCAAAATGCTGACAACAATAGACGCACAGAAAGGAAAAGTACGCTGCAACATATTGGTGGAAACTGCAACACAGGAAAAGGAACGCACTGTTTTTATTTTTAGTTTATTTTATTGGAAACAAGCTATATTTATATTACTTTTGTTACGATATAAGGATTTTATGATATTTCGTTCGGTTAACACAACGCGCTGCCACACGACGTGGTAAAAACTACTAATTATGAAGTAGGGTATATACGCAGCTTCGGCGCGCGACTAGGGGCGGAAGTAACACACGACCTGCTCGGGCGGTGAATGTAATAGGACTCAGCGATAATGATCTCGTGCAGCGATGATTCGCTTCTTGGGGTGAGTTTATGATGTCGTGGTAGATATCCTCTCCAATAAGGATATCGTTTTTACCTACCGCCAGAGAAACGTAAAGTCTCTCTTGGTGGTATGTGTGCGATCGTTCAGATCTGTGTGGTTTACACGTGCTCGAGGGCAATGGGTAAACGAAGCAGACAGGAGGTAAAGACAAAAGGGAGAAATGACCAAATGCGCCGTTGGTAATGCGGGTCATTGTCTACGTGATGCGTCGTCGCTATTATCGACGTTGGGAAAAAAAGGTGCTAATAGGTTGGTGGACGAAACAAATCCCTTGCTAGCATTTGTATATGCAGGGAAATCCGTTTGTGGGAAACGGATTCTATATTTGCATTGTTTATGCTTTGAATTCAATTGATGCCAAGAGACGCGGAATGCGTATTTACTTTGGTTTGCACATTGTGCGAGTCAGAGAATTTTATTGCTTGGAGAAAAAGGTCGCGGCCAATGTGTACATAAAGAAATTTATCGTGCACATGGCGAAGTTGGGAAATAGACGGCGCAATATTTATGATCCCTGGTGAAGGTCACATGATATGTGAACCGAGGTTTTCTTTTCAGGGATATGCTGTTTGGAACAGAATTCTTAAGAGGAATTTAGAATTCAGATAAATGAATGCAGGAAAGGTAAGTTTTCTTTCGCAGGGACTTTTTAGATTGTAGTTTTGATCTATATAATGCGTGAAGCATTTAAGATGCTAATGCGAATTGCATTAGCGAAAGCTTATGCAGACTGGGTTGTGGTTATGGGGGATTTGAAGGTAAGTGCACCGTGGGGTTTGGCGCACCGCCACACATGTATACCGGTGGTTGAGGACAGAAGAAAACAGAGGTTTGGCTAGATGACATTGGTTATCATTCTGGATGCTGGCATAGTCATATTTGACGGAATGGAAATCACAACTAATGGTGGGGTGTGGTTCTATGGGTATTGTTAGTATTGTGCCAAGACACGGGCACCGGTTTTACTAACTTTCCAACGACGTAGAGAGAAGTCACGACACACCACGAAAAAAATGTCACTGCTTCGCCGAAGAAAGTAATGAAAAGAATGAAACACTGTATATTTTGTAGAGCACTGATTTTAATTGTTCGTATTAGTAATTGGTGATTAAATGTAATGGTGCTGCTCTTAAACTTAATTACAACACGCAGTAATGAAAAGAATGGAACACTGTATATTTTTGTAGAACACTGATTTTAATTGTTTGTATTAGGAATTAGTAATTAAATATAATGGTGCTGTTCTTAAACTTAATTACAACACGCACATTCCACTTTCGCGCACGTCTCTTTAATTGGAAAAGGTGCTTAAACTCTCTTATTATTTAATTTGAAAAACTAATCAATAAATACTTTCCAAACTCCAACGACCTCGGTAACGGTAGATATCTGACTGGTGACTCGAGCTCACCAAAGAAACGGAAAACCCTCAAAAGAAACTGAAAAGGAGGCGGAGTTACACGATTAACTTGAAGTAGTTAATCGTGATTGGACCGGACGGGGTAGTCATACATTACGCATGTGTGGGTATGCCATGCATACGATCGTTCGGCGACCGTGGTGGATGGAGGTACATCGCTAGTGCATTTTCTAAGAAAGTAAACACTAGCATGTGGGGTGTGAAAACCCGAAACCGATGATTTGGTCATCCTAATGGAAGGCCATAAATCATCATTTCGGTTGCCGATGATTAAACATTGCAACGAACATAGGGTGCAGCCATTGCCAGATGTTGTAAGTAAACATTTTCTGGCTGCTGGTGATCGTTGTTTGAATGCGGTCTCTGAACATGGGGACCGATAATTGGGAGCCAGCGATTGCTGGTAATCAGGGACATGTTTGGTTTGCTTCAGCAGAAACCTTGTCGGCGGTAGCAAATCAATAGGGGCAAATAGCCGCATGCATGTTATGCCGAGGGTAAACAAATACAACGAGTCACAAGGAACTCTTGTTGATTGTTGTTTCCATAGCTTAAGGCTATGGAAACGAGATGCCCTGGCAGAATGTATGCCTAAAGATAGGATTTCAGATGCCATGGCAATGTGATGATTTTGCCGTGGACTTATGCTTTTTATTTAGGAGATAATATACGCCTCGGGGGTGAATTTTCGATGCCACGGCAAGGTGATAAGCTTTGCCGTGGACTTAATGTTTTTTTAGGAAATAATGTACACCTCGGGGGTGAATATTCGATGCCACGGCAAGGTGATAAACTTTGCCGTGGATTTAATGTTTTTTCAGAAAATAATATCTGGCCGAGGGTGAGTTTTCGATGCCACGGCAAGGTGATAAGCTTTGCCGTGGATTTAATGTTTTCAGTGGTGGTGATGGAGAAAAAGGGGTTTGGAAGGAAATCCCCTACAGAATAGGTAAGCTGCCTAACAGAACTTCAAAACAGTTATCCGATTGGGTAACCGTAATAATTCCGGCGATTTGGCTGGGGGTAAATGCCGTAGCAAGGTTACGCAACCTTGCTGAATTTCGACCGAGAGGTAAGTCGTTCGCCTGGAATAGTGGGGATCGAGCGATGCGTGGCTCTTCGGGCCCTGAAAAGCCCCACATCACTCCCTCCCCAGTGACGTAGTCACGAAATAGGTAAGGCAGGTTAGGGGGTGGTTAGTTGGTTATAGGCGCGCGCCTGAGCGCGAGTACGGGGAGGTTGTGCTGGTGGCGTAGGAGCGGTGTCAGTAGAAGGAAGTAATTCTGGAGCGGAAGCTTCCAGAAAACAGGGCTTAAGCCTTTCGACGCTGACCGTGGATCGCTTGCCTCTAATGTCGATCTCGAAGACGCGGTCACTGATGCGGCGGAAGACTTTGAATGGGCCATCATAAGGTGGGTCGAGGGGTTTTTTGACCTTATCCACCCTGACAAAGACGTGCGTGCAGCTGTGCAGTTCAGGGTGGACGAAAAGTTTTTTGGAGCCGTGCCTGGTTACAGGGGTTGCCCTAACCTTACGTAGCAGGTCGCGGAGATGTCCCAATTCACGAAGTTGGTCACGCGGTGTTTCGCCATTCAGGAAAAGTTCTCCTGGAAGAAGGAGGTTGGTACCATAGGTAAGCTCTGCTGCCGAAGCACCCAGGTCCTCCTTAATGCTTGTCCTCAGGCCGAGGAGGACGGTTGGTAGGGCGTCAAACCATTGTGTGTCATTATGACACATGAGTGAGGCTTTTAGAGATCTGTGCCAGCGCTCTATCATCCCATTTGATTGCGGGTGGTAGGCGGTGGTACGACTTCTTTGGCAGCCGAGAAGATTTGTTAGCTGCCTAAAAATTGTCGCCTCAAATTGTGGACCTCGGTCCGAAGTAATGGTGGTTGGTACACCGAAACGTGTGACCCAAGTTGAATAAAAGGCCTTGGCGACTGATTCGGCAGTAACTGCCCGGAGAGGTGTCGCTTCTGGCCATCGCGTGCAGCGATCCATCATAGTGAGGATATAAGAAAATCCTCTTGATGGAGTAAGCGGTCCCACTATGTCTATGTGGACATGGGCGAAGCGTGCCGTGGGAAGCTTGAATTGCGCTGGCTCCAGTACATTATGTCGCGCTACCTTGCAGCGCTGGCACTGGAGACAAGCACGGGCCCAACCGGTGAGGTCTTTGTTCATCCGGGGCCAAATAAATTTGCGACGGACAGCAGCGGCTGTTGCTCGGCCGCTGGGGTGGGCAGGGTTGTGGTAAACCTGGAACACGCCCTTACGAAGTTTCTCGGGAATGTAAGGTCTAGCGGTTCCAGTGGAGACATCACACCAGATTTCGCCCAAAGGGTCGCGAAGGGTAATTTTCTTGAGCTCTAGTGCCGTATCGGCAGTTAGGAGGGACTTGAGCTGTTCGTCCTCCTCTTGAGCTAGGGCAAGATCAGCGTTATTCAAGGCGGAACGCAAGTGAATCGTATCGATTCGAGAAAGGGCGTCCGCCGTGACATTCTGTTTACCGGAGATATGCCTAATCTCCGTAGAATATTGCCCAATGAGGTCTAATTGACGCTCTTGTCGGGGGGAGGCATTTCCCGACTTCTTCCGGAACGCATAGACCAATGGCTTGTGGTCTGTTAAAATGGAGAGTGAGCGACCTTCTATCATATGACGGAAGTACTTAACAGCGCTGTAGATCGCGAGTAATTCACGGTCATAGGCGCTGTAGCGTCGCTCAGTGGGACTCAGCTTCCTTGAAAAGAAACCAAGTGGTTCCGGACGGCCTTCAATGTCCTGTTCGAGGACGGCTCCGATTGCGGTATCCGATGCGTCGCATTGGATAGAAAGTGCCGCTCCCTCGAGAGGGTATCGGAGTAAGGTGGCATTTGCCAATTGTTCTTTGGACAGTTGGAATGCTCGATCTGAGACTTCTGTCCAATTAATGGGGCGCTTATCATTGCGCTTAGCTCCTTTCAAAAATTCATTTAAGGGAGCTTGAATCTGAGCGGCATTCTTCAGGGTTGGGCGGTAAAAGTTAAGCATGCCCAAAAATCGACGAAGCTCACTCACGTTAGTAGGCCGAGGATACTTCATGAGGGCCTCCACACGGTCTGGTAGTGGGCGAATGCCCTGGTTGTCAACGACATAACCCAGATAGGTGATTTGCTCCTTGGCGTATTGACACTTATCTGGGTTGATGACAAGACCGAATTCGCGGAGGCGCTCTAGGACCTGACGTAAGTGGCGCTTATGTTCGGCGTGGTCTTTGGAGGCGATGAGAATATCATCAAGATAAGCATGGCAGCAATTAAGACCACGTAAAGCCGTGTCGATATACCGCTGGAATGTCTGTGCGGCATTCCTGAGGCCGAAAGTCATCACTTTGAACTCGAAGAGTCCGAAAGGTGTAATGACTGCGGTCTTGGGGATGTCTTCAGGTGCCACCGGAATTTGGTGGTATGCCCTGGTGAGATCCAGGGTTGTGAAGACATTGCACCCTCGTAACTTGTACGAAAAATCGTAGAGGTGTGCAATTGGGTATCTGTCCGGGACAGTTGCTGCGTTCAACAGCCTATAATCGCCACATGGGCGCCACTCACCAGAACGTTTCTTCACTAAGTGGAGTGGGCTTGCCCAGGGACTGTCCGACGGTTGGCAGATACCCAGTTCGATCATATGCTCGAACTCCGCGCGCGCCGCACGTAATTTTTCCGGAGCCAGTCGACGTGGACGCTGGCTCACAGGGGGACCGCGTGTTTCTATATGATGAAACACCGTGGCTTTATGTCGGCGTTGGTTAGGTAGAGGAATTGTTGTACTCACAAATTCCTGTACCATAACCTGGAATGGGTCTATGCACTTTGTGGCTCCTGAAGTTTCCGCTGGTGATGCCGTCATGGGCAAGGGGGGTGCGGTTGGAGCCACTAGTCTGTTATGGGTCGAATCGACCAACAGATTATGTGCACCTAATAGGTCGGAACCTATCAGGGGTTCATTCACGTCCGCAATGACGAAACGCCAAGTGATCGGACGACAAAGACCCAATTGGAGTGTCAGCTTTTTACGTCCGTACGTAAGTATCGGCGTATTATTTGCTGCTGACAATTTGAGTGCGGCTGGCACGCGGTTACGCGGAGCAAACGATCGCGGGAGGACTGAAATATCGGCGCCGGTGTCGACAGTAAAAGCGATATTCAGTTTCGAATCCCGGATGGTTAAGCGACTTATCGTAGGGGTGCCGGCCGATTGCGCGAGGGTGTCGGTCGGCAAAATTAGTTTAAAGAGCGCCTCTGGTTGGTGGAAGGTTGCGTCCAACCACAAGGCGCTTTGCAATTGAATGCGCGATCACCATATCGCTGGTGATTGGCGCACCAAGGCAGAGTAACGGCATTATCAGGTATGTTCTGCCTATTAGTATTGCCGTTACGGGGAGGTCGAGCCGGAGCTCGCTGGGAATTGGCCGGGTGAGGGCCGTTTTGGGGAATATAGGCCCTCTGAGGGGCATTTTGGTAGAAATTCTGCCGATTGAGAGGACGGCTCGGCATGGCTCGATTCTGGGCGCTTCGAGGATTGTTCCTCACCTCCGCACGCAATTGAGTTATCTCGCGGAGGAGTGAGGTTTGGAGCGCCCGGAGGTCAGCAGGAGTTAGTTGTGTGGGCGAACTTCTTTGGTTGAATGCGTTGGGGCCTGCCTCTGGATTCCCCTGAGGGAAATTGGTTGAGGCGGGCCTTCTAAGAGGTAATTGGGTTTGAGGAGAATTGGGAGTTGAGACCAATTGATGGGCTGTGAAAGGGAGACGAGGGTGCCGTGCAGGCTGGGCGGCGTGTTGAGAAACCGCCGCTACTTGGTACGCAGGAGGCTCAGAATACTGATCTGAGCTTTCCATAATTGCGTCCGCAATTTTGGATAAATAGCCCAAACTCTGATTGGGTTGGGCTATAAGTGCCGAACGGGCGTGTTGGGGAAGACACCTCAAAAAGTGAGGCTTTATTAGGTCGTCCCCAATCCTGGTCCCCGCTATAGAGCGTAAATGGGTCAGGAAAAGAGATGGTCTCATCCCAGAAAGGTTGGATACAGCGGCTAAACGTTGTTGCCGCACACTTCCTGGCTCGTCCAAAGCGTCGAGCAGAGCCTCACGCATGTTGCTATACAGGTTGCGGCCGGCCGACCTTATTATGTGGGCAACATGCGGTCGCTGAGTGCGGTCAAGCACTTTCAACAGCTCGACTGCACGAAGTTGTTCGTCGTGCAAGGCTGAGGCCTGGAAAATGTGGTCTGCCACTGCAAACCAAAGGTCTGGGTCCTCCTCATCGAAAGGGGGAAGCCCTATATTTGAAGGACGAGTCCCATTCCCGAGTGCGAGTGTATGTTTATTTAACGTATAACGCTGCTTTGATGTTTCAATACACCCTGAAGGGGTTTACAATATTTATTATTTTTAATTGTAGCAGGAAAACAAAAAGAATAGTTGTTGTGTCCTTATATGCGTTATTAGTTTTCAGCCCAACAGATATATTTTTATTGTATTTTTGGGATAGCTTAATTTTCGCTTATAGGTGTAATAAATCAATAGGATGAAGTCAATAATTAACTGGTAAAACTGGTAAAACAAAGAAAAAGACTTCAATTGAGTAAACTAACAAGGATGTACCATTTCAAATATTTTATCCTAGAACACCATAAATTTGCTTATTGAATATTACTAAAAAAAAAACTTGAAAATTCGCATTGTAACAATTGTTTCAAATATTGTGGGAGGTTTTCTTATTTGAATTCCTACTATAACAGTATATATATATTTACGTTTATTAATTTCTGATGATAATGACAGTTGTCTTTCTGAAACATCTTCGTATATTTCAAGATATATTTGGGAATAATTTTAGTTCTTATGATTTGAGAAGAAATAGATAGTCGTTAATAGACAACAAAAAAAAAAGAAAAAGAAACGCACTCATACAAATGTACATATTTCCGGACATATGTGCATCCATATAAATATCATTTCTTTCATAAATACGTTACGAATTTTGATTATTGACGAAAATGTTTCGGAATTTGTATTGGAATTAACAACTTTTAACTAGATAAGCCAGTTATACTCTTTTCTTACACTGGTAGAATAGTTGCCTCGAACCAGCTGTCTACGTTTACAATAGAAGATCGTTTTGACAAATGAGAACTGTGTGTGAATATTTGCACTTAAAACCGTTAGTTAATTTCTGCTTAAAACACAACCTTAATAATTAATTCTATGATTCCATACGTATATTATTTATATCAGCGTATTATTATTTCATTATGTTTCCTTCTTTTTTAACAATATGATTGTTACGTGCCACAGAAAAAATATTTAGAGTATTTTTTATCTTAGAAGGAACAAAAAATATAGAACAATTCAAGGTAATAATGTATACGTAAAAGGCACTTTGTTAATATTAGATGTTCTTGTCTCTTTTAACATGGTTAAGTGGTCTAAGAATTAATTGTATGTACAAATATTTAAGTATTTGAAGGAAAATGAAGAGACTTTAAATTTCGCTCAGAAGGAGCTTACACCAGAGAACAAAAAATAAAAAAATAAAAAAATAAACATTTTTTTTGAAAAATACCTGGTTATGTTGTTGTTTGGTGCTGTTGATGCTGGTCCGGATATGGTGTTGTTCCTGTTCCGGTAGTCCTCGGCTGCTTCCGGTGATGTTAGCACTCGTCACTTTCACTGGTTGCTAGTTAGCGCTGCGAACTGATGGGGTGGGGCTCTACTTGCCCTTTAATTGTTTTAATTTTTGCACTTTCACAATTTGCTGCGCAGTTGTTCTGTGTGTTCACTTTTTGCAAGCACTGGAACGGTCTTTGTCACTGGTTCACAAAAGTTCAGCGGGGGCGTGTTCATCACGTCGGGGTCACCAATATGGGTATTGTTAGTATTGTGCCAAGACACGGGCACCGGTTTTACTAACTTTCCAACGACGTAGAGAGAAGTCACGACACACCACGAAAAAAATGTCACTGCTTCGCCGAAGAAAGTAATGAAAAGAATGAAACACTGTATATTTTGTAGAGCACTGATTTTAATTGTTCGTATTAGTAATTGGTGATTAAATGTAATGGTGCTGCTCTTAAACTTAATTACAACACGCAGTAATGAAAAGAATGGAACACTGTATATTTTTGTAGAACACTGATTTTAATTGTTTGTATTAGGAATTAGTAATTAAATATAATGGTGCTGTTCTTAAACTTAATTACAACACGCACATTCCACTTTCGCGCACGTCTCTTTAATTGGAAAAGGTGCTTAAACTCTCTTATTATTTAATTTGAAAAACTAATCAATAAATACTTTCCAAACTCCAACGACCTCGGTAACGGTAGATATCTGACTGGTGACTCGAGCTCACCAAAGAAACGGAAAACCCTCAAAAGAAACTGAAAAGGAGGCGGAGTTACACGATTAACTTGAAGTAGTTAATCGTGATTGGACCGGACGGGGTAGTCATACATTACGCATGTGTGGGTATGCCATGCATACGATCGTTCGGCGACCGTGGTGGATGGAGGTACATCGCTAGTGCATTTTCTAAGAAAGTAAACACTAGCATGTGGGGTGTGAAAACCCGAAACCGATGATTTGGTCATCCTAATGGAAGGCCATAAATCATCATTTCGGTTGCCGATGATTAAACATTGCAACGAACATAGGGTGCAGCCATTGCCAGATGTTGTAAGTAAACATTTTCTGGCTGCTGGTGATCGTTGTTTGAATGCGGTCTCTGAACATGGGGACCGATAATTGGGAGCCAGCGATTGCTGGTAATCAGGGACATGTTTGGTTTGCTTCAGCAGAAACCTTGTCGGCGGTAGCAAATCAATAGGGGCAAATAGCCGCATGCATGTTATGCCGAGGGTAAACAAATACAACGAGTCACAAGGAACTCTTGTTGATTGTTGTTTCCATAGCTTAAGGCTATGGAAACGAGATGCCCTGGCAGAATGTATGCCTAAAGATAGGATTTCAGATGCCATGGCAATGTGATGATTTTGCCGTGGACTTATGCTTTTTATTTAGGAGATAATATACGCCTCGGGGGTGAATTTTCGATGCCACGGCAAGGTGATAAGCTTTGCCGTGGACTTAATGTTTTTTTAGGAAATAATGTACACCTCGGGGGTGAATATTCGATGCCACGGCAAGGTGATAAACTTTGCCGTGGATTTAATGTTTTTTCAGAAAATAATATCTGGCCGAGGGTGAGTTTTCGATGCCACGGCAAGGTGATAAGCTTTGCCGTGGATTTAATGTTTTCAGTGGTGGTGATGGAGAAAAAGGGGTTTGGAAGGAAATCCCCTACAGAATAGGTAAGCTGCCTAACAGAACTTCAAAACAGTTATCCGATTGGGTAACCGTAATAATTCCGGCGATTTGGCTGGGGGTAAATGCCGTAGCAAGGTTACGCAACCTTGCTGAATTTCGACCGAGAGGTAAGTCGTTCGCCTGGAATAGTGGGGATCGAGCGATGCGTGGCTCTTCGGGCCCTGAAAAGCCCCACAGTTCCTGTTCGATGCTGTGTTCTGAGAGACATAGCTTGTTGTTGTTTGACCACCAATTGGAGAGACCGCACTTCCTGGTTGTGGCCACAGAGGGCGCCACTTGGATTGGTTTGAGACAATGGCACCCACTCACAACAATTAGGGTAATGAGTTCCAGTTACTCAAGTTTCTTGAACTGAACTCTAGTTACCATTGAAAGCCCTGTCTGGTTTCCGTCGTAGGCATTCAAATAAGCGATTCTGATCCAGTAGCGTGTGAGATAATTGTTGTTGTTGTTACTAATGTTGATCGCTTCCCCAAACGCTAAGGATACCGTTAACCGCAATAGCAATCTGTGGGCAAAATTGGGTTCATTACTGGAAGAAGTAAAGTGTTCAATATCTGAAGTGATGCACGACCGCTGAGGAGCGTATGTGGCTAATATTCAGCCCAGTTTCATCGAGCTGGACGCCTGTCTGACTCTAGAGAAACGACCACTGAGGTGGATATGTGGTTAACTTCAACTTATACGATCACCTACGTGAGTCGTGACTAACTTCAGCTTGCAAGACTGCGTACTTGAGTCTTGGCTAACGTCAACTTGCACGATCACTAACTGGATTCGTGACTAACTTCAACTTGCACGAACGCTTAGACGAATCGCATATACATATACGCATGCAAATTTCAAGATGGAAGTTTCCTCTTTTAACACCATTGAACGTACTGACACGACAACAAGTGGCCAAAAAAAAACAGGATCTTCAATTCAATCAAAACAAATTTTCGACAATATTGACTTTATCTTCTCAATTTAGTTTTCGTTGTTCGTTAATCCATTGGCGATTATCCAAGGGTTATGAAACAGTTGTGCATTCGAGTGCGTTAATTAGCCGTTGTGAACTTTAGTCGCGGCCTCAGTGATTTGGTTGGGTATGTTTCTATTCCTCACGAGTTTCGGTGTGTTGGCATTCATTGGAGTAGCGTATTATTCCCTTATCAAAATATAGGGAAGCTCATCAACCCCCTGATATATGCGTGTGGTTTCACCTTTGTGGGTTCAATTGATGGCTCTGCATTGAAGGGATGCGGTAATAAACTGGCTAGTTATTTCACAATTAGAGTTAATTAATTTCAAGACATGTGTCCTTCGTGGATTTACTTGTGTTACTGTTTTCTTTATTATTGCTAATTAGCATTGGGTATAATTTTAGTGTCATTTTCTAGAATTTCCAGTAAAATAAATTAAATCCAAAACTAAAATTAACAATTTTCACAGATCAGAACTTCTAGTGGCATTAATATAAAATTGTATTGAGGGTCGGTAGGGTAATTTTTAAGGTTCATATTTATGGCATATCATATTTATGGTTATACCATATTTCAGTATTTTTGCTGAAGTTTATTAATTGAACAGACATTTGTTTCTGATTATTCTTGAGTAACCATTTCAATGAACCGACGTCGTGTGACAGTACCTGTCGGCATGATAATGACATAACTATACCCAATTATATTGAACTGCAAAGAGATTCTTTCAAAGATAAACAAATCTGGGATAAGAACGTGTCAAGGGCCTCTCTACCGCTTAGCAAATTGATGAGAGTATTACCTCGGCAGTTTATTATTGTCATCATTTAGACCTACTCGTCGGGAGTTAGAAGTTGACCACATTGGCCCGCATTTATATCCAGTACGGCTCAATAGTCTCCCCTCACTAAGATAAACAACCGTGTTCATCGTCGTCATGCCGCTGCCACAATATCGCATTATTAATAAGGCAATATTTTATGGCAAATATCTGGATATTATTTATGGCCATGTGCTCAGGGCTCCAAGGCGAACCATTTCTCAGTCGGCCCCTCCTGCGTTCGAGCCCCACTCTTGCAGGTCCTAAATGAAATATATTTATTAGTTTTTGCTTTCTTTTGTTTTGTTGGCGACGGCCTGCGCTATGGCTTTCTATCCGTCCGAAACCAGCAGTTAACCATCTGCAAGCCCATCCACTAAGCCCCATAAACATAACAATCCAAAATCCGGTTGCCCGTCCTTCGTCGCACGCTCAGATTTAATATTACAATTTATGTCGGCTATATAAACGTCGGATTTGTGTTCTTATTGTTGCTGCGCTCATATAGATCGCCAGGCGTATCACCATAAAAGATAAATTTAAAAAATTAAAAAAAAGGACAAATACAACAAAAACAAAAGGGAAAAAACAAAGAGATAAATATATGAAATATGACTGAGCTGCAAAAAAGCCGTGAACAGGCGCTCCATTAGCACTTTCATTTGGACGGAATGGAGACCTCTGGCACGGTCGCAACACTTCTTGTTCTAGGGGAGACTGGAGAACGTGGGCCTTGCAGTCGCTGGGGAGCCGAAGACGCACCAAGAATTGGAACAAATTTCCAGTGATTCCACGAGCTCAACTTAATTAAAGACAACTTAATTGTGTATAAATCAAGGGCTGAGTCCTAATTAAGAAAGACAAAGTATGGCACGGCGTAAATAAATAAGAGAGCGCGTCAATCCTGGGATGCAAATGGTGTGGGCTTGGGTAAGAAGACGCCGTTAAATGCGTCCTCACGACATGTGAGCATGGCTAAAAAGCTGTCGTTTTATTAATTGCGTACAAGTTGGCAAGAACTCCAGGACGACTGATGAAGATATTTAGTTACGCAGGGAATGTGTAGACGCTGTGTCTTTTTCATTGATGGCAATGGCATTTGTAATGTGGGATGTTCGGTATAATTGAATACTTGTTCGCAGTTGTGGTGACAATTAAAAAGAATTGAGATCAAATGTCAATGCACTGTAGAAAAAAGGCCTTTAAAGTTGTGGAAGACATGTCTGTTTTTCTAGAAAAGGAAAGCCTCCTTACATATGGGCTTCGGATGACATGTCGGTAAACTGTTAATTTTTCAATAGGATATGGACTCCTCTCCACATGATATTTGCTATTTCTTCTTCTATGATAAGCGTTTAAAAGATAGTAAGTGATACATTTATATCGCACTACAGAGGAAGTGGGAAAACAGTAGGAGAGTAGGGAAAGAAGGTATGGATGCACATTAGTTTTAAATGCCTGGGGACTGTTTCGATGAGAAAGCGCATGATCAGGCTGAGCATTCAACATTTGCATGGCTCTGTTCAAGAATAATTCTCTGTGTCTATCCGTGGCGCTGAATAATTGTGAAAACGATTGATTCGGGTAAAGAGAGATTCTGTAGATGTATCCATACATGAAATTATTTTTTAATGATAACCCTTAGCGAAGAACGACGCGAATGGCTAGAAAATGCATTCATCCGGTTTACTTGAGCAGTAAGCCAAATAATTTCTTTTTAAACAAAACTCGCGCACAGATATTATGGGACAAGCAAGCGATTATAGGGCGCACAAGAGATTATAAGACGCCCTTAGATGTCAAACTACAAGACGCGCGGAATAAAAGAATAGAGAGGGTGTGGGGTTTCTATATTAGTTGGTGTACCGGCACCGACACGGGTTCACTAATATCCCACTGAGTTCTGCCTGAAAACGTTCACTGAAGGAGAAATAAAACGCGCTGATTCCGACTGAGGTAAGCCCTTTTATTGAGGTCAATTCCTTTTTGTGACGCTAGATATTGTTCCAGAGGACAGGTCTTTAATTAGCTGGTGTATATTGGGTTGGTGCGTCGACGATTCACGTAAAAACTACCGAACATTATCACCTTCGCTGGTTGTTCAGCCAACACAATTAACGCCAGCGAATGACGGTCTCCATAAATAAAACACTTTATTATTACTTATTGTGGTGACAAATGGCTATGTACTTACCGTTTCTATGTCTTTTTTAATCGATACAATTAACGCCGGCGAATGAAGGTTTGCATATATAAAACACTTTATTTTTACTTGTAGTGGTGACAAATAGTTATGTACTTAGCGTTTCTATGGTTTTCCAATCGATACAATTAACGCCGGCGAATGAAGGTTTACATATATAAAACACTTTATTTTTACTTATTGTGGTGACAAATGGTTATGTACTTAACGTTTCTATGTCTTTTCAATCGATACAATCAGCGCCAGCGAATGAAAGCTTCCATATATAAAACGCTTTATTTTTACTTATTGTGGCGACAAATGGTTATGTACTTAGCGTTTCTATGGTTCTCCAATCGATACAATTAACGCCGGCGAATGAAGGTTTACATATATAAAACACTTTATTTTTACTAATTGTGGCGACAAATGGTTATGTACTTAGCGTTTCTATGTCCTTTCAATCAATACAATTAACGCCAACGACTGAAGGCTTCCATATATAAAACGCTTTATTTTTACTTATTGTGCCGACAAATGGTTATGTCCTTAACGTTACTGCTTTAATTAATGTTTGTATTCAACTCGCATATTCAGTTTTCGCGACTACAAAATCACGATTACTACCAGCGTCCAACTCAGACTCTGGCTGACACTCTACTCACGGTGGGTACTCCCCTGATGGTAAAACTCGACTCATTACAAGCGAGGAAAAGTTCATCGCTTCGTGGCAGTGGAGTCATAGCTAAATAAACACACTGCGATTTACTAGGAACTTTGAAAAGGGTTGCTATGCTTGCATAGGGAATTTAGTTTCGGAGAATCATTGCCGTACAGGCTGAGTTAAATTCTTCTGGCGCTATGTATACGAGGAAATTGGTTTGGAAATACGACCAAGTATGGGCATGAGTTGTCGGTTAGACAAAGGAATGTGGGTCTTGGTCGGTGCGATGGTTGTTTCGCGGAAATGTAACGCATCGTGTTAGTGACTTGCCAGTAAGTGGAATTGGTATTGGGTAGGATGGGAGCCGAAGTGATTTTCGGGGAAACTAAATGTTCCTTGGTTACAAGCGAGGGAATAGTTTAAGCAGGAAGTAAGCCGAAATGATTTTCAGAGGGAATTAGAATTGCTTGGTTGCAAGCAAGGAATATAATTTAGATAAGAAATTAAACGAAGCTGTTTTTGGGAAAATGTATGCGACTCGATGTAGTTGATGGAGATGGTGAGTATTCCGTTGTAAATTGGAATATGCATTTATTCCAGATTGGGAAATGGGTTCTTGGTAAGTTGGGGGATGTATGCAATTGCAGATTTGGGGACGGATGCTGTTGCATATTGGGATGTGACGCGCTGTTAGCGGTCAAAATTGTTGGAATTGTGGGTTGGTTCTCCATGTGGTATAGAGTACCCCCACAAGGGTATACGGAAAGAAGTTGTGGGTGCAGGTATTAAGTTATAGAGAGGAAAAAACACACGATCAGGCAAAGGCATAGCCTTTCATTTATTACATTAAAGCGGATAATGGCAGGCTTCAGTTTTTGGTGAACTAGAAAACAACCCCGAGCACATGGTGTTTTACCAGACAGCTGTAATAAATGTCGTACTCGTTTCTTTAAATAACACCACTCCCCGTCCATCTTATTTCTTGTAATGCTGTTATGTCAGCCTTATATTCGGACAGGGCATCGACTAGCTGCTGCTGCTGTGGTGCTCGAGCTCTCTATAGTGAGCGGACGTTCCATGAGAAAATTCTTAAATCGTTTAGCCATTTTTTTCCATGGTCGTCGGCGTGTATGCGGTCCATATCCGAGGCTTGATCAATTTTGCATAATATTTTGTTTTTCCGAGCAAGGTTATTAGCCTTGCGCCAACCTTGTTCAGGATGTTGCTACATGCATTGGTTCAATACTTGGCGGGTGCCAAAGTAGCTATCCAAGAGTGTCACGTGGATACTGCATGTCAACTTGGATTGAACAGGGACAAGGATCGTCCTGGCCTTCGCCGGGTTGAAAGGTTACATTATTATATTATCATTTTCAGGGTTGTTATTGTTTTTTTTTTGTTTATCATCATCATCAGAACTACAACCGGGATCCGTGCCTTATTTAGGAAGTCTCGAGGGTGGTTAAATTTTCCATAATAATTTATTTTTACGAGCAAGTTTATTAGCCTTGCGCCGAATTTATATATATATATATATATATATATATATATATATATATATATATATATATGTATATATATATATATGTATTCTTGTTAATTATGTATACATTTCTTCAATTTTTTTTTGTACCATTTATATGTATATACATATATATACATACACATATATATATATGTGTGTGTGTGTGCATATATATATTTTTTTTTGTCATTTTTAAAAACATTTTTTTATTTTCCTTTTATCTTCTTAGTTTCTAAATTACATGCTAGACAAAAAATGCTTAAATTCCAGCTTAATTCTCTTATCTTATAACTTACTGGTCCTACGCAGACGCTCTAAGCTAAACATTACATAAATATTGTATAATTTGCCTTTCGGGGACAGAATTTTGTTTGTGGAGGTACTTATAATTATTTAAATGACAAAGAAAAATTGTGAAAACTTTGTGTCGAAAATTTTTTTTGTTTTTTTTTCTTAAAATTTAACCTACTTTTTTTTTTTTTTTTTTGATATAATTTTATTTAAAAAACTTAACTTAACTTAACTTAAATCTTATACTACCCTAATTCTAGAAAAGCTAAGTCTATGTAAGCTGGCTGATAATACTGTTATTCTTTACCGACTTTGGTAGCCAGGTCTTTATATGCCATTCAACCACCAGAACTGTTGACGCTGTCTAATACTATCGTCCCGGTCTCTGTGGGAGATAGCCCTACTGAAGCGCAGGAGCTCTTCTTCGGTGCGCGTTACTTCCCGGTCGTAGCACAATCGCCCGTCTACGGATGATCTACTTACATGATAGATCAGCGGAATTCCGGATCTATGCTGTATAAGCCCTTTCATGTCCAAATCAAGGAACGCCTCTGGTGGAACAAAACCGTTGCGACGCACGTTCTCATAGTACAAGGTATTTGGATAATAAGCCCCGAAAATTAGGTCATTGGACGAGATTATTGCTCTCGCAATATGTCCTCTGATTAATTTAATCATAAAATTATCCACCCTATTTATGCAGGCTTCATTATATAAAGTCTCATTTGAGTAGTACTTTTTGTATTCCGATTCCGGTGTTCGATATAATCTGAGACAGGTTCTCAGACACTTCCTTTCGAACACCCGAATCTTTTCCATCAAATTTGGACCTATGTTAAACCATACTGGACAGCCATATATGAGCATTGGCCTGATTAGCGTCATGTAGCATATGACTTTTACCCTGCTGTCAAATTGGCTACTGTGAAATAGCCTCCTTGTCATAGCAAACGTTTTTCTAGACTTGACCAGAGCAGCCTCTACATGTCTGTTGAAATACAGATATTGGTCTAGCCAGATGCCCAGGTATTTAACTAAACTCTTGGTTTCCAGTTTATCTCCATGCGGTCCCACGATAACTAGCTTTCGCCAGTTTTTCCTTGTGTCGTTCGTGGCTTTATATAATGGCGTTCTAAATAGGATGGCTTCACATTTCTGGAAGTTGATCTTAAGTTTCCAGTCATCGCAATAGCGCTGTACGTTGTTGAAGTCTCGCTGTATTAAACTATTTATGATCTCAACTTTCGGAGCTGTTCTGTAAATTATGAGATCGTCTGCGTACGCAATAGCCTGCGGAAGTGCATCTAATAAGTCGCTAATGTAAATGTTAAAAAGAATCGGAGAGAGTACCGCGTCCTGTTGCAAGCCATTCTTGATATTATACGTTTTATTAGGGGTCACATTACCATTTCTGACCACGAATCTCCTGTCCTTTAACATATCGCAAAGTACGTATAATAAAGGCTTATATATGCCATGTCTGGCCAGTTTGTAATATAACCCTTCGATCCAGACGGTATCAAAGGATTTTTCCAAGTCCATCAGACAGGCACCTGTGTATTGGTTCCTACATTTATTCCATTGTATGTCAGAGACCAGTTTAGTTGCGGCATGTGTGGTTTCATGACCCGCCTTAAAGCCAAACTGGTTATTTGGAATAATGTTGTTGTCGTCTACCCACTTTAGCAGAGCTTTGTTAATAGTCTTTTCAAATGCTTTACTGATGCTTGGGAGTAAACTTACCGAACGCATGTTTATTGGATTTGTACAGTCTTTGCCCTTTTTTGCGATGGGCGGAATGATCGCCATTTTCCAACGCGCGGGATAATATGCATTATTCAACGCGTTGTTAAACAGGACCGTGTATATATCTATTGCCAATGGGGACAGGTTCTTGAGTACGTTAAGTACTCCATCTATTCCCACTGACTTTTTGCTTCTTAATGAGTCGAAGATACTCTGGATTCCTTCCCTAGCAATTAAAAGGCTATTAGCCCTACCATTGGAATTAATGTCAATTGACAGATTATCATCACTGAATTCGGTAAAACCCGGATTCTCCGATTGCCAATGTGAAATTTCATTTCGGAGGTGCAGGTTATTGAGTAGAACTCTGTCCTCCAGGTCGTGATTTCGGCGAATGCTTTCATTCACCTTGTACATTTCCTGAAAGACAGCTCGCACAGCGTTCACCTTTTCCAAAGGATCTTCGATCACGAAGAGCTCGCTGTTGAGGATAGCGTTCTCTGTATCTATGCCAATGTTGGTTAGCAGCTGCTTGTTTACATCAGTACGTGGAATTTGGAGACACTGAATCTCGTTTTGATTATTTCTCCTGAATATTTTATTTATTTAGGGGAACATATTCGGGTTATTAGTTTTTATAGCTCGAATTCTGTTGTTCCAATACAAATCTGTTGCTAATCTATAATTAGCTTTAACTAATAGTTGGACGTTTTTTAATCGGGATTTCAGGGATGTTATCTCCTGGTCTTGTCTGTCCGTAAACTTGTGGCGGTCCCGCCAAACCCCACGGTACGCTTTCCGTAAAAACCCCCATAACACCCATCTTCCCATATAATTTCAGCAATGCAATCGCATTCGGTACACAAAAACGCTGGACGCATTTAAGAGATCAAACCCATAATCTTAAATTCCCTGTTAAGAAACCTTACCTTCATGCATCTCTTCGCATACAATTTTCTGTAAGAATTCTTCATGACCTTTTTAGGAATTCCATAACTCCCATTGTTTCCCGCCAATGCATTTGCATTTGCCTCAGAAAACATTTCATTTTCCAAGGACATTTAATGCTTTCAAGCATTATCTGAAATTCCTAAAATTGATCCTTAATGTGCATATGCACCATAAATACCAAACATTCGATACCCTTTGTCTGAGTTAAAATACTATGTCGTCAGCTTGTTTTTACAGCTGCAACACTAGCGATTCAATAGACAAACAATGATGCATTTCTTTCGTCGCCACCACTAATTGCTTGGCATACCTAAATGCAAGCAAGGGCAATTAACCCAAGATACGATATACGCTTTCCATTGTATAAAGTATCGTATCCCATTAACACCTTTTTACCAACGTCCGCCATAGCGACGTTGCATAAACATGAACCTCATTACGGAGCGAACCATTTGGTCGCCTTTCCTTTTGTTCTCGCCGACTGCCTTTCTCGTTGTTCCACTGCTTTCGAACACGTGCAACAACATTGAATCTATTCAATCGCGCACACACACTACTGCACCAAAAAGGTCGCATTTTCTTAGTGGCCACACCCTTAAGAGAAAATGTTCTCTTTCCCCTCCATATCTCACCCTTAATTGAAGATAGAATTCAAGTCAGAGTTCTATCCTCGAGGAGTCCTTTACCATCCGCAGCACAGTACGATCATGCCACTCCCGCCCGTAGTCGTGCGGGCGATAGTTTTAAACCATTTTTCGTGAAGTTGTAAACGTAACGAATGGCAGACGTGTTGGTGATCGTGTCAAAGTTGGTGAAAGTTTTAACTAAAATGTTGTCATTGTAAGTGTTGTTCGATTTTAATATGCACCAAACTAAAGAATAAATCTAAGGAAATCTAATAAACGTAACGTAAAATAAATAAAGCTAAAACAAAGTGACAATCGATCGACGCTGGTGTTTCCTTTCCTGCTGCGGTGAATCATCAAGAGTTTGGGCGGAACCGTGTGAACAGTGGAGTGAATGCTGGATGAAGAAGGGAACCAAGTGCCCACGGCCGGTACATACCATACCCACAAACTGTCTGTGTAATTGTTTTAGTTTCGATAGCTGTCTGCTCTTTTTCTTGTGGAGTGCGTTTATTGTTGTGTTTCTGTACATGTTTATGTTATCTGTTACTGTTGTTTTGTCCATTGTTCGTTTTACGGTTTCGTCCATTAGTTGAATGTATTTGTCGATTTCGTCATTTGTCAGGTTTTTGTTTACTGGCAGATTAAAGTCATTCGAACGAAGTTCTCTTGTTAATGATCTCGTGAACCGCGGCCATCGCATTGCCCTGTAGTTGTAGGGTTGCGGGATCACGAATTCCTCCAGATCTGGAAGATCGCTCGGAACCTCTATTACTGCCGTGAATGCACAGTGGTCACGGTTAGCAAACGTGGCACCCATCTCGCAGATATATTTTTCATACCCAATTTATCATAGGAAATTGAAACATGAAGCAAATTGAAAACTGATAGATACCTAGTGAGGAATGATGCCTACTAAGAACAGACCTTTAGCGATAATACTCGTAGGCGTTTCTAAGAACTTATTGACCTACCCTTGTAGCTTGGGGTTCTATTGGGTTATTCAATACAGACATAACAATTTTATATCTTAATAATACACAAAATAATTTAAATATCTTTACGAAATTTTTCGCATTCCGACAACGCTAGCTGGCACCCAGTCAGTAAACTAGTGAAATCCAAACTGCTATCACGTAACATAAAGCTCCGTGGCTATAGAACCATAATCATGCCGATTGTTCTATACGGATGCGAAACATGAGCTCTCACAAAACGAGGAGACAACAAATTCCGCGTATTTGAGAATAAAGTTTTAAGGAGTATCTTTAGAGGTAAATATGACGAGGAGGCAGGACAATAGAGGAAACTCCACAACCACGAACTGGAAAAGCTATACCGCAATCCTACAATAGTAAGAGTAATCAGGTCGCCAAGATTAAGATGGGCCGGACATACGGCTCGAATGGGTAAGACCAACGGGAAAGAGGCTTTAGCGGTGATGTTACCACTTTGGCGAGTTTTTATATTTGTCCTTGGTCGGGTATTGATGGCTGCGGTGTTCCGCCGAACAACGTCCGCAGTAAAAGGAATTAAAATAACCGGAAGACGGAGACGATCACACAAATGACACACTGGGAACTGTTTTGTCTTAATTTAGGTTTTGTTTGAATTACTTGTGAATATTACGGATTTAACATTCCAATTTTTAAAGTTTGCTCACACAACGACTTTCCTAATCGAAACGACTATATTTCTGTTCTATTGCACACGAATCTCGCACAACACACAACTCACGTTAACTCGAATTTGTTTGTTTCTCAAATCGCCGATACCTCCTCGATGAGGTTTTCTAACTGTCTCCTCTCTGGACGGATGCTCTAAGTAGACTCTCCGGTTCGACGGAATTCTCTAGACTACTTGTCTCTATCCTAAAAATATCCCATTCTAATTACTTATCGCCGCATCTCATCATCATCATCGGCACTACAACCGGGAACCGGTCTTGGCCTTATTTAGCAAGTCCTGAGGCTTGTTAAATTTTCCATAATGATTTATTTTTTCTGGGCAAGGTCATTAGTCTTGCGCCAGAGGCTCCCCGACGGGGAATCGAACCCCAGTCTCCCGGGTGACAGGCGGGTATACTAACCACTATACTATCGAGGAGCCACATCTGCAAAAGAAAATTTTCCCATACAATCTGCTAACAGACTTTCCCAATGTATCTGTTAACAGCATAAAATTTGCCTTTGCATCTCGCAAGGAGAATTTCCCATAGGATCTGAAAAGGAGAAATCTTCCTCATGATCATTATCATTGTTTCTTTTGTTTAAGGATCGGATGCCACCGCTTATTCTCCCATCTTTCCGTGGTTTATTTGTACTGCACATTTGGCATGCGGACAAAGGATCGCATGCACTTCGGATGGGTACACGGACTATGGGATGTAAGGCTTTGTTTGCCTTTCCACTCATAAACATCTATCAGGGATAGTGTTAAGAGTTTATGATTGTTCGACTGCTAATCAGCGGCGCAACGAATCGTTTTGTTTGCGCAAGTGTACCTTAGCATTAGGTCAAGCAAGGGATTTAGGTGCTAATTGCATTTAGCTACCAGAGGATGCCTCCGTTGTTCGGTTTATTTACCGACAATGGTATTTCGTGGGAAACCTCGCGTTGATGCTTAGAATGGCTGATCGATTTACATGCGACGCTTTCCTGTATTAGCGCATTGCTTAGATGCGATGCTTTGCTGCCCTTTTGAATTTGTTTTTGCATACGATGTATGGATGCGTTCAACTCGATATCTGAAGCTTTTGAACGTCAACTTCCTTGATTTTTGTTACAGGTATGGTAATGACTATTGGGCCACGTGTCTGTGGGCACGTGTGCTGTGAAAGGTGAGCAGAGTTCCTTGGCGGAAAGGATACCTCAACCTGTAAGGAGTTGTATGGTTCGTAGAACCGCTACAAGGCTGCCTGGACGGCCGTGGCGGAGATGGGAGGACGATGTTGGTTTCACCTTGAGGAGATCGGATCGACTGGTCAAGCGTGGAAGGAGAGGGCACAGGACAAGGAACGATGGCGAAGTCGAATCGGTTTGCTGTTGACGTCTTCATTTTTTATTCGGCGCCAACGCCTTTTTTATTATATTTTCTGCCAAGTAGAATTTGCGTAAAGTAGTTTATGCAAATTAGCTACTTGACGGTATTTATTTCATTTACAGGTAGAGAGGGGAAATATGGGAAATTATTGGGTGTTGGGCGAGGACATGGACGCGAGGTCCGTAACAAAGTCATGAACTTCCGGATTCCTACAGGCCAATAAATAGTAATCGTAAATAGTAATACTAATATATCATCATCATCATCGGCACTACAACCGGGAACCGGTCTTGGCCTTATTTAGCAAGTCCTGAGGATTGTTAAATTTTCCATAATTTGTTTTTTCCGGACAAGGTCATTAGTCTTGCGCCAAATACTAATATATATACTCGTATATTTATTTAAGCACAAGACTATTGACCTTGCCCAGAAAAAACAAATCATTATGGAAAAATTTAACAAGTCTTAGAGCTTGCTAAATAAGCCCAAGACCGGTTCCCGGTTGTAGTGCCGATGATGATGATGATGATATTTATTTAATGCCAATAACTAATTACTTGAAGATTTGAATTAATAAATAAGGAATTTCAAGATAATTTTGCTTAAAAGCTTTGGAATTGTTATTATATAACTTATTTTAATTTATTTTTATATTAATTATTTTAATGTGTCGGGGTTCGTGTCGTGGGTGCGGGGTTTGTACATCTAGAAAATTAAACCGCTTGGTCCGGTTTACATGCTGGTGGTCTTTGGATTTCATTTCTTCACATAAGAGGCCGGAGCTCGTGTTACGGCCAATAGAGATTGTTACGCGCGTTTTGATCAATGGTTTGTGTATGAAAATGTATACCATACATCCAAAATGTGGACATGCAGAATTCGGTTCACCAGACATACCTAGGGTGGCCATATTCCCGAAATTATTTCGAATGTTAATGCCATCTTTCGAATGAATAAGAAAAATAGTTTGAATAAAACTATGTTTGTTGTTGTTTGTGTTTACAAGTATTATATATTTTTCTATTATATAGAAAATGTTTCCCCGAGCGACAAAATACTCTTTGGATTACATTCGGAAAATAAAAAATGTTCTCTAAGTGTCGAAGTACTTTTTGACCTCCGTCAAGGTATCATTTTATATACTGCAACTTATCAAATGTGAAACTGATAAAGAGTTCGAATTGGCGTATACCATACTTTATATCAGACAACTCTGTGATATAAACGACGTGCTAAAATGTTCTGTCCTTCTCACAGTTGACTCCTTGGCATATGAATTAATGAAAACGAGAATCCTTATTGCAATCGGATTTCTGAGGACATATTCACGGTATTTGATATTGTTAACTTCTGAAAAGGAAAATAATAAGTGAATCAAGAAGGTTTGTATCCAAATGCCGTCAGGTATTAATGGATTATCGACTCGCCATACTTTTCATCTGACACGAATTGGCGGGAGCCACAAGCTATTACGAGTTAGAAACGTGTCATCGGTCCTGTCGTTCGCTTATTTATCTTCGAAATATATCTCCGGTCTAAAGATTTTATTAAGTGAAGGTTGAGGGTTATACTCTTAAAAGTTTATAAGATTATGATTGCGTATGAAAAGAAGATGAAGTCGGCATTGCTTTCGTTAGCGCTTTATTGAGGTCTTTATTTTTTTGCTAATTTTTATGCTATGTCGGTATGCGTCTCTCATTTTTGTTTATATAATGGTGTGGCCGGTGACCCTTTAAACTTCCTTTGAATTTTCTAAACCGATAGCTTCTTCTTGTTATTCCATCTCAGTTAAAATGTTTGAATCAATGATCCAAATTGCGGTTCCCTAAATGTTGCAGTGCCTAAGGTTTTACGTTCGCAAATGAGGCGAGGGTCTACGTTACCGAATGAAACTCCAATAGATGGTAATGCGATTAAGGGTCTGATTCATAAATCTCTATCGACATAAGAATCCTGTCAAGAAAACCTCTCCCTCATGTTTAAACACTGTGTAATTAAGGCGTGCATAGTATTTTCATTCAAAGTGACGCCCAAAAAGTCCCAAAAACTATAACATTAATTTAAATCATCCTACTGATTTTTATATTTATTACATTTCATCAGTATATCCTAAGGACCGCCTACTAATCAAAATGGATGTCCAAATTTAATTCGGAATCAAATGCAAATAAACACGAACTTCTTTGGAAAAAGTGTCACTGCGAAACGTATTGTACATTCACCTTGGTTTGATAAAATCTTCAGACCGGAGATATATTTCAAAGATAAATAAGCGAACGACGTCTCCGATGACACGTTTCTAAGTCGTAATAGCTTGTGGCTCCCGCCAATTAGTGTCAGAAGAAAAGTATGGCGAGTCGATAATCCATTAATACCTGACGGCATTTGCATACAAACCTTATTGATTCACTTATTATTTTCCTTTTCAAAAATTAACACCCAGATTAAGATGCCAACTGGCTGAGGCAACGCCTACGCTGTCATTGACTTAAAGCTGAGTTTAAACGGCAATTTATAATAAAACTTATATAAGTCCTGAACTACAAATAAAAATTAACATCGACAAACGATATCCGCGCTTAATATCCGACCAACTACCTGCTTAGGAATTGCTTATTATATTGCTATCTTGATGAAATATACATTTGCATTAAAGAGTGAAATTTATTGAATTGCCATCGAAGATCGTCATCGATGTCGGCGTCGTCGTTCTTCTTACTGCCACCTAAAATGACTGCACATGCCAACAGACTATTAACAGACGATTATGTGGGGGTTTTTTAAGACAAACTCCAATGAAGCATCTTTGTCTTGTTATAGCATCTAAGCTAATAGAAACCTTAACATTAAAAACCTTTAACCACAATAATAAAATTTAAGGTAAGGATTAGCCGAAAGTCTTGTTTAATTCCAAAGTGTATGACATAAACAATAATAATTAGTTGTTTAATATATTGCTTATTTCCTGAGCCTACTGTCTTAAGTGGATCAAAGATAATCTTTTACATGTAGGTCACTGAGATACCGATCGATTACATCGGATGATGAAATCTGCATAGTCAGCATTCAACTTACATAAAGTTTTATCGTGCTTTTACGATGAACCATATCCGTTACATTGTCCTGAATTTAAATAGAATTCAAGACTTGTTTTGCAGTTAAATACGAAATTTGTAAGCATAAGCCGGGGTAATAACATAAATGCGAACGCTTATCTCCACAAAAATTAAATTCAATACAACCAAACGCTGTTTTTTGGACTTATAAGCATAAATAGGTTAAATTTATATAACTTTTCTAAAATTAGATGAAACACTTACAAGTTCGATCAATTTGAATAACTGTAAAGTTTTTTGAATACCAGATAAAACATTTTTATATATTTTTTAAAATGATATGGGTGGATCAATAAGTCTTCCTATTTCAGTGACTGGCACAAACTTACACGCGTAATCTTTATTTTTTCCTTCAAGGGTTATCATTTTCAGTTGTCACGAATAGCTGGTGCGCACAATAATTATGATGGGGCATGTTGAAAACAAGGCAGTAGATTACTAAGATATTGCGGTTTACATTCGAAAGGTTCCAATAGGTATAGGTGTATCTCCAGTTTGACCAAACGAGGTACAGTTATAACACATAGATGCTATCAGCGGGATGAAGAGGCAACCATGAGAAGGCTAACAAAATAGAAATTCGTATTGAGAGATGTCGACGAGGTCGCTTCGAAGAACGATATTTGTCTGGGAAAAACATCTCTGTTCGGCATTCAAGCCGTGTTACCCACCGACATCGTGTCTTTAGGAAGAAACTATCAATCTTCATAGGAACAGAAAAACTCCTTGAAGCTAGTACGATCAGAATTTTTTTTTTGAATAAATAAACACGCTAAAGGGATTCCTAACGCCCCTGTAATACCACATAATACAGCGCAAACAGGAAGGATAAAAGTCATAAAGGTTTAAAAAGGAGAGCCTGCCAACATTGTCTAAATCTGTATGACTACAAGCTGGGAAACAGGTATTGACGATAGGATACAATCATATTTAGAATATATGCGCATCAATAAGCAGTCATACAAAACGGCACTTCAACACCAATAAGCAATAGCGAAAGTGAAGGTTTCATAAGTTGGCCAAATACTCATTGTTGCAAGTGTTACACCCTTACAAAAACGTATGTTGGGTCATCTAATTGTCATCCAGCTCATTATATGCCCATGCCTTTTAAAATAAAACACGAATCGGTACTGATAATGACCGAGCAAAATAACTATGTAATGACTTTGTGATTACCGATGATTTTCGAAGGATTTTCGAAGCGTTCGCGCCGCTTTTGGTGGTCATTACAACAAGCAGCTCTTACTGTGGAAACAATAAAAGGTAAAAGATGGAAGGGAGGATTCAAATATCCTACCTCACAGATCACCTCCCAGATCAAAAAAACTACCACCACTGCTAGAACTTAATTCGGGGTACCGCTAGAAGCTTGAAGAGGTCATATCAAATGTCGGTTTCGAATGTGAGACCTTCTCGGTCACTTAACAGTTGTCGAATAGGTATAGGTCCGCGCGCTATTCAACGCATTCTACGTGAACTGGATTGTAGGAAGGCAACCGGCCCGGACGGAATACCAGCAATAGTCCTTAAGAACTGTGCTCCGGAACTATCGCCGGTTCTTGGCAGAGTCTTCCGCTTATCTTATGCACGGAGGACCTTTCCTGCCTGCTGGAAAATCGCTCGAGCTCAGCCAATCCCAAAGACAGGAAAAAAGTGTCTCGCACAAAATTACCGTCCGATAGCATTACTGTCTATTTTATCTAAGGTAATGGAAAAAGTCATCAATACAGAATTGGTTAAGTATTTGGAGTGCAACGGACTTCTGAATGATCGTCAATACGGATTCCGTGGCAGGCGGTCCACAGGAGACCTTTTGACACTTATAACCGATATATGGACATCTACGATTGAACGGCATGGTGAGTCAAGGGCGGTCGCATTGGATATCTCCAAGGCTTTTGACCGCGTCTGGCACGGGGCATTGCTTATCAAACTTCGTTCATATGGACTTTCCCAACAGCTTTGCGACTGGACGAAAAGCTTCCTTGAGAATCAATCGATCCTGGTTGTTGTGGACGGCGAGTGTTCGGATCTGTATCCTGTTAATTCGGGGGTGCCCCAAGGTTCTATCTTGGCTCCAACCTTGTTCTTGCTTCACATAAATGATTTGTTGGAGACAACGGATAACAAAGTGTTCAGTTTTGCGTATGATAGTACGCTTTTTTCCTCCTTTTCGAGTGATCGGCCGATTGGTGCATCAACGTCGCACCAGCTGAGATGTAGACAGATTGACTCTCTGAATGTGTGTGGGGAAAGGCCAATCTTGTCGATTTCAACGCAACGAAGACCCAGTATACAACATTCACAAAGAAAACTGGATCACCGGTTCCAGAGCTGATGATGAGTGGCCGGGCCCTCGAGGCTGGGGAAAGTTTGAAATTGCTCGGCGTCACGGTCTGTGGGAATGTATCATGGCATAAATACGTATCGGGTATCGCCAGATCAGCATCAGGAAAACTGAGTTATCTTTTTAGAGCCAAGAAATATTTTACTCCGGCCCAACTTCTTCTCCTATATAAATCCTAAATTAGACCCGCGCTCGAATATTGTTCTCATGTTTGGAGCTCGGCTCCTAAACATTCCCTCGACCTACTTGAGAGCATACAGAGACGAGCGATCGACCTGATCGGGGACTCGGCGCTGATGTCGGGACTACAGTCGCCATCACATCGAAGGCGCGTAGCCGACCTCTGTCTGTTTTACAGATATTATCACGGGTGCTGTTCTTCGGAGATTCTTGGCATTGTTCCACGCAATTCGGTTTATATGCGCTCCACAAGACAATCCGACGGATCGCACCCGTTTGTGGTTCATTTCCCGACGGCGCGAACATCCCTGTATCAGAACTCGTTCCGTTACAGAGTGGGCAAGTTGTGGAACTGCCTTCCCACGCGAGTTTTCCCGGAGCGTTACAACCTGCAACTGTTCAAAAAGAACTGCAACAGTTATTTGATGGCATCTCGGGGCGCCCACTCGACGCTATAGGTTCGCCTCTCCCGAGAGAAGTCTAATAAAAAAAAAAAAAAAAAAAAACTCAATGACCATTGCTGAAGATTCAAAAGAGGCTCTGAATGCACGCTGTCGTTTGTTGCTGGCTAGCAAATCTTAATTATCTATTGCCTTATGGTTGAGAATTGGCCGGGTTATCAATGTCGTTGGCTACTCGAATATAATGTGTTTGTTGTATATCGCAAGCTATCGCAATAACTACAGATGATAAGCTTCGAAAAAAAAGTCTACGACTGTAAATCAACTTTGGAGAGATTTAGGACCCCTCTTCATATGCGAAATCTCTAAGAAATTAGTGCTTTTAAGAAGAAGGTGTATCTGGTTAAAAAGATGAATTCGTTTTAATAATCTGAGGTTTGATTTAAATTATTGGGGGATGGCCAATGATAACCTGACACACATGGCCAAGGAGTCGACAGCCGACGTGGTATCAATTGGCGAACCGTATAACGCTCATGACAGTTGTGGCGGTTCCACCAAACCCCACGGCCCACTTACCTGAAAAACCCCCATAACTACATCCCAATCGGCATAAGTTTTCGATAATGCAAGCGCATTAGCACCTAAAGTGCCTTACGCATCTAGGTTATCAAATTTATAATCTAAAAGTTCCTGTAAAAAAAAACTTACCTTTCATGCATCTCTTCGCATATAATTTCATGTAAGATTTCTTTTCTACCTTTTCAGGACTCCCAAAACATATTCGGTACCTTCGGTTGCCAGGCAAATTCCAACTTTCCCACAACTGCACCGCAATCTCCAACCAGCATAAACATTTCCTACTACTTTTTTTTTTTTTTTGTTACTGGCCTGTAGGAACCCGGAAGTTCATGAGCTCACCGAGTCGGCTCCGCCATTGTTCCTTGACCATCCGATCCGATCTCCTCGAGGTCCAACCTAACATTGTCCTCCCATCTCCGTCGCGGCCGTCCGGTCGTTCTCCTCCCCGTTAGTTTACCGTCAAGAATTCTATACACGGCCTTATCATCGCCCATTCGCGCTACGTGTCCGGCCCATCTTAATCTTCGCGACTTGATCACTCTCACTATTGTAGGTTTGCAGTATAGCTCTTCCAATTCGTGGTTGTGGAGTTTCCTCCATTGTCCTGACTCCTCGTCATATTTACCGCCAAATATACCCCTTAAAACTTTATTCTCGAATACGCGGAATTTGTTCTCTTCCCGTTTTTTTTAATAGTTTACTGGCTGCATGCCAACTAGCGTTGCCGGAATGTAGTCTTTTGTTAATTTCCTTCGACGTTTCGTTTCTGGTCGTCAGTATCGTTCCCAGATATTTAAATTGTTTGCCATTTTCAAATATCTTACCCCTGACGTTTATATGTGTTCTCTGAGGTCGACCTGCTCTCGTCGTAATCATGTATTTTGCTTTGTCTTCGTTTATTTCTAGGCCCACCTCTTCTGCTGTTTACGCGATGATTTCACAGTTTTTACTTATACTTTTACATGGGGCGTAATCTTCTTGCTTATGATGAAGCCAGTTCCGAGGTTATGTGTATCGGTACCTCCACACACCAGTGTAAACCCAGTGGTTTCGATTACTTGATGTGGGAGTCGAACTTCCTGAAGCGCGACGATGTCCATTTGATATTGTTTCGCGTTTTCTACGACCGTCAAACCTAGACCGGGGCGAACATTTCCTACTACAAGGGCATTAATGCTTTCAAGGCATTACATGAAAATTCCTGAAGGATTCTGTTCACACATCTAATGCATCATTAGAATTCGCTGGAAAATAATTCGTTGGCATACATGTATTATAAGTAGTAAAAACTATTCCGGCACCATTGTTTGCCAAGCAATTTTGTTCCTCATGTGCACTCTTATCTTCCCACATGCACGTATATTGCAGACCCTTTGTCCAAGGGACAAAAGCAATACGCGCATCTAGCGTCTAGTGCCATAAAACTGAATTCCTGCGCATGTAAACATGCATAATATCCATCCGATGATTTGTTTTCCAACTAACAAACAATCTCCAATTCCTTTCTCTGCCGCAACGAATATCCCTGCATATACAAATGCAAGCAAGCATTCGTTTTGGCCACTGACCCAAGATACGATATAGAATTCTCAATGTATAAAGTATTGTAATACATTAGCAGCTCTTTCGAATGGCTATTCGTATATTTACACAAGAGCATCACTCATCTAAGACTTTTATGATGCCCTCGTCTCATCTTTTCTCTTACCACATTTCTTCGATTTATCGTCGTCTATTTATTTAGACGCTATGCACTTCATAGAAAACGATCTTCTCGATCCCTTTGTCCTTGCCGCCTGCCTGCTTTGTTTTGCCGTTGCCTCCGCGCATGAGTAAACAACACAGATCTGAACGATCACACACATACCACCATGATCTCTGTTACGATATCTGGTTTTCTATTCCACCAAGAGAAACTTTACGTTTCTCTGGTGGTAAGTAAATACATATCCTTAGTGGAGAGGATATCTACCACCACACCGCAAACTCACCCTAAACGAAGGGGTATACATTTGTTAAATGAGCACAAACCCGATCCTTGTGCTAATAAATAGGTTGGTAGTTAGGTCAATGTGCGACAGATTAGGTTTAGACTTAGTCGGTTGCATATGCGATCCTCTCGGAGGGGTATGTATGTAGGATGGGGGATCGTAGGTACAGGTAAGAATTGGACCAGGAAAATGTAGGATGGAAAAGGTAAGTGTGGATAAAGGTAAGTATGGATAAATGGAAGTGGGTATTCGGGATAGGTGGTAGGTAAAGGCGTTGCGATTTCGAATCACAACAATGTAATCGAGAAACTCACCGCGATTACTGTCTATCTATAATAAAACCTAATTCATAATTTAAATCAGTGCGTTTGACTTTCTCTCTCGCGGAGCTTTGTCTTGGTTAAGCTGGTGGAAGGAAGTGAACCGGGTGCCCATGCCTGGCAAAATACTTCCTTCCCCACACAGTAACATATAGATCAGTGACGAGACCAGACAAATAACAGTATGGGTATGTAGAACACATGGCTTTTAAAACATCGGTGACCAACAGAGCTTTTATAAGCGCCCATGGAAACGAAAATGGCTAAACCATTTAAAAATTTTCTCATGGAACGTCCGCTCACTATACAGAGCTCGGGCTGCACAGCAGCTAGCCGATGCCTTGTCCGAATATAAGGCTGACATAAAAGCATTAGAAGAAATAAGATTGACGGGGTGTAGTGTATTTCAAAGAAACGAGTATGACATTTATTACAGCTGTCTGGCAAAACACCATGTGCTCGGGGTACCCCTTCTAGTCAGCCAAAAACTGAAGCCCGCCATCATCGGCTTTAATGCAATAAACGAAAGGCGATGCACTCTTCGCGTGCGAGGCAAGTTTAAGAACATAAGCCTCATAAACGTTCACAGAACTACAGAGGACGACCCCTCACGATGAAAAAGAAGAATTCTACGAGAAAGTCGAACGGGCCCTCAATGCATGCCCAAGATAATCATCATCATCGGCACTACAACCGGGAACCGATCTTGGCCTTATTTAGCAAGTCCTGAAGCTTTGTTAAATTTTCCATGATTTGTTTTTTCCGGGCAAGGTCATTAGTCTTGCGCCAGAGGCTCCCGCGTGACAGACGGATATACTAACCACTATACTATCGAGGAGCCAAGGATACGATGTGAAAATCGTTCTTGGTGATTTGAATGCCAAAATAGGTCGGGAGCTGGTTTTCAGGCACCACGCAGATTTACATAGTTTCCATGAGAACACTAATGGCCATGGACTACGAGTCATCGAACTGGCGGCATCAAAAAACTTGGTCGTTCCAAGTACCGGGTTTCGGCGTACGGATATCCAGAAACAAAGCCGCCTGCGTATCATCTGATGGAGGCAGTCGCAACCAAATTGACCACATTTTGATAGATCGCCGCCACCCCTCGAGCCTGATGAAAGTTCGAACGTACCGAGGTACCAGCGTCGACCCAGATCACTATCTTGTTGGTACAGTTTTCCGAGCGCGCTATTACCTTACGGAGACGTATTGCATCCGCGGATCAGGTTCGAATCAACACGCCTGCCTTACGCAATGAGAATACCAGTAACACCTTTGGTCATGCACTAGGACTCGCCCCCGGAGAGCTCGAGGGAGGGAGAGTAAGTCCTGGGGCCAGAATGCCGGGCGTAGAAGAGAAATGGACACGCCTTAAGAATACTGTCATTAGTACTGCCAACTCCATCTTAGGCAGTAGTCGTAGAGAGCGGGACGACTGGTTTGATGATGAGTGCAAACTAGCGACTGAACGTAAGAATGGTGCATATCGGGCAATGCAGCAGTCTCATAGGACGCGGGTACACGAGGAGAAATACAAAAAGCTCAGAAGATCTGAAAAAGGCTTCACATACAAAACAAAAGTGCCTGGGAACAAAACTTTGTCTGTGAAATAGAGAAAAGTAGAGAGCGAGGTCCGCACCAGGCGCGGAAGTTGCACCAAATAGTCCGCAGTATGACGCGGTACGCACCACGCTGCACTTACTGCAAGGATAAAGACGATAATCTGATCAACGATCCTAAAGGCATTCTGGAGCGATGGGAAGTGCACTTCAGTGAAATCCCAAAAGGTCAGCTCACAGAACAATTGGAGGCTCCACTAATGCAAGAGCAAGACCAAATGCTGCCGTCACCAAGCATTCAGGAAACATTAAAAGCCATAAGACAGCTCAATTCAAATAAAGCCCCCGGAGCTGATGGCATACCAACAGAGCTGATCAAACAAGGAGGGACAGCGTTACATCACGTAATTCATGAGATCGTGGTGTACATATGGGAGCAAGAGGAAATATCGGGAGATTGACATCGTGAAATAATTTGCCCCATACGTAGGAAGGGAGATATCACACTGTGCAACAACTATAGGGGTATAACATTGCTGAGTACCACCTATAAGATACTCTCCACTATCCTACAAGATCAGATAGCCCCACACTCTAAAGTCAGCATTGGTCAATATTAGTGTGGATTCATCCCAGGCAAACCAGCGATTGATAAGATATTCACCCCCACCCTTAGGCAGGCGATGGAAAAATGTCAGGAGATTAAGATTCCATTATATCATCTATTTATAGACTTTAAGGCCACCACGGCAGCATAGCCAGGGTAGAACTATATAATGCCATGAGAGAGTTCGGCATTCCAAACCAATTGATACGACTTTGTAGGTTGACCATGACCAACGTAACTAGTCAAGTAAAAATAGTGGGATTGCTGTCCAAACCAATAAACATCTTTAATTGACTCCGACAAGGGGACGGTCTGGTCTGCCTCCTTCAACATGGCGTTGGGGAAAGCATTCCGTGACTCTGGCGTTACAACTAGAGGGACTATTATCACCAAATCCAGTCAGATATTTGCCTACGCAGATGACATCGACATCATCGGTAGATCCGATTCGGTTTTACAGGATTCCTTCATCCAGATCAAGCAGGTGGCACAAACACTGGGACTGCACATTAATGAGGGAAAAACTAAGTACATGGTGACAACTTCTGCAAGAAGAACACCCAACGTTGGTCAAACTTTCAGGGTAGTGGAACACGAATTTGAAGTAGTACAATCCTTTAACCACCTTGGGTCAATAGTATCAGCCGATAACAATATGGAAGAAGAAATACGCGAACGGCTGATCAAATCCAACAAAGCCTACTATGGTCTATCAAGGCTCTTTTAATCCCGAAATTTATCCAGAACATCCAAGCTGCTACTGTACAAGACCATGGTCTTACCAGTACTCATGTATGGATCCGAGACCTGGGTGCTCAATAAATGGCACTCTGAACTCCTAGTCGCATTAGAGAGGAAGGTCTTAAGGAATATTGTTGGCCCCATATGTGGGGGAGGACGATTCTCGAGACGCTACAACCATGAGTTGTACGCGATCTACCCTGAGGTTAACGTTATAAGAAAAATCAAGCTCGGTAGACTCTGGTGGGTGGGACACCTAGCTCGAATGAGCGAAGAGGAGCCTGCCCGGAAAGTCCTTTGTGACAGAATGTATGGAAGGAGACCGCGCGGCAGACCTTGTCTGCGATGGAGGGATGGCGTAGACCAGAACGTTCAGAGCCTGGGCGTGCTAAACTGGATGACATCGGCTCGAAATCGGGAACTCTAAAGACCATGGTCTTACCAGTACTCATGTATGAATCCGAGACCTGGGTGCTCAATAAAAGGCACTCTGAACTCTTAGACGCCCAGAGCCTGGGAGTGCCAAACTGGATGACATCGGTTAGAAATCGGGACCGGTGGAGAGACTTTCAAAATAGTCCCAAGACCGGAACCCGGTTGTAGTGCCGATGATGATGATGTCATACGGGTGAGAAATTCAAATCTGTTGACGTAATGTACACGCTGGCGCGAGTTCTTTCTAAACAATGATGTTGTAAGAAAAATGTAGATTTTATTTTTTCGGATCGAGGATTCTTTATTCACTATTTATTATTTACAATTTTTGCTGGTCACAGTGATTTCTTATAACACGAATGCGGCCGATATGATCCGTCTCGATCTTAGTCACTGTAATGAAGTGCATGCCATAGTTTCCCTCAAGTATTTATAGTGAGGTGCCTCAGGATTATTTCATAATCCAGTCATTGTCTATTCTCTTGAAGATTCGGGATAAGAGGTGATAACGATGATTTCATCCAGTTATAGTCTATTCTCTTGAAGATTCTGGATAAGGGGAGATAACGAAGATGTCGTCCATGCTGAATGTTGATATGGGTTTGGTAATCGTGTGTGCATCTGATGTTTGGTGATGATATTATGGGTAAATTGTATTTATGTGCAGGCGTACTGCACCGGTTCTACTTCCATCTCATAGGTTAACAAAACTAATTGAGAGCGGTTTAGACGGTTGAACAAAGGCCACGACGTTCGATTTCAATACTTTGCTGGCCATCCTCCCGAATATCATGTTGCTGTACTGTTCCGCCAACTTCCTTATTCAATAATCGCATTCCATATTGAGATCCAGCATCTTTGCAAAAACAATTAGCTTAAGTTTGCACGCTGGTTTCGGGAGCACGATTAAATGAACAGCTTGTGTTGAACGAATGTTTTAATGGTTGTAAAGTAAAAACTATAATATAATAGAATATTGTGTATTTAATTAAAGCAATTAATATTTTCTTTTTTTTTTTTCTTAACACATTACACACCGACACCACTTTTGTTTAACGTGGAGGCCCGACTTGCCTCCACGGAATCTGAAACGCGATTAATTATTTCGTGTAAAACGACAGAATATCAAATTCTATCGCTTCGGCAACCAATAGGGGATGATTCTCCCATCGGTCGCCGGAAATGTGCGCGAACACACACACGGTGATCCTTTTGGATGCTCGTGCTGTGTGTCCGTGGCTAAACGAACCGTGGATTATGCAAATCCAGAAGAACATGAGTTGGCATGTCTGCAGCTGGTGCAACACACACCGTCGAAGCATATTTGATATTCACACGATCAGCGACTGCATATAGCGATTTTGTTGATCATGTACACACTGGCGGCAACTTCCAGCAATCGAAATCTTGCTGGGGAATTTCCATTTAAAGAACCCGGACGCCTGGGTTGACCGCCGTATGCCACGATGTATTTGTCGCTCGTGTGACCAACCGATCTGGGCATGCATAAAAGAACCAAAAAGTTAAAAATATCTCCTGTGGCATTGTAGCCGACTCTTTAGGAGACATTTCGTTGGTAAGAACTAATGTAATGTTGGTTGCAAGATGTGCAACCAATTTGCCCTTCCTATAGAAACGCTTGTGTTGCTGATGGTGTTTTACCTCAGCGCGCTTAAGCATTTCAGTGGTGGTTGGTCGTTGTGCGCAGGTAAGTCATGCCTTTTCAGGTTTCTATATGCCCTAGGTGGGAGTTTTAAATGGGGTAATGGGAAGATGATAGTTGGCGTTCAAGGGAACCGCCACAATGTCATTTTTATCGGATGTGCCCGTTTGATTCCTTGACTCGCGCAACTTCAATTTTCACGTAAAAAGGTGGATCACCTTCTTTGCTGTTTCTTTTTTATAAAATTAATTTTGCAAAAACGGTTTTGGGTCTTATTCTACACACTATAAGCTATCAAAAAAATTAAAAAAAAATTATCGATTCCTGGTACTTCTGTGACAGGACGTATTTCATGACTTTGGAGGTACACCTTGTTTTCGCTCACTTTAATAATTGGGCGACCGAATGGTAAACCAAAAACGTTAATATGAAAATACGTCACATTTGCGTCTCTAAAAGTCCGCAATGCAGACATCAGCAAGAAAACCACACACTAAACTACTGTAGGATAGGGATAGTTAATAAATACATATCACCCACAATAGCAACCAATTCTAAGATCTGGAAAATGGAAACTGAATGAGTGATATACTTAGAGTGATTTTTAGGGTTCTCACTCTATTCACTAATGAAAAACTTGTGCACTTAATTGTTTATTGTTTGTTATAAAAAAGTTATTGCAATACAAAATTTTAATTTGCTTAATATTAAAAATTATGAGCATCATTCTCTAGTAACTAAAACAATGTACAGTACTTCAAAGTACATTAACGTAATACCTAAGTTAACAAAAATATTTGGCAATGGCGTCAAACAACAGACCACCTAAGAAAAAGGATGGAGTGCTGTCGAAGGTTAAGAGATTATCTGATTATTAGACCAAACTCTGCCTAATATGCGGACTTACTCCACAGAAATTAAAGAATACTGAAACAAAGGAGCTAAAAAGTTAAATTCTTATTCTTTAAGCTAAACACTTTTAGAAAAAAATATGCCTGCGATGCGCAAGGTGTAATGAAAAGTACTACACTACCTACTAATAATTAATTACGTAGTTTGGGAATTTGTGAGGAATACCAAAAATATATCTCGGCACCCGTTGTTGTATTTGGCCTCGCTCCCAGGTAGCGTGTCTCCTTGCTTTGAAAAGGATGATGGATCCCTTTAAGACCGCTACTGAGGGGACCTGTGGTGGGCACTAGGTCCACTCAACGCCCAAACACTTACCATTGGTTTCACTGTAAATTGTCCACAAAAATAAACCGAACTTCAAGCAAGCAGAAAAATAAAAATGCACGCAAGTATTTAGTTGTTATGTGTTCTTTATTTTTATCTACGATATGGCATCGGCACATGCGCTTAAAACTGGGCGTTCACAATGTTAATCACTTAATCCTTTGACGATGGACGGCTACACTCCTTCAGGATCGTTGAAAGTTTTAATACAAAGTTCGTTTAAAAAGAACAACAGATTTCTTGACTTGTCGACTAAAAAGAAACACTGTACTCGAACTCGCACTCTGGAATCGCGTATCTTGACCGTGTTAAGAACTTGACTACTTTGTAACGCGGCTGGTGAACGTTAAGCGCCGCGACCGTCCGCTGTGGTGATAGAAATCTGACTCGACTACGTATATTAAACATCTCCAAAAACGACGCACGTTGTGCATGTGCACTCTTAAGGTGACGAAATTTGACTCCTTGATGCAATCCACATCCGTCAAATTTAACGGTGGTGGATCACATCGATGTAAGAGGAGCGAACCGGATCAACTTGGCGACGGCTAATGGCGATCGAGAAGGGGGTTAAATGGGAGGATTTCCATATGCCGTATAGGGAAACAACGATCGTTCCTGCACCTGTTCAAACAAATGGGCTGCAGGCATTGTGGTCATGAATCGTCGATGCTGCCTGAGAACGAAATAGGTTTCTGCATCCTAAGTGAACAGAAACGCTATTTCAAGGATCAAACAATGAGATGCACATCGTTCGTAGTTTTGCCGATGTTACATTGGGTCGTCATCGTGTTTACTCAGGCGTTCATGGTAATGCCGTTGTAGGCGATACATTCTTCGGTGACGATAGGTCGACCGAAGATTTTAGGTTTGTTTGATTTAGCCGTATGGCTCTGGTGCACTAGAAGGGAAGATACTTTGTTGGCATTAAGTCAACAGAAATCTTGCCGACGGTGGCAAAGGGTCAGGCTGGATGGTTATCTATTTGGATTAATATGCCGTTACATGGATATGGTGATGTGAAATTTGCCACCCGGGGGAACCATGGTCCAGCGTTGGTAAGCAAAACAAACACAGTGTGATACTGCGTGTTTACTTTGGTTTTCAGGGGGGTCATCATAGAGCATGAACGTGGGTATGATTGCCTAAACAACGATCATATTCATGCCCCAATTCCATGATCGGTTGCTAGCCGGTAATAGGGAATTGGTCGCAAGTGTTGCAAACGTAAGGGCATGGGAGCAATGCATGTTTACTCGTTGGCCACTGCATACGGCATCACTTAGTTTGTACCCAGATTGCCAACGTCTCATCGGTCGATGTGTCGGACGTGTGTTTGTATTAAAACAACACTTGAAATTCCTGTCGGCGGCCAGCAATGAGCTGCGCTGTAGGCTGTTGTTTGGACGATTGACCTATGTTTCAGCAGGGTGAGGATGAACATGTTATGCACATGTATGAAAAAATGCTTTTTAGCATTGCACATTGACGTGTTCATGGATAAATGCTGGTTACCTAATTAGGTAACCAAATTAGGTTTCGGGGGCATGATACGTTGGATGCAAGTGTAGCGATCCTAAATCGCTACTCCCATCCAAATCCCCAATATTATCAAATCCTAAATTTCCTAATTTCATATTGAATCATATGAGCAATAAATTAACCCAAAGCTAATTTATCGCTCATTGATTCAATTCCACATAATAAACCCAAATCCCAAATTTTCCATTGCTTCATATTCAAATCCCATATCGAGTGACATGTACAACGAATTTAACCAAAAGTTAATTCATCATACATTGACTCAATTCCTAAAAACCTTGACATCATGAAATGCTAAATTCAAAACGCATTTCATGATTTCCCTTCCTAGAACCCATCCAACTAAAGCCTCTAACAAATTCCCAGAGCACAACTCACATTGAAACGCACTAAGTCATTATGTCTGCTTCTGGGAACTTAAAACAAAAATTAGTTGACAATTCTGAACTAGAAAAACTATAAAAGGGCAGTGAATTTGAATTTCGCCATTAGTTGAAGTTCAGAGGCCGAACCTATGGCCAGCGCAGTATCAAAGAAATAAAGTATAATGTTAAAATAAATAAAGTATAATCAAACCTTTTAACAAAAAACTAAATCAACAACAAACGAAACGCGTTTTCATTCAGTCCCCCAACTATAACTTAACACTGACCATAAAAAACAATAAAAGGGAATTGTCTTCTATTATTCCACTCTCCACCACCATTGACACCCATCACCTGCCGGAGCTAACATCAGGAATACCAACGAAAACTCTACGGGAAGAATTTTGCAGGGCCGCCGATAAACATAGCAGAACAGACTCTCCTATTGGTTCACCAACTAAAAGAGACCGAATCCAGGTAAGCAAAACTGATGCCAGACACTCCTTCATTAGCTACCTCAACAAAATGGCGCAGCCGGTAGGATTTAGGTAAAGCCATAGAACGGACGGTTCTAATAAGAGCTATTAACCCTAAATCTTACAAACCTACAAGAAACGCTACAAGAAAAACCATTGATAAATAAGCATAACCAATCTATTTGTATACAAGGATTTTCATCTGACATCAACAGCACAGATATTACGGCAAAGAATATTTTCTCAGCACTTAAGAACATAAAAACAACCATCGCTTTAAAAGACCGTAAGACAAATAGCGTCGACTTCTTAATTCAGCAAAAGTTATATTTACTACCTAAAATGTCATACAAACATAATTCGCCATCGAATGTCTCAAGTGTACTTCCAAAACAACGATATAATAGCAGCAGGATTCATATCTTAGCTAACAAGGAGAAAGTTAGATCCAGCATTCCTGAAGGAGAAAAAGGAAAATAAACAACAACAAAAAACAATAACCTCGAACGAACGTACTGGGCAAGACACCCTTCCCCTTCCATCCGAGGCTCAGTCTGGCCCTGGAAGTACGATTCATAAACCAACAAAAAGGAAACTCCCACACAAAAAAAAAAGAAAACAACAAAACAGCCAAACAACAACAGCTACGCAGCAGCTCCACCGAGTAGCAGTTCCAGCAGCAGCGGACCAACAGGAGCAGCAATTAACGAAATCTAAGTAAGCATTTTTTCCTATATTAAGTTCTTAAAGATATTATTTTTTATTTTTTATTAAGAAAACACAATATATAATCTTACTTTGCTCCCACCCCAAAAAAACAATAATTGTAACAAAACCAAACCAAGTTTTAAGACTCGGCCGTCTCCATCTCCGTCTATATTGCACCCTACCTATCCTAGGGAAGAATTTCGAAACAAATTAATAATTTTAACACTCGCCCTTGGGATAGCAAACGCCACTAAAACACACATACCACCCCAAACCCCCCTTTTTCCCGTTTATATTGACACTACCATTTTATTTCCTTTTGATCTATGGAATTAGGAACCACCCCAAACCCTACTACGCCCCACGACCTTTTGCCTCCTTCACCTAAGAAACTCCGTAGCAGAACGATCATCGAAATAACCCCTCCGATAAAAACTCGCGACCTTAGCCCAAACCTACCAGAAATTTCAGCTCCTCTGCACCAAACGGATCTCGTAACCTTTGAAACAATGGCTATTGATTATACAAAGGTTGCGAAGCTGTCAGCAGAGCTAATCCCCATCTTCTCCGGGGAATTAAATCCGCATATAGGTGCAGAGCTGGAAACATTCTTGGATTGTTGCAAGAGGGTCTTAAACTGCCTCAGGACCGAGGAACACGGGGCTTTTATACAAATATTCCCTACTAGACTGAGGGAAGAAGCTTCTGCCCTTTTCGCGTCCACTCCCTTCGCAACGTTTCAGGAAACCGAGGATTTGTTAAGAAAAGTTTATTTACCAACAGAAAGCTATCAGGAATTGGTAAATAAGCTATTCGACAAAACCCGACAGAAGCACTCATCCTATTTCAGTTACGACTGAAGAAGTCACTAAGGGAATGTAGGACAGCCGCGGAGTTAAAATACGGTCCCATACTGTCCGAAGCGGTAAAGACACAACTAGATGACTTCGCTAAAAGCATCTACAAGAAGGGATTAATAAACCCATACCATCAACAATTTTTACTACTAATGGGAGATGCAACGCTGGACTCTCTAATGAAAAAAACCTTGGAGTTGGAACAAACCCAACAACCTCAGCTGCCGTTAACTTCTGCGCAGGTTCCACTTAAACCGCCCTCACCTTACACACTTATAGCACCTCCAGAAACATATAAAGCAATTTTAGGTAACCAAATGGATCAGCCTATGGCACAAATAATGCCCAATACCCCAGATGTAGAAATAATACCACACATACAACCTATAGCGCAGGGGATTCCACACCTAGAGGCGCAAATACCGCCAGCTGACCAACCATACAGGTAAACCAAAGAATTAATGGAAGCAGACCCCCTCAGCATACCCCTGACACATGCAGACCCTCTCAGCAGAATAACCTGCAGCTACTGCAACAAAAGGGGGCATGCCTATGAGGATTGTGTGAAAAGGAAGAACACACCCTTTTGCACACACTGCCAGCAATTAAATCACGATGTCCGTGATTGCTGGCAATTAAGGGAGGTAAAAAGAGTTCTGCACGTAAGACAGACTTGCGACTTCTGTGGCCAACAAGGTCACAATCTAGGATCATGTCAGCAAAAGCTGAAATGGGAGTCGCGAGTTCAATGTCAACCGGCAAAGAAATCCTCTACTTCCAAACAAAGAAGGTCAAAACCCTGGGTGGCAAAAAGGAGCTACCACATCAGGACCCCACGCGAGCCCTTAACCAGCGCCCCAACTGTCCAACTACCTATAGATGGAGGTGTTAACAAGATTTAGGTGCAGCTGTCTATTGAATGGTAATGATGCTTAATAAAAACAGTCACTTTTTGACAGTACAGACGACATTTCTTGGATATTCAAAGGGCCAAGTGAATAACCCCCACAAAGTGCCAATTGTGCTCTTTCATTAAATCTGACAGCGTATAAATTTACATAAGACAGCGGAATAAAGATATAGAATACTACCATTTCCTTCCACGAAATATCTTATTTATCGACTCACTAATTTTGTGTCTACGACTGAACCACACTCCGAAGCAAAGTCCGTAAATTACGTTACTTGGGCAATAAATGACAACTTATCTATAAAAATCCCTCTACACAATCTTTATATCACTCGCTAGAACCATCATAAAATTAAGGCTCGCAGAATGGGGTTTTACAGCTATCACGTTTTTCTTCTGGAATTGTCGTTAACGTAATTTATTGCTACACAATGACATTAATCATCCATTAATTTTATAGCATATAATTTCACGATTTACTATTTTAAAAAGTAAGTGTGAAATCAAACTAGACCGCACATCAATGTCACTCACATGAACTATCTTTTAGTGAATTAATTGAGTCTCACTGGTTGACCAAGTTAATATCAACACAGCCGCTAGCCAAGTCCGAAACTTCAGGTACAATCCTCTTCCCCCACACATCCCGTCATAAAAAGACCAACAATACCATCCTACGAAGATGTTAACCATAAAACACAAGCTCTTGAATGCGGTTTAAGTTTTACAGATTAGTATCTTGGTCTTAATGTCACGCCGGACATAATAAACGATAAATTATCCTTCGTGAGAAGAAATCAGACAACAAAAGGACGACCTGGCCATTGTCTCCCTCGCCCTGTGGCAGGCCTGTTGTTTTAGTTGCCACACGAGAACGAATAAATTTTGTTTCGCGAAATGGCTTCTCGTAAAATACGACTGAGCATCTACACACGTTCTCAAGAAACCCTTACCGTGGTTCGACGTTATGTGGAGAAAGAGGTACAAGATTCCTGCTTTGCACTGTGAAGGGACGAAGCAATCTTATTCCGGGAACTACAGTGGACTTGTGTGTGGAACATGTGACCGCTTATGCCTGCTCAATATATTCGGGCAGAAGTTTACTTCTCTTTTTTTTATAGTTTACCCATTTAACAAAAGGTGCATCGGTAATCGGTCGCCAAAGGTACACCTCCACAAATCAGTGGTACATTCATCCTTAGCTACACTGGCGTATTTTTTAAAAGGTCCAGAGTGCACCCGATTTATGTTTATTGGAAAGTTATTTTAAATTAATTTAACTGCTTTTTTTGTTCTGGCTTTAGTTGAGAGTGTGACTTGACACTTTTTGGTGATTACATTTACCTATCGGAGAAATATCAGCCTGATGTGCCCCCGATCTGAATTCCATATTCACGAATAAGTTATTATCATCATCATCGGCACTACAACCGGGAACCGGTCTTGGCCTTATTTAGCAAGTCCTGAGGCTTGTTAAATTTTCAATAATGATTTGTTTTTTCCGGGCAAGGTCATTACTCTTGCGCCAGACGAATAAGTTATATTATGTCCAAAAATTGTTTTTGGATAACTGTTGTATTCATTGTATTATAAAACTAGGAAAGGATTGTGGTTTGTTCCAACACAGGTTTTTCTCTTAATCTAAAAACTGTAACATAAGAAACAATGGAATCCACAAACAAGAAGGTGCAACCAAGTTAAGTAAATACCCGAAATATGAATCTTCAAAATGATGATAGTCTATAGGAACTGGTTTTCCTAGATATATAGTACGTACTCTTCTCAGGAGAGGCAAATCTGTAACAATACGGCGAAATAAAACTCTTAGAAATCATGACATGAACCTGGTGTTGCCTTTATTGCACAAATAATTTCAAAGTATTAAAGTTTAATGAATTCTGGCAGATGGGCACCGGGCTGTCTACAAAAAAAAAGGGCAATCTCAATGTCCAATTTGCGCCTATCGATGGCAACTTGACTAATGTTGTCCAACGGTAATGATTTATCAGCACAATTAGCAAATTTTCATATCCCCGCAGGAAAGAATCAATATGTGTGATATCACAAGATGATGTAAGCCAACGTACAGGTCCATTAAGAGCCCAAGGAAAGTTTCCAGTAATAAATTGATACGGTCGCCTGTTGTGTGTTATGTTGCACCGTCTTAGTGAAATCGGAATTCTTTCACAATAACCCGAATTAATTGAGAAGTAGTATAGTAAATTTAAAGCGCTCTCAATTGATGGTAATATTGTGGAATATGAGCCAATAACTTTACCAGTCCATATAACACACTAAATAATGACATTTTTAGGGAGTACCAACGTTTGTTACATGTCGTTTCTTGCCGTAGCCATTCAATCAAAAATTCGTCTCATTGCAGAACTAAATTTGACGACAAAACTGTGGAATGTGGAATTTTTGTCCGTTCACACAACGCACGATCGGCATGATTGTCATGTGGTTTAAATGTTTGCAAATGGCAAAATAAACTCAACACTAGGTTGCTGTCAATTGTCAAACATCGTAAATGTACAAAATTCTCTATTTGAACAACGAAAATAACAACCACTCCAATAGGTATTACGACAGTCGATCAACCAGCGAAACGTCTTACTCAATTGACAGGAAGATCTGTAGCGATTCTAACAGATACACACAATTCACAAGCAATCAAAAATAGTGAAGAACACCGAACGAAAAATCGAATAAGTAAAATACATCAGAACCGTATACCAAGCGATAAATAAAAATAATTCACATCAGTGGAATATAGTCGAGTTTGGAAATCAAATCCTAAACACGGTCAGTAGCCTGGTGTGTAACGCTTAGGTAAAATTTTTTTCGTGATTCGAGCTGTCATAGCGTCAGTTCTGTTGGCTGTGTACTGGCCATGAACGTTTATGTCATAGCGTCAGTTCGAATCACACGATCTTCTTCACTATTATTTCAAACGCTATAGATCTACGAGCTATCTTGACTTCGGTTATCGTGAATTCGCATTTGTTCCTGCTTGTAAGCATCAATCTTGAACCTTGACTGTTTTTTTTTTTCTGAAAGTAAGTCTGAATTGATCATTATGTTCTCTTTGTGCTTTTCAATCTCATCATCATCGGCACTACAACCGATCTGGTCTTGGTCTTATTTAACAAATCTCTTTACAGGTCCCGATTTCGAGCCGATGTCATCCAGTTTACCACCCCCAGGCTCTGGATGTCCTGGTCTACGCCATCCCTCCATCGCAGACAAGGTCTGCCGCGCGGTCTGCTTCCATACATTCTGTCACAAAAGACTTTCCGTGCAGGCTCCTCTTCGCTCATTCGAGTTAGGTGTCCCACCCACCAGAGTCTACCGAGCTTGATTTTTCTTATAATGTTAACTTCAGGGTAGATCGCGTACAACTCATGGTTGTAGCGTCTCGGGAATCGTCCTCCCTCACATATGGGGCCAACAATTCTCCTTAAGACCTTCCTCTCTAATGCGACTAGGAGTTCAGAGTGCCTTTTATTGAGCACCCAGGTCTCGGATCCATACATGAGTACTTGTACAGTAGCAGCTTGGATGTTCTGGATAAATTTCGGGATTAAAAGAGCCTTGATAGACCATAGTAGGCTTTGTTGGATTTGATCAGCTGTTCGCGTATTTCTTCTTCCATATTGTTATCGGCTGATACTATTAACCCAAGGTAGTTACACTACTTCAAATTCGTGCTCCACTACCCTGATAGAACGACCAACGTTAGGTCTTCTCTTAAAAGAAGTTGCGACCATGTACTTAGTTTTCCGCTCATTAATGTGCAGTCCCAGTTTTTTTGCCGCCTGCTCGATCTGGGTAAAGGAATCCTGTACACCCGAATCGGATCTACCGATGATGTCGATGTCACCTGCATAGGCAAGTATCTGGCTAGACTTGGTGACAATAGTCCCTCTAGTTGTGACGCCAGAGTCACGGATTGTTTTCTCCAACGTCAGGTTAAAAAGCAGGCAGGCCAGACCGTCCTCTTGTCCGAGTTCATTAAAGATGTTTCTTGGTTTGGACAGCAATCCTACTATTTTTACTTGACTAGTTACGTTGGTCATGGTCAACCTACAAAGTCGTATCAATTTGTTTGGGATGGCGATCTCTCTCATGGCATTATATACTTCTACCCTGGCTATGCTGTCGTGGTAGCATTAAAGTCTATAAATAGATGTTAGATTGGAATCTTAACTTCAAGACATTTTTCCATCGCCTGCCTAAGAGTGAGAGTGGATATCTGATCAATCGCTGATTTGCCTGGGATGAAGCCACACTAATATTCACCACTGATGGCTTTAGCGTATGGGGCTATCCGATCTTGTAAGGTAGTGGAGAGTATCTTATAGGCGGTACGCAGCAATGTTAAACGCCTATAGCTCCTGCACAATGTGATATCTCCCTTCTTATGTATGGGACAAATTATACCACGACGCCAATCTTCCGGCATCTCCTCTTGTTCCGTGCACCACGATCTCATGAATTGCGTGATGTAACGCTGGCGCTCCTTGTTTGATCAGCTCAGCTGGTATGCCATCAGCTCCGGGGGCTTTATTTGATTTGAGCTGTCTTATGGCTTTTAATGTTTCCTCAATGCTTGGTGATGGCAGCATTTGATCTTGATTTTGCATTGGTGGAGCCTCCAATTCTTCTGTGCGCTGACCATTTAGCAATTCATTGAAGTGCACTCCAATCGCTCCAGAATGCTTTCAGGATCGGTGATAAGATTACCCTCTTTACTCTTGCAGTAAGTGCAGCGTGGTGTGTACTGCTCCATACTGCGGATTATTTGGTAGAACTTCCACCCCTGGTGGGGACCTCGCTCTCTACTTTTCTCTATTTCACAGACTAGGTTTTTTTCCCAGGCACCTTTCTTTTGTCTGGGAATACTTTTTTCAGATCTTCTGAGCTTTTTGTATTTCTCCTCGCGTACCCGCGTCCTATGAGACTGTTGCATTGTCCGGTAAGCAGCATTCTTACGTTCAGTCGCTGGTTTGCGCTCATCATCAATCCAGTCGTTCCGATCTCTACGACTACTGGTTAAGATGGAGTTGGCAGTACTAATGGCAGTATTCTTAAGGCGTGTCCATTTCTCTTCTACGCCCGGCATTCTGGCCCCATGACTTACTCTCCCTCCGTCGAGCTCTCCGGGGGCGAGTCCTAGTGCATGACCAAAGGTGTTACTGGTATTCTCATTGCGTAAGGCAGGCGTGTTGATTCGAACCTGATCCGCGGATGCAATACGTCTCCGTAAGGCAATCCGCGCTCGGAAAACTGTACCAACAAGATAATGATCCGAGTCGACGTTGGCACCTCGGTACGTACGTACCGTCATCAGGCTCGAGGAGTGGCGGCGATCTATCAGTACGTGGTCAATTTGGTTGCGAGTGCCTCCATCAGGTGATACCCAGGGGGCTTTGCGGATATCTTTACGCGGAAACCTGGTACTCGTAACGACCAAGTTTTTCGATGCTGCCAATTCGATGACTCGTAGTCCATGACCATTAGTGTTCTCATGCAAACTATAGGAACCTGCGTAGTGCCTGAAAACCAGCTCCCGACCTATTTTCGCATTCAAATCACCAAGAAGGATTTTCACATCGTATCTTGGGCAGGCATTGCCCGTTCGACGTTCTCGTAGTATTCTTCTTTTTCCTCGTCAGGGGACTCCTCTGTAGGTCCATGAACGTTTATGAGGCTTATGTTCTTAAACTGGCCTCGCACGCGAAGAGTGCATAGCCTTTCGTTTATTCCATCAAAGCCGATGATGGCGGGCTTCAGTTTTTGGCTGACTAGAAAGCCTACCCCGAGCACATGGTGTTTTGCATGACAGCTGTAATAAATGTCATACTCTTTGAATTACACCACTCCCCGTCCATCTTATTTCTTGTAATGCTATTATGTCAGCCTTATATTCGGACATGGCATCGGCTAGCTGCTGTGGAGCTCGAGCTCTATATAGTGAGCGGACGTTCCATGAGAAAATTCTTAAATCGTTTAGCCATTTTCATTTCCGTGGTCGTCGTCGTGTATCCGATCCATAAACGAGACTTGTTAAATTGTCCATAATAATTTGTTTTTACGGGCAAGGTTATTAGTCATGCGCCAACCTTTCTCGGGATGTCGCTGCATGCATTGGTTCACTACTTGGTGGGTGCTAAAGTAGCTATCCAAGAGTGTCACGTGGAGACTGCATTTCAACATGGAATGAACAGGGACAAGGATCGTCCTGGCCTTCGCCGGGTTGAAAGCAATCAGTGACTTTACCCCGTGTATTCGCTCCCATCCCCCTGTTTTTCAATCTAAAGGTGTTTATTTAAATCAAATGTAATCAGTATTAACTGTAAATGAAATATTTTCGTTCAATAAACGAAAACAGTACAAATAAAGTAAAGTGTGCTTTTCTTTAATAATTAATTCCTGAATATGGTGTTCGCGACACAGCCAACAGCTCCAACACGCAACCGGTACAACCCCCACCTTCCCGTGGCTCATTTAACAAAATAAAACAGAAAAATTGTCTAGCTCATACCATTAAAAAAATTTTTAATCTAAGAAACGCCTTTGGTCCTTAGAGGCGGGCCGCCTGTGACCATTGGAAGTGTTAGTGATGTCATCATCATCATCGGCACTACAACCGGGATCAGGTCTTGGCCTTATTTAGTAAGTCTCTCCACCGGTATCCGGTCCTTAGCTGAGACTTGTTAAATTGTCCATAATAATTTGTTTTTCCGGGCTAGGTTATTAGCCTTGCGCCAACCTTTCTCAGGATGTCGCTGCATGCATTGGCTTACTACTTGGCAGGTGCCAAAGTAGCTATCAACGGGAGTCACGTGAAGACTGCATCTCAACTTGGATTGAACAGGGACAAGGATCGTCCTAGCCTTCGCTGGGTTGAAAGCAATCAATGCAATCAGTGACTTTGAATTAAACACATTTAATACCCAAAAACAACATTTGCCCACATTTCAATAGCACATTTTCATTTCCCACGCCTCATAATCACATTTTGCAATTTCCAATTCAAATTCTATCCAAAATATTTTTCCCTGACGTAATCCTATCCCAAAAGCAGTTCACAGTTTCCATCGTACATAACATGTACATTCTATTCAAAAGGAATAGTCATAACTCAAACGGAAAAAGTACATACAAACTTTTCCACTCTTTTCATTCCCTATCTCGCACATGTCGTAATTCTTACCTCAAAAGAATTACAAAATTCTCTTAACGAGGAGAATGAATGTTTTCACACATATTTTTAAGTACAATAACCCTTCCCAGTAAATTTTCTGTTACCTGGCCATTATATACTTGTACACCTGACGATTCACTGGATGGAGGTTCAGGCCAGCAAGAGCCGAGACTTCCAATAAATCAATAAATGGTAAGGTGAGGGCAAATTTGTGTCCTCGTATAAAAGGACGCGAATGGCCGATTTGCTCTCTCGTGTAATTTCGATCACCAGAGGCTCATGATTTTAAATTCGTCATGAAGACTGCTTGATAATTAGTGGTTGATTAAAAAATAAAGTAAAGTAGTGAAAGAATCGGGCCGATGTGGAAGAGTTGAAGATCAAATGTGCTAAAAATAGAAATCGAATGTGTGAGCGCGAAAACTAAAGTGAAAAAGTTTTATCAGAAGAACAGAGACCAATCACATGTGAAATTAAGTGGATTTATATTTGTGTTCTTAATTAAAGTGTATTTAAGAATTATATATTAAACTGTATAAATAAAACAAATTTGCATTGTGTTTTCAATTCAATCTTCAACAGTGGGTGCCATGGGAGATAAAATGAATTTTCTGCCAATAAAATAAAACATTTCAAATAGTTCCGAAAAAAAATATACAGAATACAATACAACAGTGAGATGTAAGGTTTTCTAATACCGACGTACAAGAAGACAAATTATAAGTAAGGACGAGAAAAATCTGCCCCAAGTGAACGGAGAAACATTTTGATATCACCACTTATCTGTGATAAGAGCCAAAGACCGAAGGAAGGGCTATAGAACGCCAGGCAGGATAGATGGTGGCAAGTGTTCTCGGAAGGCGATTATCAGGTGAGGAGGATGGTGGTTGTCAATAGATGTGAGAACAAAGTGGCTAAGTGAGACTAAAGTATTGATGGCGTATGTTTTAAACTGAGTTTTAGCTGCCTATCCATGAAATTTGGAACATTGCTGACTTAACAGACGCAAGAATCGGCTAGCTGATCAATGAAGAGACATTCGTTGGCAGAGGTGGGATGGGAGTTACAATAATATTGTTTGTCAAATAATACCTAATTTAGTTGTGGAAGGTTGAAATCTGTAAAGACGTTGATGTCATCGTGGCAATTACTCAGATCGTTTATATGGGTAATTGCATTAAGACCAAGCTCATAAAATTCCATGGACGATGAGAAAGATTGATTTATGAACAAGAGTGATTTTGACTGAGAAAAAATCGAGCTAGGAAGCGGTAGAGGAAGCTATTACTGACGAACCGAAGATGTTATGCACAGCAATGAGCACACCTCTGCAATGGGAAACGCGGAAAATAATAAACTTGAGAGAAGAACAGTGTTACAGTGTACGCATGATGGTGATTAAGTTCGTTTCGCTTAGAGCGAATACGTTGACAAAAAGGGGGTGGGAATTATTCAAAACACATCTTTGAGCGAAAAATGTTAACGTTCTGATAAAAGAATGTAAGAGGAGTTATACAATCGGTTTTGGGGAATGGTAGAGGAAATAGGAGCCCATAGAGTTTGAAATAATAGTGAAGAAGATCGTGTGATTCGAACTAACGCTATGACAGCTCGAATCACGAAAAAATTTTTACCTAAGCGTTACACATCAGGCTACTGACCGTGTTTAGAATTTGATTTCCAAACTCGACTATATTCCACTGATGTGAATTATTTTTATTTATCGCTTGGTATACGGTTCTTATGTATTTTTCTTATTCGGTTTTTCGTTGAGTGTTCTCCACTATTTTTGCTTGTGAATTGTGTGTGTATCTGTTAGAATCGCTACAAGCCCACGAACAAAAAAACGTGTTGAGGTCAGCTATGGTACGTTGAAGATATAATAGCCTTTTGGCGTGAACGTAATGGCCGAAAGTAGAAAGGTCTTTCGATCCTTTATGAAGGGATGAAATGAAGATTTGGTGGAATTTTGCTTGTGGAGACTGAGAACGTCAGTGGCTAAACATTTTTGTTAACGAGTAGTTGAACGCTGGTTTTAGTTTTACCTTCGTAGCAGACAGAATTTGTATTGTCGTGGAATAACGGCAGAAAGATGGATATTTTATCATATATCGACCGACAATCGGTGATGCAGAAGTTTGCTGCGCAATCTTTACTAGGGGGGGGGGGGGGGATTACCACCCTGAATCGGAAAGAATTACCACCCTGAATCGGAGCCCCTGGCGCAAGACTAATGACCTTGCCCAGAAAAAATAAATCATTATGGAAAATTTAACAAGCCTCAGGACTTGCTAAATAAGGCCAAGACCGGCTCCCGGTTGTAGTGCCGATGATGATGATGAATCGGAAAGAACTCGTCTTTGAGTTTGAGTAATTCGATTTCAATTGAGGGCGGATCAAATGAGTGGAGCTATAGGTAAACCCGGGGGGGGGGGGGCCTGTTAGTGAAATAGTTAATAAGAAACGTACTCGCGGGTTTGTTGTTGCATTCCTTTTATATTTTAATTAAAAGAAGTGGAATCTCTATTTTGTTACTTTGCACATTCACTGTTGTTCTTTCATATATTTACTTTATACATTTACTTTTGTTCTTTCATATGTTTTACTTTATACATTCACTTTTGTTCTTCCATATTTTTTACTTTATGCATTCACCTTTGTTCTTTCACATATTTTACTTTATACATTCACCTCTGTTCCTTCATATATTTTACTTTATGCATTCGCTTTTGTTCTTTCATTTATTTTACTTTATACATTCGCCATTGTTCTTTAATATATTTTACTTTATACATCCACTTTAAAACATGCACCGCATAACGAATTTAATCTACGGGAAGCGCCTCACCACGATCTTAACCATCGAAGAAGAAGAGGCCATTTCTGCTCATTCACGCGCTTTTATATCGATTGCAAACTCATCCTCATTTTCCATCTCTCCACCCACTAAATGCGAATAGAACCTAGCTTCTTCACTCAACGGTCAGTGAACCCTGTTAGAAGGGTAAAGCTGTAGGAAAGGAGAGTAGCTTGGGGATGAGTATATAGCCAATAAATGTATAGACATAAATATATTAATTATATAAATATAATCATTAAACCCTATCATTAACCCTGCAAAAACAATATTTGCATGCATTAATTAAAAAGCAATTCTATAAGTGTAGCATCTATAAATTCTTGCTACAATCCATAGAATTCTTTCAGTGTAGCATGTGAAACCTTATCACATGTCTACACATTGCTAAACGCATTCCATACCCCTACAAAAAATGCAATCTTGCATTCTCCCACATTTTTCGTATTCTAAGGGAATAACCTTAGAATGAATTCATCCATAAGCCACGTCAAAGTCGCAATTCTGCAATTCCTGCGGTCTCATCATCTAGATGAAAAATAATAAGACCTGCGCCGCGTTCGCTATGATTCAAATCACCAGGAATCGAAATATTCTCATGGTGAAGAATTTGCGGACTTTGGTGGAGAATTTGCGGAATTTGCGATTCTCCGTCGTTGGCTTAGCCTTCGACTGCGACTGGCGTCAGGTGACTGTCTGGAGGACAGCCGTGACCGTAGGAATGCATGTGAGGTTTTTTGTTTTTGTTACCTCAAATTAATTTATATAAAAAGAGGAGCTCCGTGAGGAGATTTTTAATCATAAGCCGACATTAAAAAGTTAATAAAAAAAAAATATAAAACCAAATAGTCGGCCTATTTATTTTGGACGAGTCGGGAGGAAATTACCTTAAGAAAACCACCCCACGGACACAAAGTCGGAAGCCAAAGAAGACTAGCCACCTACCCATGGAAGATAGTAAGTAACAAAAATAAATAATAAAATAATAAGTGTTGTATAGCAATATACAACACTCGTCTAGAGCATTGGATAATTCTTCGATAAGAATTATGATGTGTGTTGCGTGAAAAAGGAAATGAAAAGGCTTGAAAAGTGTACGTTTGCATATTTTTCACCGGACGTTGCGACTATTCATAAATGAATAGCCTGTACTTTTCATGCACGAAGGGGAACATTAGCCTAGGAAACTTTTAAAGTGAACAGGAATTTGTGGATGGAAAAAAATGTTTTGCTCTGTGTAAACTGTGTCGTATGGTATTAGTTTTATGTAGGGAATTTAAGGACGCGAATCATCTCAATGATTCGGGGGGGCTATTAATTGTGTAACATGTCGAATCTAATTATAGTGATAAGATAGAGAAGAAGTGGAAGGGGAAATGTTGCTAATGGGCAAGTGGCGTTTCTAACAAATACACACATAGTACACAGAAAGAAAATCGAATAAGCAAAAAGCATCAGCTGTATACCAAACAGTGACATAGCAATTCCACATTATTTGAGTGTACTTGAGTTTATAAATCGAATTCGTACATGCGGCAGTGGACTGATGTGTTGAGCATTGGTTCTGCCTCTTAATGGATCTAACCGTCATAGCGTCGGTTCGACTCACAAGTTATTCACTATCGTCCCAAACGCTATAGGCGACTATAATGAAAAAGTTTTTAAAGCTTTGTATGAGCGACTCCCAAAGTAAAGTCAGTCGGAATGCCAACAGACGCGACACACCAACAACCACATAGCTATAGTGAAGAGCACAGCAACAAAACAGACATAAAAAAAAGGAAAGTTAACATAGCTCAATTCTATAAAAATAGCTTTAAATCGTGGTTTGATGTGTTAAGGCTGTGATTCCAGTCGTTTGCTGTGATCCTAGCTGTTTCATTGCGTTCCACTTTGTTATAAAACGACATCAATTGCATGCCTTTATCGGATTTAAAAAGCATCCAGAGTGATGACATAAATGCCCAAATTTTATTGGATATTACCTGAAAATGGCAGTTAGTTTCATCTACTGGGAAATTAGAAAAGTTCCAGTGGCAAGTTTAATTAGTCGTAACCAGAAACATGTTGGGCACACTATTCATTGCCATGGATCATTTTACAATCTTTACCATGTTTCATTTACTTGCGAAGATGAAAAGTACAAATGTACTATAGAAGAAAAAAAATAGGAGGATACTTATAGACTACATTTAATTTTGTAACACATGTAATCACCACACATTAACCAACGTGTCATAGTTCTTTCAAATGGCGCTCCGAATTATAGGCCTGAATTTGCCAATTGTTCTATTTGGAAAACACAAAGTTTTTATCACCGTATTCAACAATTTTATGTTCACCACAAAATGTTCGCAATAACCTCGACAACATAATTTGAGGGTCATGGCTATGAATCAACTCTAACCACTGAACTGCCAGCTGCGAGAATAGCCTCATCTATGCCACCGAATTCGCGTTAACGAGGCCTAAATAGCGTGCCATTAATTTAAGAAATAGCCCGGCCATTCAAGTTTATGATTTCTCCTGCTATGACAAAAATACTGTCCTCGTAAATTTATTTCTCATAAATCTTTCAGGCTAAGTAAGTTATCGTAATAAGCTCGATGAGTTCCGTACACGCGTACAACGATTTCCTCGGCAACAACCTAACTATAGTCCCACAAAAGACCGTAACACTGTTGTACTCTAGGCTAGTCTACTGGCTAAATTAACTTCCCCAGAATATTTGGTTGACATAAATAAATAAATTTAAGAACTTTCTTTTTAATTTATAACACGGTGTCAAGGTGCGTTGTCAGATATGTGGCATTTCGAAAACTTCAAAGGGCACGTATTCCCCTTAAAATAAACAGATGAAACCTAAATTATAGAGCCGTCCAATTGGGGCCTGTGATTTGCTTTTTAAATAATAAGTTACCTACCGCCTTCGTCGTGACCAAGAAGCTAGTTTCACATAGTTTACGAGCAACACGAAATATATGTTTCCTATCTGTTTGTTTACCATTGGCAGATAGTTGCCGCGCTGTTGTGGCAACCGGGCGAATGTGCACCGTTCAACACTGGTTCCAACAATGGGCTACAATAAATACTCCCCCACAAGCTATCGACGACATAATACGTTTTGGTGCTTTTAATAGCTCAGCTATTATTTAACGATGGCGGTGGATTAATTTGTTGTCCTCAGTCCGAAATGTGCGGGAGGTGGGTTTCTTAATAACCACCGTTTTATTTAACGACACCAGCAGGAAATTGTGAATAGTCATTAGTAAAGTAGTGATTTGATGTCACCGACTGATGGGTCACCTCAAGGTTTTGTGTTGTATGTATCCAAAGTATGAGTTGGTATCGGTTGTGATAGAATGAGGCTTACGAGGGTGTTCCTATTTTCATATTGTCGTCAGGGGAATGTACAATTTTTCCTTTGTAGTTTTACAAACAGCTTTGTCTCAGAAAAAATAATTGACAGAGCAAATACAATATTAACTAAAATGTCATTGTTATTAACAATAAACTTCAACATAATTCAATCATAACCCCTAGTTTTGTTTTTATTTTAATTTTAAGCCAAATTTCAATTATAAACTTCCACTTAATTGCAATTATCAACTTAAATTTAACGTTAATTATAAAGATAAGTTGAATTTTCTATTATACTCGTAATAACGTAATACTAATAAAATATTTATTCTAACTATAAAATATTGATTTTAAATGTAAGCTTAATTTTAATTATAATTTGATGTGAAATCGACTGGTGTCTTGTCTCCTTTCATATACCTCCAACTTGTGTGCCTACCGAATCTTGCGAGTGCAGAGAAATTAAGCCTCAATAAAAATTGTACCTGACATTTTACGAATAGTCAGATGCTGACAGATTAGTCTTAGATAATTGTTGTCTTTTTAGATACTATAATTTCATTTTAGATATTATATTCACTCCTCACTATATGAAATCTATATTTCTCACGAATACCACGATTTAAAGACCGCCAGGAAATATTCCCTTCAACACCGTCGATGAGGAATGAACAAAAAATCATTCTGTCACGAGTACAATGGATTTACCTTTATCTGCAAGGTGACAACTGCCCAAAACCAGTACGAAGCAAAACGGCTAACCTAAGGATGGACCACAAAAGATTGAAAAAGAAAAAAAGTCAGCACATCAGCAATAAACGTTAATTTCGTGGGCATTAAATATTATCTTCGCTCGTCCACCGCAACGAAATGTCGCCAGCAACAGCGTGAACACAGTTTTTGTACAACTGGACAAAAAGGAAGAGTCATCTCCCAACGTCGAGAAGGAAGCAACCACGAACGTTGTATAATAAAAGACGACATGAATGAGAATTGGTTGTTCTTGGATAAGGATCAGCAGCCGGAATTCTGCTGGAGTCTGCTTGTTGTGTCAGCAAGAGGATACGGTCGGCTGAAGAGGTGTTCGTGTCCTTGCCGAAAGTGGGTATTGTTTCGCCTTTCCAAACTTATTTATTCATCCGATCCTGATAAAATGCATTAACAAGTATCGGCTGACCGCGTCACGATCAGCGCGGATGTCTGTAGAAATGCCTCGTTTAGTCACACATGGGACTTCATACTTTTTGTTAGTTTTATTTAGAGAACACTGCTGAAATATAAACTAGAAGGAAGTACTATTATATTACTATTATATAATTTGATACATTGTAGGTTGACTTCAAAAGTTCTGTGTTTGCTTCAACGGAATTCTGTAATAAAAAATACTAACACGAACAATTAAAGGGATGGGGATGTTAAGATTCAACTAATAATTGCTATAAAATATGACGTAACTTGGGCATCGTTTGAAGACTGTTTTTAATGTAGGATTGTTACTAATTTTTACTAACTGGAAGTATTTGTACATAATTTTATATTTTATTACTTGACTATAAAAGTACGGCGCTTGCTTCAACTGAACGGAATTGAAATAAAGAATGTCAAAACGATTACTAACAAGAGCGACTGTGATGTAAAGGTTCGATTGGCACTGTGGCTGTTAGAATCAATATCAATAGCTGACGGTTTAAGATATGTTTGTTGAATTGTGTAGCCTTCTTCTCTTCTGAGGAGTTTCCTTTCGCAAACATTTGGGCTGCAGATATACAAGTTCGCGATAGCTTTACATTCAGTCGAAAATGAAAACTTCTGTCTCGAACGAATTGATACATTACACTACACAGCATTCTCCCGGGACCAGTGTCCAACAATTTAAAGACGAGGCCTTCGATCCACGACATTTCAAGGCGTCCAGGCTCACCGTAATGGTGGGTTCCTTATTAAAGAGGTTCACGAAGACCTGGTTTTGAAATACGTTAAGACCCATAATTATGCTGTGCGCTCTTCTAAATCCAAATTGGATATCAGGTATTAGGTTCCTGGGACTGATAAAGTTGTTTAGCTTCCCGTATACGAACTTTTCGTATATTTTGCTGGTGTAAGTGAAGAGCGAAATGGGACAAAAGGTTGAAGGGCGATATGTTGATTTCCCAACTTTGGTTATTGTCAAACAATAGCATGCTTCCAAGCTTGGCGAAAGTATGCCATGTTATAAGTGTTAAGGTTATATGTTTTCAATTCAATTCAATTTTTATTAAAGTAGATAATATATTTACAATATGTGGGGAAAACAGCAAAAGTAATACTGTATATTACAGGAAATGGAAAATAAAAATAAATGGTAATAAAACACAAGCTGTATGGTTTTCGAGATGTAGGAAACACTGCTACCTACCAAATGGCACTAAACTCAGTATGTGTGCAGTTGATATTGATTGGTCCGAAGACTGTAGATATCTAGGTATTATTCTAGATAAAAAACTTATCTTTCAAAAACACATCACTACCACAATTGACAAAATAAACAAAGTCGTAAGAGTTGTGTATCCATTAGTGTGTAGAAAGTCAAAGCTTAGCATCGAAAATAAAATTATAATATTTAAAACCATTTTTCAAGCGATACTCCTGTGTCCCTGTATGGTGTAACTGTGCTCGCACACACAAAATAAAATTGCAAAGGTGTCAAAATAAAATATTGAAAATGTTGCTGAATTTGCCATGGCATTATTCGACACATGAACTACATGAAAACGCCAACGTTAAACCGGTAGAGTTCCTTATTGACAAAATCAATCGAAACTTCTTCGTCAATTGTTCTTTTTCTGACAATGTTCTCGTTTCCCGTCTTGCGTTATCCTAAATCACTACATATGTACTCTGTCTATGAAAATTATATCGAGGTCATTACTATATAAAATAACCGGAAGCTCGTGCAATATTAGTCTTAAGATTCAAATAAGGGTTTTTTATTGTAGTTTTCCCTTAATTTATTATTTGTTATTCATTAAAATTGTGCTATTGTCGTTATATAGATTTAAGATTATAGTTGTAAAGGAATTGCTATCCTAAATCTCTTAAGTACTAGTTCTAAAATATACCATAAATGTAATTATCTACTAAATAAAAATTGAATTGAATTGAATATTACAAATTAAGATTTTGCAACTAAGTTATCGAGGATGTCCTAAATTGTCTGCTTCGTTTACCCATTGTCCTCGAGCATGTGTAAACCACACAGATCCGAACGATCGCACACATACCACCATGATCTTCATTACAAGATCTGGTTTACTATTCCATCAAGAGAAACTTTACGTTTCTCTGGTGGTAGGTAAAAACGATATCCTTAGTGGAGAGGATTTCTACCACGACACCACAAACTCACCCCATAAGCGAATCATCTCTGCACGAGGTGATTATCGTTGAGTCAAATTCCATCCTCTGACTGCCACGGTCACGCGATCTCCCGCTCACCGGTGCGCACGGTGACGATAATATACCCCGAGTCGTGGCGAGCGTTGTGTTAAATTATAATCAAAAGCAACTCCGTACCAGCAGTGTTTGTAGCAGCCATGTCGAATATTATATTGTCTTCGAAGATTGTGTTTTTATTGACTCCACATAGTAAGTTTCACGTAGTGCTACCGTAAAATAAATAAAAATAAACAATAGAAATCTTATGTTTTACATTTTTTACTTGTCCGGTGTTTGGCGTTTTCTTTGCTTCGGCGGAACATGTAGTGCTCGAGGAAACAATTAATTATGATGGAGGAAGCACAACAGAAACACAACAATAAACGCACTCCACAAGAAAACGAGCAGAATGCTATCGACCAGGAGATAAAATCCCCGAAATCCCGATTAAAAAACCTCCAACAATTATTTAAAGCTAACTATAAATTAGCAACAAATTTGTATTGGAACAACAGAATTCGAGCTATAAAAACGAATAACTCGAATATGTTCGCACAAATAAATAAAATATTCAGGAGAAATAATCAACACGAGATTCAGTGTCTCCAAATTCTGATGTAAACAAGCAGATGCTAATCAACATTGGCATAAATACAGAGAACTCGATCCTCAATTGTTTGTTTATTTGTTTGCAGACGCATTTATTCACAAAGTCTTTTTTTATGTTTTACAATTTTAGTCTAAATGCTAAACCTATCTTAATAATTTTACTACATAATGTAATTTACTGGCTCTTCACAAGCACTCTAAATTATACAATATTAACATATATGCTTAATTTATGCCTTTCAGCTTACATTTTCTTTTATTTATTCTTAATACACACACATTATAAAAAAAAAATAAACTATTATCTTAGAGGTCTACCTCTTCTTCTTTTAGAGGCATTATGACAAAAAAACAATAAAGATTTTTTTTTTTTTTTGAGGATGCAAAAATTTTCAAAACAAAATAATAAGTGCACTCGATCCTCAATAGTGAGCTCTTCGTGATCGAAGATCCTTTGGAAAATGGGAACGCTTTCAGGAAATATACAAGGTGAATGAAAGCATTCGCCGAAATCGCGACTTGGACTTGACGATAATCTGTCAATTGACATTAATTCCAATGGTGGGGCTAATAGCCTTTTAATCACAAGGGAAGAAATCCAGAGTATCTTCGACTCATTAAGAAGCAAAAAGTCAGTGGGAATAGATGGAGTACCTAGCATCGTACTCAAGAACCTGCCCCCAAAGGCAATAGATATATACACGGTCCTGTTTAACAACGCGTTGAATAATGCATATTATACCGCGCGTTGGAAAACGGCTATCATTCAGCCCATCGCAAAAAGGGCAAAGACTGTATAAACCGAATGAACATGCGTTGGATAAGCTTACTCACAAGCATCAGTAAAGTATTAGAAAAGACCATTAATGGGCAGACGACAACAACATTATCCCGAATAACCAGTTTGGCCTTAAGACGGGTTATGAAACCACACATGCCGCAGCTAAACTGGTCTCCAACATATAATGAAATAAATGTCAATGCACAAGTGCCTATCTGATCGGCTTAGAAAGACCTTTGAAACCGTCTGGATCGAAGGCTTATATTACAAACTGGTCAGACAAGACATATATAAACCTTTATTATATGTACTTTACGATATGTTAAAGGACAGGAGGTTCGTGGTCAAAAGTGGTAATGCGACCTCTAATAAAACGTATAATATCAAGAATGGCTTGCAATAGGGCGCGGTACTCTCTCCGATTCTTTTTAACATTTATATTAGCGACTTATTAGATACACTTCCGCATGCTATTGCGTACGCAGACGATCTCATAATTTACAGAACAGCTTCCAAAGTTGAGATCATAAAAAGATTAATAGAGCGAGACTTCAACAACGTGCAGCGCTATTGCAACGACTGGAAACTTAAGATCAATTTACAGAAATGTGAAGCCATCCTATTTAGAACCCCATTATATAAAGCCTCGAATGATACAAGAAAAAACTGGCGAAAGTTAGTTATCGTGGGATTGTGGCGGTTCCGCCAAACCCCACTGTACACTTACCCGAAGAACCCTCATAACTACAACCCAGCCATCATAACTTTCGGCTAATGCAATCGCATTAAGCACCTGTAAATGCTTCAAGCAACAAATGAACAAATGTATTTAGATAAAAGCTTCTGGAAAACAATTCCCTATAAGAATTCTCTCCAAACTTATCATAAATTCCCTGAAAGAAAACTCATCGGTTCACATATACTGCAACCGCATAATCAGGGCATCTTAATCTTGAGTTGGCTATTCCCAGCCTCAACATGTGTACAATAAATTTACCTACATACACATTGGCTGGCGATCCTTTTACCCAGCGATAAACAGTCCAACACAGCTGCATACAGTTAGCGCAATAGATGCTGAAACTAATTCCCTAGCATGTACCATGTACAAACAAAAAAAACGCTGTCCTTCAGCAGGCATTCTGGCGATACGGCAAATAATTCAAACCATTCAAGTATCTCAAATGCATCTACTATCTAATGAGTTCCAGCTTGTTTATTCCTCCAAACTTATCATAAATTCCCTGAAATAAAACGCATCTGTTCACTTATAATGCTACCGCATAATCGAGGAATCTTAACCTTGAGTAGGCTATTCCCAGCCTCAGCATGTGTACAATAAATTTACCTACACATACATTGGCTGGCGATCCTTTTACCCAGCGATAAACAGTCCAACACAGCTGCATACAATTAGCGCAATAGACGCTGAAACTAATTCCCTAGCATGTACCATGTACAAACAAAAGAAACGCTGTTCTTCAGCAGGCATTCTGGCGATACGGCAAACAATTCAAACCATTCAATTATCCCAAATGCATCTACCATCTAATGAGTTGCAACTTTTTTACTCAGTTGAACTCTCAGATCATAAATTCCCTTTGTCCTACACATTCCTGGATCCGTTTACCATTGACCGTTTCACATAAGCAAACACAAACCCAATTAGCATCCAATGAAATTAGGCTTGTTTCCTTAGCCGAACTCACATCTCATGGATGTACATTATGCCCTTTCTTTGTTTCAGTTTCCTTCTCGTGGCTTTGTCCCATGAAAGAACCAATGTGCACACATACATGTGTATCTCTATGATCTCCGCTATGAGATCAGGTTACCTGCCCCCAAAGAGAGACTTCACGTTTCTCCTGGGATGGAAAATGCAGCCTTCAATTAAGAGAGCCAGTACCACTGGCCAAATACCCTTAGGCAGCGAATTAATATCGAGGAGTCTTATTGCAACCTCCGATCCGGTCGGTTCACCTCCCGCTCTCCGTAGCGCTGCGGAGACGCCTTTTATTTACCCTGAGTCGGAGTTAGTGTTGCGCCGTTTAAAATCAAAAGTTATTATCGCAACCCATTGTAAACTTCCCCGCGGAACAATAGTTTAAATACAACAAATTAAAATAATAAAATGAAATAACCCCGTGTGTTTTATTTTCTGTGCAGTTCTATCCTGGTGTTTTCTTCTTTCCTCGGCGATCATTCGATGGTATCTGGTTTCATTTAGTGCAGTAACAATTGTGGACTTCGTTTCATGATGCGAAGTGAAGTGAATCAGCGCCGTACGCTGGTACACAATACTTCGCCCCCCACAGGACCACATGGAGGTGAACTGGAAACCAAGAGTGTAGATCGATATCTGTGTTTCAACAGACATGTATAGTCTGCTTTGGTCAAAGGGAGGAAAACTTTTGCTATGACAAGGAGGGTATTTCACAGTAGCCGACTTGACAGCAGGGTAAAAACTATATGGTACATGACACTAATTAGGCCAATGCTCATAAATGGTTGTCGGTATGGTTTAACATAGGTCCAAATTTGATGGAAAAGATTCGGGTGTTCGAAAGGAAGGGTCTCAGAAGTTGTCTCAGATTATATCGAACACCGGAATCGGACTATGAAAAGTGCTACTCAAATGAGACTTTATATAATGAAGCCTACATAAATAGGGTGGATAATTTTATGATCAAATTAATCAGAGGACATATTTCGAGAACAATAAGCTCGTACAATGACCTAATTTTCGATGCTTATTATCCAAATACCCTGAACTATGAGAACGTGCGTCGCACCGGCTTCGTTCCACCAAAGGCGTTCCTTGATTTGGACATGAAAGGACTTATACAGGAAAGATCCTGAATTCCGCTGATCTATCATGTAAGTAGATCATCCGTAGACTGGCGATTGTGCTACGGCCGGGACGTGATGCGCACCGAAGAAGAGCTCTTGCGCTTCAGTAGCACTATCTCCCAAAGAGACCGGGACGATAATATTAACACAGTTATGGTGGTTGAGCGGCAATTAAAGAACTGATTACCAATGTCTGTAGAATCACTGCATTATCAGCCAGCTTACACAGGCTTAGCTTTTCTAGAATTAGGGTAGTATAAGTTCTAAGATAAGTTATTTTAAGTAAATAAAATTATATTTAAAAAAAAAAATACTAAAAGAATTAACTTAAATTTTAAGTAAAAACCAGAAAAAAAAATTGGCGCAACGTTTTTCGAATTTTTCTTTGTTAGACAATAAACCAGAAGTAAAGCCGCAAATAAAATCCTGTCGCCGAAAGGCGAATTGCACAATAGTCTTATTATGTTTAGCTTAGAGCGTCTGCGTAGGACCAGTAAGTTATAATATAAGATAAGCAAGTTAGGATTTGAGCATTTCGTCTCTAGCATTTAAATTAGAAACTAAGAATATAAAACAAAATAAAAAATTTTGCAAAAATGAAAGAAAAAGTAGTTATTTAGGATAACGCCAGACAGGAAAAGAACAATTTACGAAAAAGTTTTAATTGACTTTGTCAATACGGAATTCTACTAGTTTAACGTTGGCATTTTCATGATGTCCAAGTGTCGAATAATGCCATGACAAACTGAGCAACATTTTCCGAATTTTATTTTGACACCTTTGCAATTGTCTTTACATGCACATCGGTTGGCAACCTATTTGTCTAACGACACAAAGCAACGCCAAGTGGCTTGTTGACGCAGCTGCAAACAATCAGCGCAATAGCCGCTAAAACCAAATTCTTCAGCATTTACAAATGCAAACAAGAATTCGGTTCCTACCGCAGTCGGAGATGCCATAAACATCTAAAATCCATTAGCACCATTTCCCTGATGACTGGCGGTTTATTTATACAGCTGCAACGCACATCTCACAAATGCCCTTTGTCCATCTTTCCTTTTTTTCAGCTTCTTTTTCCCATGACCTGCGTGCATGAGTAAAACAACGTGATCTACACGATCACACACACACATACATCACCAAGATCATCTCCCTGGTTTTTCCCGCAAACTCACCATCGAACTGGAGGTTGGATCAAGACTCGGATTCCAACCCTCAGTTGAGTCGTTTTCCAACCACGTTCTTCACCACGCTCCCCATTTCGCGCCGGGGATGTGTACATCTCGGAGTCGGAAATTTTAGTTCTTTGTCCGGTGCAACTATGTGTCTAATTCAGTCGACTCCATCAAAACCTTTTTTTTTTCTTCCTGTGAAGTGAAGCAAAACTATTAAATTAAACGAGTGTGTGATTAAGATAAGAACAAAATCTTTACAATTCTTATTGTTTCGTCGAATGTTCATGCTGTGCACTTTGCCTAACTTTCCCCAAAATAAAACGTTTGTTATTGACTGTCAAAATTACTGTTCCATCAAAGTTTCCATTGCAAAAACTAAACTAAGACGTCTTCCTGTGTAAACTTCTATGTACTAACAATAAAAACATTTTTACGCAAAACAATATCCCAGTTTGTTTTATTTTTCTTTCTTCTTTGCGAACGACTCGCTGGTGAACCCAGTTTTCTTTTGGCATACGGCGGAACTTTTAGTGGAGAGTGGGTTGGTAGTAGAACCAGCGCCCATGCAGGCGCCACGACTACCTACCCCACAAAACCACCCGAGATTTCTTGCTTACCGGATAAAACAACAAACGCGATCGACTTTTAATTTTACGTCCGACCTGGACGCTGGTTAAAAAAAGTTAATGAATGTTAATTTTAAAGCGGGCCGGTCTTTATAATTACCCTCTGTCTAGGAAGAAGTTCAGATACAAACTCTGTGCTCCTTCGATCGTGCAAATTGAGAAATGAATGAATTATCAGTTTTTACTTAACCTCTGTTCATGACTCAACCTGGGCACACAGATTTATGATTCGCAGTACATTCATTCTTTCCTCAAGATAAATGGATCCAATGCTTTTGCCGGGATCCTTAATTGACTGCACTTGTGTATTGTTTACTGTAGATGGTCATAACATCCTTTCCAACTTGTATTTAGACAAGTGTCCATTCACGGTGAACGATAGCGCAAAGATATTTAGTATATCTTACTGTTCCATGGGATTCGTTATTATTATTGTGAATAACACAATCTTTTTAGGCCATCATAGAATTTCCACAGGTGGTATATGGATTCCACGCGTTGTCTGCATATGCACTTCACTTTTTATGCAGTTTCACAGGTACTCATAGAATAATTTGGTACGTTAGGTGGGTCCGTTTATTGGTGGGAGGTGGTGTTGCAATCTCTGCACACAATTAAAAATGTTTTATTTAAAATAATAACTTTACTTACCCCGTGTTTGACGACTTGATGGGGGTGTGTGTCGTGGGCGGTCGTGACTTCTGCTGCAGGTGGATGTGTGCAGATTTCCTTTCCGCTTTTACTCGCCAGCAAAACTACTCCAGTCGTCTAGCACTTGTCAAGGTAGTACCGCTCGTACTATGAGTTAGCATTATGCGTGAATAGTTATATTTGCACGTCACTCAGCTTAAATTTTGATTTAGTATTATTGTTAATTCTTTGGGGTAAGATTTTACATTAATAATTGGTCGTTGACCAAATAGACCACTGTTTCATTGTCACAATCCGAATGAATCCATTATGTTGACGATTTCCTTACAGAGTTGTGGGGCTTTTCAGGGCCCGAAGAGCCATGCATCGCTCGATCCCCACTATTCCAGGCGAACGACTTACCTCTTGGTCGAACTTCAGCAAGGTTGCGTAACCTTGCTACGGCATTTACCCCCAGCCAAATCGCTGGAATTAATACGGTTACCCAATCGGATAACTGTTTTGAATATCCGTTAGGCAGCTTACCTTTTTTGGGTGCTTTTCCAAACCTCTTCCCCACGGTCATTCCTAAAAGCATAATTCACGGCAAGATTATCATCTTGCCATGACATCAATTCATCAACCGAGCTTCCGCGACCGAACAATGGATGGCACATATCCACCAACACACGCTGATCTTTCCGTGTGTTATTTTCGTACCCATTCATTGACCTAGCATTATTTCGGGTTCCTTGCACAGCTGCAAGCCAGATTTCCAACGGCATGTCTACGATCTATCTTTCCTTAAGTAAAGAAGATCAAATCAAACATTGGCCTTTCAGGCGCGCATATTTTGCTTGGATCTAAGCATGACCGATTTTATGATCCGTTGCCGTTTCTTGGAACTATCACCAGCATCGGTCATGGCCACCAATTTTAGTTTACACAAAGTAAACATTCAAGCGGATACTTTCGCCTGACAGTGCTTTTCAACGGGATTAACACATCCCTAACATAACATGCATCGAATCACCAGACCGAAATTTGTTTATGCTAGATGATCTAACAACGGCCATGCCCGATGTTCGATACATTTTTCCAAGATAGATTTCTGCCTTCGGCAAGGGTTTTATTGACTCACGTCAATCAAGAATCTATCCCTTGCGTATGGCGGCAGTTTATCTTGCCCAAACATGTAGCAGCCGATTCGATCTGCTACATGAGTTTTTCCCCTTTTCCTTTTGTTTGGACCTTCGCCATTGGCGGCGAATCCTTTAGGTTCGTTTTCGTTGGATGTCTGTAAAGAGACATCCAATATAGAGTCAGATAGTAACCTTTGAAGCGCGCACACGTACCGGGTACGTGGCGTTTTGCTGAGTCAGATTTTCCTCCAGAGAGTGTGCGGTTGTCGAGGAGATCAACGAATCTTCATACTATTTGTTGTGCGTGTGTCCGAATTAGATTTTATAAAGAACCAATTTGGATTAATTTTTGTGCAGTTGAGAACTCGTGTAAATTAAAATTAAGCCTTCGTAGCTAATAAAGGAACATTAAAATTAATCCGGCGAGTTTTATTTATTTTCCTCTTTCGGCGAACGTTGTGCGGTTTTTTTGAGAACTATCAGTGGGTGTTAGCTGAATCCGCACCCGTGCTTGGTGCATAGCTAAACACTACTACATTGGTGACACCTAGTGTGAACACGCCTCCGCTGAACTTTGGTGACCCAGTTGAAGGTTCGCGCAACCTTTCAACTACTGACCCGGAGTCAGATATAAACGGTAGCTACGTGGTGCAAATCGTATTCAAAGCCTAAATTCCCGCGAATTATCGCTCGTGGAGACATTTAACAGTGAGAGAACATTACGAAACCTTTTGTGCCAGTGACCTACTCAGTGCCAAAAAAGACAATTAAAGGGTATGAAGAGCCCCACCCCATCAGTTCGCAGCGCTAACTAACACCCAACGCTCCTGGAATTGCCAACGTCACAGGACAGGAACTCCAGACATCGCAACATCTGTAAACTCCCGAGTAGCAGCACAGCTGGTTAACAGGTTTCCCTTTTTTATTTTTATTACCATTTGTACTTCAAATTTGTTAACTCTCCTGTTGGTGAGCCCCTTCTGAGCCACCAAAAATAAATAAATAATTAAAATGAGTTCAATGTGAAATTTATTACAAATAATGTAACGGTAACTGTAAAATAGGATATTGTGCAATTTACTAGTTAGTCGAATTAATAATTAGAAAACAACGAAAATTAATAACATTTTAACAATAAACGTTTAACTTAAGTTATTCGTAATTAAAATTCTGGAATTATTATTAAGAAAGTTAGAAAACTTATAAGAAAAACAAGAAAGCCGTACATTCCTCAGACATAGGAATATCTAAGAATCATACCACTACTTGTGCATAAGTTCTCTCATTGCTTAAAATAAGAATATTTTCTCCTTATATTCCGTATTTCCTTAAAGGTAGTTTATGAGCAATTATCGTTGCCTAATATCCGGATCCTTCATTCGTGTATTTAGATTTAATGTATTCCGAAAGAATTTATGGACCAAGTCAATTAAAACAAAGAAGAAAACCCAATCAATTTATGAAGCTAAAATTCTTTTAAACACTTACATTATATATTAAACGTAATCACTTGAGTACAAGTGACTTTGAATTTACTAGTTTACCTATCACACAGGTATAAATAAAAGCAAAAACCGTAACCTTTGTAAGCCCCCTTCTGGGTACAATCAAGCACAAAAATTTAAAACCGAAAATAATTTTGCTAATTACAATACAAAACCATTTTTTTTTTATAGATAAACCACACATGATAATCTCTTTCATGAAGGCCCTTCAGGCAAACCAAAAACACATTGCACGTATTTTATAAAACTCTTGCGCTCATTTGAAAACCAAATAAACGATAAACACGCATTTAAACATAGAGCACATAATATAAGTAAAGTGAAATTAATTACATGGTTACACATACATTGTACCAAGAAACAAACAAGCGTGATACAAATTAAAACTAATTAGTGCACTAGCCATCTAATAATTTATTGCCCCCATACACTTGTAAACCCCTTCAGGGTATTAAGTAAGATACAATCCCGTTTCGGCAGTACATACAACACTACTTCAACCGGATCAACACTTTCAGGCACACGCACGCCACGTAACTTAAACCTTTTTTTTTTTTTAAATCTAATTTCGTTTTTGATAGTTTAAATTGAAGCTTTCACAATTTTAAAATTAAGCTGAAAAACAAGACAGTCCTGTCCATTTTATTCGCGACCAATCGACCTCGTTTTAACTACATCCACCTGCACTCGGCCATCTGCGACTCCATTAGGTGCCACTTGACTCTGTCCAACCCCGCGCCTTCTTCTGCGACAACATCTTCAACCTCCAATCCGCGTTACTCGACTCTCTTAAATTCGCACCTTCCTTTGGCGACTTTTCCCCAACTCCTCGCGTCCTTTTGCGACCTATTTCTACGTTCTCCACAACAATCTCGACCCGTCCGTACAATTTTATACAAGTTCGGTCTCAACCATACACGATGACCCGTACTCGAAACACCCCACCCCAAGAGGATCAAGAACAACTCGAGTCCCTCGAGTTTTACGACGCCTCCAGCGCCGACTTCCCTGTTACACAAGCCGCTACCGACCCCGAATCGACAGCACAACCCGCTCCCCTGGCATTCCACGATGCCCCCAGTGTCGTTAACCGACCCAACCCTGCCAATATTAATCTCCCTCCTTTTGTCGAGGAGGACCCTGAACTTTGGTTTGCTGAGACTCACCTCGACGCTCTGGACGAGCCCGGAAGTTCGCGGCAACAACGCTTGGCGGCCGAAACGAACCTTTCGGGGATGAGACCGTCCCTTTTCCTGACCCATTTACGCTCTATAGCGGGGACCAGGTTCTCGGACGACCTAATACGGCCTCACTTTTTAAGATGTCTCCCGCACCATGCTCGTTCGGCACTCGTAGCCCAACCCAATCAGAGCTTGGGCTATTTAGCTAAAATTGCGGACGCAATTATGGAAAGCTCAGACCAGCAGTCTGAGCCTCCAGCGTACCAAGTAGCGGCGGTTTCTCAACACGTCGCTCAACCTACATGGCATCCTTTTCCTCCACTAACAGCCCCACCGACGGCTCCCGTGCGTCAACCTTCTCCGTCACCACATCCCAGAAGGCCTGACTCAACCAGTGTCACACAGCGGACCCAAGAGGGCAGGCCCAACGAATTCCGCCCGAGAAGTCTTCCTGCTCAGGTCACCATTTCTGACCTTCGTGCCATACAGACCTCAGTCCTCCGCGAACTAAATCAAATTCGCGCGGAGGCGAGAATCAACCAACGAGGCGCTCAGAATCGTGGCGTATCTAATCGTCCCTTGGATCGGCAACATCCTTCCCAAAATGCCCCTCAGTGGGCCAACTTTCGTCGAGCACTACCTCGGATTTCACAAAACGACAACATTCAGAGGCAAAATACGCCCAACAACGCCGCCTCTCTCCCTTTGTGTGCCAATCACCAACAATACGGTGATCGCACATTTAATTGCAAGGCACCCTGTGGTTGGACGCAACCAGCCACCAATCAGGGACGACCTTTAGAAATAATTTTGCCGACCGATACCCTCGCGCAATCGGCCGGCACCCATGCTATAAATCGCCTAACCATCCGGGATTCTAAACTGAATATCGCTTTTACTGTCGATACCGGCGCCGATATTTCAGTCCTCCCGCGATCGTTTGCTCCGCGTAACCGCGTGCCCGCCGCGCTTAAATTGTCAGCTGCGAATAATACGCCGATACTTACGTACGGACGTAAAAAGCTGACACTACAACTGGGTCTTCGACGTCCGATCACTTGGCGTTTCGTCATTGCGGACGTGAATGAACCCCTGATAGGTTCCGACCTATTAGGCGCACATAATCTGTTGGTCGATTCGACCCATAACAGACTAGTGGCTCCAACCGCACCCCCCTTGCCCATGTCGGCATCCTCAGCGGTAACTTCAAGGGCCACAGAGTGCACAGACCCGTTTCAAGCCATGGTACAGGAATTTGTTAGCACAACAATTCCTCTACCTAACCAGCGTCGACACAAAGCCACGGTGTTTCATCACATAGAAACACGTGGCTCCCCGGTGAGCCAGCGTCCACGTCGACTGGCTCCCGAAAAATTACGTGCGGCGCGCGCGGAGTTCGAGCACATGATCGACCAAGGTATCTGTCAACCGTCGGACAGTCCCTGGGCAAGCCCACTCCACTTAGTGAAGAAACGTTCTGGTGAGTGGCGCCCATGCGGCGATTACAGGCTGTTGAACGCAGCAACTGTCCCGGACAGATACCCTATTGCACACCTCTATGATTTTTCATATAAACTACGAGGTTGCAATGTCTTCACCACCCTGGATCTCACCAGGGCGTACCACCAAATTCCGGTGGCACCAGAAGACATCCCCAAGACCGCAGTCATTACACCTTTCGGACTCTTCGAGTTCAAAGTGATGACTTTCGGCCTCAGGAATGCCGCACAGACATTTCAGCGTTATATCGACACGGCTTTACGTGGTCTAAATTGCTGCCATGCATATCTTGATGATATTCTCATCGCCTCCAAAGACCATGCCGAACATAAACGCCACTTACGTCAGGTCCTAGAGCGCCTCCGTGAATTCGGTCTTGTCATCAACCCAGATAAGTGTCAATACGCCAAGGAGCAAATCACCTATCTGGGTTATGTCGTTGACAACCAGGGCATTCGCCCACTACCAGACCGTGTGGAGGCCCTCATGAAGTATCCCCGGCCTACTAACGTGAGTGAGCTTCGTCGATTTCTGGGCATGCTTAACTTCTATCGTCCTACGCTGAAGAACGCCGCCCAAGTTCAAGCTCCCCTTAATGAATTCTTAAAAGGAGCTAAGCGCAATGATAAGCGCCCCATTAATTGGACAGAAGTCTCAGATCGAGCATTCCAACTGTCCAAAGAACAATTGGCAAATGCCACCTTACTCCGATACCCTCTCGAGGGAGCGGCACTTTTTATCCAATGCGATGCATCGGATACCGCAATCGGAGCCGTCCTTGAACAGGACATTGAAGGCCGCCCGGAACCACTTGGTTTCTTTTCAAGGAAGCTGAGTCCCACTGAGCGACGTTACAGCGCCTACGACCGTGAATTGCTCGCGATCTACAGCGCTGTTAAGTACTTCCGTCATATGATAGAAGGACGTTCGCTCTCAATTTTAACAGACCACAAGCCATTGGTCTATGCGTTCCGGAAGAAGTCGGGAAATGCCTCCCCCCGACAAGAGCGTCAATTAGACCTCATTGGGCAATATTCTACGGAGATAAGGCATATCTCTGGTAAACAGAATGTCACGGCGGACGCCCTTTCTCGAATCGATACGATTCATTTGCGTACCGCCTTGAATAACACTGACCTTGCCCTAGCTCAAGAGGAGGACGAACAGCTCAAGTCCCTCGTAACTGCCGATACGGCACTAGAGCTTAAGAAAATTACCCTTCGCGACCCATTGGGCGAAATCTGGTGTGATGTCTCCACTGGAACCGCTAGACCTTACATTCCCGAGAAACTTCGTAAGGGCGTGTTCCAGGTTTACCACAACCCAGCCCACCCCAGCGGCCGAGCAACAGCCGCTGCTGTCCGTCGCAAATTCATTTGGCCCCGGATGAACAAAGATCTCACCGGTTGGGCCCGTGCTTGTCTCCAGTGCCAGCGCTGCAAAGTAGCGCGACATAATGTACTGGAGCCAGCGCAATTCAAGCTTCCCACGGCACGCTTCGCCCATGTCCACATAGACATAGTGGGACCGCTTACTCCATCAAGAGGATTTTCTTATATCCTCACTATGATGGATCGCTGCACGCGATGGCCAGAGGCGACACCTCTCCGGCCAGTTACTGCCGAATCAGTCGCCAAGGCCTTTTATTCAACTTGGGTCACACGCTTCGGTGTACCAACCACCATAACTTCGGACCGAGGTCCACAATTTGAGGCGACATAAGGCAGCTTACAAATCTTCTCGGCTGCCAAAGAAGTCGTACCACCGCCTACCACCCGCAATCAAATGGGATGATAGAGCGCTGGCACAGATCTCTTAAAGCCTCACTCATGTGTCATAATGACACACAATGGTTTGACGCCCTTCCAACCGTCCTCCTCGGCCTGAGGACAAGTATTAAGGAGGACCTGGGTGCTTCGGCAGCAGAGCTTACCTACGGAACCAACCTCCTTCTTCCAGGAGAACTTTTCCTGGGTGGCGAAACACCGCGTGACCAACTTCGTGAATTGGGACATCTCCGTGACCTGCTACGTAAGGTTAGGGCAACCCCTGTAACCAGGCACGGCTCCAAAAAACTTTTCGTCCACCCTGAACTGCACAGCTGCACGCACGTCTTTGTCAGGGTGGATAAGGTCAAAAAACCTCTCGACCCACCGTATGATGGCCCATTCAAAGTCTTCCGCCGCATCAGTGACCGCGTCTTCGAGATCGACATTAGAGGCAAGCGATCCACGGTCAGCGTCGAAAGGCTTAAGCCCTGTTTTCTGGAAGCTTCCGCTCCAGAATCACCTCCATCTACTGACACCACTCCTACACCACCGGCACAACCTCCCCGTACTCGCGCTCAGGCGCGCGCCCATAACCAACTAACCACCCCCTAACCTGCCTTACCTGTTTCGTGACTACGTCACTGGGGAGGGAGTGATGTGGGGCTTTTCAGGGCCCGAAGAGCCATGCATCGCTCGATCCCCACTATTCCAGGCGAACGACTTACCTCTTGGTCGAACTTCAGCAAGGTTGCGTAACCTTGCTACGGCATTTACCCCCAGCCAAATCGCTGGAATTAATACGGTTACCCAATCGGATAACTGTTTTGAATATCCGTTAGGCAGCTTACCTATTCTGTGGGGGGTTTTCCTTCCAAACCCCTTTTTCTCCAACACCACCCCTGAAAGACATTAAGTCCACGGCAAAGCTTATCACCTTGCCGTGGCATCAAAAACTCACCCTCGGGCAGGCATTAATTCCTAAAAGACATTAAGTCCACGGCAAAGCTTATCACCTTGCCGTGGCATCGAAAACTCACCCTCGGGCAGGCATTAATTCCTAAAAAAAGCATAAGTCCACGGCAAGATTTTCACATTGCCGTGGCATTTGAAATCCTATCCTTAGGCATACATTCTGCCCAGGGCAGCTTGTTTCCATAGCCTTATGCTATGGAAACAACATCAACAAAGAGTTCCTTGTTGACTCGTTTTATTTGTTTGCCCATGGCACTTCTTGCATGCGGCTATTTGGTCCCATTGGTTTGCTACCGCCGACAAGGTTTCGGCTGACGCAAACCAAACATTTCCCTAATTACCAGCAATCGCTGGTTTCCTATTATCGGTCCCCACGAGCAGGGACCGCACATGAGCAACGAACTGGATGCAGCCAGAAAATGTTTACTTTCAACATCTGGCAACGGCTGCACCCTATATTCGTTGCAATATTTAAACATCATCAACCGAAATGTTGATTTATGGCCTCCCATTAGGATGACCAAATCTCCGGTTTGGGTCTTTCGCACCCCAGATGTTAGTGTTTACATTCATGGAAAATGCATTAGCGATGTTGGCCTTCATCCACGGTCGCCGAACGATCGTATGCAAGGCATACGCACACATGCATAATGTATGCCTTTTTCACCCGGTCCAATCACGATTAACTACCTCGAGTTAATCGTGTAACTCCTCCTCTTTTTCAGTTTCTTTGAGGTTCCCTTTTCTTTGATGAGTTCCAATTAGTCAGTCTTCTTCACATTCACCTATCAGTCGACGGTTTTAGACTCGTGAATAACAATAGCCGATAATTCACAAGATCGTCGGGATTTTGGTGTGGCTGATGTGTCGTGTTGTGTTTGCGTTTATGTCAATTTAATAGACGAACAAAAGTATATAACTGTGTAGTTTAAAATAATGTTCAAAATCTTTCTTAATCAAATTTCCCGAGAAGAACACAGTCTAATCTCATCTCAAGCTTTAACTAAATCGATGTGAATTTAATAGACAAACAAAAGTATATAACTGTGTAGTTTAAAATAATGTTCAAAATCTTTCTTAATCAAATTAACTAAATCGATGTGAATTTAATAGACAAACAAACTGATATAGTCACAGACTAAATAAATATTGTTACAGCCATCGTATCACCACCATTAATAAAATAATATAAGTGCTTCATTACAAATAAAGAACATTCAACGAAACAACAACACGTGTGTTTTTAATTTCCTTTTTGGCGAACATTTTGTGTGTAGGTGTAGGTGCATAAGTAAACATACCCCACAGAGTCACCACACATTATTTAAACACAATTTTTCTTTTTCTTTTTTCAACTTTTTTTAATTTTTTCTTTTTTGTTTATTACTAGTTTTTATTTTGACTTTTCACCAGTGTATATAATTTAACAATTTTAAAATTTACTATTCTGAATTGATTTCTTAACACAGCAGGACTCGTTCGCAACTCTTTTTCAACTACTCTCTCGCCAATTCGGGACCCTATTCATTGATTCCATTTGCTCCCTCTTCACCGTCAACCGATTCCTTGTTTAGACGTGGGAAATCGCAAACTTTCCCACAGTTCTGCAAAGGGTTCGTCTGCAACAGTAACTTTGTGTCGGTTCTTTAATACAATCCCAAAGAACCGCCCATCCTCTTTAAATTAACCACTTCCTCTTACCATACCATGCCATGGTACTTACCTGCAGTTCGGGGCAGCGTAAGCTCCCCTGCAGCATCTTACCTGAAAAGAAGACCTACCCGACGGCATCCACACATTTTGAATTTCCCTGGTTCATGTTCCATGAACCAGTTCATCTCCTATCGGCTCAGCCTGTCTTCAATTACGATAAACAAACGCTGGCCAGCGTATTGTTGACATAGCTGTAGCCGATATTCTTTCCACAGTTCACAATTGTGTATCGCGCTTATACCCTTAGGTCCGCGACAGTTGCGACAATTCCCCGTTATGAATTTGGGCATGGATATGATCATTGTTTAGGTAACCTTACCCATGCCATGCCTATGATGACCCGCCTGAAAACCTAAATTAAACATACAGTATCTCACTGTGTTCGTTTTACTTACCCGCATATTAAACTAAACATACAGCCATCCAGCTTGACCCTTTGTTGCCGTCGACGAGGTTTCTGCTGACTTATGTCAACAAAATGATTTGCCTCCTTGTGCACCGGAGCCATACGGCTAGATTGGATATTGCCTGCATCTTAGGCAAATACCATGACGACCCCGTTTGTATCAAAGGCACATCATATACATCATGTGTGCCACCATTTGATCTGTGAAATAGCATTTTTGTTTACTTTGAAACAAAAGTCTATTTCTATCTCTGGCATACATTATCAACAATGTATGGGGCTCCTCGATAGTATAGTGGTTAGTACACCCGCCTGTCACCCGGGAGACCGGGGTTCGATTCCCCGTCGGGGAGCCCCTGGCGCAAGACTAATGACCTTGTAGCGATTCTAACAGATACACACAATTCACAAGCAAAAATAGTGAAGAACACCGAACGAAAAAAAATCGAATAAGAAAAATACATCAGAACCGTATACCAAGCGATAAAATAAAAAATAATTCATACCAGTGGAATATAGTCGAGTTTGGAAATCAAATTCCAAACACGGTCAGTAGTCTGATGCTTCACTGCTTCGCTTTTCAATCGTTTCATCGTGTGTTCAATTCACCTTCTTCACTATCCTTGCTTAACGCTATAATTGGTGACCCCGACGTGATCTGAACACGCAGCATCCACTTCCCATAGTAAAGCAGAACTTCACACACGGTCACGACTTCCGCATAGAGCCCAGCCTCCGACGTTTTCTCGCTTCTCTCTCGTTCGTCCGTCGTCCGCATACGAATCTGATCGTAACGAAGTTACTGCGGCGGGAGTGTGTAGCGATTCTAACAGATACACACAATTCACAAGCAAAAATAGTGAAGAACACCGAACGAAAAAAAATCGAATAAGAAAAATACATCAGAACCGTATACCAAGCGATAAAATAAAAAATAATTCATACCAGTGGAATATAGTCGAGTTTGGAAATCAAATTCTAAACACGGTTAGTAGCCTGGTGTGTAACGCTAAGATCAAATTTTTTTCGTGATTCGAGCTGTCATAGCGTCAGTTCGAATCACACGATCTTCTTCACTATTATTTAAAAAACGCTATAACCTTGCCCAGAAAAAATAAATCATTATGGAAAATTGAACAAGCCTCAGGACTTGCTAAATAAGGTCAAGACCGGTTCCCGGTTGTAGTGCCGATTATGATGATGATGGGTACATCGCCCCTGACGATCGTACTTCTGTTTAATCAAGTGTCCACCGATCATCGTCCTCATCACAGGGCATTGTACTTGTCCTATACGGACACATATAGAATCCTCCCCTATCGATGCAATTCGCGGCCATCAAATCTGATGGATGTGAATTGCATCGTGGAGTCATATGTCAATCACCATAGCGGACGGTCGCGCCTTTTCATCGGAGTCAAATTTTATTCTTCAGGGAGTCGAGTTCGTTCCCAGACGAATACACATGGAAGTACGGTCGCGCCTTTGATGTCGTTAAAGAGTTCGTGTGTGTTTCAGATTAAGTCATTGAACTGGAGTTGTGTATAAAAGAAACTGCGTTACTGGTCGTTTTTCTTTGAAATCTATAACGAAATGTGTCATAGAGTGGTGACGTTTAATAACCTTTGAAGTGGTGTTAAATAAGAAAACTATATCGCGAGTTACACTCGGAATCTGTTACAAGTGTATTATAGAGTGTCGCGATTAATATCACATTTTAAATAAAGAAAAGACATTAAAATAAATTCAGTGCATTTGATTTTTCTTATGGGACAATTTTGGGACCAGACATCGGTGGTGTTTTTATGGAACCCGCATCCTTGCTGATGCCAACATAAAAACTACCTACAAATTCAAGTTCCAAATTTCTGGATAAGGGAGTTGTTGTTGGTTTTGCGTATACTTGATATTTTGGGCAATCTTTTGGATTATGAGAAATTCATATTTCGTGTGGAAATCTGAACACCTGCGATTTTATGTGGGAAAATGATAAGTTGTTGCATTGAAATGCAACGGAAAGTTGTGGCCACAGAATATCAAGTTTTTGGGGTGGGGTTTTGTATTGTAAGGGATGATGATTTTAAAATGTAGCTATTGCCTGGCGGAAATATACTATTATCAGGAATGTGGTGCGTATTTGGCCAAGGATACGAATTAGCGAGATTTTTATTGTGGGGTGGCGGGGGGGGGGGGGGGGGGGGGGTGATAAATAACGTATGTTAATTACGTAACAGTGGCCCTAACAGTAAATATTCGGGGGTGACAGATTTTGTGTGTAACAGTGTTATCAATTATTAAGAGAACAACTACCTTGACCCCCCCCCCCCCCCCCCGCGCAGTTGTGTTATTCAAGAAATACCCTGTATATAAATTATTTTTTAATTCAAAAAAGGTTTTATTCCCTCGCATAGTGCGCTATTTTTTGGACTACCTTTTGCTATTTTTTTCTGAATTCCATTGTAGAATTCCTGGCTTTTGTTCTTGAGATCGCGTGTGCTTATCACAGTTCTCGTTTGAGATCATGTCACCTGAGCTAAAGAGTGCTACTTAAAGTTCTCTTTTATTTTCCTTAGCGTGTTGTTACTTGTCTATGAAACTCGCCGAATACCAAACCAAATTTATTCAAAACTTAATTACAATATTAGATTTCTACACTTTATCAATAGTCTTTGCAAAATACTTCGTCACTGGTTCTTATATCATACATTTCTTTTTATAAGTGATTTAGTTAGATACCTCCTCTTGAATTCTAGGTTAATGCCACTGCACAGTTGGGTGATATTTCAATGCACTAGGATATTACGTACATATCCGATGTCAAGCTCAACTAAAACCAATGACATATGAAATATTTATTGTCAGACCTGTTCTATGTTCGCACTGGCAATGGCATACACCCTCCTGGATATGATTTATTTTTCCATATGCTTGCACCGACCTAAACCGGCCCAAATTAAGGAGCACATGCACACACACACACACAAACCAAATACGGTATTATGAGATTACCACTAGCAGCACATCATCATCATGGTCGTCATCATCGTCATCATCAAGACACCACTCCAGAGCTACCAGAATCATTCATCTCTTGCTCTGAAGCCTGGCATATAACGCATGCACACATCCCAGGATCCAGCCTTTTGAACCTGAATTGAACACAAAATAAATGTGCACATGACTGGCATTGCTTATTTGGAAGATAGACAACATTGTAAGCTTGGCAGAATAGGAACACAAGAGCGGCAGATGATCATATTCTCAAATCAGGATAGCTAGCTAGCTATACTCATCCTGTTGCTAGTCCTTTGACAACGCAACTGCCACTACAAATGGGAGTACTCTCATAAATAACGAATGAAATGTCTGCGAGGCTCTAAGTCAACCATAACAACAGGAGTTTTATTTAAATTACGGACGAGATAGATACACACAAGATGTGGTCATAAATCAGGGCCCAACATTGGCTCGCCGGGTGATGGGTGGCCGACGGTTCGGAAATTAACTGGGTAGAGGGTAGGTAAAGCGGCAGCACTGAGCTATCCCAACTCCTGCTGTTACATATTTCATAGAGAATTATGAATTGTTCGACGGTACATACTGCTGCAATCCTGCCGCATATGAAATATCATGTCACTGGGGGGATTCAGTTCGTCGAGCAGATAGCTTCGTCCTTTATAAAGCAGATCTTTTACAGGTTGGGATAAAGTAATCACTGTTGTTGATGGGGAGCAAGACTTATATGCGTAGATATTGCTACAAATTTCGCTTGAGCAGAAGAATGGATACTTGCCGACCACATTTATGAGTGTATTATCAACATGGAAATACGAGTATGTAGGATTCTGAAATATGTACCAACACCAAGTGGATTCAACTTACGGAAACATAGAAACCAAGCTGAGAGCTTACTTCAAAAAACTGTGGGGAGAGGAGAAATTTTGGATGTTTGCATTTTCTTTTTTCAATTCATACTATAAAAGTTTGTGGTGAAGGTTTTTTTATGGAGGACCAAGTGGATTTATCACATTGTTCTCTTAATGTACACATTTTTCCTGTCTGCCAAATTACATTCAGATCGGTTTAACATTTATTTGCCTATACAGGAAAATGTCTTACATTTTTAGAGTGTTTTATATCTACTACCTGTTTTTAGTTTTTTGAGGTTATGACGTCTCATAAATAAATCCTATGACTACAATCAACTATTCTGGCGTACAATGAACTATTCGCATTACTCTCTTGTACGAGGGTGAATCAAATATGAAGAATAATTTCTTTTATACATTTATTGAACTACTAACGAATACTATGAGAACGTCGAACGGGCACTCAAAGCCTGCCCAAGATACGATGTGAAAATCGTTCTTGGGGACTTGAATGCGAAAATAGGTCGGGAGCCGGTTTTCGGGCACTACGCAGGTTCCCATAGTTTGCATGAGAACACTAATGACAATGGACTACGAGTCATCGAATTGGAAGCATCGAAAAACTTGGTCGTTGCGAGTACCAGGTTTCCGCGTAAAGATATCCACAAAGCCACCTGGGTATCACCTGATGGAGCCACTCGCAACCAAATTGACCACGTGCTGATAGATCGCCGCCACTCTTCGAGCCTGGTGACGGTACGAACGTACCGAGGTGCCAACGTCGACTCGGATCACTATCTTGTTGGTACAGTTTTCCGAGCGCGGATTACCTTACGGAGACGTATTGCGTCCGCGGATCAGATTCAAATCAACACGGCTGCCTTACGCAATGAGAACACCAGCAACACCTTTGGTCATGCGTTAAGACTCGCCCTCGAAGAGCTCGACGGAGGGAGAGTAAGTCCTGGGGCCAGAATGCCGGGCGTAGAAGAGAAATGGACACGCCTTAAGAATACTGTCATTAGTACTGCCAACTCCATCTTAGGCAGTAGTCGTAGAGATCGGAACGACTGGTTTGATGATGAGTGCAAACTAGCGACTGAACGTAAGAATGCTGCATACCGGGCAATGCAGCAGTCTCATAGGACGCGGGTACGCGAGGAGAAGTACAAAGAGCTCAGAAGATCTGAAAAAAGACTTCACAGACAACAGAAAAGTGCCTGGGAAAAAAACCTTGTCTGTGAAATAGAGAAAAGTAGAGAGCGAGGTCCGCACCAGGCGCGGAAGTTCTACCAAATAATCCGCAGTATGACGCGGTACACACCACGCTGCACTTACTGCAAGGATAAAGAGGGTAATCTGAGCACCGATCCTGAAGGCATTCTGGAGCGATGGGAAGTGCACTTCAATGAATTGCTAAATGGTCAGCTCACAGAAGAATTGGAGGCTCCACCAATGCAAGACCAACACCAAATGCTGCCGCCACCAAGCATTGAGGAAACACTAAAAGCCATTAGACAGCTAAAATCAAATAAAGCCCCTGGAGCTGATGGCATACCAGCTGAGCTGATCAAACAAGGAGGGACAGCGTTACATCACGCAATTCACGAGATCGTGGTGCACGTATGGGAGCAAGAGAGATGCCGGAAGATTGGCGTCGTGGTATAATTTGCCCCATACATAAGAAAAGAGATATCACACTGTGCAGCAACTATAGGGGTATAACATTGCTGAGTACCGCCTATAAGATACTCTCCACTATCCTACAAGACCGGATATCCCCATACGCTAAAGCCATAATTGGTCAATATCAGTGGGGCTTCATCCCAGGCAAATCAGCAATTGATCAGATATTCACCCTTAGGCAGGCGATGGAAAAATGTCTGGAATTTAAGATTCCACTATATCATCTGTTTATAGACTTCAAGGCCGCCTACGACAGTATAGCCAGGGTAGAACTATATAATGCCATGAGAGAATTCGGCATTCCAAATAAATTGATACGACTTTGTAGCTTGACCATGACCAACGTAACTAGTCAAGTAAAAGTAGCGGGATTGCTGTCCGAACCAATAAACATCTATAATGGACTCCGACAAGGGGACGGTCTGGCCTGCCTCCTCTTCAACCTGGCGTTGGAGAAAGCAATCCGTGACTCTGGCGTTACAACAAGGGGGACTATTGTCACCAAGTCCCTCTTGTTGCCTACGCAGATGACATCGACATCATCGGTAGAACCGAATCGGCGGTACAGGAATCCTTCACCCAGATCGAGCAGGCGGCACAAAAACTGGGACTGCACATTAATGAGGGAAAAACCAAGTACATGGTGGCAACTTCTGCGAAGAGAAGACCTAACGTTGGTCAAACTATCAGGGTAATGGAACACGAATTTGAAGTAGTGCAATTCTTTAACCACCTTGGGTTAATAGTATCAGCCGATAATAATATGGAAGAAGAAATACGCGAACGGCTGATCAAATCCAACAAAGCCTACTGTGGTCTATCAAGGCTCTTTTAATCCCGAAATTTATCCAGAACATCCAAGATACTATTGTACAAGACCATGGTCTTACCAGTACTCATGTATGGATCCGAGACCTGGGTGCTTAATAGAAGGCACTCTGAACTCTTGGCCGCGTTCGAGAGAAAGGTCTTAAGGAGAATTGTTGGCCCCGTATGTGAGGGAGGACGATTCCGGAGACGCTATAACCATGAGTTGTACGCAATCTACCTTGAAGCTCATATTGTAAGAAAAATCAAGCTCGGTAGACTCCGGTGGGCGGGACACCTAGCTCGAATGAGCGAAGAGGAGCCTGCCCGGAAAGTCCTTTGTGGCAGGATGTATGGAAGGAGACAGCGCGACAGACCTTGTCTGCGATGGAGGGATGGCGTAGACCAGGACGCCCAGAGCCTGGGAGTGCTAAACTGGATGACATCGGCTCGAAATCGGGACCGATAGAGAGATTTGTTAAATAAGGCCAAGACCGGATCCCGGTTGTACTGCCGATGATGATGATGAACTATACTATCAACAGTTTTCAATATAGTCTCCTGAGTGATCGATACAGTTTTGCCACCGATTTGGAAGGTTTAATATCCCTTGTTCGTAGAAAGGTTTATGTCTTTGTGTTTGTGTTTTGTGTTTAGTGAGGGCAGAACCCTCATTTATATAGCTTAATGCAAGCTTACATTAACTTAAATTAAATTAATATAAAAAGCGAGTTGTTAGCCAATTGCGCACGTGCTGCTTGACTTGTTCATTACTTTAGATTTTTTTTCTCCAAATGATCCTTTCAAGGGTGCGAACAAAAAATTGTCACAGAGAGACAAGTCTGGGCTATAAGGGGGGTGTTCGAGGGTCTCCCAACCAATTTTTTGTTGTTGTTGCCATCAAATAGCTGTTGCTGTTTTGTTTGGACAGTTGCAGTGTTGCAACGCTCCAGGAGCACTTGCACGGGGGCAGGGGGGAATTCCACAGCTTCCCCGCTCTGTAACAGAACGAACTCCGACGCACAGATGTTCGCAACGTTGGGAGATGAACCGCAAATTGGTGCGATCCGTCGGATTGTCTTGTATAGCGCACAATACCTCGAATCTTCGAAGAACAGTACCCGCGATAATATCTGTAAAACAGACAGAGGTCGACTACGCGCCTTCGATGTGATAGCGACTGTAGTCCAGACGTCAGCGCCGAGTCGCCGATGAGACGGATAGCCCGTTTCTGTATGCTCTCAAGTAGGTCGAGCAAGAGCAGAGCTCCAAACATGAGAGCAATATTCGAGCGCGGGTCTAATTTGCGATTTATATAGGAGAAGAAGTTGGGCCGGAGTAAAATATTTCTTGGCTCTAAAAAGACAGATCAGTTTTCTTGAGCCGAATCTGACGATGTTCGACACGTGTTTATGCCGCGATACTTTCCGTGACGCCGAGCAATTTCAAGCTTTCCCCGGCTTCGAGGGCTTGGCAATTCATCATCAGCTGTGGAACCGATGATCCACTTTTCTTTGTGAATGTTGTGTCTTCGTTGCACTGAAGTCGACGAGATTGGTCACTGCAAGACCTTATCCAGATCCCCATTCAGAGAGTCGATCTGGCTACATCTCAGCTGATGCGACGTTGATGCACCAATCGTTCGATCACTCGAAAAAGACGAAATAAGCGTACTATCATCCGCAAAACCGAACACTTTGTTATCCGTTGTCTCCAACAAATCATTTATGTGAAGCAAGAAAAAGGTTGGAGCCAAAATAGAACCTTGACGCACCCTGGAATTCACGGGATACAGACTCAGGATACAGAACACTCGCCGTGCACAACAACCCGGTCAATCATAATCTCCATAGTAACCCGCCATCGTTTGCGTACAATTATGAGCATCAAAATTCACACGGTTGTAAATTCTCATTGTTTTTGTCATTTAGTTAATATTTCTTAGGCGACATGAAAGTCTACAAACATTCAAACTAGTTCTACACCTTAAAGACACAGAAAAGAAAGTAAAAAAGAATTCTGGAATTTACTTTCTATGAAGTGTTCAATTAAATGACTGACCGACAATGCATAAGTTCACCCAGAAATGTTCACACTTACGAATTTTTTTTTTTACTTTATTTTTTTTTATTTTTTATTAGACTTCTCTCGGGAGTGGCGAACCTAGAGCGCCGAGTGGGAGCCCCGAGATGCCATCAAATAACTGTTGCAGTTCTTTTTGAACAGTTGCAGGATGTAACGCTCCGGGACCACTCGCGTGGGAAGGCAGTTCCACAGCTTCTCCGCTCTGTAACGGAACGAGTTCTGATACAGGGATGTTCGCGCCGTCGGGAGATGAACCACAAACGGGTGCGATCCGTCGGATTGTCCTGTGGAGCGCATATAATACGAATTGCGTGGAACAATACCAAGAATCTCCGAAGAACAGCACCCGTGATAATATCTGTAAAACAGACAGAGGTCGGCTACGCGCCTTCGATGTTATAGCGACTGTAGTCCCGACGTCAGCGCCGAGTCCCCGATCAGGAGGATCGCTCGTCTCTGTACGCTCTCAAATAGGTCGAGGGTATGTTTAGGAGCCGAGCTCCAAACATGAAAGCAATATTCAAGCGCGGGTCTTATTTGGGATTTATATAGGAGAAGAGGTTGGGTCGGAGTAAAATATTTCTTGGCTCTAAAAAGATAACTCAGTTTTCCTGAGGCTGACCTGGCGATACTCGACACGTGTTTATGCCACAATACATTCCCACAGACCATGACGCCGAGCAATTTCAAGCTTTCACCAGATTCGAGGGCCTGGCCATTCATCATCAGCTCTGGAGCCGATGATTCACTTTTCTTTGTGAATGTTGTATATTGTGTCTTCGCTGCATTGCAGTCGACGAGATTAGCGCTTCCCCACTGCAGGACCCTATCTAGATCCTGATTCAGAGAGTCGATCTGTCTACATCTCAGCCGGTGTGACGATGATGCACCAATCGGCCGATCACTCGAAAAGGAGGAAACAAGCGTACTATCATACGCAAAACTGAACACTTTGTTATCCGTTGTCTTCAACAAATCATTTATGTGAAGCAAGAACAAGGTTGGAGCCAAAATAGAACCTTGACGCACCCCCGAATTAACAGGATACAGGTCCGATCACTCGCCGTCCACAACAACCCGGATCGCTCGACTCTCGAGGAAGCTCTTCGTCCAGTCGCAAAGCTGTTGGGAAAGTCCATATGAACGAAGTTTGCTCAGCAATGCCCTGTGCCAGACGCGGCCAAAAGCCTTGGAGATATCCAATGCGATCGCCCTTGACTCACCATGCCGTTCAATCGCAGATGTCCATATATCGGTTATAAGTGTCAAAAGGTCTCCTGCGGACCGCCTGCCACGGAATCCGTATTGTCGATCATTCAAAAGTCCGTTGCACTCCAAATACTTAACCAACTCTGTATGGATGACTTTTTCCATTACCTTAGATAAAATAGACAGTAATACTATCGGACGTTAATTTTGTGCGAGACACTTTTTTCCCGTCTTTGGGATTGGTTGAACTCGAGCGATTTTCCAGCAGGCAGGAAAGGTCCTCCGTGCATAAGATAAGCGGAAGAGTCTCCCAAGAACCGGCGATAGTTCTGGAACACAGTTCTTAAGGACTATTGCTGGTATTCCGTCCGGGCCGGTTGCCTTCCTACAATCCAGTTCACGTAGAATGCGTTGAATAGTGCGCGGACGAAATCTCACATCCCGCATGGAACACTGTACCGGCGAGATCACAGGTGGCTCCAAAAGGCCGGGATCGAGGTTTGAATTCGCCGAAAATAAATTCGCGAACACATTAGCTTTATCCTTCGGATCCGTGTCTAACGTCCCGCCGTCCGTCACCAACGGAGGGAAAGAGGAAGATGCGAAGTTACCGCTGACAACTTTTGCCATCGACCAGAAGGAGCGCGAACCAATTGGGCACCGAAGGAGCTTATTGATCACCCTGTCGTTGTGAGCTTTCTTCGCGGTATCAATCGGCTGGTTGCACGCGTTTCTGATTCTAAGAAAATTCGTTATGTTAACATCGGTGGGATTGGAGCGCCATGGCTTAAAAGCTCTATTTTTTGCCGCTGTAATCAGCTCGCATTTTTTGTCAAACCGAGATTTATCAGACGAACTTCGTTTGATGGAATGTGGGATATACATCTGTGGCGACTCTAACAGACACACACACAATTCACAAGCAAAATAGTGAAGAGCACTGAACGAAAAATCGAATATGAAAATACATCAGAGCCGTATACCTTAGCGATAACATAACAATTCACATCAGTGGAGTATAGTCGAGTTTAAAAATCAAATTCTAAAATCGGCCAGTAGCCTGATGGGTAACGCTTAGGTACAATTTTTGGTGATTCAAACTGTCATAGCGTCAGTTCGAATCACACGTTGTTCTTCACTATTATTTCAAACGCTATACATCTCCATCCCCAGAAGAATAATCTCTGATACCGACTCCGCGCAAGCGTTAACATCGGAGTTTCCGAAGCACACCTCCGACCATGGAAAGGATGCAAAGAAATCTCGCATATCGTCCCAGTTAGCAGCCCCATACCTCCATACATGGCGAAGCCGCCTAGGCCAGTTATTCGCTTGATATTCAAGTGCTTGCGCGACAGATACCAAGCAGTGATCTGAGTTTCCCAGTGGCGCAGAAACCTCCACGGTATAAATACTCTGTTCGGATGTCAAAAACAGATACAGGGTGTTCGCATAATCGCCCCGGGCATCCGGCACTCGCGTTGGCTCCCCCACGAGTTGAGTCAAGTTGAAGCTTACAGCAAATATCTCCGCCAGCCTCCCAGCCTCGTCGGTTCTGTTAGAATGTAACAACCAGGCGGAATTGTGCACACTAAAATCGCCAAGGACAACAATTTCAGAAGCTGTGTGGTTGATCTGTATCCAGTCGACGGTATATGAAAGATGTTCGAAAAATGTCGCCGGTCGATCGTCAGTCGGGGAGCGGTAAAGACAACAAAGAAATTTAACGGAATTCCTCAGCACGACCCTCAACCATATGATGTCCATATTATTGGGTTCCAACGCTGGCAAGCCAGATTGGACCGAGCGAAAACGCATATTCCGCCCTTAAAACGGAATCTCGAATGCAAGTCGTATCCTGAGCAACGAAGATATGTCGAATCAGTTGACGAATCGACTTGGGTCTCAGTTAAGGCAAGGATATCAGGTTTCGTTGTTTGCAAATATTGGTGGACGGCATTTACATTGGTATTGGTGAAACCGATGCCCTTGATGTTACAAAATGCCGTCACCAGTCGAGCGTGGGCCGAGCTGTGGCGGTCTCTACATCACACGGAGAACCAACCCACAACCCTAACCTGCAAACATGCAAAAATCAAATCCTCGGCGGAACATTACCCAATAGCATATACTCCCACCCTGGAATAAAATATTTTCCAAACCTCCAAGAGAATATAATTCAACCGAATATATTCTAATCACCACCACATGCATTTCCCCAAAACTGCGTCAGTCAATTATCTACATCTCCTCAACCCAACCAAGCAATCCACATTTCCCCGAAATTCGTATGCCATAGCAAACGCATATTCAAATCCTCAACGGAACATTAGCAAATATACCAAGCCGCACACATTTCTCCGAAGTTCATATTGCTTAACAAAGCGTATATCCAAATCCTCAACAGAACATTACCAACCAACTAAACCGCGCACATTTCCCCGAAATTATTTCGGTTAACATTTCTATCTAAACGATATCCCTTGCTGGCACCCAAGCCATTCCAATTTCCTCCGAAAATGCATGCCCATACTCGACCGCGTCGCCAAAGCCAATTTCCCGGTACACCCAACCAACGAAGTCAACCCAGCCTGTACGGCCAGAATTCGTTGGAACCGAGTTCTTATGCGAGCATAGCAACTCGTCCACAATTCCTCGTAATTCGCAGCAAACCTAATTTTACTATGACGCACCGCCACGACGCAATGAATGAATTATTTTCATTCATAGAGTCAGTCGCTAGCCAACCGCCACCGGGGCCACAACACGGATGTCGTCACACACCTCCCCAACACACCGGGTTAGTCAAAATACAGTAAACATCGAACGGTTATACATTGCAGAGAAGCCGCGAATATAAATTTAATTTCGAATATAAAGATAGAAATATACAAACCGGGGACGTTCAGCTTACCGAATTTCTCGCGCGGAATGTTCACGTGCACGCGACTACCACGGTTGACGCCGCGAGATTTTAAGAACAATGAGTTAATTATGTGAACGGAGTTTAGGACAGGTCCAGCGGTAAGTGAAGACCAATAAGAGGAAAAGAAACTATAAAACGTATAATCAGTGACAGTACACATTGCCGTTAAATTAAGAAATAAGTTTTACATTATATAACGATATACAGAGATGCATACACAAAGCCACTTGTTCGTGTAACGCATATATGTTTCCGTGTAAGTGTAAGAACTGTTGCCTGTAAGTAAAAACCGAAACATTTTGTCTATAAGAGAGGACAAACGAAACAAGAAAAGAACACAATAAAGCCAAATAATTCGCGAACGACTGTGCGTTTTATTTCCCTTCTTCTCTGCCCTGTCGGTGTTACTTGCACAGTGACGTGTTGGGGGTACAGTGAAACAGCGCCCGTGCTGGCGCCTACCTACCACCCACACCCTGGTGACGCCGAAAACTAACGCGCAACCTTCGAACACCGTGGCCGGAGCGCAAACACCACCGACTTGCCATATAGCAAAAACTAGAACAGTGTCAGTGCGCGTAACTAAAAACGTTTTTCAAAAACAATTACAAAAGTGCACAATAAAAACACACAACTCCTGAACTCCAAGCAAGGGTTGACACCATTTATCGTACGCGCGAAAAAACACAAACAAACAAAAAGAAAATTAAAAAAAAAAAAATAAAAAACAAAGACTATTAAAGGGTAACATACCCCAACGAAGTGCTAACTACAACAACGATCCAGCGACGCAACGTAGCCACCTCACCATCACCGGGCCAGGAACAGAGCCCCAACTCAACATTAATCAGTTCAGACGCACAATAGCACCCGACCAGGAACACCCGTGCAACACTAGCAACAGCACTATACACGCGCTCTTACCGCGTTCTATAAGACTACTTAACAAATCAAAAACATTAAAGACAGTCTGCCAGAACCAAGTGCCAGTGCAAAAATTAAAAAGAACAACTAACGGGCAACCAGCGCCCCAACGAATCACGTCAACTCCAACAACGTCCAAGCGACGCACCATCACCAGACCAGGGACTGCAGCCATATCATCAAAGGACACCTTTCTTTTTTTGTTCTCTCTCTTCCTTATTTCAATTTTTTCTCCTTTTTCAAATTTGTTATTTCTTCTTTCGGTGAGCTCCCTCTGAGCCACCAAACATAAAGTTAAATTATAAACATTATATCACATAATATAAGCAGCATAATATTAATTACCGCATCATAAATCACTTTTCCTTTTTATAACTAACGATGCTTACATTTTGCACTGACAAATCCGGAAACAGTCCCCCTATTACGCGAATAAAATAAGCGTAATCATAAACCCAGATTAAACCATCTACAAAATTTATAAGGAAGAACGAAGTATATACATAATAAGTTAATAATTTAAAAAAGTTGTATAACGTAAATCAATCACTCTGCCTTCGACCTTCACAGTTCCTCTTGTTCCTTTTTTTAACGTTTTACAAAAATTAAAGCAATCAAGTACACAAGGCATCTGAACAGGAAATTTTATTGAAACACTATCGACATATAGCGACAAATGACACGAAAATAAACACGTACTCGGCACCATAATTTCCTTTAAAAATTATTAACCTTTTGCAAACCCCAAGTAAAAAAGGAAATCATTAAGTCAAGACAACAAGGTGCAAAACCCAACAAAATTCACCCAATTAACTTAAAAACTGTAGCAGATAAAATTTTTCATTCCCGTTAACCGAAAAACTAAAGATTCAATCTCGAAACTCGTTAAGAAAAATTATCAATTCAGTAAAATTTAAAAATATTTAAACCCAAATAACCAAACAAATTTCAAATTAAAACCTTAGCACCAAATATATTACAACTCATTGTAAGCCCCTTCCGGGTACAAGCCACGCACCGCACCTTATTCATAGCACTTGCGACACCACTCAACTCCATACAACGCCTTTCGACTCCTCGCGTTCACTGGCGACCCGTTTGACAATACCAAAACTTGCTCGACACTCTCGCCCCCCCCCCCCCCTCGACGCTCCGCGTCACATTTCGCCACCCTTGCTGCGCACGCAGACGCAACGCGACTCATCCTACCTCCCCCAATCCCGGTTTCCCTTTCGACTCCACAACCACGATGGCCATCACACGAGCCGGCGCACCCGCCCAAGCACCGGAAGAACCTGAGTCACCAGAATTCCACGACGCTTCCGGCATTAAATTCAGACACCACCCCGCCAGTATCAGGCTCCCTCCCTTCGACGAGGAGAGACCCGAACTGTGGTTCGACACCGTAGAGCTGGTATTTACCGCCCGCGGATCAATACCGGAAGCCCTTCGGGCCCCGGCACTTGTTAACGTTCTCCCCCCGCGCAGCTACTGCACGTAGCCAACATAATTAGAACCCCCGGCCCCACACCTTATTCAGACAGTCCTCCCTCCTAAGAGCCCTCAACGTTCCCCTGGCGACGCGGCAACAACAACTGGCGAGGGAAGCCAACATAACCGGCCTTAGACCCACCCACTACCTAACGCACCTACGCGCGGTAGCCGCCCAGGAGATGCCCGACGACCAACTCAGGCCGCACTTCCTCAGGTCCCTACCCGGCCCGACCCAGGCCATCCTGATGGGCCTAACGGACCAACGCCTGAGCCACGTGGCCCAAATCGCCGACGACATTCAGGCGATCCAACCACCACAGGCCGAACCCCCCGCTTACCACGTAAACGCAGTCAACTCCCATCCCCATCCCCCGCCCCCACACCCACCCTCACCACCTCACCTACCCTCTGCAGGAATTATAACTACTAACAACCTCCCGGCTCAACGGAGTACCCAAGTACCTCGACCCGGCGAACCCCACCCCGACAATCGTCATTACCTCGGACCTCCTAGCACTACAGGCCTCACTCCGCCGCGACCTAAACCAGATTCGTGCGGGCGTCCGAAACCTCCAGCGAAGCGCGCAGAACCGTCCCCTCAACTGGCAGCAACCCCCGCAATATACACCCCAGCATGCCACTAACAGGCAGCAACCTCCGCAATATACCCCGCAGCAAACCCCTGCTCACCGACCCCCACCCCGGCCTACCCGCGACGGCCACGCCAACAGGCAAAACACGCCCAACAACGCCGTCACACGCGCTTGGTGCGCCAACCACCAACGGTACGCCAACCGCACGATCAATTCCAGGCCACCCTGCGGTTGAACCCAACCAACCACCAACCAGCGCGGTTCTTTAAACTAACTTCGCCGACCGACACTCACGCGCAACCGGCCGGCACCCCATCCATAAGACGCCTAACGATCAAAGACTCCCGGCTGAATATCAACTTCACTGTCGACACCGGTGCCGACATCTCAGTTCTCCCGCGATCATTCGCCCCGCGCAACCGCGCGCCCGCCGCCTTACAGCTGCCAGCAGCAAACAACTCTCCGATACGCACGTACGGACGAAAAAAGCTGACACTCCACCTGGGCCTCAGGCATCCCATCACTTGGCAATTCGTCATAGCGGACGTCAACGAACCCCTAATAGGTTCCGACCTATTAAAAACGCACAACCTGCTGGTCGATTCCACCCACAACAGGCTAGTAGCCCACACCGCACCTTCCTTGCCCTTACCGGCATCCCCAGCGATAATACCCCGGGCCATACCACCCCCATAGAGCCTCGAGAGCGAGCCCGGTTATGCGATGACGAACCTCGTAAAGTTCCATTATTTATCATGATATCTGCATGATGTTCCCCCGACATAGTCCCCCCGGGAGATCCGAATGGGAGATTAGTTTACCTCCGGAATTCTTTATATCAGAAGGCACCATCATGGCTTATCCCCGTGTCAGTCCGGGCCATCAGCCACACATCCGAAACACCGTCGAAGATTTCTCTCGGCGATATCGCGCAATGTACAGCGTGACGGGGTGGTATCTCACCTTGGGACCGACTACCACCTAACCAACCTTTTCTCAAACCGGTCCATCACCCAAGCTCCGAAAGATGGCCAGGGATTTCTCCCGATCATTTCACGGAGCCGAAAGCTTGATGGGGTGGTATTTCACCGGGCGCACACTCGGCTTTTAGTCGCCTCTTATGACAAGTTGGCCTAGCTGTGAGTATATTCTAACGCCCTACTCACAGGGCACAATTGATTTAATACGTACGAGAACTTTATTTCGCGAGCATTTAGGTCAATGGTTTATGAATATTATTTGTGAAATCATATTTCTCGGACGCCGAAAATGATATCAAACAAAACAGAACTTATAGAAAGGACAGTAGAAGAAGTGCAGTATACAAATTAAATTCATCAAACCAATATGTTAATGCCCAACTGATTTTTAACAGCTATTTGGATTCCTGGATCTTGGGGAGTCTAGTCTGTAGCACATAATAGTCACTATAAACATAGATATTCATATACAAAGATTGATACTCAATCTCACGTCACTCATGACATGTCCCTGTCGTCGTTTGTGGCATCAACAAATCAGAAATTCAATTATTCCTGTCGCACAGCAACTCGACTTCTTGCAAAGGCCTCCACTGCCTCACCAGCAGCCTTAACTTAGGATTCTTGAGTGCAATCGCAGACCCCCCATCATGTTCAGCCAGACCCCACTGCTCAGCAAAATTAAAATGTGAGTGTGCGCTGGTAAATAAAACATCACAGTGACTTGGAATGCCATTAAAACATTTAAATTGCAGTGCCATCGTTTTTTATGCAAAATTAATAAATCCTCTCTCCCAAAGCGGATGGTGTTGTCGACGTTGTTGGTTGTCGACGGAAAGACAGATAATCCTCTCGGTAGAAGTTGATTATTTCGCAGCTATTTCTCTTTTACCACTAACAAGGATACTGACAGCGGCGACCAGCTCCCAAAGGAGCGGAAATGTTAAGTAATTAATAACTTTGAGAATATTAAAACGACAGTTCCAAGGAACTCTTCTGGTTTATTCCATGAGGGAGAATCTAATTCCCTAAGCAGGAATAATGCAACTAGCCAATGGCTTGCTTGCCTGGTTACTTAAACCTAACAGAAACTAGTTAATTAATGTACACCTTGTTGTGAGTTGGAGCAGTGCCTTCACTACTAGGCGCTTTTTGTGGCACACCTTGTGGGCTAAGATTCAAACATTGTCATCCATTGGAGTCCCAACGACATGGAGAGTATTACATGTCCATTCTAATGATAATACAACTTCTCTTAACGGCTGTCTTTCCTGACAAGTCCAACTGTTGGCTTACCTAGCTTTGTCGGTTGATCGTGTTTACGTTTTACTAGCTACTAACAAGCGGTTGATTCAGAATTCTTCTCACAGGAGGACCATCATGAGTTTTTCCATTGACAAGCCGACGACCGCGGTGATAAATTAATATTTCTGTGAAAATGTCAGCTGCTCATGAAAGCTGATGAAGACTCATCGCCATTCTGGCTAGAGAATTGAAGCTTATCGACTGTAACCTCAAATAAACGTACACCGCTGAGGTACAAATCAATTTTTTTCGACAGATCCCGTGGACCACTTGGGTTGCAAGAACCCAGATGTAGAATAAAATTATTTAATTAGGCAATACGAATAGTTTCCTGGAGAAATTCTTGTGCCTTATTGGAAAGCTGTAAGACTATGAGGTCTCATGGTAAAATGCATTGGACTTCATGTTATATTCCACATCAGTATATCAAGCACTAGCAAATAGAATTTTTTATCAAGTTATGATATCTGAAAAGAGATAGTAGACAGGAATAAAACCGAAACAATAATCACAAATTAATATCGGCGCTAACACCAGCATGTAGTTTGAATAGAGTATGAGACCTGGAGTGCACTTCCCAAAGACCAAATTGGAAGTTCGATATAACTTCGATTCGATTCAGTGTGCCTGTCCATTTCCAGATTCTTCCCTTGACTAAATAGATCGAAAATTAGTCGAGGGTTAGCTGAGTCGATGTTCTTTTTCTTTTTGGATACAGGGATTATTTTCGCTTGTTTCCAAGTTTTGGGGACGTATCCGTTGAGGCAGCTTTCTCGTTACTGATATTGTAGCGGTTCTACGAAACATAAAACTAACTACAGGTTGAAGTATCCTTTCCGCCAAGGAACTTTGCTCACCTTTTTCAGCACACGTGCCCACAGACACGTATCCCAATAGTCAGTAACCATACCTGAAACAAAAGGTTGTAGGACATGCAACGACGTTGAACCCGATATCAGAAAGCAAGGAACTAAACGTTCAAAAGCTCCCAATATCGAGCTCAACGCATCCATACATTGTATTCTACCCCAATTCCAAAAGGCAGGAAAGCGTCGCATGAAACTAACTCACCCATCCTAAGCATCAACGCGGTGTTTTCCTTGCAATACCATTGTCGGTAAATAAACCGAACAACGGATGCATACTTTGGTAGCTAATAGCAATTAGCACCTAAATCCCTTGCATGACCCGAACGCAAAAGGCACACTTGTGCAAACAAGGCATACCGTTTCGCTGCCGTCCAATAGCCATGCAATCATAAACATCTTAACGTAGATCGCTCGCTAGATGTTTATGGTTCGAAAATCCTAACAAAGGAACTATACCAATCCCACGGTTCCTTTTATTACCCATCTGAAACGCACAAGAACATTGTTAGCTTAAGCCAGATGGCTAACCTAAACATATCCCACGAAAAGATCGGAGAATAAGCGGCGGCATCCGATCTTTAAACAAAAGGAACAAGATTTCGATAACCAACAGCTAATGGTGTTGATGATTATGAGGAAAGATTTCTCCTTTTCAGATCCTGTGGGAAACTCTCCTTTTGAGTTATGTTATGCTAACAATTGTAAGAACTAAACAAAAATTACCGAAACGGTGTCCTCGGTGCTTAAGAGTGTAAAGAACATAGTGGAGTCATTGTAACTACTGTAAAAGCATAACATTATAATTTGATTATCAACGATAAAATAAAAGGGACGTGATCAATAAATAAAAGAAATTTGTGTTTCATTTGTGACGGTGTCCGTGTACCAAGTTGTTTTCTTGTTCGTGAACAATGTTCGGCGGAACACTCCACAGGCTTACGACACTTGGACAACATACAAATCCGCTATAGCGTCAATCCACGACAACTACCGCCAAAATATAACCTTTAGAAAATTCTGGATTTAAGGCAGAGTTTTCTCTGTAGCCGGTTTTTGCCGCCGTTTCAGCAGGGTTTCTTATTAACCCATCAATATTAAAGATCTTAAAATATTCATCCAGACGCATCGTTATCTGAGCGGAGTTATTTAGTGTGGAATTTCCCACCTTAAGTTTTGTCATTCGGGTTTTTTTTTTTGAATCCCAAGACTTTAGTTACCTCCTTAAAAGCTTGAAGACAGAGTTTTGTTAAGGAAAACCATTTTGGTAGTCTACCTGGTTTATAACTATGGTTTTAAGTAACGTTGTGTTCGCTTGAAGATCTTTGTAAGTGCTACGGTAATATTGAAATACTTTCTTTAACCCTTTCTGCCATGTCTAAAGAGAGCTCTCATAGAGGGTTGTGGTATTGCCAAACGCACTTCACAATAAAAGTCCTTGTTGGGGTGATTTTTGTTGTTGTTTTATTTACTTAACATAATTTTTACTTTTATTTCATTTTTTTTTCAACTTATCTTCGACATGCACACCACACGCTCTTGCCTCCTTGGTGTCTGTTTCACTAAAGAATCTCTTCCCATAGGAAGAAAACTCAACTCCTGGTTGTTTTGGTTTTTTCATCGATTGGAATCCTTTCTCTTCCAGGAGCCTCCGAATTTTCAGATGATCACTTCCTATCTTCCGATTCGGATCCATCTTATTCGTAGAGATAATGTGAGGATGCACCAACAAGCACACAGGCAAACGATGCTGTCCGTGTGGCCGAATATACGCCGAGGAGTGGGATTATGGTTAGAGCTTTCAAACTTCTATGGTATCCCCTTTAGATACATTATCCATGTGTGATTTATTACCCTTAGTAATTACCTCGGTCGAAGTAGTTATCTTTGGCTGGGATATTGTTGGCATGATCTTCAGTGGAGTGATGTTGCATGGGTTGTATCTCATTGCAGGACCAGTGTTGGTTCTCGTTCATTGTTTCTTTCCGTTTCTGCAATGATCCTTTCCGTAAGGGAAAACGCAATTAGCGCTAGCTCAAGGGAAGATTGTAAACATCGTCTGGACCCCATTGTTATCGGATGGTAATTTTGATAGATGTCAGCGCTTTTCGTTGACGCGCCTGGGCACTTCTGTTTACCCAGCAAATTGGTTACCAAACAAATTCCGTTTCATGGTATTTTCTTCTTCAAAAGCAGTACAGGTAATCGATTGGTAGAGAAATGCGGCCCATGCATAACATATGTAGATACGTTGGGCGGAGGACACTGATATATATGTATCCTTTTGCTGAGGTATTTAGTTCTACATTTGTTTTGTGGGGTTCGCAGAATTGCCACGGGGTCGTTCACAAAAAGCGCCTACATCCAAATATGAAGCCTAAATGACAATACTGTATAATGTGTACACGTAACCTTGTGAGTAAAGTCTTAGAATATACTCACAGCTAGGCCGGCTTGTCGTAAGAGGTAACTAAAAGCCGAGTGGTAAATGAGGTCCCAACGCCCTGACGCCCGGTGAAATACCACACCATCATGCTATAGGCTCCGTGAAATGATCGAAGAAATCCCTGCAAACTTATGAGTTTGGCTAATGGACCGGTTTGAAAAAAGATTGGTTTAGGTGGTAGTCTTGTGGGGGTAAAAAGTATTGTAGCCAAACACGGGCACTAGATTCACTTTATCCCCAAACACTTGTCCGCCGAAAAAAAGTTCACAGGAAGAAGAATGAATATAAACGCACAGGGTTGTTTTATGGTTAATGTTTTTTTATTTTTACTAATTTCTATATCAGTACATACACATATCACTCTCCGGTGGTGGTTCTTAATACATATGGGTAATTCTACAGGATCACTTTCTGTATTTAATTTTATGTTTGAATGCAACACTGGTGGACAGCAATTGAGTCTTGAATTGGAATTTTAATGTTAATAGTATGCTCACATAAATTTGTTCTTTCCGAATTGTCTATTAATTGGAACTTCATTCCGATGAATTGCCTTTACCGCCTCGTACAACCGACTGTAAACTTCGACTTGCTCGTAAAACTCGTTCAGAATAAAATGTGTGTGCGCACACGAAGCAGGTTAAAGCTCGACTCTGGTTGAGATGTGACTGATTTAAAAATTATTTTTCCGACCCGAGCGGCGTGACTTTGGTGGTTGAGATCTGACTGGTGAATTAAGGGTGAAATTCACTTTACACACAGGACAAGCAAAAGAGACCACGCCTTTGCTCTCTCAGCCTCACGCTCGTCGAAGTGTGGTAACTTCTGTTAATCGGTAATTGACGGACGTGGAGAATGAGAGAACAGAAACACGATGTGCTGTGATCTCGAGGTAGCTTTGGTTGTGTGTGTTGGTATGGAATGCAGCTACTGACATAACCTACTGACCCAGTGTTACGGCTGTGGTGTAGTCAGGGCGCATTGAACCATTTAAAGACAGAACTGCGAAGGAGAGGAGAACCTAGCTGGTGCTATTCACCTGCAAAAAGAGATCGTTGATCCCAAGCGAATGGGTGATCTGGGAAAAGTCGATAGGACGCCGGGTCGGCTAGGGATATAATACCATGGGCAAAACTTGGTGGAATGTTGGTAAATACCCAAGCCAATGGATGATGATGCAACCGCGTCGCTTGGTTTGACTTGGTTGTTGCTAACCAATACGAATGGAATTTCCGGTGGAAGTCCCATGGTTAGGGTTGCCGTATGGCGAAGATAGTAGCTAATTAATTATGCGTTATCTGCATAGGATAATAAGTTTAGCTATGCGTCCTTGGGGAAAACGTGTATTTCAGGTGAATAGCATAGAAGGGAAGTGGAAATGTATGACATGCTCTTAACAGTGACCCGAGTTGCGCCGCACTATGTTACAGAAGGCTGTTTGATACGCGAGGATTGCCAAACATAAGGTAGCCAAAATGCATGTGACGTTCTGACAACGGGGTCCCGAAATACACTACGTCAATACCGACTGAGTGGATCGAATGGAAACATTTGAAACTAAACAAAATATTTGCAGGCGGCGGTGTGGCCCTGGTGCCGGTTGGATCTCGACTGACTAATTGCTGGCGAGGAAAAGTTCGTCGCATCGTGTCAGTGGAGTCATAGCTGAATCAACTCGCTGCCATTTACTAGGTACTTCGAAAAAAGTTGCTATGCCTGTATAGGAGATTAATTCCGGAGAATCCTCGCCGTATAAGCTGAGTGGGATTCGTTGGTTGTGTGCACCGGGAAATTGGTTTCGATGGCATAGCCAAGTATGATCAAGGGTCTTGATCGTTGTGATGGTCGTTTCGCGGAAAATTACCTGGCGCTTGGTTGCAAGCGAGAAGTATAGTTTAAGGAGGAAATAAACCGAAGTGGTTTTTTGGGGGAAATGCATGCGGTTTGATTATAGGGAATTGAAGTGGTTTTACATCTTTTAGGTAGGATAGGAACGGAAATGGTTTTCGGGGGAAATTGGAATTGCTTGGGTGCAAGCAAGGGATATAATTTAGATAGAGAATTAACGGAAGCAATTTCGGGGAAATGTATGCGGCTCGGTGTAGTTGGTGGTGATGATTAATATTCCGTTGTAGGTTTGAATATGCGTTTTATTACAGCATATGAATTCCGGGGAAATTAAGATTGCTTGGTCGCAAGGAAGGAATATAACTTAAATAGAGAATTGACCGAAGCGGTTTTGGGAAAAATTATATGTGGGGTGATGTAATTGAGGGAGACGATTTAGAATGTATTCTATTGTATTCTGTTGTAAGTTTTGGGAAATGCCTTTCATGGCAGATTGGGAGATGGATGCTTACAAGTTCGGGATGGATGCGCTTGCAGATTTTGCATTGTTTCGAATGTGTGTATTGCAGGTTTTGAATGGAGAGTTGGATTAGGGTAACACGCTGTTAGCGGTCAAGGTTGGTTAGAATTATGGGTTGGTTGTCCATGTGGTGCAGAGAACCCCCACAGTTCCAACAGAGGCGTTCCTTGATTTGAACATGAAAGGGCTTATACCGGATAGATCCGGTATTCCGCCGATCTATCATGTTAGTAGATCAGACAATACTTTTGTGCTACGAATAACAGTATCATCACCCATCTTATACAGACTTAGCTATTCTAGAATTAGGGTAGTATAAGATTTATGTTAAGTTATTTTAAATAAAGTTAAAACAAAAACAAACAAAAATTTAAGTAAGTTAAGTTTAAAAAAAAAACGACATTCGACACAAAGTTTTCACAATTTTTCTTTGTCATACAAATAGTCATAAACACGGCCACAAACAAAGTTCTGCCGCGGTAACGCAGATTATACAATTGTCATGTAATGTTTATCTTAGAGCGTCTGCGTAGGACCAGTAAGTTATAATATAAAATAATTAAGCTAAAATGTAAGCATTGTTTGACTAGTATATAATTTATAATCTAAGAATAAAATAAGAAAACAAAAAAAACTTCGCAAAATTGAAATGGAAGGGATACGAGTTTGTGGCGTTTCAAACAGATACACACACAATACACAAGCAAATAGTGTAGTACACCGAACAAAAATGGAATAAGAAAATGCATCAGAGCCGTATACCATAGCGATAACGTAACAATTCCACATCAGTTGAGTGTAGTTGAGTTTAGAAATCGAATTCGTACACGCGGCCAGTAGCCTGATGTGTTAAGCATTGATTCAATTTTTGGTGATTCTAACTGTCATAGCGTCAGTTCGAATCACACGTTCTTTACTTTCATTGCAAACGCTATAAGTTTTCCCGCACTGTACACTTCCTCACAATTGTCACACTACGGCGCGAATCCCGTGTATATCACTGCACTACACTCAGACGCGTTTGTGGTGATCCGTTTTTTTTACTTCGGAACCCACAGAAGACTTGACGTGCGAACCGATAGTGTAATTAGGGTACCTTATGTTTAACCCTAAACGGATTACACAATTGATCCGATGGTACGGATCACGAGGCAGAAGCGCACGTCGGCGGTTAGTCTTCTATCGATGGAAAACGTTTCTTTGTTTACAGTGATCGACTTTGTCAGTTCATCTCAAGTGTGTTTTACGATTTTTCCCAAATTTTCTTCAAACACTCAATCGCGTAAAGATCGCTGACGAATGCTAAAGCGAGTAATCTCGTTAAGTAAGATCCCTCACATTCATAAAATTCATTTTTTCTTAATTCTCTCACCTGCCCCTAGTTTTTTATACACTTGGTTTTATGCACTTAAATTTCTTTATATATTGTTTAAAATTATTTGTGAACATCCTATTTGTATAAGCAAACTTTTCATGTGGCCTCAACGAAGATCAGCTACAAAGTGATCATTAACAATACTTATAATAAAGTATTCGCCACCTATGTTAGCTTGCAGAATACCTCAAGCTGTTCTGACAGAAAAAAAAACAAGTTAGCGAAAACATAGGTAATATCCACATGATATTAGTAAAGGGTTAGGGTTAAAGGTCACGTGTGCACCTCAACTCAGTCTGATTTAGTTTCCCAAAAGCGAGAAGCTAGGATTCACTAATTGGGATGTTTTATATAAAACATTATATGAGGTTTATTTTGTTATCTTTAGCGTACTCCAGATGATAATCAACCAGCGGGACTCTCGAAATATCTTTCATACACCATAGTGAATACAAATCGGCCTCCCAGCATCTGAACAGGCTACAAAATTGTGTTACGATTGAATGTATTGCAAAAAGGTAATTTGGTAAACTTAGCGATGTTCAATATAAAATCATCGAAATGCATCTCCATTAAAGAGGGTGATAAGTTAGCCACCATAATCTCAATAAATCGTAATTTGACTCAGCTTGTAGAGAAAGGGATTCATAATAATCAAATTAATTTTACGAACACCAGAAATCTGTTTCTGTCATCTAACATGAGTCTCTATTCGGAGCCTGTGTGACACACAGAAATCCAATACTATATGTCTACACACTTTGCTACACGTAAATTACCCATACATGCTATATAATACACGAATATAGCCAATAAATGTTATAGACATAAATATATTATTTAAATATAAATTATATAAATATAATACACGCAAGACCCTGCAAAAAACAATAATATTGCATGCTTCTGGGACAACATTAATTAATGTTAAAACCGAAAGAATTTTCTCAGTGTAGCATCAAATAATTTCTTGCTACAACCCATGGAATCCTTTCGGTGTAGCTGTGAAACCGTATCACATGTCTACCTGTTGCTAAACGCATTCCCAATTCCCATACTAAGAATTGCAATATTGTATTTCCCACATTCTACCTATGCCAAACTAAATCCCCAATCACCTTGAAATGCATGCATTTCCTATTGCCATATCTAAAATGCAATTCTGCGATTCCCACACCCAACAGTCTCATCACCACCCAACACCCCATCATCTCCAAGGTAATTTTGCCTGTATACAGTTCACTATGGGAAAATCAGATTCGCGTCACAATGAATCGAAATATTCTCATGGCCCTGGGGTGAAGAATTTGCAAAAATGCAAATCCGTGGTTCTCATCATCGTTGGCTTGGCCTTCGACTGAGACTAGCGTCAGGTGGCTGTCTGGAGGACAGCTATGATCGTGGGAAGGTATGTAGTTTTTGATTTAGGTTTTCAATATAGATAAAGTGTTCCATTTTAAATTAATTGAATTAGAATTAGTGGGCTCCTCGATAGTATAGTGGTTAGTATACCCGCCTGTCATGCGGGAGACCGGGGTTCGATTCCACGTCGGGGAGCCTCTGGCGCAAGACTAATAACCTTGCCCGGAAAAAACAAATCATTATGGAAAATTTAACAAGCCTGAGGACTTGCTAAATAAGGCCAAGACCGGATTCCGGTTGTAGTGCCGATGATGATGATGATGATGAATTAGAATTAGTACACCAAAAGGGGTGCATCACGCACCAATTAATAATTAGAAACAGACATCCAAGTGTGGCACTTCGTTGTCAATTAAATTAAATTAAATAAAAAATATACAAAAAATAAATATACTCTAAAAACAAAACCAAAAAGCTACGTTTTATTTTGGATGAGTCTGGAGGGTCAACATCCGGAAACACACCTACGCGCAGAAGAGCCGGAAGCCACTACCCACGGGCTCTAATAGCCGAAGCGGAATCAAGCCGTGCGCAATCCAACTACCCATGAACGTCCCAAAGGAGAAGACCGCGGCCAACGTCCCTCAGCTGAAGGAGGTTTTGGCGGATTTATACGTTTTTCAAGTGTTCCGCCGAATACTGCTTGCCGCAAAGAAAACATACATACACAGAGCGAACGCGGTTACAAATGAAATACCAACAAATTTGTTTTTAATTTTTATTTTAATCGTAGTTGTCTATTATTATTTGGAATTATAATTTTCGCTGCTTTTCTTACGAAATAAGTACCGAGTAAGTTACCGAAAAGAACGTTCTTATACTATCTAAATAAACACATTGTAGGCGAAAACAAATCGACTCACACTTAATACGACACATTTTTACTTTTAATGACACGAGAAGTATCAAGGATTCTTGGCGCGGATTAACCACCTCGGCGGGGTTCTCTGGTCTCCTCACTGTACGGATATTCGATATATCCTTCTCGTCCCGGTGACGATCAGAATTAGACTAACTATCTGCCCCCAACCATATCCTGCTCACACAGATACCCAGATTCAAACTGGTATCTGTATCTATCCGGAAAATATTCCCTATTTGCTCTGCTAACAGAACTTCCGAATTTCTGTTAGCACCATGTTATCACATCCCCCGGGATATTTTGTAGTTTCCTGAAAGGGGAAAGTCATCTTTGCATACATCATTATTATCGCTGATAGAATTTCATTTCCACGGCCTTCTGTTTGCATAGAACATCTGGCGCCCAGACCAGAGATATTCGGCGATTGTTTTCACGTGCAGTCCGTGGGACTTATTTGAACTTGGTACCCGGAATCGAAATCCATTAGATCTTTATAATGGTGCGAAATTCTAGCGTGGCCGTGGGACCGGAGTATTGCCTTTGTTGGCTTAACTCCTCATAAATTATCGGATATCTCGTTGAGATATATTCGATTGCGATAGGTCGTGGCTGCCTCCTGTTGTTCAACGGATTTGGGTGGTCCTTGCGTTAGATTACCCGCACGTGCATCCGTTGATCGGCTCATTCTTTGATGATAGCAATTCTTTTGTATCGAATTTCGGAATTGCCGGTTCGATGAGATGTTCCTGGGCGCAGGCAGCATGTATGGCATTTTGGGAATTGTTTTTTTTAGGAATAGAACGCATGGATGTTTATACCTTTGTTTCAGGCATGAAGAGTTATAATTGTTGAGCTTGACCTAAAAAGCTTTGGGGACGTTCAGTTCCTTGCTTTTTGGTGTCGGTCTCAACGTTGGCTGCGAGTTGCAGGCCCTATCGTGGGACTTTGGGGCACGCGTCTGTGGGCGCGTGCAACGCTCTCAGGTAAGTAAGTTCTTTAAAGGTAGGAACCTTACCTGCGCAGAATTGTGCGTTCGTAGAACGCTACAAGGTCACACTTACGGGCTAGCCAGCCGGAAGCCGGTAAGTGTTTATAAACAAATAAACAACATTTTGGCACCCGAGCAGGGGCCTAGGAAGCCCAAATTTAACTGGTGTTAACTTGTAAGTGCTTGAAGATCCCTGGTTACCCAGTAAGATCAAGGAAGCCTAAGCGCTTGAAAAACCTTGATCTCTAAAACAACATAATCCGAACGTACTGGGCAAGACAACCTTACCCCTCGTGTGAAGCTGAGTCTGGCTTCGGAAGTGCGCTTCGTAAATCAACAAACTCATCAATTGTCATCATCAGCGGGAGGACTTTTAGTCACTAGATACGAAGGTTCAATTGAAGATTTAAACGGTTTACCATTGGCAAACGCAAACAACAATAACATCCAACTGCGGACCTTTATCCTCGCGAAGCGTTCTTTACCACTGGTTGTAGAAAACGATTCTGGTGTACTTGAAATAACTGAGTTCAGCACAGCTGGTGAGAGGAAGAGATTTTCAAATACCTGAAAATGGAACTAGAATACCATCCCTGTTGAATTAACGAAATATAGCTAAATGTTATTACAGTATTTATTCAGAGCTTTTTAACAAGGTAAAATAACGATTAGACAAAACTTAAGAGTGAAAGGCTTATCAATGGAGCTCTCCTAAGAGAATTCTGATGTCTTGCCTTTATATCCGAAGTCAATGTTTGTCATTATTATTTTTCATTATGAGAATGCGTCCAAGGACTGGCTAAAACCCATGCAGTGTCCTAGTGACGCGCCACTTACATGCGTACCTACATTTTTAATTATTTCTTAGAGGCATAAAGACAGTATTGTTCTTCGAGGAAGTGGCGTTGGGTGACCGTTCTCACTTGGTGCATTTAATGACTATTTAGTTTTTTTGGTCGTTTCATAAGTAGAGAGTCATTTTATGTTGGCTGCCATCTAAAAATATGCTTCTACTACTATTCGTTTTTTATATAGTACTCCATTAGACGCTTATAGATGCAGAAACGTTCTTCAGTCGACTGTCACCTAAAAGAAATTACTCTTCATCCTTGTGCTAGACTACTATAGAATTTAATATTTATAGTCGCAATTGGTTTCATTGGCTCCCACTGTCCTCCAAATTGTACTATTACGGTTCAAGGTATTTCCAGTATAATCGGCTAAATACTACCTACCACAAACTCCTTATTACCTCGCTTTGACTTGTTGGCGACGAGGTATTGTACATCTGGCAATAACCATATTTATTCAGCTTGCCATAAATTGCTAAAGATTTGTAGTAACTAGTCGGTTCGGTTGTCGGATTGGTTTTATTCACAGTGTCATGTTAATTCCGAATTATGTCGCCCTGTTAATATTTCTTGATTCATGACATTCCGCTTGTTGTCCGCGCGCCATCAACATCCCGATGGGGCTCTTCCCGTAATGACTGTCGATTGGGTGTGCAAGCAGATTTATTACGAGCTCAAAGGCCAATTAATTGTTTACATTACTCAAGCTGCTGAACGACGGCCAAGGTAATTTATCGTCTGACTTAGAATCTGGTTTATAATTGGTATTTTTCCACGAAATAAATACAAGGATTAGTGGTATTTTCCTTAATTTATATGTTAATTCGCATCGTGATGGCGTATGTATTGAATCGGTGTCGGTGGAGATGATTTATGGTCTTGTTAACTGCGTGGAACTTCGACAGGCGGTAAAAAGGTAACTTTTCCATGGACTGGTTTCACTTAGTAGGGGGACGCGGTAACCACATACGACTTAAGATTATTAAATCGCACTATAAATTACGTTAATGTATCTTTTCATTAGGGGATTAAAATGCTTGTTAAGTTCGGTATGGAAATATACCTCGACTGATATTTGCGGTTAAATGAGAAAATATATTTGCCCTGAAATGGTCACTGGATGGCAGCTAAATATTTCGACAGCCCACAGATCTAACGTGATTCAACACTTATTGATTCCTATTTTTAGTCAAATTAATTTCGTTGTAAAACTGTATCAAGTTACAGCGTTAATTTTAAAATTCGACTGCAAGTTGTAGCCAAACAAAAAAAAAACATGTCGATTTCTATTATCTTAATTTCACGTATTGACTTACCTACCTAGCTACACAACCAGGATCCGGTGTTATCTTCTTTTTTATTACAAATCGCAAAATCTATAAATAAGTTCAGGAATAGGTGGCTCTGAGTAAGACAATTTTCTGCCTCGACTATGGATAAGACATTTTCGATTTCCTCTATTAAGCTGTAAAACTACTCAGCTGGTGGTCCTTCAGTTTGCCATTAGAAGGAATCAAGTCCTTAAATCTTATTACCTACTAAGTATTACAAGTCAAGATAATCTATAAGAATGCTTTTGATCTTTTCAAGCTATATTATAAACTTAACACTTCATTGGAATAATGCTCCACTCTGATGAAAAAAAGAGGTAAGTATTGCAAAAATGAAAGCACGCAAGAACGCGTTTATCTAAAAGAGCGGATGCGAACGTTTAGTTAAGAGCATCATTGGTGTAAAAGGAGACAAGTTTTCGCAAAATTGTACTAGTGACAGCTGATCGGTGCAAATATAAATTACTTCAAATTTTGGTGGCAATGTCACTCAACGTGGAACGCTGGCGCGTAGAAGGGTCGTATACTATCACAACAGTAACGTACCAGTGTTTCGTCAATTATCACTGAAGCTATCGGGGTGTGTAGTAGTATTACTGTTTTTATTTCGTGTACAATTAAACGCATTCAGGTTTTTACATAAACATGACAAATACAATCGTTTTAACACATAATATAAAAAAGAAACGAAGACGGTCGATGTTTTTGTAAAAAAAAAAAAAAAATTAAAATTAAATGCTTGTTCATTGTTTCGGATTCATGATGATATGCTCGGGGAGAATCTAGTACATCGTCTAGTACTCTCCCCGACAAACATATTCACCACACCTCGATGACAGTGCATGAACAACCGTCATCGCTAACTGTCATAACATACTGTTTTCGGTACATGATCGAAATAATTGGATTTGGTCGAACAAAAGAATTGAATTTTGCTTTCGCGCGCCACCATGTGGCTTTTGTATACAAAGAAAACTTAACCATAGACTTGTTAGTTAATCGTAATTCTCAATTATCGTGGCATATTTTTTAGTATCTTTTAATAAAAGTTTAGTAACATACAAAAAACAACAGTTCTTCGAACAATAAGATTGCGGTGATTGCATTTGTTTGTCCTTTGAATTGGTGCCAAGTAGAATTAAATTCTTACATTACGAATGTAAATTACGTTGTGCGGTTCGAATGCTGCAGACAAGCTGCTAAAACGAACTCACCTGCCTTCGCACAGTGATCATCCCAAAAATGGCGGCTTGAGATATACAAAAGGGTATTGCTGTTCTGTTCATTTATATAAACATCTGGTTTCAGGCATCGTTGGGTAGGACGCCATTGCGTCGATCCTCTTTTGGCATCAACGTGCTCATCATTAACGACTCCCCGACGACATTCCTCGTTCGGTGGAGCATTAAATAGGATCTCGGCTGACGACATTCCTCGTCAGGATCGAGGTACACAACATGTTTTCTGGTCCTTCGAGCCGGATCCAGTGCTCTGGATCGTCTCATCGCCACTCAGTTCGCGGCACGAAAACAATTGCAATAGCAACGAATGCTGCAATTATCGAAACCAAAAGCAGCTCAACATCAGCAACAAGTTGAAAATACGCAGCAGCAGAAATAATAGTATGAATATTTGCTTTCAAAAACAAAGTGTAAAAGAGTCTCCAAAATAAAAGTGTTCGATCAATTACGAAAGTGAAAATTTATAAATAATTGCATGTGATGCCGACTTACGAAAAGTTAAACGAGAACAGTCTTTCATGGCATAACGAAATTATTGTATTCGTAATCTACTGCAATTTGCTTGGAGTGAAGTTTATCGAAATGTTTGCCCCATTATGCAATTCTGCTCGTAATAGGATCAATTATTTCACTTAATTGCACAGCATTTCATCAAACGATACAAAATTAAAACGAAATGCCGGCATCAACGGTCACCAAGGCGAAAATCACAAAGACTGCATTGGCCGAACGCCGAAGACGTGCCAGAGCAGAAACAGAACGTTTAGCGCTTAAACGTCAAGTAGCCGAAGAGGAACGTTTGCGTCAAGCCATTGAGGAAGCAAACAGGCACAAAGAAGAAAAGGGGCTTGAACGCGAAGAAGCTGAAAAGAAACCAACAAAAGCTAAGAAAGTGAAGACGCCTGGTGTGTCACCGGGCCCACCACCTAATCCAGTCGATATGTCGGATCTGGACACTGATGCAGAAGATGCCGCACCGCTACAACCAGCCAAAAGAACGAATCACCAACCCGATCACTTTATAGTAAAGGGAGAAGACGATCTTCCGAAGCCAAGTTCACTACAGCAACGAAGACTGGCGATATCCGGACAAAACATTGATGAATTCCTGAAAGAATGGGAAAGTGTTCATCAGAAAAGGGAAATGGAACCCGACCCTGAGCCTAACAACGGTGAAAGTGACGAGGAACGTGATTCGAGTCATTCGAAACCCCACAGTGATGCTCCTCGGACGGGTCCACATGTAGCCATCCCCCCGCCAGCAAGGCTTTCGCCAATGATGTTCCGGCCACCTCTACGGCGCCCGGAAGCTCCGCCGGGACTTGACACGCAGATTCCATCCAGCCCAACCCCGGTTCGTCCCTGCCTTGGCGGCATGCCTCCGCAATTAGGAGTTCATATGCCGCCCGGCCTCCACCCAGATTGCCATCACAGAAGATGCACCCGGACAATTCTCCTCCTAAGGACACCGAAGGCGTGACGCCAACCACTGCGAAACCACCCCAGAAGAGCAATGAACACAAGCAACCTACCAGTGAACCATTGGCAATTGAGTTCGCGGCACAGGGACGCATGTCTGGCACCTTCCTCAGCGCACAGGACAAGGGACAACTAAGTCCAACAAGAGGCAACCAAACATGCACTCCGCGCCGAATGGGAGGTCATCTCCAGGCGGCACCACGACATCTTCCTCACGGCACCGGAATATCTACAACACTCGTACTTTGCGGAGGATTTTATCGGCGAGACTGAAGAAATATACCTCGAGGAAGAGACGAAGCTCCTCGAGGCCCAGTACGCGCTCAAGTCAGCCTTCCCAACCATGGCCAACAGCGCCAATCGCCCCCACCCTAGCGAGTTTCCCCCAGTGCAGCTGCCAACGGTCGACATGTTCCAGCAAAAGGAACCGCACCCCAGAACACTGGGTAAGAGTCAGCAGGCCGCCGACCAGAGTGCCGCCTGCCCAAAGCCCAACCTACTCGAGGTCCAGATGATCGACCCATTGCCGAAGCCCCCACAGAACGGGGTTGCGAACTTACAACTCCGACCCAGAGGAATTGGCTACCTTCACACGGACTCCAGAGCAAGCAGTGGGCACGCCGCACATAGGACCCGTGTCAGATCCAACGGCAGTGCCTTTCACGAATGCGCCTTCGACTGTTCCAGCCACAGCAGCCGGCCCAATTACCGACCAGCCCCGTGTCCCGACACACATAACACCGCCGGCACCCCTAAGGCAACAGGCCCCCTGCACATTCTGCAGGGCCTCACACACCATCTACGCTTACGAGGGCTTCCGATCACTCACAACTGACCGTCGGAAGTCCTTCGCACAAAAACGAAACTTGTGCAACAACTGTTTGGGTCGCCACCGCCTACGCGACTGCCATTCCAGCAAGACGTGCCGTCAATGCCAGCGGAGACATCACACTCTGCTGCATGTCCTGACTACCGCCGCAACGAGCCAAAGGATCCGCCCCCCGGATCGACCATCATGAAGGGGCCTGCGCACATACAATCAGCACCCCTTCACAGCATTCCGCGTTGCGGCACTCGTGGCCTTGCCACCAGGACTCAAACCGCCATCAGCATCACTCCTCACCTCCACGGCTCGAAACAATGGACACTGAGTCCCTTCATCCTGTCAGGCCTATCAGTGTATAAACCACCATCACAATCGGCGGCGAGGGATCTCTCGTTTATAGTGGATCTGGAGCTTGCCGATCCGAACATCGCCTCCACTGACAAGGTGGACATCATCCTTGGGGCAGACATTTACCCCAACATCATCGGCGAAGATCTAAGTTAGGACCAACGTCCCGGCCTCGTCGCGTGGGCCACTGAACTGGGGTGGGTGCTAACAGGCGCGGCACCCACCACGGCATCCAGCATAAATGTGACACGACCTGTCACCAGCCATCATATGGCCATTCCTCGTGGGTTGCGAACTTACAACTCCGACCCCGAGAAACTGGTCGACCTTCCGACTGACGGTCGCAGCTCCCATCAGCTAACGAAAAGGAGGTCTCGTCCTCATCGGCCCCGGGGGCCCCCTACGAGGCCCATGAAACTACCAGCCACCGACCATTTGCGTAGCCCAGCTACCAGACATGCCCCTCGCCCGCTGAACCACCGCAAGGGCGACAGGCAACCGAAGAACCGGTAGCCTGTCCACCCAAGGGATTCAAGGCACCACCTCACAACAGAGATAGGAGCGTGCAATGCCCCGCTTGGCGGGCGGCGCTCCCCAACACCCAGGGATAAACAGAATCCCAGCGAACCAGCACGCCTCTCAGTGCATCAACAGAGGCTGCACTCCAACACCCCCGGGAGTCACTTGCCCCGCGACTGCCATTCGCCAGGACACGCGGACAGTGCCAGGGACGACACCGCACCCAACTCCACGCGACAGCCTCTCACAGCAACGGCCGCACTCTGCCGGCTACTAACTTCGGACGGGCGCCAACGTGCGCATTACATGGCACCACTACCGGTCTCGATGCAGTGAGACCCATCACAAGCCACCACGTGGTTATTGATCGTGGGTTGCGACTTTACGACTCCGACCCAGATCAATTGGCCGGTTCCGTGACCTCAAAGGTTACCGGACGCCTTCAGTGGAAAAGATCATCCTGTCGCCATCTACCCTGCGGGCCATCCCAGACTGCCTAGCCTTCAGCGCTTCTCAGGGCGGGCGGCCCCGTCCCAAGCGACCATCGGAATGTTTCGGATTCATGATGATATGCTCGGGGAGAATCTAGTACATCGTCTAGTAATCTCCGCGACAAACATATTCACGACACCTCGATGACAGTGCATGAACAACCGTCATCGCTAACTGTCATAACATACTGTTTTTGGTACATGATCGAAGTAATTGGATTTGGTCGAACAAAAGAATTGAATTTTGCTTTCGCGCGCCACCATGTGGCTTTTGTATACAAAGAAAACTTAACCATAGACTTGTTAGTTTTTTAGTACCTTTTAATAAAAGTTTAGTAACATACAAAAAACAACAGTTCTTCGAACAATAAGATTGCGGTGATTGCATTTGTCTGTCCTTTGAAGTGGTGCCAATTAGAATTAAATTCTTACATTACGAATGTAAATTACGTTGTGCGGTTCGAATGCTGCAGACAAGCTGCTAAAACGAACTCACCTGCCTTCGCACAGTGATCATCCCAAAAATGGCGGCTTGAGATATACAAAGGGGTATTGCTGTTCTGTTCATTTAAATACACATTTGGTTTCAGGCATCGTTGGGTAGGACGCCATTGCGTCATTCCTCTTTTGGCATCAACGTGCTCATCATTAACGAGTCCCCGACGACATTCCTCGTTCGGTGGAGCATCAAATAGGATCTCGGCTGACGACATTCCTCGTCAGGATCAAGATACACAACATTCATATTGGCTGAAGTAATAAAAATATCGGGGTGCCGGTTCAGCCAAACCCCACTGCCTACTTACCCGAAGAACCCCCGTAACTGCAACCCAACCTTCATAGTTTTCTGCTAATGCAATTGCATTAGCACCTGTAAATGCTTCGCGCATTAAGTTTATCAAATGTAGTTAGCTAAAATCTCCTGGAAGAGACCTTCATTCATTTATTCGAATTCAAAATTCCCTATAAGAATTCTTTTCCAAATTTCATTGATCCCAAGCCCAATTCGGCACCTTCGGTTGCCAGGCAAATCTCAATCTTACACACGCATTTTCTCTAGACGAATTCCTGAAAACAAAACAATTTGGTTTACATACAATGTAACCATCACAACAGAGATCATAAAGATTGCGTCGCCTATTCAGCCTCACCATGTGTATAATAAATTCCCTTACATACATATTGGCTGGTGACCCAAACCCAAGAGACAAAAGCAAATATACGCATCTTGCGTCTTAGGCATCAATTAAATCCTACAGCATAGGCAAATGCAAATAGGAAACCATATACTTAGCCTTGGCAGCGATGCTATGAACACCAATTCCCTGTGAATACGCTAAAACCAATTAGCACCATGTCCACCAGCATTGCGGTCTATCAATACAGCTGCAGTGCACATTCCTAAACAATGATCTATACGATCTTTTTGTCCTACACATTTCTGGATCTCCTTCTCATGTTTAGCGGCATGAACAAACAGAAACCCAATTAGCACCCAAGGAGATTCGGCTTGTTTGCTTAGCCGAACTCACATCTCATGGATGCACATTATGCCTTTTTTTGTTTCAGATTCGTTTTCATGGCTTTGTCCCATGAAAGAACCAACGTACACACATACATGGGTACCTTGATGATCTTCTCTATGAGAGTTGGTTGGTTACCTCCAAAGAGAGACTTTATGTCTCTCTTGGAATAGAAAATGCATCCGTAATTTAAGAGAGCCAGTGTCAATGGGCGAATTTCTTTCGACAGCGAACGAATATCGCTGAGTCCTTTCACATCCGCAGATCGAGCAGGTCGTGGTCTTGTAGCTCCCGCTCCCCGGTGCGCACGGGGACGCGAATTTGAACCGCGAGTAATCGTTAACGAGACGGGGTTAATCATTTTGGAGTGAAGTTCGTCCTTAATAATGGTAGCGTGAATTAACGAATCGTGTGGTCGTTAGCGGAAACTTTGCTTAGTGCGTAATCAAGAAACAGCTTAGTGCATAAGAACCTACAATAAATATAAAATATACCAATAACTATAATGCCGTGTTTTATTCCTGTGTGGTGCCCGCTCCGTGCTTTGGACCTTGATTCTCGGTAAACCCTGTGGCGGTGTTGCTCTGTGTTTTGTCCTCCATCCGGCTGGCGGTGTTTCTTGTTGGAGATTTATAAAGTGAAGTTGGGGGAGCAAAGTGAACCAGCGCCGTTCGCCGGCGCAACATACATCGCCCCCCTACATCGGTTTTTAGAGTGTGATGACTATTAAACAGTCAAAGAAAACTTTAGCCTGCACATCAAACAACCTAATCTAAACATAATTCAATTTAAACAGGCGAAGCAAAAATATCTATTAGTACAATATGTTACATAGTTTAAAGATAAGTGAAAGCAGATTGTGTGTACATTCTATCAAATGTCTACCCGGAATTTCTCATTTCAATTTTCCGCGTAAGACCTTTGTCAAATTTCCATTTGTCACCAAGTTGCCACCATTTTAAGATATAATGACGTCAAGTTTGAGCGCTATATGTCAATTAGCTCGGGGGGGGGGGGGGGGGCGAAGATACAGGGTAAAGTCTGTGCTTTCAACCCGGCGAGGCCAGGACGATCCTTGTCCCTGTTCAATCCAAGTTGACATGCAGTCTCCATATAACACCCCTGGATAGCTACGCTGGCACCCGCCAAGTAGTGAACTAAAGCATGCAGCGACATCCTGAGAAAGGTTGGCGCAAGGCTAATAACCTTGCCCGGAAACACAAATTATTATGGACAATTTAACAAGTCTCGGATAAGGAGCGGATACCGGTGGGAAAACTTGCTAAATAAGGCCAAGACCGGATCGTGGTTGTAGTGCCGATGATGATGATGATGTCAATTAACTTATTTATAGCTGCTGATTTTATTGGTTCACCTCAAGTACGTTTCTTGATTTTTATAATGCATATTTGGTTGAGCAAAGAATTTGCATTAAATTTTGTATTTCCAACGGAATTTTATGTGCGTTGAAAATGTTGGTTAAAACCTATTGCGACTCAGTTCTATCGAAAACACATGTGTATGAGTAGTACAAATTATTCCAAAGTGGTCGCCAAAACGTTAATGATTTGTGTTTTGGGAATGCACCATAAACGACCGTGACTGAGTAAATAATCGCTAAAATGAAGAAACTGATGCTTGAAAATCATCGTTATAGCTTAAGAGAACTAGCACAAGAGCTAAACAGTTCACAGAAATCAGTTCGTAAGATTTTGAGGGATATTTTGGAGATGAAACGCGTCGTGGTAAGGCTTGTTCCAAAAGAGCTGAATTTTTCGTAAAAAGAGCATCAAAAAGCGGTTGCTAAACACATGCTTTCTTGAGTCTATTGGATTTATTTTCTTCAACAATTAATATGTATTTTATAACACCAAACTTACCCCTGTGTTGTTTTGACTGTTGTGGAGGCGTTGAATGTAGTTTCCAACAAATTAAAACTGCGTCTTAATGTCCAAACATTTATTTAATAACTTTCAATACCTTTTTTTTCACACCAAACATTTAGTTAATAGATTAATTAATTGTTACTCTGCCAATAAACTGTTTTTCCACACCGAACATTTAGTTAATAAATTAATTAATTGTTACTCTTCCAATAGAGTGTTTTTCCACACCAAACATTTAGTTAATACTTTACAATAAACCAAAATCAGAGTTGCGTCAGTATTTATTCAACGAAATAATTGAGCGACCACCGCATGCGCACACACTCCTTTTTCAACTTTTTGTTTTTTTTTTTCTTTCTAATTTAATTCGCGACAGAGAACGAACCGCACGCGCCAATCAATGAATTCAAAAACGAGCCAATTTAAATATTGGTTGGGCGACAACCACCTTTGCTCACCGCGTATGTAGCAAGAATCCAATCTAATTTTTATTTTATACTTTTTACATTTAAAATGGTCGGAGCACACAACCTTTTGCAATCACGACACAATACAGAAGACAGAAACCTCGTGTCTTTCGGCACATATCCTTTTTCGTTCCGCTTCCACGATAGTTATTTGTAGGAAGCGGCAGAATTGGCTAATAGGGGGCGACTATGGCTAATAACAAGAATATTTCTATTGCAATGTGAGTGAGGTTTTTAAATGGAATTTTACTTTTATTTAAATGATCTACTATTGTATTTGGGGATATTCTATTGTAAAGGGAAATTAATGATTTGGAAGGAAGGGAAGGATATGTATAAGAAGACACGAGATGTTAATTATTTCAAAGGGGGAGTGATAATTAATTGAACTTTAATTATATAACAAGTCGCCAGTGACTCTATATTCAAACAACGCATTATAACTGGTAACGAATTTGAAATGAAAACAAGTCAACAATCACCCGAATGGCGCCATCGCCACTTCACAAGTCCGCTGAGACATCTCAAATTGAGAACAAAAATCAGTATATTGTAATTTCTTGTAAAAACGGGTATCTTTAACTAGAAAAAATAAAACAACAATCGTTGGCATCACGACAGACCCCAAACTTGTTGAAGTCAATTCCAAGTCCTCTAATTTGAGACACTAAAAGAGCAACAAATAATTGAAATTCAATACTAGCAACACATTACACTCATAATAGTTTACATTATCTATTGGGTTGTATCACATGAAATGTCCGTTTTATAGTAAAAATTTAAAAGCCAATATTATTTTTCCGTACATTTTTATTTAATCAAAATAGGATCCATTGGTATCTATGATATTCTTCCAACGTGATATAAATTCAAATATTCCTTTTTCGTAAAAGTGCTGATTTTTTGAGGCAATGAAATCTTCAAAGGACTTTATGATCTCTGCTCGGTTCCGGAAGACCTTCTGCCGGCAAAATGAATCCAGATTGCGGAATACTTGTAGATGGTAGTCCATTGGGGATATGTTAGGAGAGTACCGTGGATGCGGAAGAATTTTAAATCCCAAATGTAACAGTTTTTGCACCGTTACTTGTGAAGTATGGGGTCTAGCATTGTCATGCAAAAAGATGGGGCCATGCCTATTGACCAACGCAGGTGGCCTTTCATCCAATTTGGCATGCAATATGTCGATTTCCTCACAATATTTGATAGCGTTTATCGTTTCTCCTGATTGATGAAATGAAAAGTGGAATGGACCTTTCGATGTCAACCAAATTGTCATCATAACCCTTTTTGCGTGAAGATCGGGCTTGGGGTGTGTTTTGGTATTTCACCTGCATCCAACTACTGCCCAGATCTTTTACAGATATCATACGGAATCCAATTTTCATCACAGGTGACTATCCGGTTCAATAACGGTTCAGTTTAGTTTCTTAATCTAAGCGATGCGCAGATTTCCAGGCGCCGTCGTTTTTGGGACTCGTTCAGTTTATGGGGTACCCACTTATCGAGTTTCTTTACCTTTCCTATGAGAGAAAGGTGTCGACCTTTTGCCATTGGGGATACTCCCATGCTTTGTGCAATCTCCCACACCAGTTTCGTTGGGTCCGCATCCACCGTTGCTCTTAAAACATCGTCATCAACTAACGTTTCCGACTTCCCGTAGTTCATTTCCGAGGCTGAAATCTCCCGAACGGAACTCTCCAAACCAACGTCGTATATTGGGTTCATTTGCCGCTACATCCTCAAATGCGTCATTAATGTTTTTCATTGCCAAGGACGCATTATGTCCCATTTTGAATTCATAAAGTAAGAGGGTTCGAATTTGAACTGCCGACATCGTGGTAAACAATTCCTAGAAAAAAAACTGTACTTGTAACGAACCCTAAAATTATAAATATAAAATAATCCCCGTCGGGGAGCCTCTGGAAAATGTAACAAGCATCTGGACTTGCTAATTAAGGCCAAGACCGGTTCCCGGTTGTAGTGCCGATGATGATGAAATATAAAATAAAATATTTTAAATGAAGGCGGTGGAATTAGACCATGGGGTTCCTTCATCTGATATAAATGGTTCAACAATGTACAGCATCCCCCAGCCACTAGTGTTTTCTTCAAATATTCTTCCATATGCCCATCAAAGTGCACCAACATCCGCAAATGTACCGGGGGCAGCTGGTATATTGACTCCACTGTTGCATCAAACAAATACTGTGATCAGTTATATATTTAATCATCCGCCTTTACCCGAAAATAATAGGCCCACACCACTAGACCAATCAGCGATGACAGCCGGTTACACTGCCCATACAAATAGTGATTCGAATCAACCATATCCTCCAACCGGGACTTTACAATCAGCACTAAGCACACCCCATGGCCTATCGCATCACAATCAAAGAAATCCTCCCTTATTCCTCAGTCCTCCAAAAAATCCAAGTAATCATCAACAGTCCTGCTCCAGCATGACCACATCTCCATGACTATGGTGTATCATCATCATCATCGGCACTACAACCGGGAACTGGTCTTGGCCTTATTTAGCAAGTCCTCAGGCTTGTTAAATTTTCCATAATGATTTGTTTTTTCTGGGCAAGGTTATTAGTCTTGCGCCAGAGGCTCCCCGACGGGGAATCGGACCCCGGTCTCCCGCGTGACAGGCTGGTATACTAACCACTATACTATCGAGGGGCCATAGCTTTCAAATGGCTGCGACCCTTGTCAGGCCGTTTCACGTTCAGCTAATCCCAAGCCACCTGTGAACATTCACCAAATAATCCCCGCGCCGTTCACTGTGTTTGTTTTTCATCAGACAGGCTATCGGATCTATGTCGTCCCATCCTTATCGCAAATCCTGAATTTCGTCCTGAATTTAGAGGTCAGTTAAGTGACTTACTTCAATGTACGCGGTATTATCGACGTCAGCATTCTCACTGACCGAAAAAGGAGATTTAAGGTTTTACTCGTCACCTGCTTCACGCGCTAGTTAACATCCGGAATGCAGACTTCAGGGATTACTACTTCGCGTATGCTACCACGGTGTCTTCCCCCCATACGCTAAAGTAATCATTGGTCAATATCAGTGTGGCTTCACCCCTGGCAAATCAGCCATTGATCAGATATTCACCCTTAGGCAGGCGATGGAAAAACGTCTGGAATTTAAGATTCCATTATATCATCTATTTATAGACTATAGGCCGTCTACGACAGCATAGCCAGGGTAGAACTATATAATCCCATGAGAGAGTTCGTGATTCCAAACCAATTGATACGATTTTTTAGGATGACCATGACTAACGTAACTAATCAAGTAAAAATAGCGGGATTGATCTCCAAACCAATAAACATCTTTAATGGACTCCGACGAGGGGACGGTCTGGCCTGCCTTTTCTTCAACCTGGTGTTGGAGAAAGCAATCCGTGGCCATGGCGTTACAACTAGAGAGACTATTGTCACCAAGTCCCGCCAGATAGTTATCTACGCAGATGATATCGACATCATCGGTAGATACGAATCGGCTGTACAGGACTACTTCACCCAGATCGAGCAGGCGGCACAAAAACCGGGGCTGCACATTAATGCGGGAAAAACTAAGTACATGGTGGCAACTTCTGCGAGAAGATCTAACGTTGGTCAAACTATCAGGGTAGAGGAGCACGAATTTGAAGTAGTGCAATTCTTTAACTACATTGAGTGAATAGTAGCAGCCGATAACAATATGGAAGAAGAAATACCCGGACGGCGGATTAAATCCAACAAAGCCTACTATGGTCTATCAAGGCTCTTTAAATTCCGAAATTTATCCAGAACTTCCAAGCTACTACTGTACAAGACCATGGTCTTCCCTAGGTATGGATCCGAGACCCGGGTGCTCAATAAAAAGCACTCTGAAGTCTCAGCCTGCGGTCGAGAGGAAAGTCTTAAAAAGAATTGTTGGCCCCATATGTAATGAAGGACGATTCGGGATACGCTTCAACCATGAGCTGTACACGATCTACCTTGACGCTAACGTTATAAGAAAAATCAAGCTCGATAGACTCCAATGGATGGGAGACCTGTCTCGAATGAGCGAAGAGGAGACGGCCCAGAAAGTCCTTTGTGGCAGGATGTATGGAAGGAGACAGCGCAGCAGACCTTGTCTGCGATGGAGGGATGGCCTAGACCAGTGCCAAACTGGATGCCATCGGCTTGAAATAGGGACCGTTGAAGAGACTTCCTGAATAAGCCCAAGACCGAATCCTGGTTGTAGTGCTGCTGCTGATGATGATGATGATGATGATAAAAATTTACTACCGAAATTTGGAGTCGCTGACCGCAACTTTAAGAGCGTTAACTGCAATTTTCGGTCATAATTCTCGCCCTAGTAGACAGGCAATAACAAGTTTAGTGCAAAAATTTGAGTCTACATATTCGTTGTGTGAGGTTGCCGTGCCAGTGAGACAACGGGTTGGTCGAAGCGTCGAAAATATCGCTGCCGTTCAGCCGTCCGTAGCAAACGATCCAAATCAGTCAATTCCATGGCGTTCTCAAGAATTGGGCATCGCCCAGACCACTTTATGGCGAATTTTGCGTAAGGATCTTGGTTCACACCCATACAAGATCAAGCTGACTCAAGAAATTTAAGCCGATGGACCATTTGAAGCGACGTACGTTCTCCGATTGGGCTTTGGAAAAGATGAGCCAAGATGATGAATTTCATTGCAAAATCATCTTCAGCGACGAAGCTCATTTTTGGCTCAATGGGTTCATCAATAAGCAAAACATGCGTTATTGGTCTGGTGAAAATCCACATATGCTTCATGAATCACCACTTCATCCACAAAAAATAGCTGTTTGGTGCGGTTTACATGCCGGCGGCGCCATTGGGCCATATTTTTTCGTCGACGATAACGATCGTCACGTTACTGTGAGTAGCCATCGTTATCGCGCCATGATTACCGATTATTTTTGGCCAGAATTGGAAGGTATGGATTTGGGCGACATGTGGTTTCAACAGGACGGTGCTACAAGCCACACAGCACACGATACAATCGATTTATTGAAGAGTAAGTTTGATGAGCGTGTTATCTCAAGAAATGGGCCAGTCTGTTGGCCGCCTCGTTCGTGCGATTTAACGCCTCTAGACTATTTCCTTTGGGGCTACGTCAAGTCATTGGTCTGCGCCAACAAGCCGACGACGTTGGAAGAGTTCAGACTCAACATTGAACGCGAAATAGCGGCCGTTTCGGCCGAAATGTGTGGCCGAGTCATCGAAAATTGGGTCCAACGAATCGACCACCGCAAAAGTGCCCGCGGTGGCCATATGAACGAAGTCGAGTTTCATTCATAAATGTTTTGATTATACTTCAAGTCAATAAAAAATATCTCAAATGGTTTGCGTTTTATTTTTAAAAAGAAGTTGTCAAGTTTCTATTGAAAAACCCGATATAAATGATAGACATTTCAGAAAATGCTGCACATCGCATTATTACTGAACATTTGGGCATGAGAAAACAGTGTGCAAGATGGGTGACGCGTTTGCTCACAATCGAGTAAAAACAGCGTCGTGAGGATGTTTCAATCCAGTGTCTGGCCATGTTTCGCCGCAACAATCCCGAGTTTTTGCGTCAATTCATAACTATGGATAAAACATGGGTCCATCACTACACACCCGAGATGAAGGAACTGTCAAAACAATGGGCTGAAAGGGGAGAATCGGCTTCAAAGAAGGCTACGGCGGTTCCACCTGCAGACAAGATTATGATTATATATAAATTATGGAAAAAGGCCGCATTTGGCGAAAAAGAAGGTGTTGTTCCATTACGACAATGCCCCACTTCACACATCCGTTATTGTAGTGGCCAAAGTCAATGATTTGAGATATGAATTACTTCCTCATGCACCTGTAGCGTCTCTAACCGATACACACACAATACACAAGCAAAATAATGAAAAACACCAAACGAAAATCTAATAAGAAAATATATCAGAGCCGTATACCATAGCGATAACATAACAATTCACATCAGTGGAGTATAGTTGAGTATAAAAATCGAATTCTAAAAACAGTAGCCTGATCTGTTACGCTTAGGTACAATTTTTGGTGATTCTAACTGTCATAGCGTCAGTTCGAATCACACGTTCTTCGCTATCAATCCCAAACGCTATAATTGGTGACCCCGACGTGATCACCACCTTGGCGGATTTTCGTGTCTTTACGTCGCAATAATTTTACCGCCGAACACTGTCCATTACTTAACCCCAAAGAATTTCATCACACTGTGAAAACGGTCCTTTGAATTTTAATGTTTATTTTATTGTTTTGCATTTTAACGTACATGTAGGCGGTTAACATATACGTGGTCTGTCGCTTAACTTAACTAATCCGTAGCACAAAGTAGTTACTAATTAATTACACTCAATTCCTTTTTTTTTTATTGTCACTGTACACACGCGCGAAGTTCGTCGTTGCCTCTGCCTATCCAACTCCCCCGTTGGGATTCTCACGGTCGACTTTTGTTAGTTCGCGTATTTAAACGTTACGCGACTTCGGGCCTGTTTCCCAATTTCGGTTATTTGCGAAAATATGCGCTACGCAGGCACCTCCTCGTCGGGTTCCTCTCCGTTCGACTATTTTTATTAGACTCCTTGTCCCTACCCTAAAAATATCCCATTCGAATTACTCAGCCCGCATCTGCAAAGGAAAATTTACCCATCCAATCTGCTAACAGACTTTCCCATCATATCTATTAACAGCATAAAATTTCCCTTTGCATCTCGAAAGGAGAATTTCCCATAGAATCTGAAAAGGAGAAATCTTACCTAATAATCATCATTTTCACCATTCGTTGCTGGTGGTCGGAATCCTGTTTCTTTTGTTTCAGGATCGGATGCCGCCGCTTATTTTCCGATCTTTCCGTAGTTTATTTGGACTACACATCTGGCATGCGGGCAAAGAGTCGCATACACTTCGGATGGGTGCACGGACTATGGGATATGTTTAGGTTAGCCATCTGGCTTAAGCTAACAATGCTCTTGAGTGTTTCCAATGGGTAATACAAAGGAACCGTGGGATTGTTATCATTCCTTTGTTAGGCTTTTCGAATCATAAACATCTAGCGAGCAATTGGACGGCAGCTAAGCGATATGTCTTGTTTGCATACGTGCGCCTTTGCATTAGGTCATGCCAAGGATTTAGGTGCTAACTGCATTTAGCTACCAGCGTATGCATCCGTTGTTCGGTCTATTTACCGACAATGGTATTTTTTTGGAAACATCTCGTTGATGTTGAGGATGGGAGATTAGTGACCTGTATGTGATGCTTGCTGGCACTCTTGGTCTATTTTCTATTTCCAAACTTAAAGAAATGGCTCGGTGGTAAAATATTTGCCAACGATGAAGAGGTGATGTCTGGTAGATCTACAATGGATGGCTATTTTGAGGAGCTCAACGTTTCTTATGATAAACAAGGTATCAAAGCTATTGAACATCGCTGGGAAAAGTGTATCGAGCTAAAAGGAGACTATGTTGAGAAATAAATAAAGTTTGTGACAAATATTTTGTGTTTTGTTTGTCACGCCGAATAATTCTGGGACTACCCACGTAAGTATCTACTACAGTTTTTGCCATATAGCTATAGATTTCATACACACTCTATATTTTGTATTGCTCGGTTCTTCGACTATATCAATTCTTTCAAACTAAAACACTAATTCGTGTACTGTACTTCTCTCCTCTCATGGTGTTCCCCTTTTTCATTTCAGAAATTCCAGGTTTACCCTCACGTAAAATGTTCTATAACTAAAGTATTCTTCACCTCATTATTATTCTGCGCCTCCTTTTTGCTGAAATTGTACTCCCCAGCACAAAACCAATAAGTAAACTTACAGCCATGTAGTACAGCTTATTACAATATAAGTTGAACTGATTAAGTAGATAATTTCTGGGCAGACGTCACGACCTGCCCTTCCTCATTGCATGCAACTACCAACAACTGATCCAAAAGTTGAAAATTCCTCGACTTTATCTATCCAACAATTGTGATATTTGTACTTCTAATTGCAGCTGTTGGGGGCAACCGTGACACTCGCCAGAGGCTGCCGTTCTTGGTCTCATTACAATTTCACAGCTGCTAATTGCCAGTGTGAGGTATGCAGCCGGATAAGCGACAATTGACCGGTCCTCCTGCTACTGGCTATTAGAACACTCACCGCTGACACCAAACGTCGTTTATTCGTGTCGAAATAAAATCTAAACTAGACTCTGAGACTAGTGCCGACCGAGCCAGTGAATTAATCGACCAGCGGATACATGCGGTGTGCTCAGTTATTTAGATACACAAGTCCAGAATGCCCGAGGAGGATAATCTTACGAGTCAACTTACCTATCTAACTACAAGCGTTTGATTGATCTATTCGAGGTACGTGAACCAGGGAGCGTTTTAGTGTGGATGATAAACGATGCCCGGTGCACACTGCATGCGGCAACATTCGGTGTCAATTTAAGGCAACAACAGCCAAGGAACAATGATTTATTGTGGCAGGTAGGAGACAGGAATTGCTCGGCTATGTAACTTTAGTGGTGGGTAAAACTTTGTTAGAAATGTATGCATTATTCCACAGGTTGTGGTGATTATAGCCTCAAGGAAGTAACCGTTAATTTAGTTAGCTATTAATTTTCCCACTTGCAGAGAGTAGATGCTGTCTGGAGATTCCATTACGAAAGGTGTCCAACGAAGATTGCCTAGCAGCTAAATGCAGTCTGATTAACTATTAGTTTTAAATCCATATTGTAATTAAAAATATAGTTTTGTTGTTACAAGTTTGTAATATAATAATAAATCAATACTTTCAAGTCAGTAATCGTTGAGAAAATTTAAATCGTCATTAGTTTAGTTGAAAGTAGTAGTACGCATTAAAAAAAAAAAAAAAAAAAAAAAAAAAATATATATATATATATATATATATATATATATATATATATATATTTTTTTTTATATATATATATATATATATATATATATATATATATATATAGTAGATATATATATATATATATTTTTTTTTTTAAGGCTTTTTTTATTTTATTATTGACGCTGTTTTGTTTTTGTTTTGAATCCACGTTTATTTCCAATACAATTACAGATTTTACTTAAGATTAAATGTTAAATTCTACTTTGTAAGTGTCGTGCTTAAGAAACATTAACTTACTGGCTCTTTATAAATACTCTAAATTATACAATATCAATTTCTTCTGTCTTTCGGCGTACAATTGCTTTTTCATCATCATCATCGGCACTACAACCGAGAACCGGCCTTGGCCTTATTTAGCAAGTCCTGAGGCTTGTTAAATTTTCCATAATGATTTATTTTTTCTGGGCAAGGTCGTTAGTATTGCGCCAGGGGCTCCCCGACGAGGAATCGAACCCCGGTCTCCCGGGTGACAGGCGGGTGTACTAACCACTGTACTATCGAGGAGCCATTTGCTTTTTATAACAGTTAAAATGTAAGAGGGATTTCTTTTTTAAATTCGTGTTATATTTGCAATATATAAATATTCTATTTTTTTTTTTTTTTTGGATCGGCTGACAAAAATTAAAAAATTACACAACAAACAAAAAAAAAAGAAATAAAAATAAACAGTAATTATGAATGGGGGATGAAGAAGGAAAGCGCTGCGCCTGAGAGGCACACTATATTTGGGGAAGTATAATCCTTTCTCCGTCACTAATCCACCACCAGTTGGGATGAGATCGGTCTCTCTTCGATTTTTCGCTTTCACTGATCACCATACTAAAATGTAGGCGATCTAGAATATTAGAGATATCGTTATCTTGGAGAATTCGTTTATCCCTGGTACCACGGAAAGTGGTAAATAACAGGGAATCCATGTCTGTCTTAGATAACTCCTTTTCTACCCAAGAAGGGAAATGCTTCTGGGAGAACAAACCCACTTTTTTGTGTTTTGTTTTATATCCACATTTATTTAACAATTTAATTACATATTTTACTTAAGACTAAATGTCAACTTTTGTTTTACAAATATCAATCTTACTTTAACTTACTGGCTCTTCGCAAGCACTCTAAATTATACATTATCATTTTTCTTATGCCTTTCGGCGTACAAGAACATTCATTCTGCGTAATCAATGTGACATCGAGCCGTGCGGACGTACTCGGGCATCTGGTGTAGACGTATCGCAGTTAACGAATCTTTCAACGGAAAGGCCGTAAAAGTGCAGTCAGATAGACTAATTACCTGAACAAGACAATACATTTTGATTTTCGCGCCGGGTTTCGTGAAAAGTGACAATAGCAGCGTGCACAAAGGCCACATAAAAAAAACGATTAGTGCCGATACGCGACGTACGAAGTGTTCCTGTTTGTGTATGTACACAATATAACAAAACAAACTCCTGAACGTTATTATCTATCTGTCACTCACGCAATACAAAAAAAAAACAAAAAAAAATGAGAACACGTGCTCCATAATATGGACGTAAATAAAATGGATGTCAAAATGGTGCTTCGGAGAAGGCAAAGTACAGACGTAAATCTAAAAACTAAACGCCTTAGAACCAATGAAAACAAGGATACAGACACATTGAATGTCAACAGTGACGACGAAGACAACACCCATGGTGCCCAGTACTCAGGGGCTGGAAACCAATTCCAGGAACTACCTGTCAGCGAAACAAATGCAGACGCTAGGAAACAGATCGTAGTCCTCAACAGACTCATCTATGAGATTAGTCTTAAAAAACAACAACTAGATAAACAAATGGAGCAAGTTGTTAAACGAAAGAACAATCTGAGCCAGAACGAGCGAAAAACGAAAATGGTGCAACAACAACAGCAAGAACAAAGACAACAGCAACCCACGAAGACAAAGAACACACGACAAAATAAGGAAACTCAACAGTAGGAATCACATTAACAACAACAGCAGGAACCACATAAATAGCAGGAACCATCTCGGCAGGAAACATCTCAGCAGGTGCGAGTCAAAAAAAGGGAGAAAGTACGTCCTATCTACATCAGCTACATGGAGACAAAGGATCTCATAAAATTGGGTGAGTTGACATGCAAAACTTTTAAAACAAAACGGATAAATAATTTTAAGATAAGTTTAATATGCAATGATTTAGAAGGGTATAACAAAATTAAATCGGCATTGGGGTGTAGTGTAACAACATAGCCACGAAATGACCATGAAGTATAATATCAAGTAAATCAATTTGACCATGTCACAATTAACAAGTGTCACGTAACCAGCATTCGTTGCCGACAACAATTCAAGGTCGATTCTTTTCATTGAGCAAAAGAAAGGAATCGCTCCGGTTACGATTTGCAAGAATCAAATGACAATCGTTTGCGAGCTTACTGCAGGTGAATGATTCATAAATTAATTGGGTCAAATCGTGTCATTGTTCATATGCACCAAGCTGGTAATAGAGAATAGAATAGCGTCATAAGCATTTTGTATTTTTGAGTGAATTATGAATTAAGTGTAATAGCTGGTGAAGCATAATTTGTATGAGTAGATTCAGAAATTTATGGATAATTGAGTGATTGATTGGGAGTATAAATACCCCAATAATTTCGATAATAAAGCAATCAGAAACCAACTGCGTCTTTGATTCACTAACTGTGGCGCTTACGCCATGAACTTTTAGCGAGCTGCGCTTTACGCAGCAAACAATAGGGAAGTAGATTTTTAGACAAATTTTTCCTGCGATCGAATTAATATATGTCGACGCTGCAATAACGCTAAACTGCGATCCAACTTCACCACATGGCGATCCTGCCCTATCACCACAGGGGAAATCGAAAAGCGAGTACTACACGTACACTCCTAAATCGGAGAAAACTGTGCGGGTGTTACGGCCACAACCACCCATCTCATAAAAATTACTCTTTTGGAGCTAGTCTCCACCACTAACGGCGATACACGCCAAAAACATCCACTTAAAGGCTGTGACATAATGCTAAATCAAAGCATTACCCCATACACCTCGTCCCGCATAAATTGATAGCAAGCAAATCGAGCTAAACGTTCAATTTGCTCACATAAAAAAAACTTGAAAATATAATCAGTGAACCAAGGGTTCACCCAACAAAAACTCCTAAAAGGCAAATGTGCGGACCAGATGCCGTCTTTCAAACAAAACCACTGAGTATCATAAAAAATTGCGCGCCAGCAATTTTACGAGACCCCAGAAAAATGGTTATCTAAAACAATTAAAACAACCAACGCCAGTTTCCGTTTTAACAAAATTAAGTTAAAACAAACAAAAGGAAAATATTCGCCTTTGTATCGATTCCCCACGGAAAAGATATTTGCCCATTCGGCTACAATAAACAACATAGAGAATCAGAAATGCTCATTAGCACAAATCTCTATTTGTATTCCCTATCGTATTCTCACAAAAGGGATCCTTGCCGATTCGGCTAAAACAAACAACAAGGACCATAAAACGAATTGCACATTCGTTTAGCGCCTAACAACATAGAGGATTATAAATGTGCATTAGCACGATCCTCTGTTGATTTTTCCCTTTGTGTTTCCGCTTTTGATCCCAAGCCGGGAAAGATAAAGAAAGGAAACAGCGGCTGGCAAAAGGGCCAAGTAAAGAAAGAAAAAAAAAGAGATATCCTTCGATCTTCAGGATGAAGAAAAAAAGGTCTTCGTTTGAGGAGTTGGTTTTTGAAAATTGAACGGGACGGTCGGTTGGTGGTGGTGAGTTAGTGTCCGGAACAGAATGTATCTTGGTTGACATAAAAAATAAAACAACTAAAAGAAAGAACATCTTAATACGAGAATGAGATCAACCTAAAACAGTAAATATAATTGTGAGTACAAAGTTCGTGCAGTTGTCATATTAGAAAAGCTGCGTTGGCAGTAATAAGTGTTGTTATATTAGAATAAGCGGAGTAATGGAATTAAACTAAATTCGGGTTACAGTAAAAGTGAAACATCTATTTAAGTGTAGACCTAACAAATTGATGAAAATAAATGGAAGTAATGGACAACTAATAGTTTAGTGTCACGAGTACAACACTTCAAAATAAGAAAAGAAAGCAGTAACAGAAACATCCTTTTTAATTTGTGGAACAAACCATTTAATGAAAATAAATTAAAGTAATGAACCACTAATACGAGTAGTTCAGTGTAAATAGTACAACCCTTCAAAATAAGAAAAAGCGGTTAATAAATTTTACTACTACTAGTTAAGAAACAATCACCACCGTGTTTTATTTAAAGTGTGTGTGGTGTACAAAGTGGGTGACAAAAAGTTATCAACCCGGGTTCTCTACACCACATGGAGAACCAACCCACAATTCCATACCTTATTTCGACCGCTTTCAGTGCGTCATTTCTACCCATTCCCCTTATAAGCTATTCCACCTGTAAATCGTGTTAAACGGACACATAGCTAAACTCATTATCCTATGCAGATAATCCATAATTGAGTTTAGCTACCTTTTTGCCATACGGCAACCCCATTTCGCTAACCCATGAGATATCCACCGGAAATCGCATCATGTCGGTTAGGAACGGCATAGTCTGATCAAACGACGCGGTTGCTTCATCATGCGAATGCTGGGGAAATTATCTAAGCATTTAAGTTTGTTTCCATGATCATATTTCCCTAGCCAAGTCGGCGTCCTTTTCACTTTCTCCAGACACTCCATTCACTGGAAGTCAATGCTCTCTTTTTGCAGGTGAATAGCACCAGCTTAATTTTCCTGTCCTTCGCAGTTCTGTCTTCGTACAGTTCAATGTACTCTGAGATCACCATATTCACCGAATTAGGCCAATGTGCTACTCTCAGAACTGCATTGATTCATGCACACACAACCAAACCCACCCCGAGATCATAGACTTTGTGTGTCTGTTGTCTCATTCTCCCATGTTCGTCGATTATCGAATTAACCGATGTAATTCACCACATATCGACGGGCGTGGCAATGAGCGAGCAGGAGTATGTTGACTATTGGTTGTCTGGAGCAAAAATTAAATTACCCATCTTCATCTCTTTTTCAAGCAGTCGATTTACAACCATTACCCAAGTAAGTGGTTATTCATCTACCAGTCAGAACAGGAGAAGTGTTGTCAGACGAACGTAGTGTCCCGGTAGTTAATCGAGAAAGAGAAACGCGTCGACCTTCAAAATAGACTAATCGCGAATTATTTATTTATTAAAGCCTACAGCAAGTAATAATAAATGAGAACAATAAAAACTAAATTACAACAAACTAAGTGCATTTCATTCATTGCCTTTTTCCTAGATTTTGTGGATTATTATTTATTGGCCTGTAGGAACCCGGAAGTTCATGACCTCACCGACTCGACTCCGCCATCGTTCCCTGTCCTGTTCGCTCTCCTTCCACATTCGACCATCCGATCCGATCTCCTCGAGGTCCAATCTAACATTGTCCTCCCATCTCCGTCGCGGGCGTCCAGCCGGTCTCTTTCCCGTTGGTCTACCGTCAAGAATTCTATGCACGGTCCTATCGTTCCCCATTCGCGCCACGTGTCCGGCCCATCTTAATCTTCCCGACTTGATTACTCTCACTATTGTAGGTTTGCGATATAGCTCCTCCAATTCGTGGTTATGGAGTTTCCTCCATTGTCCTGACTCCTCGTCATATTTACTACCAAAGATACCCCTTAGAACTTTATTCTCGAATACGCGGAATTTGTTTTCTTCCCGTTTTGTGAGAGCCCATGTTTCGCATCCATATAGAACAGTCGGCATGATTATGGTTCTATAGACACGGAGTTTTATGTTACGTGATAGTAGTCTGGATTTCAGCAGTTTACTGACTGATTGCCAACTAGCGTTGCCGGAATGCAGTCTTTTGTTAATTTCCTTCGACATATCGTTACTGGCCGTCAGTGTCGTTCCCAGATATTTAAATTCTTTAACTTTTTCAAATATCTTGCCTCTGACATTTATATGTGTTCCCTGAGGTCCACCTGCTCTCGCCGTAATCATGTATTTTGTTTTGTCTTCATTTATTTCTAGGCCCACCTCTTCTGCCGCTTGCATGATGTTTTCACAGTTTTTACTAGAATTTGTGGATATTCGACGGAACATTGTTGGGGATTCAAGTGAAGCGCGTGCCATACGTTGGCATTAATACTTCTACTCCCACAAAACTGTCTTCATGCTCCTCAAAGGAGTTGATCCTTCCTTTACTCCCGAAGAGGTGCTCGAAGAACTAAAAAGCTTTGAAAACGATACCTTGAAATTTTCAGGTGTGAAACCATTTTCTACAGCTAATTCTAGAAATCGCAACCATAAGTTACCTTTCTTTATTGTGTCACTAAGCCCCAATAGTAAAATTGATGGACTTAGATATATTAAATACGTTAATCACCAAACAAAAAGTTGGGAAAGAATAAAGAAGTCCGACCGCGTATTGCACTGTATGCGCTGTCAACGCTTCGGCCATATGGCTGTAAATTGCAATATGCATTTCAGATGCGTCAAATGCCTAAATAAGTATATCATTGGAGAATGTCCATTGGGCAAAGAACAGCTCCCGGATAGAAATAAACTATCCTGTGTCCTCTGCAACAACTCAGGTCATCCTGCTAACTTTAGAGGTTGCCCTAAGTACCAACAACTAAAATCAAAGTTGGAACCCAGAAAGAAGCAAGTTGAAGAAGAGAAACGGATGAAAAACCGCTCTTACAACAACTTTGCACCAAGTGTGTCATACGCCCAAATGCCAGGTGGAGTAAAAAATCGACCAATCTTAGAACAATCACGCAATATCATTAAAACGCCTGCTCCAGAGGTACAAATTGATATAACAGCAATATTACTGTCCATACAAGGACAGTTTGCTGCGTTCGATACGGAATTCGAAATGATCGACAAAAAAATCTGACGGAACAAGTGGCTCGAACGGACATTATCTATTCGACCCTGTTTCCAGACGAACCGCACTTTAATCCTAACGTTCACTGCGGCTGAATTAACCCTAAAAATGTTTGCTGTGAATGTTAATTCACTAATCCGCATGGAAAGAAAGGATAATCTCAGCAATCTGCTGGAAGCTGAACGCCCAGATGTGCTTTTGGCTAGCGGAACTATTATAAGCTAAACCAAGGGCACAAATTGGGCTACCCAAATTATAAAGTAATTAGACGAGATCGTCCAAATTCCACTCAGGGGGACGGGGTCGCTGTTTTAGTTCCAAATGGTCTACAACACAAAGTCGTCTACAGTAGAGATGTATACAAGTTTCAGGTACTAGGAGCCTGCGTTATAGATATTCCTTTGAAAAGTCAAAGGCATCTATATGTGATCTCTGCTTATGCTCCCGTATCTCCACAGTGTATACAGTTTATCAATGAACGTGATCCCCTTTTTCGAAGTTTCAAGTTAGACTCGGAAAATAATTATTTCTTGATGTTGGAAGATCTCAATTCGAAGCACAGTGGTTGGGGTAACCTTATCACAAACACAAGGGGCAATGTGTTGTTCGGCTGGTGGCAAACAAACGCTACCGAACATAAACTAGAATTATACGCTACAAGTATGCCGTCATATCCAAGAGGAAATTCCTCCTTGCTTGTTGTTGTTGCTGGACGAACGAATACAATTATTAGATACGGATCTAACTACTCGAAATTGTCTTCGTACAATCGAGTACGATAGCGATCATTACGGACTTGGTGCTGTAATACATGTCCCAAACGAACAGTCACTACTTGAGCAGTATAAACAGATACATTCTTTTAATTTCGGAAAAGCACACTGGTCGCGCATTGTTCGGATGTGGCCACCAAGGAGATGCGATCTTTTGGAGCAGTGGTGTGTATGTGTGTTCGTACACATCACCGTGTTTATCGATGCATTTCAGCAAGGATAAACAAAACCTACAGCTAGGAAAAAAGAACAAAGGAGAAGCGACCTAATACATCGGTCTGTGATTAGGGCCAGCTAAATAAATAAGCTGGAACTCATCAAGTGGGGATTGCATTCGGGATACCACAAACGATGTGGATTGTTTATGGTATCGCCAGAAAACCTTTGAAGGACAGCGTTCATTTGTTTGCATATGGTGCGAATTAGGGAATTAGTCTCAACGTGCTAATTACATGCAGCTGCGTTGGACTGTTTATCGTTGGTTAAAGTGGTCGCCAGCCAATGTGTATGTGGGTAGTTTTTATTGTACACATGTTGAGGCTGGGATAAGCCAACTCAAGGATAAGATTCCCTGATTATGCGGTTGTATTATATGGGAACCGATGAATTTTCTTTCGGGGAATTTATGATAAGTTAGGAAGGAATTCTTATAGGCAATTTGTATCCGAAGAGATGAATGAAAGGTAAGAATTCTTTTCTAGGGGCTTTTAGATTATAAATTTCTCTATTTAATGCGTAAAGCATTTAAGGTGCTAATGTGATTGCTTTAGCGAACTTAAGGAAGTTGGGTAGTAGTTATGGGGGTTTTTCAGGTAAGTGGGCCGTGGGGTTTGGCGGAACCGCCACAAACCCAAGACGGAATTTACTCTTGGATAAGACGGCGTACTTGTAGCGTACAATTTTAGTTTTTGTTCGGTGGCGTTTGTTTGCCTTCAGTCAAACAACACATTGCCTCTTGTGTTCGAGATAAAATTACCCCAAACACTGGGCTTGGCATTGAAATCTCCTGCAATAAAGAAGTAATAAGTTTCCGAGTCTAACTTGACACTTCGGAAAAGGGTATCAAGTTCATTAATAAACTCTATGCACTGAGGAGCTTCAGGAGCATAAAGAGAGACCACATATAGATGCCTTTGACTTTTCAGAGTAATATCTATAATGCAGGCTTCTAGTACCTGGAACTTGTATACGTCTGTGCTGCAAACGACTTTATTATCATCATCATCACCATAATCATCATCGTCATCGGCACTACAACCGGGATCCGGTCTTGGCCTTATTTAACAAATCTCTCCACTGGTCCCGATTTCGAGCCGATGTCATCCAGTTTGATACTCCTCTGGGTGTCCTGGTCTACGCCATCCCTCCATCGCAGACAAGGTCTGCGCGCTGTCTCCTTCCATACATCCTGACACAAAAGGCTTTCCGGACAGGGTCCTCTTCGCTCATTCGAGCTAGGTGTCCCGCCCACCACAGTCTACCGAGCTTGGCTTTTCTCATACCGTTAGCTTCAATGTAGATCGCGTACAACTCATGGTTCCCTCACCTACGGGGCCAACACGTCTCCTTAAGACCTGCCTCTCGAACGCGGCTAAGAGTTCAGAGTACCTTTTATTGAGCACCCAGGTCTCGGACGCTACATGAGTACTGGTAAGACCATGGCGTTGTACAGTAGTAGCTTGGATGTTTTGGATAAATTTCAGAATTTATAGAGCCTTGATGGACCATAGTAGGCTTTGTTGGATTTGATCAGCCATTCGGGTATTTCTTCTTCCGTATTATTATCGGCTAATACTATTGATCCAATGTAGCTAGAGGAATGTACTACTTTAAATTCGTGTCCCACTACCCTGATAGTTTGACCAATTTTGGGTCTTCTCTTCGCAGAAGTTGCCACCATTTACTTAGTTTTTTTCTCAGTGTGCAGTCCCAGTTTTTGTGCCCCCTGTTCGTTCTGGGTGAATGAGTTTTAAACAGCCGAGTCCGATCCACCGATGACGTAGATATCATCTGCGTAGGCAAGTATCTGGCTGGACTTGGTGACAATGGTCCATGGCATTATATGGCTCTACCCTGGCTATGCTGTCGTAGGTGGCCCTTAAGTCTATGAATAGATGATATAATGGGGCAGTGACCTCCACGGTATAAATGCTCGGTTCGGATGCCAAAAAAAGATCCAGGGTATTCGCATAATCACCTCTGGTATCCGGCACTCGCGTAGGTTATTTCACGAGTTGAGTCAAATAGCGGCTAACATTTCTGCTAGACTCCCATCCGCCTCGGTACTATTGGAATGCACCAACCAGCCGGAATTGTCTACATTAAATTCGCCAAGGACGACAATTTCAGAAGCCGGGTGGTACATCTGTACCCAGTCGACAGTGGTGAGCGATGTTCGAAAAATGTGGCTGAACGATCGTCTTAAGGATTGCCCTAGTTCAAATTCGTGCTCCACTACCCTGATAGTTTGACCAACGCCTTCTCGATCTAGGTGAAGGAGTCCTGTACAGCAGAATCGGATATATCGATCATGTCTATGTCATCTGCGTAGGCGGGTATCTGGCAGGACTTGGTAACAATAGTCGCTCTATTTGTAGCGTCAGAGTCACGGATTGCTTTTTCCAACGCCAGGTTGAAGAGCTGGCAGGCCAGACCGTCCCCTTGTCGGAGTTCATTAAATGGGAACTAATTTCGAAATTACAAAAGCAATCACTACTAATGTCTTACTGGCACAGGAACATCAAATACCGATTTTTCTGACTCAAATTGATCCACTGTAGCATGTACAGCTTGTCCGATTGATTGGACGATTATTTATTATTATTATTATTATTATTATTATTATTTATAGACCTGTAGGAACCCGGAAGGTCATGACCTCGCCGACTCGGCTCCGCAATTGCTCCCTGTCCTGTGCGCTCTCCTTCCACATTCGACCATCCGATCCGATCTCCTCGAGGTACAATCTAACATTGTCCTTCCATCTCCATCGCGGCCGTCCTGTTGGTCTCTTTCCCGTTAGTTTACCGTCAAGTATTCTATGCATGGGCCTATCATCGCCCATTCGCGCCACATGTCCAGCCCATCTTAATCTTCGCGATTTGATTACTCTCACTATTGTAGGTTTGCGGCATAGCTCCTCCAATTCATGGTTGTGGAGGTTCCTCCATTGTCCTGACTCCTCGTCAAATTTACCGCCAAAGATACCCCTTAAAACTTTATTCTCGAATACGCGGAATTTGTTCTCTTCCCGTTTTGTGAGAGTCCATGTTTCGCATCCGTATAGAGCAATCGGCATGATTATGGTTTTATAGACACGGAACTTTATATTACGTGATAGCAGTTTGGATTTCAACAGTCTACTGGCAGCATGCCAACTAGCGTTACCGGAGTGTGGTCTTTTGTTAATTTCCTTCGACATTTCGTTACTGGTCATCAGTAGCGTTCCCAGATATTTAAATTCTTTGACATTTTCAAATATCTTGCCCCTGACGTTTATATGTGTTCTCTGAGGTCCACCTGCTCTCGCCGTAATAATGTATTTTGTTTTGACTTCATTGATTTCACATGATGATTTCACAGTTTTTACTTACAGTTTCGAGATTATCGCCCAGCACGGCGATGTCATCCGCATACGCGAGCACTTGTGTGACCCCGTTCAGGGATGTTCCGGCCGTGTTGTCGTCTTGTACCTATCTGATAACATACTCGAGGACAAGATTAAAAAGGCATGGTGAGAGGCCATCCCCCTGTTTTAGTCCGTCCCGGATTTCAAATGGTTCCGAGAGGTGGTTTTCTATTCTAACTTGCCCTTTGTTTTCGTTCATGCAGATTTGAATGAGGGTGGCATATTTTTTCGGGATTCCTTGCTCAACTACAATATGGTAAAGTCTTTGTCTTGCGACTGAGTCGTAGGCTTTTTGAAGTCAACGAACAGTTGGTGAACCGTCTCTCCGTATTCCCACTTTTTTTCCAGCAGTTGCCTTATAGTGAACATCTGGTCGCTTGTTAACTGGTTCCGACGGAATCCGCATTTGTAGTCTCCCAATATTTCTTCTGCGTACAGTGTGATTCTTGCCAGTATGGCATTTGTTAATATTTTGTATGTGGTTAGGAGCAATGATATTCCTCTGTAATTTTTGCAGTCAGATTTGTCGCCTTTTTTGAAAATCGGGATGACTATTGAGGTTTTCCATTCTTCCGGAATGACTTCCTTGTCCCATATTATTTTAACCAGTTGGTGGATCTGTGGGTGGTATTTACCAGGGGCGTCAGCACGGACGCAGGTTAGGCGAAATACCCCACAACAATAAATGGTGCACTAAATTGTTCAGCAAGGAAAAGGAGAAAAACCAAACACACTGGATTAATCCTTCACAACTATTAGCAGGGAAATAAAACGCACGCGGAAATCTTAAGGTTAATGTTCTCTTTATTACACTGGTGGAAATGCAGTACACGATCACAATTATTAAGTTGCTCTCTTTAATTAAACTAGATACTTCAAGTGCAGTGATTTGACACAAGACCCCGACACTTTAGCGCAACAGAACGGGTTATTTTAAAAGATGATATCTAATTTGATTACAACGAACAAAAAAAAAACGTATAATCCACGAAATTCGACTTCATAGACCACGTCCGCACACTAAGGCTGTTGAAATCTGACTCAAAGTGGGAATTCACATGTAATGAATAGCAGGCATTATGAGATACGCGATAGCGAAGTCGCCGAAGGGAGAAATAGGTTCCTGTGTCCTAAATAAACATAGACTGGTGTAATGAATTGGTATTGGGGGCTCCAGGCGTCGTTGAGATAAGCGATGGCGAAAAATCGCCGAAGGAAGAAATAGGTTGTGTCTTAAATAAACAGAAACGCTATTTCTAGGGTCATAAATCTTAGATGACCTGCGCCTGAGAACGAAATAGGTTTTTGCTTCAAGATACACAAAAACGCTATTTCAAGGGTCACAATGATCTGCACATCGTGTTTACTTAGGCGTTCATGGGTAATGCCATTATAGGCTATAGATTTTTCGTGGCGATAAGCAAACCGATGGTTTGTTCGCCTATGGCCTAGGCTATGGTAGCTTTTGTTTGTTTTACAGGCCGGAGCATTGTTCGGCATTATCTGGGGTATGATTGTCTAACGTCAATCATATTAGTGCCCAAATCCCATGATCGGTAGATAACCGACAAAGGAAATTGGTCGCAAGTGTTGCGAACCTTGGGACTGGGGCAATAAATGGATATGAACCGTAGCAAGAAACCATCGGCTACGGCTATGTCAACAATTACACTGGCCAGCTAGTATTTATCTATTATAATTGCTGACAAGCCGAGCCGATGGAGATATGGCACGGTTCATAAACGGAAAAATTCAATGTGATGCATGTCTTAATGAGGTTTAACTTTCAGGTGAAAGAGAATGAAGGGTAGCTTACGCTGCCCAAAATTGCAGGTAGGTATGGTGGGTTTGGCAGGTGGTTCATATAAGAGGATGGGCGGTTCTTTGGAATGTATTAAAGAACCGCTACAGATCTTTCGAGCGGTTGCCCCTCCTCCATGCTTCACAAGCTCTGCCGGTATGCAATCGATTCCGGGAGCCTTGTTGTTTTTCAGTCGATTTATCGCGTCTACAACTTCGTCGAAAGAGGGCTCTGGGATCTGGGGCTCGGCTGTATGTACGTCTGGTGCGTTTATTTGTGGTTGATGGGTGCGCACATTAAGCAGGTTTACTTCCATCTTGTCACGATATTGTTGGTTTCTGTCACCAGACAGCCGTTTGTGTCTCGAATTATTTTGGCTCTCTCTCGGTAGCCATTTCTAATTAAATGTATGCCGCCATACATACCTCTGCTGTTCTTTGCTCTGGCATTTTCTATGATTTTTTCGATCCGAGTCTTCTCCCATTCCCGTTTTTTGCGTTTGAAAAGCCTGGTTGTCTCTTTCCGAATTGTCGCGTATCTTACTGCGTTGACTTCATCATATGCTTCTAAGTGAATCATTCTGAGGCGTTTACGTTGTTCGGTCTTTGCCCTGCACTCATCGTCAAACCAAGGTTTGGACTTAGTTGTTTTCTTAAATCCTAATACCTCTTGGGCTGTTTGTTTGATTGTATCTCTGATCCATGTCCATTTAGTGTCCACACTATTGACTTCCTCTTCCTCACTACTGTCATTCTCTAGGATGCTAAATCTATTCGATAGTTCGTCTTGATATTCAGCTCTTTTGCGTAGGTATTTTAGTTTATCAATCTCGAACTTTTTGCTCGTCTGTCCATGTGGGTTTGCTGCGAGCCGACTTCTAGGTTTGCCCATCACTAGAAGGTAATCGGAGTCGCAATCTGCTCCTCTATATGATTTTATGTCAAGGATATTCGGGTGGTGTCTTTTGTCTATGAGGAAGTGGTCTATTTGGTTAGATTGCACAATTATGAAGACCGAAATAAGGAGTAAACGTATTTAGAGTTGCGAGCACCGACTCGTTCCAGAACTGCACCATGATGAAAATGTAAACCTTAGCTGACGTTCTGATATTAACAGATTCTGAAAAAATGTTAAGGGTGCGTATTAAAATACGAAACCGTTTTGGCCGTTTTAAAAAACCCTGTATCAAGTAAAATACAAGCCTTTACTATCAAATAAATAAATAAATAAATGTTATATGTAAATAAAAATAAAAGAAATTTCAATAATTATAAAGTTTTATATTCCAATCTACAACCAAGTTTCACAAGTAGAACCAGTTGACGTCTAAAATATTCACACATAATTATTTTACACAGACAGATAATTATTAAGAAATCCTTAGACCGACAATTAATTATACAAACAAACAAGATTCCGAATTAATTAACCAAAACTTTGTGCCACGTCATTGGCTAATATATGACTCTAGATATAATCTAATATGACCTTAAGGGTAAGTGCTGCCAAATGCATCGATTTTCGAATACACCCTCCCAGTTTTCAACGCAGTCAAGTTAAATCGTTAACTCATAAATCAAATGAGCAATCACAGAACTCAAAATGTGTCAAGCTTGTCTTCAAACAGTGCGGGTCATAAATAAAGCGTCAGAACTAAATTAACAGCCTCATGTTGCACGAACTCAACAACTGTCTCCTGTCAGGCAGTGTGATATAACTTCGCCAGAACTCCTGTCCATGTCCCCGAGTAGGTTTACTTCATCTAGTGTGTCATGAAGCGGTGTGTCACAAAGCAGTGCCACGGTAATAAGTGAAGTCTACGCGACCGCATTTACCGAACTCAAATCGCCTGAAGCTAAGGTAACCGTATGCCGAAAGTCGAAAGCTGAAAGCAATTTTGATTAGGATATTTGCAATTTTCAATTCGAAATCAATGACACTTCGATTACCCTCGGAAATATATTTCCTTGTCATGCACTCTATGCCCCGTCAGCCATCGCGGCCGGTCCTATAACATATTAATGAAGTCTCTGGTTGTACTATAAATAACCGCGCTCCCCCGTTCTTATGTGGGGTTTTGGCGAGTGTTTTGGGGGCTTAACGATTAGTGGATGTATACCTTCGTACAGTACTCTCACATTGGTGCCTGTGGCCGTCGTTTGCCATTATTTATTTGCACAGCTACACGAAATAGCGCCTTCGGACAAACAACCATAAAATGTTGACATAAATTCAAATTGATTTATGATTGCATTTAAAACGCAATCAATGAGGTAAAAGTCTTCAAGAATGCAAATGAATAATGTGCGCCCGGATCTCTCTTGGACCTGCTGCCGCACCGCACTGAGCACAGCAATGGCCTGTACGTTTAGGCCGACAAGACGTCCAACTAGGTAGTGAGCAAGCCTGCCCACGTCCGTTTGGTAAACGATAAAATTGTTCAACTTAAGAAAGTGGGAAAAGTGACTGCAACAACGCGGTAGGGTGTGGAGAAACGCCTGTGTTGGATTTAGTCAGCCCGACCGTTCTCTGGACACATGACATAAAGGCACTGAGGAATGGAAGGAGCTATGTGTGCGTTCTCACTTTTCGTGCCGCCAATATAAAAACAAACAAGTCCGAAAAAAATTACACCATCAGATCAGATTTCGTGCCAAACGAATGCCGAGTGGAATGAAAAGTGTGACAGGCTAAAAGGAGCACGAATTACGGAAGGTGCCTTTATATCATAGTACTGCATGCTGTTGACATTAAGGTCGAAGGCGGCACAACCTCCTGGACCTATTTTACATTTATCAACCAGCTACTGCGGTAGTAAGTTATTCCGCATATAAACCGGAGTTCGACAAGACTTTTGTGAAAAAGTCGAGAAGAATAAGGTTGTCGTGTTTGAGGATTATAGACAAACGATTGAGAAATGTTGTTTGCCAGGCAGTTCGTAACTGAATGTGTTGGTATGAACCTATTGATTTTAAGTACAACTATTGCAGTTTGAAATATTTATTAACACTACTACTTTTTATTGTACTATAACATGATAAGGAAAAATTGTTCTGAACACGGATGAATTTTAGCCCAAGTAATCTAAAGGGCATTCAACTGCCCTCAAACATGCAAAATAGTTTTTATTTTTAAATGAGTGTGTCATGTTTACTTCTCCTATGACAGGCAAGCAACATCGCTGGTTGGGAAATAAAATTCGGAATAGTAGATCAAATATCCGTGACTGTTGGAATTTCCTATGCTATACTTTGAAAAAGAAACTCGCCTTGTCGTTAAGTAAATGTACTTAAGAAATCTACCTAAGAAATCTGGTTCTCCAGAATATGATGAGAACGCCTGCAGAGAAACACTAAGAAACATCTGAATACGGGCTTGGGAACTACAACCCATACCAATAGCGTTGGATAGGTCACCTCCACAGGATAGTCATATATTTGGAAACTCTCCCACCTCGTTTCATTTTCATTTTATGTACATTTCTATTTCTTCCTCCCCGGAAAAATTATCCGATCAGCCCGACAAAATTATCCCATTAGACAATGTACATATAATAGCATGGGGAAAAAGAAATCTATTATTTTAATTCTGAGGAGATCGGATCGAAAGGCAAAGCATCGAAAGAGAATGCATAGGGCAGGGAACGATGACGCAGCCCAGTCAGTGAAGTCATGAATTTCCGGGTTCCTCCAGACCAATAAATAATTCATTAATAATAATAAATAAAGAATTCATTTAACATAGTTCGGTTGTCCGATTTGGGGCAAATAACACATCACTCGGTAAGTCCCTGGCTTGACATATAGATGACATCACCAATAGCAAATCCTTATGGTTTTCAGAAACCCACCTTCAAATGATAAGTGTCCATATTTTGTGGTATATGAATGATTGAATTTCGGGTATTGACAAGGGATTGTTCTTCCTGATGGGGAAAAAATGTTTTTTTCTCTTCTTTCATCTCCATTTATTTGTGTTCCCATTGTTTCTTCTTCGGTTCCTTTTTTTGTTCGTTGTAGTTAGCTTTTTTATCCTTTCGGCGCTGAATTAATCAATATCGCGAATTTGGTTCTGTTTGCCTTGATAATTATTTTTCAATTTTAGTAAACTATTTGTCACGTCAACCAACGGGAAGAGTTGGTTCGCGGCGAGCTGAAATAACAGAATAGTATAATTCATTTACTATTTTATTTTATTGATTTTGTTGGGGGGATGAGAACGAACATACAGGGCAAACTCTCTGATTGCTTGCAACCCGCCGAAGGTCAGGACGATCTGTAGGTAATATTTATGTTGACATCAGCAAGGATGCGGGCTCCATAAAAACACCACCCATGTCTGCTGCCAAAATTGTCTCACAAGAAAAATCAAACGTACTGAATTTATTTTAATGTTCCTTTTATTTCCACGAAAATCCTTACGATTAAACAATATCGTGCCTTTATTCGTTCTATTGACTTAATTTTAAATTTACACGATGCACTTCTTATATACGGTATGGTACACGACTTTATGACACAACGTCACATTCTTATTCGGCAATCATTATTTAGTTAAATTCGACTCGCACACGAACTCCTCGATTATTTAAAGACGCGACTGAACTTCACATTTGTATTTGCCTGGGGGCGAACTCGACTCCTTGAGGTGTTAAATTTGACTCCGTTGAAAAGGCGCGACCGTCCGCTATGGAGATTGACATCTGACTCTTCGACGTAACCCAGATCTATCAGATTCAATGGCCGCGAATTGCATCGATAGGGAAGGATTCTATATGTGTCCATATACGACAAGTACAATGCCCTGCAATGAAAACGATGATCGGTGGACACCTGATTACATAAACACACCGATGTAGGCAGTATCTAATCTAGCCGCATGGCTCCGGTGCACGAGGAGGAAAATTATTTCGTTGACATAAATCAGCAGAAACCTCGTCGACGGCGGCAATAAATGGTTATGAACCGCAGCAAAACCCATCGGCAACAACTGTGTCAACAATTACGCTGGCCAGCGAGTAGTTATCCATTATAATTGCTGACAAGCCGAGCCGATGGAGATATGGTACGGTTCATATAATAATTCAATCTGATGCATGCCTTGATGAGGTTTAACTTTCAGGTGAAAGTTATTTGTAAGAAAGCTTACACTGCTCGAATGCAGGTAAGTATAGTGATTTGCGTGCAAAGAGGAAGGTGGTTAATTTAATAGGATGAGCGCATGCAGCGTCATCCTCAGAAAGGTTGGCGCAAGGCTAATAACCGTCCCGGAAAAACAAAATATTATGGAAAATTTATCAAGCCTCGGATATGGACCGGATACACGACGACGACCATGGAAACGAAAATGGCTAAACGATTTGAGAATTTTCTCATGGAACGTCCGCTCTCTATACACAGCACGAACTGCGCAGCAGCTAGTCGATGCCCTGTCCGAATATAAGGCTGACATAACAGCATTACAAAAAATAAGATGGATGGGGAGTGGTATTATTCAAAGAAACGAGTATGACATTTATTATTACAGCTCTCATGCAAAGCGCCATGTGTTCGGGTTAGGCTTTTTAGTCAGCCAAAAACCTGCCATTATCGGCTTTAATAAACGAAAAGCTATGCACATCTCGCCTGAGAGGCAAGTTTATAGAATATAGGCCTCATAAACGTTCACAGACATACAGAGGAGTCCCCTGACGACGAAAACGAAGAATTATACGAGAAAGTCGAACGGTCCCTTAAATCCCGCCCAAGATACGATGTGAAAATCGTTCTTGGTGACTTGAATCCGAAAATAGGCCGGGAGCCGATTTTCGGGCACTACGTAGGTTTTCGCTCCTGAATGGGTACACGTACGATGCAAGCTTCCAGCACCTGGAACCTGCGCGCTTTTATAATATATGTGACCTTATGTTGGAGACCCTTTTAAACAATCATTGCATCCCCTACTCCTTGAGAAGAGTGCGGTCGATATCTTCGTATGATATTGTAATCTCTCTGCCAGATTTTATGCCTCTGGTTTAGTTTCTATTTATTGGCAAGAAGGAGTTGAGCGTTTTCTTCATGCAGCAATTTAAATAGATTGGCGCTTTTCCCGATTTTTATTTTTAAATTTCCATTTATTTTACCCAAAAAAAAAAAATTGTTACATTTTTCAATTAAGACTAAATGCTGTCCTATTTACACTTGTTTTTCTTAATTAACTTATTGGCTCTTTCCCAGCACTCTTTTTGTTTATTTTACCTTTCGGCGTATAATATTGTCTCAATTAACATTTAATATTATATATATACATATATATATGTGTAAGATATATACATATATTATTATCTATAAATATATATATATATATATATATATATATATATAAATATATATATATATATATATATATATATATATATATATATATATATTGCTGTGAGTAGAGCGTTAGAATATACCCAGAGCTAGGCCGGGTTGTCGTAAACGGCGACTAAAGGCCGAGCGATAGGCGGGGTCCCAGCGCCCGGTCGCCTGGTGAAATACTACCCCATCAATCTCAAGCAAATCTACTTGCTGCACATTTTGCAGCCAACTCAACGCTGCCTGATACCGCATCAGTTCCACCTCACCTTGAGCATAAGCAGCACACCATGAGCCAAATTGCTTCCGACCGCGTACTGTTGCCCGCGCACTCAAAGAGCTAAATGCACACAAATCCGCTGGTCCGGACGGCATTCCCCCAATCCTCTTGAAGAGATGTTCCTCTTCACTCGCCAAACCCCTGCGGAAACACTTCCATTTGTCTTATTCTACTGGCCGTTTCCCAAATAGATGGAAGTCAGCGAACATTCAGCCAATTCCCAAAAAGCGTTACAAATCATCCCTTTCTTCTTATCTTCTTATCGACGCATAGCACTAACTTCTATTTTCTGCAAGGTAATGGAATCTCTTATCAACCGTCAACTTTCGAAATATCTGGAATCAAGTGACCTCCTCAATGACCGCCAATGTGGCTTTCGTAGCAACAGGTCTACAAGAGATTTGATGGCGTACCCTACGGAAAAGTGGAGCCATTCCATCCACTACCTCGGTGAAAGCAAGGTAGTCGTGTGGCGATTCCGCCAAACCCCACGATTCGCTTTCCTAAAAAAACCCCATAACTTTCACCCAGTCTGCATAAGCTTTCGCTAATGCAATAGCATTAGCATCTTAAATGCCAACCTTACCCTTGAGTTCTTCATCATGTGTATCATAAATCACCAGACAAACACATTGGCTGGCGACCTACACCCAAGGGACCAAAACAAATACACGCATCTTTTGGCACCAATTAAATCCTACAGCATGAGCAAATGCAAATAGAAATTCAATACTTACCCTTACCAGTGATGCCATAAACACCATTTCCCGGCACTCTGGCTAAAACCCATAAGCACATTTCCACATTGCACTGCCGCCTATTTATTTCGCAGCAATGCACATCTCAGACAAAGACCCAAACGTTCCCTGTGTCTTTTCATATTTCTGGATCTGCTTTTCATCAGCAGCAGTACAAGCAAACACAAACCCAAGTAGCATCCAATGAGATTCGGCTTGTTTGCTTAGCCGAGTTCAGTGCTCATGGATGCACATTTTCTTTGTTTAGATCCGTGTCCCATGAAAGAACCCATGTACACACATACATGTGTACTACTAACGATCTTCACCCTAAACGATTGAATATCGTGGAGTCGAATTTCATCCACTGACCGAGACGGTCGCTCTGCCATCCACCGTACCGGCGCCGGTACGGTGTGAAACAAAAAGTAGAGCCGAGTAAGCGCATTACGAGTAAGAAGTAAATTTTCTTGGCAGTGTAATCTAACTAAAAGAGAAAAAAAAAAGTATTGCGAAATATAAGAACCTGCTATGATAAATTAAAAAGTGCGTTTTCCTTTTGACTTGCTTCTGGTGGGCGATTTATTGTGGATTTTTGTTCCCTGTCTGGAAAGTGTTACGAACGGTATTTATCCTCTCGGTTCGGTGCTTTGCGCGGCGAACAATTTATGATGGAGGAGTGTCCATGCCTGGCACAATACTTCCTCCCCACAGTCGCATTGGATATTTCAAAAGCCTTCGACAGAGTTTGGCATCCAGCCCTTTTGTCAAAATTGCATTCATATGGAGTGGACAATTCCCTGGTCCAATGGATAAGAGACTATCTTTCAGGCCATTCAATCCAATTGGTTCTTGATGTTGTCAAATCTGTCTCCCATCAAATTAATGCAGGTGTTCCCCAAGGTTCGGTACTCTCACCCACTCTCTTCCTCATTTTTATAAATAATCTCTTGTCAATTACTCACAACCCAATTCACGCGTTTGCTGATGATAGCACGTTGAGTTTCTCATACTCATACGAACACTCCCGTCCAAACTCTTCAAACGTCACTACCAACCAGAAACGTATGTTTGATACATTGAATTCAGACCTCAACAAGATATATCAGTGGGGTTATCCAACCGAGTAGAATTCAATGCCCTAAAAACTCAGTGCTGCCTCTTGTCGTCAAAGGTGAGCCCCAAAGTAAATATACTGTCTATGAACGGCACTTGCATCGACGAAGCCAAGGAATTATCAATACTCGGCACTCGAATTAATTCGACTCTTAACTGCAATGACCACATATTTGAAGCTGCGAAAAGTGCAGCCAAATGTGTGAGGTTCTGTAAGAGATGCAAAAGATACTTCACTCCATCCAACCTGGCCACTACTGACAAAGCGTATATTCGTCCAAAAATGGAATTCAACTCCCATATTTGGTCAGGCGCATCCAAAACTGCACTACACGTGCTCGACGGAATGCAAAAACGACCAGTGAAACTTATTGGCGACCCAGCCGTAAATCGATCAATTCCGTCGTTAGAACACAGGCGCAACGTATCATGCCGTATCTCTTTTCTATAGATATTACCATGGCCGTTGCTCAACTGAACTTGTTGAAAGTGTTCCGCCCCTTCAGACATTTTCCCGCGATATCCGTCAATCTGTGAATGTGCATCAGTTCACGTTGAAAGTGGACTTTAGGGGCATAAATAAACATAGAGAGTCATTCTTTAGCCGATCCATACGAATGTGGAATGTTCTGGCTGATCATGTGTTTCCTGGCTGTTGTGATGTCCCGACGTTCAAGACCAATATACATCAACACCTCCTTTCCTTATTCACTTCTTCTCCATCCGCTCGCACTGTGCTCTGACATTTAAGGGTACTTCAAAATCCCATTTTGTGCGCGCGTTAGTGTAAAAAAAAACAAACAAAAATCAACCGATAGGCTTTATGAAATTGTCAGAAGAAATCCCTGTCCGTCTTTTGGAGGTTGGCTGGTGAACGGCTTCAAGAAAAGGTTGGTTTAGGTTGTAGTCCGTCCCAAGTTGAGATAGCAGCCCCTCGCGCTGTACATTCCGCGATATCGTCGGGAGAAATTTTCGACCTTGTTTCGGATGTATGGATGATGGCCCGGACTAACACGGAGATAAATCATGATGGTACCGTCTGAGATAAAGAATTCCGGGGGCAAACTACTTTCACATTCGGATGTCCGTGCGGGTCCATGTCAGGGGAAATATTATACAAATATTCTGATAAATAACCGAACTCTAACAAACAATTTCGTCATGGCGAAATCGGGTTCGTTCTCGAAACACTGTGGATGTTCGACTGATAATGGCATTTTGTGACGTCAATGTTATCGGTTTCAGCAATACGAATACAAACGCCATCCACCAATATTTGCCAACAGTGAAACCTGATATCCTTGCCCTAACCAAGACCCAGGTCCATTCGTCAACTGATTCGACATATCTTCTTTGCTCAGGATACGACTTACATTCAAGATTTCGTTTTAAGGGTGGAGTCTGCGTCTTCGCGTGGTCCGATCTGGCTTGCCAAAAGATAGAGGCGTTGGAACCCAATAACATGGACATCATGTGGTTGAGGGTCGTGCTTAGGAACTCTGTTAAATCTCCTTCTAGTCTTTATCGCTTCCCGAATGACGATCGTTCAGCCAAATTTTTCGAACATCGCTCACCACTGTCGACTGGGTACAGATGTACCCCCCGGCTTCTGAAATTGTCGTCCTTGGCGAATTTAATGTAGACAATTCCGGCTGGTTGGTGCATTCCAATAGAACCGAGCCGGCTGGGAGTCTAGCAGAAATGTTAGCCGCTATTTGACTCAACTCGTGAAATAACCTACGCGAGTGCCGGATACCAAAGGTGATTATGCGAATACCCTGGATCTTTTTTTGGCATCCGAACCGAGCATTTATACCGTGGAGGTTACTGCCCCATTATATCATCTATTCATAGACTTTAGGGCCACCTACGACAGCATAGCCAGGGTAGAGCTATATAATGCCATGGACCATTGTCACCAAGTCCAGCCAGATACTTGCCTACGCAGATGATATCTACGTCATCGGTGGATCCGACTCGGCTGTTTAAAACTCCTTCACCCAGAACGAACAGGGGGCACAAAAACTGGGACTGCACACTGAGGGAAAAACTAAGTAAATGGTGGCACCTTCTGCGAAGAGAAGACCCAAAATTGGTCAAACTATCAGGGTAGTGGGGCACGAATTTAAAGTGGTACATTCCTCTAGCTACATTGGGTCAATAGTATCAGCCGATAACAATATGGAAGAAGAAATACCCGAATGGCTGATCAAATCCAACAAAGCCTACTGTGGTATATCAAAGCTCTTTAAATCCCCAAATTTATCCAGAACATCCAAGCTACTACTGTGCAAAACCATGGTCTTACCAGTACTCATGTATGGATCCGACACCTAGATGCTCAACAAAAGGCACTGTGAACTCTTAGCCGCGTTCGAGAGTACGATCGTAAGAAGAATTGTTGGCCCCCTATGTGAGGGGGGACGATTCCGGAGACGCTTCAACCATGAGATGTACGCGATCTACCTTGACACTAATGTTGTAAGAAAAATCAAGCTCGGTAGACTCCGATGGGTGGGACACCTAGCTCGAATGAGGAACCTACCCGGAAAGTGCTTTGTGACAGGATGTATGGAAGGAGACAGTGCGGCAGACCTTGTCTACGATAGACGGGTAGCGTATACCAGGACATCCAGAACCTGTAAGTGCCAAACTGGATGAAGTCAGCTCGAAATCGAGACCGGCGGAGAGACTTGCTAAATAAAACCAAGACCGAATACCCGTTGTAGTGCCGATGATAATGATGAGATGATGATGATGATGATGAAGATGATGATCCAGAAATGGTCCCCAAAATGGTAATGGATGACCGTCGATTAAAACTGCCCGAGTTAGTAGAAATGATAGAAATACTGTACATCGCATTTTGACTGAACATTTGGGCATGAGAAAACAGTGTACAAGATGGGTGACGCATTTGTTCACAATCGAGTAAAAACAGCATCGTGAGGATGTTTCAATCGAGTGTTTGGCCATGTTTCGCCACAACAATCCCGAGTTTTTGTGTCTATTCATAACTATGGATAAAATATTGGTCCATCACTACACACCGAGACGAAGGACCTGTCAAAACAATGGTCTGAAAGAGGAGAATCGACCCCACAGAAGGCAAGATAAAGATTGCAAAATAAGACCGGATCCCGATGATGATGATGAAGATGTTTACTACGCCACTGGGAAACTCAGATCACTGCTTGGGATCTGTCACGCAACCACTGGCATCTCAAGCGCATAACCGACCTAGGCAGCTTCACCAAGTGTGCAGGTATGGGGCTGAAAACTACGACGATTTGCGAAATTTCTTTGCATCCTTTGCGTGATCGGAAGTGTGCTTTGGAGACTCCGATATTGACGCATCCGCGGACTCGGTCACGGAGATTATTCTTCTAGGGATGGAAATCTACATTCCGCATTCCATCAAACGAAGTTCATTTGATAAGCCTTGGTATGATAAAAAAATGTCAGCAGATTACCGCGGCAAAAAATACAGCTTTTAAACAATGGCACTCCAATCCCACCAAGGTGAACAGAATGAATTTTGATATAATCGATTGATACCGCGCAGAAGGCTACAACGACAGAGTGACCAATAAAGTCCTTTAGTGCCCAACTGGAACGCGTACCTTCTGGTCAATGGCAAGGGCTGTCAGCAGTAACTTTGCGTTCTCGTCGTAAGTCAGTCCCAAAGAGGGGAATCTGAGATGATGAAAAAGGTCATCAATCCCGAGTTAATTAAGTACTTGGAGTGCAACGGACATCTGAATTATCGTCAATATCGATTCCGTAGCAAGCGGTCCACGGGAAACCTTTTGACTCTTATAACCAATATATGGGTATCTGCGATTGATGGGCATGGTGAGTCGAGAGCGCTTGCGTTGGATATCTCCAAGGTCTTTGACCGCGTCTGGCACGGGGCATTGTTGAGCAAACCTCGTTCAAAGGGACTTGCCCAACAGCTTTGCGACTCGACGAAGAGCTTCCTCGAAAATCGATCGATCCGGGCAGCTGTGGATGGCGAATATTCGGATCTGTATCATGTTAATTCCGGGGTACCTCAAAGTTCTATTTTGTTTCCAACCTGGCTTTTGCTTCACATAAATGATTTGTTGGAGACAACGGATAACAGAGTGTTCAGTTTTGTGGTAGATAGTACGCTTATTTCCTATTTTTCGCGCGAACGGCCATTTAGTGCATCACCGTCGGACTAGCTGAGATGTACCAGATCGACTCTCTGAATCGGGATTTGGAAAAGGTCCTACAGTGGGGAAAGGCCAGTCTCGGCGACTTCAATGCAGCGACCATTCACAAAGAAAAGTGGATCATCGGTTCCACAGCTGATGATGAATGGCCAGGCCCTCTAATCTGGGGAAAGCTTGAAGTAACTCGGCATCACGGCTTGTGGGAATGTATCGTGGCATAAACACGTGTCGAATGTCGCCAGGTCCGTCTCTGGAAAACGAAGTTATCTTTTTAGAGCCAAGAAATTCAATTCAATTTTTATTTGGTAGATAATATGGTACATTTATATTTTACAACTAGTATTCAAGAGATTTAGGACAGCAATTCCTTTACAACTATAATCTTAAATCTATATAATGACAAAGAGCCAATAAAAATGTTACTCCTCCCCAACTTTTTCTCCCGTACAAATCTCAAATTAGACTCGCGGTCGAATAATGCTCTCATGATTGGAGCTCTGCTCCTAAACATATCCTCGAGGTACTTGAGAGCATACAAAGACGAGCGATCCGCCTGATCGGGGACTCGGCGCTGACGTCGAGACTACAGTCGCTATCACATCGAAGGCGTGTAGTCGACCTCTGTGTGTTTTGCAGATATTATCACTGGTAATTTTCTTCGAAGATTCGTGGCATTGTTCCGCACAGTTCGGTTTATATGCGCTCCACAAGACAATACGACAGATCGCACCAATTTTCAGTTCATTTCCCGACGGCGTGAACATCCCTGCATCAGAACTCGTTCCGTTACCGAGTGGGGAAGCTGTGGAACTCCCTCCCAACGCGAGTGTTCCCGGAGCGTTGCAACCTGCAACTGTTCAAAATGAACTGCAACAGTTATTTCATGGCATCTCGGGCTATAGGTTCGCATCTCCCGAGAGAAGTGTTGAAGCCTTCTATGAACACACAATTCCACCCAGGTAGGGTTCCTACTCTTCAAGGAACATACCTACCCTGAAAATGTTACACGCCCCCATAGACGCGTGCCACTACGTCGGCTAGCGCCCTAAAACATTCATCACAACGTTGAGCCCGACGCGAAAAAGCAAGGAACTGAACGTCCCAAAGCTTTCAATGTCAAGCTCAATATGTCGATTGTAGCATACCTGAAACAAAGATTAAAAAAACCATACATTCATCCGGCTCCCATGAGAAATTCCAAAAGATCGAAATGCATCGCATCCCAGCTCTGCACAATAGGAAATCCTGAACATCTACACGATGTTACAAGGAATCGCTATCGTCGGTAAATTAGCCGCCCAGCGGCTGCACGTGCGGGCAGCTGCCATAAAGACCACCCAAATCCGTCAAGCAAACAAAGGCAGCGACAACCTAGTTCAATAAAGCATATAGCCTACCGCTACCAAATTGCAGGCAACCGTAATTATCTCGACGAGATAATTCGGAAAATTTATGAGGCTAAAAACCTACAAAGGATCTATTCCGATCCCATGGTCCCTTTCGATTTTCACACCCATTAGAAAGGTCTAATGGATTGTTAGTTTTAACAGAAAGGAGTTAAACAAAACCATGGACCGTACGTCCATTCAAATTGCACGATATCCGTCGGCCGCGCGCCAGATGTGCTATGCAAATAGAGGCGGCACACAATCGACAACCGTCGATCTGAATTTCGATCACCACCACGGATGGTGATAATGATGTTTAAGGATGTATGCAGTGAATGACTTCTCCTTTCAGGAATATAAGAAATTTCCCCTGGGATGAATTAGCATGCCGCTAACAGAGGTATTGACGATTCTGTTAGTGGGCAGAATGGGAAATTGTCTCTGGGGAAGAGACAGATACGACCGGTATCGAGATACTTGTGGGTAGTATAGAGGTAGTCTATATCGAGCATCCGTCTGAGGAAGGCAGTCAGGGAACCCCGACGAGGAGGTGATACGCGAGACGAGATACGGTGCTACTCAATTTAAAGAATTTGGCGTTTGATATTTGAAATTGCGCCCAGTGCTGTGTAAAATGGTCATGCCAATAAGTGGCTCTGTGTTAAAGATTGTAAAGCGGCCTAACTAAATACAAGTGAATGCGAATGTTGTGCTTAAGTTTAATACTATTATAATGATAAGGATACCTGTTATTGAATCAACGAACCATATTTACCAACGACTAGGTCGTGTCGAATAAAAACATACAATATCAAAACAAAACAATTCTCACAGTGTTTCTTTTGTGACCGATTCGCTCCGTGCTCAGGTTGTATAATTTTCTCCGATGAGAACAGTGTTCGGCGGTACATTGTATCCACATATTCCGAAAGACGAAACATACGCCAAAGTATTGACATTATCCGCCAAAGTGTAATATAAAAAAATGTCTGGTTGATCCTTTAGGTAAAAGAACAGGATCATAAAAGACTGGGGTCGTAGGACGAACATTAAGTACAAACGAGGAAGCCACTCACAGGACGAAACGTGTGTTATATAGCTACAACAACATATATAGATAACAGCCTCAATTCAATTTGTGTGAGTGCACAGCCATAAACGATAGCATGTGTGGGCAATTTACGAACTTAGGAAGCCGGAAGCAATCCACGGGCTCAACAAGCCGGGAGCATTCGAAGTGCGCAACGAAACGTAAGGCACCCTCGAGGAATAACGAATGTATTACACAACAATGACATGCAATAAGTGTGATCTATGCCATAGACTTTCATAGATACCAAGACACCTGCTAGAGAAGTTTTCGACTCCAATCCAAAAATTCTTACCTCCCGAGGCACATACGAGGGTTGCCTCTTATGTTTCGGGATTTGGCAACCCTAGCGTTGCAATCCGGCAATTGACAGCTCTGTCGTAAAGTTGAACATTTTTGGGGTTATACGCACTCAGAACGTTTTGACATACGAGCGCCATTTGTGTTGTTTACAGTAACTTAAAAGATTCATCTCGGCCTAAAAATGGAATTAAATCGTCAACATTTTCGTGCGATTATTTTTTTCAACTTTCGGCGTGGATTAACTCAGCAACAGTGCATGGATGAACTTAATTCAATTTTTGGCGATGAAGCTCCATCAAGGACCAGTGTTTATCGATGGTATGGTGAATTCAATCGTGGTCGTAGTTCACTCCAAGATGAATTTCGTGAAGGTCGTCCAAAATCAGTTGTTGTTCCGAAAACCATTGATGCTGTGCGCGAACTGATATTGGAAGATCGTTATGTGACCTATCGTGAGATTGAGACAACCTTAGGCGTTAGTGGGACCAGCAGACATTCAATATTGCATAAACATTTGACTGTCAAAAAAATTTGTTCGCGTTGGATCCCACACAATTTGTCAATCGCCCAAAAAAAGGCTCGTGTCAATTGGTCGAAAGAAATGCTCAAAAAATACGGTCGCGGTGCTTCGAAACACGTCTATGACATCGTGACAGGTGATGAATCGTGGATTTACGCGTATGAGCCCGAAAGTAAACAGCAGTCGACTGTCTGGGTGTTTCAAGATGAGCCAAATCCAACAAAAGTTGTTCGCGCACGAAGCACTTCCAAGCAAATGGTCGCCTGTTTTTTCAGAAAAACTGGACATGTCGCAACCGTACCACTAGAACAACGCAGAACAGTCAATTCTGAGTGGTACACAACCATTTGTTTGCCAGTTGTCTTCCAAGAAATCAGGAAAACCAACGGCCGAAGACGGATCACTCTTCACCACGACAATGCGAACTCTCACACATCGGCTGCGACAACTGCATTTTTGAGCACCCAAAACATCGATTTGATGGGTCATCCACCGTATAGTCCTGACTTGGCACCGAATGACTTCTTTTTATTCCCGTACGTAAAAAACAAACTGAGAGGTCAACGTTTTTCGACACCTGAAGAAGCGGTTGCTGCATTCAGAATGCATGTGTTGGAGATACCTCAATCAGAGTGGCAAAAGTGCTTCGACAATTGGTTCAAACGCATGCAAAAGTTTATAGATCTTCATGGGGAATATTTTGAAAAACAATAAAGTGATTTTCGATGATCAATATTTGTTTTTGTTCTCTAATCACGAAATATAAAAGGCAACCCTCGTATAAATAGAGAGCGACCTCACCCTACTTTTGCGTAAGGTATTTCAACTAATCAACTGTCCACTTAGCAACAGAATATATAGCTGCGGCCAAATTCTGTGTAGAAGCACTATCTTAATAAATAAGTAGAATAGATTTGTGCTTTTGATATGCCAGTTTACATGTCGTTGACTAATGAGCAATAGACAAATAATATGAAACAGTACCGCAGCTAACGAGTTTTCCTTCGTCTTTAGCTTTACCACCACATGTGTAGTGCTCAAACATTACAAGGACGCAAAAAGCACAATTTTTCTTGTTTTTAATTATCCAGATTGTACTTCCACTTATCGTTACCAGAGCTTGCGCAATGAATGCATGTGTGAAAACGAATGCGATCATTCCATAAAAACGTATACTTTGCGATAGCTTGGAAAAGGCCTCTTTGAATTCTGGCAATTTCAGTCGGTCTTTCCCCTTAAGCTGCGAAATGAAGCATAAATTAAACTACAGTATTTATTGCTGCAATTATTACTTACATGCGCACGACATGCTGTTCACACTTGGAAAGAACCAAAGTCGTGTCTAAGGGTCATTTAACAGCGTTAGACGAAATCTTAGCCTGGTGTTCAACAGTGCGCATGTCAAAACTGCTCTTGAAATTAATACTCCAATCAGATCACAGTAATTTATTCACTGGCAATTAACATGGATTGGGTCGCGTTTCTCTCAGTGGCAAACACCGACACAGAGTTTACTATAATTCCCAATTCACGAGCCTATCACCACCATCTGTACAACAGCGCTGTGTTAATAGGTGACATAAAAACGCCGACACTATACTACTGTGATAAATGCTCAAACGGTTCAATTTCCAATCGTTAGGACACACGTTCAGTTAAAAGCTTATCTACATTTGAAACCATAGAACGCAATTTTTATCGTCACCCATATCAGATATGTACGTCCTGTCCCACAATGAAATGTGTCCAACTACAACCAGAGCAACAGCAGCAGCAACAACATCGAATTGCCGTCATCGCAGCCGACAACTACAACAGCTACAACGGCGACAAATGTGATTAATGTCCACCGCCTGCGACTGGAGGCAAATTTCGTGAACTCACTGCTCTCCGTTGAAATTTATTAATTAATCTTTGCAGGGCCACGAGCGCAAAGTATCAATGTTCTACACGCTTGCCGTTTGGCTCCTTCGTGCAACGTTCTAGCACCGGAAAAGCGGGCTGAAAGGAAAAGGAAACCAGAAAGGAATCACATCGATCGAAAACTAAACCGATCGCTGTGGCGCACAGGAGGGATGCCCAGGGAATGTGCGACAGAAATTATGGCCAACATTTAATTTACGACAATGACGGGTCATAAATTAATCGGCCAACAAGTGGCCGACAGAAACACGATACTTTAAAAGTGCGACTGACAGCCGGTCCTGACGCGTACCTTGCAGAGGGGGTGGCGGTACCACTCTAACACACCAGGGTCCTTGTCACTTCATACGCTTCAGATTACTAACTACCACTAATCAGTAGTTGCAATTTGATACAGAATTTTAGTGAGACACAATGACATTTTCTACGGTTTTACATTTCATTTCACTTCCTTTTTCCTGTAACGGAAATGAGAATTAAAAATTTACCGGAAAGAAATTCAATACAGACCTGTAACTTAAGTCGATTATTGTAATGATGATTGTCTAATCATAATTTGGTCACATCAAAAACAGGTGAGCTCTTTTGATTATCGCAGATTCACTGAATAAAAACAATCCTCTGCAAAAGAAGTCTAGCACATCCCGTAGTACCAAATAGAAAAACGTAAAATTTTCGACAACAAAACTTTTGAATCAAGCCGATCTCACCCTTCTACCTTACATGGTACAAAAGATGAATTGTTTTCGGATGAAAATCAAAAACAAAACCAGTAGCTGAGTAACAAAGCCACACCTACTTTCACCAGATATGTTAGAAGAACCAAAAAACCAACCTGAAAGTAGCCAGTTGTATTTATAATATAGGTCCACAAAAGGGATCTTTAATAGTCATAAATATTTGGAACGAAGAAGAAGGAGTCCATAAGAAAAATAATATCGATTCACAAGAACTTTGAATAACCGCAAATTGCAATTCAATTGGCCATTCATCATCATCATCATCGGCACTACAACCGAGTACCAGTATTGGCCTTAAGTAGCAAGTCCTGAGGCTTGTTAAATTTTCCATGATTTGTTTTTTCCGGGCAAGGTCATTAGTCTTGCGCCAGAGGCTCCCCGACGGGGAATCGAACCCCGGTCTCCCGCGTGACAGACGGATATACTAACCACTATACTACCGAGGAGCTATTTGCTTGTATAGTGTGTGTGTATTTGTTAGAAACGCCAAAATTCCATTACTTTCGAGAGAATAGAAGTTAGTGCTATGGGTCGATAAGAAGAGAGGACGATCCGTCACCCTTTTTAGGAACTAACTGAATGTTCGCTATCTTCCATCTATTTGGGAAACAGTAGAATAAGACATATGGTTGAGTTTCGGCAGTGGTTTAGCGAGTGAAGAGGAACATCTCTTCAAGACAATTGGGGGAAGGCCATCAGGACCAGCGGATTTGTTTGCATTTAGCTCTTTGAGTGCGGGGCTATGGGTATTTTGTTAAAAATGTCTTTAGTGGTAGGGTGCCTCAGGGGCACGGGTTCACCACTATACCCGGTCGTCTGTCGATGCTTTTCTGTCACTTAAATAAAACTCCGTAGTAGACTCGTTTTTTATTTATTATCCAATCACTTAAGAAACTACTCTAAAGATTACCATTAAAATTAATTACATATATCTATTTACACAGCTATACAATTAATGCTGAAGGTTATCGGTCTTAACTCAAAACAACGCACTGTTCAAATGTGAATTAATTTAATAAGCTTTGATACGACACTAACGATCCGCGGCTGGTCTTTCAAAATTGATTCCATAGAAGGAGGACCCTTTAATACTAAACGTTCACTAACTTGTGCTTCGCTCTACTGCGTTAATCGTCCTTCGGTCGAGCGACACAGGTGTGTAATGCTCTGCTTATTTATGTTAACACAAACAGAGCATTGCACACCACTGTCGCTCGAACAAAGAGCGATTGAAGCAAAGGCAGTGCCCAATTGAATACACAAGATTCCAATGCGTACAAAGCTGAGATCATAGCTCTTCTAGAACGAGGCCGAAGTCAATGGCAACAGAATTGAGACACAGCTAGCACAGGAAATGGTAACTAACAGCAAAGGTGAAGAATAGACCATACGAAGAGGTACATCTTACATTACAAAATGCATGCCACGACAACAATGTTTTGGACAATATTTTAATGGGGTTATATTTTTATTAAGTTTTAGTTTACCCTTACCTTGGTTGCACGCCTGTTCCAGGTGGAGGTGTGAGGGCGGCATAATGGGTGTGCCCGGCCTCTTTAGTGGGAGCCTCTCCGATGAGCCAATCAGACGTCTTCTGCCTGGTCCCGTGAGTCCTGTGGGTCCTTAATAGCCGAGCTGTCTTATAGCTTTGTGGGGGTAAAGTTCTTTTCCCAGTCATGGGCACGGTTTCACTAACTCCCCAACGATGTTGCTCCGACGAAAATGTTGAAACTCCAGCACTCAAAATGACACGATGAATAAAACGCACTGATTGTTTTTGTCTTCAGATTAGTTTTTTTATTTATTCTTTATTTACACTACGCCTAAAGTGTATTCCGTGCTAGTTTGCACTTATTTCAAAATAATTACGACACGTGAGAATTTATTAAAAATCGTGAAAACGTTCGTGACAATTTTACACAGAAACTGCACGTACAACGGATTACACCCGACTATTTAAAATTTACTGAATTACTTTTTGGCCTGAGCGGCAGCGTGACTATGCGCGAAAGTGGTTGAGATCTAACTAATTGAATCAGGGGTGAAATTCGGTATTTCATTTTAAACACAGGACAACCAAAAGAGACCACGCCTCTGCTCTCTCAGCTTCACGCTCGTCGAAGTGTGGTAACTTCTGTTAATTGGTAATTGACGGACGTGGAGAATGAGAGAACAGAAACACGATGTGCTGTGATCTCAAAGAAGCCTTGGTTGTGTGTGTTGGTATCAAATGCAGCTAAGCAAATGACCCAGTGGTACGGCTGTGGTGTAGTCAGAGCGCATTGACCATGTGAAGACAGAACTGCGAAGGAGAGGTGAATCTAGCTGGTGCTATTCACCTGCAAAAAGAGATCATTGATCCCAAGCGAATGGGTGATCTGGGAAAAGTCAAAGGACGCCGCGTCGGCTAGGGATATAATACCATGGGAAAAACTCTATGGAATGTTGGTAAATACCCAAGCCAATGGATGATGCTGCAACCACGTCGCTTTGTTTGACTTGGTTGTTGCTAACCAATACGAATGGAATTTCCGGTGGAAATCCCATGGTTAGAGCAGTAGTGTTGCCGTATGGCGAAGATAGTAGCTAAACTCAATTATGCATTATCTGCATAGGATAATGAGTTTAGCTATGCGTCCTTTGGGAAAACGTGTATTTCAGGTGAATAGCATATAGGGGAAATGGGTATGTATGACGCGCTGAAAGCGGTCAAAATAAGGTGGAAATTGTTGTTGGGATTGTGGGTTGGTTCTCATGTAGAATAGAGAAACCCCACAGCTTCTCCGTGGGGTGGCGTCCGGCTCTTTTGGCCCGTGGTTTTGAGGGCCTTGATCATTGAGGTTGACCGAATCACAGTTCTCAACGTTGATGTGGTGACACTACCCGCCACAGATGGATGATTAAAGGAAACGCTTTATGTTTTACTTGAGTTTTATTTCAAATGCTTTTATTCTTTCTTTATGTCTTTGGTCGTAGTTCGGCCCTCGGGATTTACTGATCGCCTTGTGGATTTCGACTGATCACGAATCCAAAAAAAAAAAAAAAAAAAAAAAAAAAAATTGGGTGGCGAGAAGCCGACTTTGGGGAGACAAGGACTAATGTGTCCTTCATCTTGTCTCTGGCTTCTGGTCATCTTGCGATAACCAGAATCACCCACATCCGTAAAGATGTTGCGCTCGGTCTCAAGATATCTGAAAAAAAAAGGGGAAGGACGTATCTAAGGATAGTGTGGACAGGGTTAGTTCAATTGTTCTCTAACTACTTGGATGGGGGGATGGTGGGAAAGAAATCGTACAAGATCGGCAGGTCTTGAGTGTGGTGATCACGAATCCAAAAAGTTCCGCCCTTTTCATACTCTGTGGCAACAGAGATTTGTTAAAAATTTTATTTAAAAATTCCAAGAAGCACAAACAAGAATTTGTGTGCCTCAATTGGAATAGGATTCTGGGAAGTGTATAGGAATTTACTTAAATAAATTCCCGGAAGGAGAAATCATGAAATGCATTTAGAGTTAAGCATTTCATGATGTTAGGATTATTAGGAATTGAATCAACGTACGACAAATGGACTTTGGTTTAAATTTATCGTGCATATGATTCAATTGGATTGGGATGTAAGGTAATTTGAAATTGATTCAATGTGCGACAAATTAACTTTTGGTTTAACTTGTCGCTCATATGATTCACTATGGGAATTAGGTTGGGATTATAGGTAATATTTAGGATTTGGCTGGGAGTAGTGACTTAGGGTCACTACAATTTGTACGGATTCAAATCCTCGACGGAGCCACATTGCCCCTATTCCACACATCCTCAACGAATGTAATAGATTCCAGGAAAAATGCCTGCAGAGCAAGTTAACAATATCGTAGGCGCAGCCAATATAAGAGTCCTAATGTTGAGCTCAAACAAAGGATGGGAAAACATCAGCATATGCCAGAAGATTAATAGTGTTTTGAGGTCATGTGCACGATCTCTTGAAATCGCCACGTTATTCTCTCCCCAATAACTATCTAATGACCATTTTGTATAGAGTGACGGAGTGAACAAGCGGGTGTCATGTGCACCGATCCTTTTGCGAGCAAACGGTGTAAAATCATTGTTCACTATAGGAAAGTGTTTTTCTGAGTATAACGATCATGCCGTAGACACATGCGTAATCTGTTGGAATCGTCACAGCGTCACAGACTTGCATTCGAGCAGCGAAATACGGCGATTTGCTTCCCCTTTGATGAATCTCCAGAAAAACAAACAAGAACACATTGCATATAAAGGGAAGGGATCCAAAAATTGAAAAAAAAAAAAACGTGAAATGGACTTTAAAATGAACTCGAGCTGCACCTTTTAAAGATTACCGCCTCCTAGGAAGACGCCAAAAAAAAAAAAAAAAAAAAACAACCAGGAACGAAGTACTCATATATAGCTTCGAAAGATGGCCGGGGATTTCTCCCGATCATTTGCGACAAGGCGTTGGGACCCTGCCTACCACTCGGCCTTTAGTCGCCTCTTACGACAAGCCGGCCTAGCTGTGAGTATCTACTAACGCCCTACTCACAGAGCTGGCTTACTCACAGGGCTTATACAACCGGAGGCTCAACTCGTTAGTCTTAATGGCTTCTCTGCATGCGGAATTGAAACGCAGCGGGGAGCGGGATCGTTTACGGGAGAAGGTGGTTGAGTGACCTTTGGCAATATTGAGTTTGAGGCAGTTATTTTGGCACCAAGCTGTCGAGATCCATTTGGAGAAGTAAGGAGTCGAGAGAAGAGCGGATCACCTTGAGGAGTTTAATGTCGTCCGCGTATAGAGAAATGTAGGAATGCTTGATACTGGAGTCTATATCATTAATAGTAAGAATGAATAGGAGGGGTCCGAGATAACTGCTCTGGGGAACTCGCGACGTGGGAAGAAGAGGATTGGAAAGGGTGGATCTGAATCTGCCACGGTAGGTTCGATCGCTAAGGCAGGAAGAAATCGACTTAATCGGTTCGAAACCAAGGGTTGATAGGTTGAATTTGAGATTGTGGGTAATTTCGTCGAAGGCCTTGAAATCGGTTGTGATTACATCAACTTCGCTGCCATTCTCTAAGACACGGAGATTGTGGGATGAGAACTCAACTAGATTGATGGTGGTCGACCTACCCGTAAGGAAACCATGCTGGTTAGGTGAGATGATGGACTTGCAGCGGAAAGATAGCGGGTTGTAAAGGATGCTTTCGAACAATTTTGGAATGTGTGACGGTTTGGCGATGGATGGGGGGATGGGTGCGAACATACAGGGCAAAGTTACTGATTGCTTTCAACCCGGCGAAGGCCAGGGCGATCCTTCTCCCTGTTCAATCCAAGTTGGCATGCAGTCTCCACGTGACACCCCTGGATAGCTACTTTGGCACCCGCCAAGTAGTGAACTAATGCATGCAGCCACATCATGAGAAAGGTTGACGCAAGGCTAATAACCGGGCCCGTAAAAATGAATTATTATGCCAAATTTAACAAGCCTCGGATATGGACCAGATACACCACGTCGACCACGGAAACGAAAATGGCTAAACGATTTAAGAATTTTGACAGGGAACGTCCGCTCACTATACACAGCTCGAGCTGCACCGCAGCTAGCTGATGCCCTGTCCGAATATAAGACTGACATAACAGCATTAAAAGAAATAAGACGGACGGGGAGTGGTGTTATTCAAAGAAACGAGTATGACATTTATTATAGCTATCATGCAAAACACCACGTCCTCGGGGTAGGGTTTCTAGTCAGCCAAAAATTGAAGCCTACCATCATCGGCTTTAATGCAATAAATGAAAGGCTACACTCTTCGCGTGCGATGCAAGTATAAGAACATAAGCCTAATAAACGTTTACGGACCTACATAGGAGTCCCCTGACGACGAAAAAAAATAATACTACGAAAACGTAGAACGGGCCCTCAATGCCTGCCCAAGATACGATGTGAAAATCGTTCTTGATGATTTGAATGCCCAAATGGGTCGGGAGCCGGTTATAAGGCACTACACAGGTTCCCATAGTTTGCATGGGAACACTAATGACAATGGACTACGAGTCATCGAACTGGCAGCATCAAAAAACTTGGTCGTTGCGGGTACCAGGTTTCCCCGTAAAGATATCCACAAAGTCACCTGGGTATCACCTGATGGAGCTGTAGCGATTCTAACAGATACACACACAATTCACAAGCAAAAATAGTGAAGAACACCGAACGAAAAATCGAATAAGAAAAATACATCAGAACCGTATACCAAGCGATAAATAAAAATAATTCACACCAGTGGAATATAGTCGAGTTTGGAAATCAAATTCTAAACACGGTCAGTAGCCTGATGTGTAACGCTTAGGTAAAATTTTTTTCGTGATTCGAGCTGTCATAGCGTCAGTTCGAATCACACGATCTTCTTCACTATTATTTCAAACGCTATAGAGCCACTCGCAACCAAATTGACCACGTGTTGATAGATCGCCGCCACTGATGACGATACGAACGTACCGAGGTGCCAACGTCGACTCGGATCACTATCTTGTTGGTACAGGTTTCCGAGCGCGGATTGCCTTACGGAGACGTATTGCATCCGCGGATCAGTTTCGAATCAACACTGTTGCCTTACGCAACGAGAATACCAGTAACACTTTTGGTCATGCGTTAAGACTCGCCCTCGAAGAGCTCGACGGAGGGGGAGTAAGTCCTGGGGCCAGAATGCCGGGCGTAGAAGAGAAATGGACACGCCTTAAGAATACTGTCATTAGTACTGCCAACTCCATCTCAGGCAGTAGTCGTAGAGATCGGAACGACTGGTTTGATAATGAGTGCAAACTAGCGACTGAACGTAAGAATGCTGCATATCGGGCAATGCAGTAGTCTCATAGGACGCGGATACGCGAGGAGAAATACAAAGAGCTCAGAAGATCTGAAAACAGCCTTCACAGACAAAAGAAAGTTGCCTGGGAAAAAAACGTTGTCTGTGAAATAGAGAAAAGTAGAGAGCGAGGTCCTCACCAGGCGCGAAGGTCTACCAAATAATCCGCAGTATGACGCGGTACACACCACGCTGCACTTACTGCAAGGATAAAGAGGGTAATATGATCACCGATCCTGAAAGCATTCTGGAGCGACAGGAAGTTCACTTCAATGAATTGCTAAATGATCAGCTCACAGAAGAATTGGAGGCTCTACCAATGCAAGATCAAGACCAAATGTTGCCGCCACCAAGCATTGACGAAACATTAAAAGCCATTAGACAGCTCAAATCAAATAAAGCCCCTGGAGCTGATGGCATACAAGCTGAGCTGATCAAAAAGGAGGGACAGCGTTACACCACGCAATTCATGAGATCGTGGTGCACGTATGAGAGCAAGAGGAGATGCCGGAAGATTGACGTCGTGGAATAATTTGCCCCATACATAAGAAGGGAGATATCACACTGTGTAGCAACTATACGGATATAACATTGCTGAGAACCGCCTATAAGATACTCTCCACTATACTACAAGATCGGGTGGCCCCATACGCTAAAGCCATCATTGGTCAATATTAGTGAGGCTTCATCACATGCAAATCAGCGATTGATCAGATATTCACCCTCAGGCAGTCGATGGAAAAATATCAGTAATTTAAGATTCCATTATATCATCTATTTATAGACTCTAAGACCGCCTACGAGAACATAGCCAGGGTAGAACTATATAATGCCGTGAGAGAGTTCGGCATTCCAAATAAATTGATACGACTTTGTAGGTTGACCATGACCAAGGTAACTAGTCAAGTAAAAATAGCGGGATTGCTGTCCAATCCAATAAACACCTTTAATGGACTCCGACAAGAGGACGGTCTGGCCTGCCTCCTCTTCAACCTGGCGTTGGAGAAAGCAATACGTGACTCTGGCGCTACAAAAAGAGGGACTATCGTCCCCAAGTCGAGCCAGATACTTGCCTACGCAGATGACATCGACATCATCGGTAGAACCGGATCGGCTGTACAGGAATCCTTCGCCCAGATCGAGCAGGTGGCACAAAAACTGGGACTGCACATTAATGAAGGAAAAACTAAGTACATGGTGGCAACTTCTGCGAAAAGAAGACCTAACGTTGGTCAAACTATCAGGGTAGTGGAGCACGAATTTGATGTAGTGCAATCCTTTAACTATCTTGGGTCAATAGTATCAGCCGATAACAATATGGAAGAAAAAATACGCGAACGGCTGATTAAATCCGACAAAGCCTACTATGGTCTATCAAGGCTATTTAAATCCCGAAATTTATCCAGAACATCCAAGCTACTATTGTACAAGACCATGGTCTTACCAGTCATGTTTGGATCCGAGACCTGGTGATGCTAAAAGTTGAGAGATGAAAGGGCCAATGGAGAATTCGGGGAGGTCTTTGAAGTAAGACGGGTTCGACTCGAAGGAGTTGTCCGTGAAGGACATTTTAACGAACGAAGCGGAAAGATTGGCAACAGTTTGAGGGTCGGTTGAAGTAATCGTGTAATAGGAAAGGGAGTTGGCATATACGTCAGACTTACGTTGGTAATTAATAAAGGGGAAAAAGATGTGCAATCATTGATCAGGTTGTTTTGTGTTTTTGTGAGATAGTTGTAGTAGAGGGAGTTGTAAAGCTCGGTATATTTACAAAAGGAACCCAGGTAGTTGGAGTAGTCTAAAGAGGAACGCGATCTTAAGAAAATGTTTCACACATTATTCCTTTTGTTCCGAAGAGTGCGGAGTTTGCGGTGGTTAGAGATGTATATGGTTTGATCAGCTGATAACGTTCATTGGAGATGCGGGAGGTTAAAATCGCCAATAATAACAATATCGTCAAGGAAAGTACTTAGCTCGGTTAGGGCATCAACTACAGCTATTGCGGATTCGTAGGGCACGGTCGGCTGTGAAGGGGGTATGTGGTAGTGAGGAAGTATGTGCGCCAAGACACGGGCACCTGGTTCACTTCCTTCCCACGTTTCTATTTCCCGCACCTATAAAATCGTCTGTGTCACCGCGTCCTTTTGGAACCGAATAAAATTAACTGTTTCTAGAATCGTAGAAAAGTGTGTGTCTACAAATACCGCTTTTCCTTGTCTCTCCACCTCGTGCTGACAATGTTAATACAAGCGAAAGGGAACAATGAGCGCAAATGCGTCGTCTACGAACAACGGACTATGACGATACACCACTGACGAAGGGAAGAAGGAATAAAACACGCCGGCTTATCGAATATAGGTTTTCTTTTATTTTTTGTTGGTTACACTTCATTTGTTTTTCTTATGGTACACTAAGTTTCTCTTGTTTCTGTTTTCCGCGCGGAACGATTCAGCGGGAATGCATTCACGACTGGATTCACTTACAAAAGCGTTCTGTGAACTATATTTACATTATTGATTAATTTAGGTGTACTGTATACTTAAATCTAATCGATAAATCGCGAAATCGCCCACGCGGGGCGTGACCGTCCCCAGCGGTTGATGAACTTCGACTTTGTAACAACTCGGATGGGTACCGACTATATGGGTGAACCGATTCTAGCGCGTGTGCACGTAGCGGTGGTTTTATCTCGACTGATTAGTTAAAGGCAAGAAAAAGTTGATCGCGTCGTGGCAGTGGAGTCATAGCTAAATAATCTCACTGCCACTTACTAGGAACTTGAAAGGGATTGCTATGCTTGCATAGGGGATTCAGTTCCAGCGAATCCTCGCCGTATAAGCTGAGTTGGATTCGTTGGCTGTGTATACTGGGAAATTGGTTTTGGCGGCATAGCCAAGTATGTTCAAGGGTCTTGAGTGTTATGATCGTTTCGTGGAAAATTAGCTGTCTCTTGGTTGAAAGCGAGAAGTATAGTTTAAGGAAGAAATGAACCGAAATGGTTTTCAGGGGAAATTGGAATTGCTTGGGTGCAAGCAAGGAATATCATTATAGTATAGTTGGTGGTGATGGTTTATGTTCCGTTGTAGGTTTGAATATGCGTTTTATTACGGCATATGACTTTCGGGGAAATTAAGATTGCTTGGTTACAAGGAAGGAATATAACTTAAGTAAAGAATTGACCGAAGCAATTTTGGGAAAATGTATGTCATCATCATCATCGGCCTTATTTAGCAAGTCCTGAGGCTTGTTAAATTTTCCATAATGATTTTTTTTTCCGGGCAAGGTCATTAGTCTTGCGCAGAAAAAGGATGTGGGGTGATGTAATTAAGGGAGATGATTAATATTCCGTTGTAAGTTGGAATATGCATTTATTTCAGCTTGGGAAATGGGTTCTTGGTATTTGGGGGATGTATGCAATTGCGGATTGGGGACGGATGCTGTTGTATATTGGGATGGGTGCGCTTGCAGATTTAGCATGATTGCCAATGTGTCTATTGCAGGTTTTGAATGGGGAGTTGGATTGAGGTGACGCGCTGTTAGCAGCAAGGTTGGTTGGCATTGTGGGTTGGTTCTCTATGTGGTATAGAGAACCCCCACAGGTATATAGAAACAAATGATGTATAAAGAATTTGGATTTTTATTGCGACATAATCAAGATTAGGCGAGTTTATTTTGGATGCCGAGAAACTCCGGACATAGTCGATGGACATCGTCATCACGAACAACGTTAAAGGAGGAAGTGAATAGTTCTTGACTATTAATACTGGGGATAAGGTTGGTTTCGGTCAGAGCGTATATACCAAAGAGGAAAATATGTATATTTTGCAGAACCGATTGCGTCTTAGAGCGGAGATCTCTACCATTCTGACAGTAGATGGTTGGGTGAGAGTATTTAGGGTCTTGGGGGGGTGTGGGAAGAGCGACTGTTAGAATCGAAAAGATTTGTCATTGTTGGTAGAAATCGTTTTCTTGATTAGGGTCGAAAAAAATTGTGATTGTTGGAAGAAGTCGTTTTCTTGTGAATATTTGACGAGAAGCCGGGAGATATTTTAACACTTTTTTGGGAGCAGATTGAAATGTTCGTGGTATTTAATAAACAGCATGCAAAGGGTTGGAAAGTTGGCAGGTAAACCTTCCTGTTGAATAGAAACCATGATGCTGGTTTTCGTTTTACTTCCATAGCAAACTGAATCGGATTTCTCATGTAGGTAAGAGAGGTAGAGGCGGACATTTTCGTAGATCAAATTGTTTTTAAGTTTAGACAGGGCGTAACGACATTTAAATGAATTGATGGTTTGCTGTGTGAGTAATAGGGGATCAAAACTTGGTCTGGGCGAAAATAATAATAGGAACATTAGATTTAACAAAATGATAATTCGATTTAACGATTCCGGAGACGCTACAATCATGAGTTGTACGCAATCTACCTTGAAGCTAATGTTGTAAGAAAAATCAAGCTCGGTGGACTCCGGTGGGCGGGACACCTAGCTCGAATGAGCGAAGAGGAGCCTGCCCGGAAAGACCTTTGTAGCAGGATGTATGGAAGGAGACAGCGCGGCAGACCTTGTCTGCGATGGAGGGATGGTGTCGACCAGGACGCCCAGAGCCTGGGAGTGCCAAACTGGATGACATCGGCTCGAAATCGGGCCCGGTGGAGAGATTTGTTAAATAAGGCCAAGACCGGATTCCGGTTGTAGTGCCGATGATGATGATGATGGTTTGCTGTGTGAGTAATAGGGGATCAAAACTTGGTCTGGGCCCTAAATAATAATAGGAACATTCGATTTAACAAAATGATAATTAGATTTAACAAAATACTTCGTCGTTCGTCTAACATATATTATCGTAATCTTCAACGTTATTTGCACTCTCTGTGTCTCCGATGTTACTTATTTCGTCGTCTTCTGAATAACTATATATTATATATAGGAGCAATGCAGAAGCTCGCTTCGAATTATTATTTCTCTGCCATCACTTTCATCGCCACTTTCACTTCCTGAATAAGTGTCAAGACAATGAGCTAAATCGTCCCTCGGTAAAGTGTTAAATACAACTGCCATAGTAGTTTCGTGTTATGCGGCCGGGGTATTATACCATTTACCCGAATACTATTAACTCTAATACTTCTACCTCTTATATGGTGAACTCGCATACCGTTAACGTTTATACTGCAAATTCATATACTGTGAACGCGTACATTGCAAACGTTTATACCCTAAACTCGTATACCCTAAATTCTTGTACCACAAACTTTCATAATTCAAACTCTTATACTGAAAACGATTATACTGTAAGCTCTTATTTTGTAAACTTGTATACTGCAAATTTTGATACCACTCTTACGTTCCAGACTCTTATATCGTAGACGGTTATACCGCAAACGTTTATACTGCACACTCTTATACTACAAATGTTTATTCTTAACACTCTTCGACTGCAATGTCATACACTATAAGCTCATACACCAAAAACTCTTATACTGCGCAGCTTGTGTATACTGTATACTATACAGTATGATTCTCTTACAGGTATAACGCTTACACGGTTACCTAGTATAGTTCTAATTGTTATAATATTTACTATTATAGAATTTATGTTCTACTGTCGTGCTGTTACACTACTTCGATGTTAGGTTATATAATGATACACTATTTTACTGATATACGTTCATGCCACTATACTAATATTCCTCGACATCTGACTGACTTTACTTCGGTCGATCGAGCCGGTTCGAACAACTCATTTTCATTAATTTTTAACACTTTCACGAATTGCACCGTTTCCCAACGAAGGTTTTCATATATATACTCCTATACACTTCTCTCATGAAAGGCAAGCAGTGTGTCAGCTACTAAATACAGAACCTTGTGAAATTGGTTTGGAACAGTTGCACTTTTTTTTTTTTTTTTACATTTCTGTATTTATTGACCATAAATGATTTGTTACAATAAGTAATACAGATAACTTATTATTATCTTAGCTTTAATCGTTTACACATACTTGCTAGTACATTTTTCAAACATTATTATAAAGTTATATATTTCATGGGTGGACAAGATAAGAGTAGGTGGGGCTTCCTGGAAAAGGTCAGAAAACCAGGATATAATTATTTACTTAACCTATAACTAATTTGCTTAACTTAACTTAACTTAGCTTAGCCTAGCTTATCTAATTATTAAATCTATTATTATTACAATAAGTTAGAATAGGGTGGGGCGGGAGGTATAGTGGTTGATGGATGGAATTTGGGTTAGGGTGGGTACTATGAGTCGGGGATATGGGTTGGGGGAACACTTTCCGATTGGTCGTTGAAACGCAAGATATTAGAGAAGGGTTGTATATTACAATATTTAAACTGGTGAGGTGAGAGTTCAGTATTGTGGTATACGATCTCATTGGAGTTGTTGACCAACCTGCCAGAGGTGAAGAGGGTGGAACAGTTGCACAGTTTTAAAGTATTTTATGAAATACTTTACCATGGAAAAAAGAATTGGCCGTGTACACTTGGGGTGGTTCACATTTATTTAGGATAAAATGCTGGTGTGGAACATTAAAGTGATTGTTTGTCAATTCATTTAAGGAGTAAATAGAGATTTTGAGTGATTCCACCAATGAAAAGATTGCCCCAGTGGCTTTCTATATTATAAAAATATTTTCTTCGGGCAACAAAAAACTACGCCAAAATCACGCCTAAACCTTTTTTCTTTATTGTTAATTTCTCTAGTCATTGATTTGCAAATCCACCACCATGTATTGAAGACAATTAACTTATGAGGCAGAAAAAACGGGTATAGGGTGGTGCCATTCAGGTTCTATTGCAAACTCGGTAGCTATGGAGAAATACCTTATGATTTTCCACTGGTTTGATGACACGATACAGGTACGTTCAAATACATCCACCGTGGAATTTATTTTCAGAAAAACATTTATTTATTTTGTGAATTTGGAACTTGTGTAAGTATTAAAACCAAAAAAAAATTTTGAAATAGAGATCACGCAATTTTTTCTAAACTTTTTATAACAGGTAGATAGATCCCAGGAGTATTTTATATCTGTTTAATCTCAGTCATTAAAATCCAACTATCTAGGTTTAAACTTTAAACACGGTTTTTCGACATTTGAGACACGATTCTCGTCGTCGTGAGTTGAATAGTATGTCTTCATTAATTTTTTCCATTTTTATTTGTCATCAATACGAGGGTTGCCTCTTATGTTTCGGGATTTGGCAACCCTAGTGTTGCAATCCGGCAATTGACAGCTCTATCGTAAAGTTGGACATTTTTGAGGTTATACGCACTCAGAACGTTTTGACATACGAGCGCTATTTGTGTTGTTTATTGTAACTTAAAAGATTCATCTCGGCCCAAAAATGGAATTAAATCGTCAACATTTTCGTGCGATTATTTTTTACAACTTTTGGCGTGGATTAACTCAGCAACAGTGCATGGATGAACTTAATTCAATTTTTGGCGATGAAGCTTCATAAAGGACAGTATTTATCGATGGTATGGTGAATTCAATCGTGGTCGTAGTTCACTCCAAGATGAATTTCGTGAAGGTCGTCCAAAATCAGATGTTGTTTCGAAAACCATTGATGCTGTGCGCGAACTGATATTGGAAGATCGTCATGTGACCTATCGTGAGATTGAGACAACCTTAGGCGTTAGTGGGACCAGCATACACTCAATATTGCATAAACATTTGACTGTCAAAAAAATTTGTTCGCGTTGGATCCCACACAATTTGTCAATCGCCCAAAAAAAGGCTCGTGTCAATTGGTCGAAAGAAGTGCTCAAAAAATACGGTCGCGGTGCTTCGAAACACGTCTATGACATCGTGACAGGTGATGAATCGTGGATTTACGCGTATGAGCCCGAAAGTAAACAGCAGTCGACTGTCTGGGTGTTGCAAGATGAGCCAAATCCAACAAAAGTTGTTCGCGCACGAAGCACTTCCAAGCAAATGGTCGCCTGTTTTTTCGGAAAAACTGGACATGTCGCAACCGTACCACTAGAACAACGCAGAACAGTCAATTCTGAGTGGTACACAACCATTTGTTTGCCAAGTGTCTTCCAAGAAATGAGGAAAACCAACCGCCGAAGACGGATCACTCTTCACCACGACAATGCGAGCTCTCACACATCGGCTGCGACAACAGCATTTTTGAGCACCCAAAACATCGATTTGATGGGTCATCCGCCGTATAGTCCTGACTTGGCACCGAATGACGTCTTTTTATTCCTGTACGTTAAAAACAAACTGAGAGGTCAACGTTTTTCGACACCTAGAGAAGCGGTTGCTGCATTCAGAATGCATGTGTTGGAGATACCTCAATCAGAGTGGCAAAAGTGCTTCGACAATTGCTTCAAACGCATGCAAAAGTGTATAGATCTTCATGGGGAATATTTTGAAAAACAATAAAGTGTTTATCAATGATCAATATTTGTTTTTGTTCTCTAATCCCGAAATATAAAAGGCAACCCTCGTATGCCTGTTTTTTTTTTCCATTTGCTGTTTATCGTTTCTTTGGATCATGAACTCCATAAAGAACCGAACTTCACTTGTGATTTCTGGTAATGTTCATAGAAAGATATTCCCGCTGGTTTTAAGTAAGTATTTATTAATTGACAAGGGTGCCAAATATATTTTCGTATATCTCAGCGACATAGTTCGCGCAAACATGTAAATTCCTTTTGGTTCCGTGTAAGACATTTTTCTTGGAACAGGAATGAAAACCTCGCCACCATCGAGTTTTTCTTCCGGTAGTGTGTCGGAATTTTTTTTGGTTGGGTGCGGTATAAACCGAAGCCGAGGGAGGTTGAAAGGCGATTTTTCACTTGCGAGAACACTACGCCATGCGCGTTCAATCATTCCCATCGATAACGATATTACGACACTCACGCTGCAACCCCACTCACAAAAAATTAGTCGAGATTGGTGATGTTTGAAGGATGCAACAAAAGTGCTAAAAAAAGATGGTTGGGAAACGGATTGCCCCACACTGAACTACAATCACGTATATATTCGGTTTTAATATTGGATTAACACATACACACATGTTATCGGACGTAAACGAGTGGAAATGTACTTGTTTTCGTGAGGTTCTAAGGTAATGGAAATGTCCTTGTTTACGTGAGATTCTAATCCGACAACAGATTTTCAATTCAATTCAATTTTATTTGGTAGATAATTACATTTATGGTATATTTAACAACTAGTACTTAAGAGATTTAGGATAGCAATTCCTTTACAACTATAATCTTAAATCTATATAATGACAATCTATATAATGACAACCCGACAACAGATTGGACTGCGGAAACCGAAATGTAAAGTAAAGAAGAATCTACGTGCAAACTACATACAATTGGATTTTATTGGCAACTTAATAAAATATGAGAATATAGAGGAGGGGGTTGTTTATTTGCAAATAAATGAAATAAATGTTATATGAAACATTGACTAGAAAGAACTTTAAGTTTGACGTAATAAATATTAGTTTACTTATATTTATAAAGCACCCTTAAGTTTACGTCACCCCGCATCCAAGTAAAAATCGAGAAAACTGATAGAACCAAGTGCAAATATTAAGTAAATGTATTGTTGTATACAAAGCGAAATACAAACAATTTATTTCGATCGTACTTTTTTATTTTCCAACGTCACCACAGCTTCAAGAGTCGCCAAGCTTCTTAAATTGCTATACCGCATTCATATAGATGGAAACACAAGTGCCATGATAAATGACAGGACATTACAAGGACATCCTTTCATTTCAAACTAGTCCAATTCAACCAGAACACAAGAACGGAAAAAACCCAAAACACAAAAAGGACGAAAGAAAAAATGTAACGAAACGAACAAGATGTGAATTGATTGTTTTGTGTCAAAGATTTCCGTTTGTTTGTCCTGCATTCCTTCGATACCTTTCTACTCCCTTTTCAACAGTCATGTCTTTGCAATCCTTTTCCATCGGCTTGGTCTCACAGTCATCCGCAATCAACACGACGAGAGGCACCAAAGTAACAAATGGGAAAAATACAGCAACGACATTGTAATGAAAATGGCTTAGATGGATATCAATAACATTACAAACAAACGATCCATCTAGCAGCGGGTCTCCCCCAATGAAAAATGGAATCACTTGCCGGTTGGCACGCGAGTCAGCTAACTGGCGACCCAGAGTATTTGAAGTAACACAGCGAGGGGGGTGTGCAAGTCAGTCGTTATTTTGAAAAAGGACATAGATATTAGGTTTTCTGGGGGAATGGGAGAGATTAGTCCTTTTACGTGGTACGCTTAACAATAGATTGCCACAATATAAATTAGAAACGATTTGTTTATTTGAGGGCAGAATATTTATACTCATTTGTTGGCGTTTTAACACACCATGGCTTTGGATGAAGGATTAAAACTTATTCATTTCTTCGCCGATGTTTTCTTTTTTTGTTACTATCAAACAACTCGTGGCGTAGACAATGACTGACTATGACAGATGTAAATATTCTATCGTAATAAATTGAATAACAGGATCAATCTTAGCACGAATCCTAGGGAAGACATAATTAGCTTTCCGTGATTATAACCTGTAATATTCCTCACGCCGAAGGACAAAGTATCACCTAAAAGTTATATCATTTAAGAGAAGGTGTATAAGTATATTGGACTTTTAACACAGTCTACGTTAGCATTGTTTGAAACTAATCCGTACATCTTGTCACGGTTTTTGAGCAATAAATCTTAAAATACTGCCCAAACAATTAAATGACACATAATCGATTTGAAGCTGCAAATTAAATTAGCTCAACAAACTTACCGCGTGTACTCTGCGACATGTAAATCTTTACGCGTTTTCTGTGTAAGTTCTCGACTTCTATATTTCGTTCATGTGATATCGGAAACTTCTCCTTTTTTATCGGAAGACGCGGGAGGCGATAAGAAGAAAAGCGAACAACGAGAAAGCACATAATTGATGTAAAAAGTAGAAAATAACTCGTTATCACTGGTGGGGGCGGGTGACCCAATGGGGCAAATACACCTATGTATGTTGGCACAAGTTATTGAAAATAGCCGCGCCGCTATAAAGCAGCAATTCAAACACAGGAAGAAAGAAAAACCTAGAAAGGGAACGACAACAGATATCACTCGTTCCTACAAGAAGCTTCTGCTGATGATATGCACGGTGTTCAATAAAAATACTATTATCATTGCAGGTGAATATGTTATAGATTAGCGTCATCTTGGAATATGCACTTGTGGCGGTTCTACGAACCACACAAACCACGATAGGTCGAGATGTCGTCGTTTCACCAAGGAATATACTCACCTATAGCCAAACTACACGTGCCCACAGACACGTGTCCTCAAATGTCCTTCTTTCCACCTGAAAAAAGGTAACATTCATCCTGGCGTCAACAACCCCACGTACCCACAGATACGTGGGCCACAAGTCCCGAACAATTTGCGCGACCTGGGTGTCCTATGCGACAAGGAACTCAAATATACCGCACATATTGATGACATAATCCTTAAGGCCAACGCCGCCCTTGGCTTTGTCAAACGTTGGTCGGAGGAATTCCTAAACCTCTACGTCACCCGATCACTCTACGTAACCTTTGTCCACCCACTACTCGAATATGCTAGTCAGGTCTGGTCTCCGTATCAATAGTCTCACATTCGCAGGATCGAGCGTTCAACGTCGTTTCTCGCGCTTTGCCCTCTGTGGACTAAACTGTGAAAATCCGCTTACTCTACCACCATACACAAGCCGGCTCCCTTCAATCAATTTTAACACACTTGATGAGCGCAGTATCCATGCCGACATCATCCATCGCCTTCTGTCAGGCTCAATCAATTACCCAAGCCTGCTCTCCACTATAACATTTCACACAAGCCCCCGTAACGTACGTAACCCTCGACTTCTTTACTTGCCCGCTCATCACACTGCTTATCGGGCTAACAAACCCATCTCGCGTATGCTACGACGGGCCAACTCTTTTCCCACCTCCTTCCATTTCAACCTCTCCACTCCCGCTGTCAAACGACGTTTCAGAAGATATCCGTCCAAACCCCGCCCCCTCCTTCCAATAACCCCTCTACCCCGCAACCCTACCTCTCCTCTCCCTCTCTCAAACTAGTTCTCCCTACACCTTTCCAGCCCCATCCTCGATTTCAACCTGTCCCCTCTAGCTCACTAACTCCGCCCTCCCACCAGTCCGTACACATGCTGTTCGCTGTCGCTGTCTCTGAAATGCCGCATTTGCCACCCCCGCATACACTCGCTCTTCCCTAGCCTCCTACCTCCGCCATTGCCCAGTCCTCTTCATCTTCCTGGTTTTTTCTCCTTTTTTTTTGTTTTTTAATTATGTCTGAATTACTACTTTAGATTTAAGGTTAGTCTGTAAAGTATTATATTAATTTAATTTAAGGTTGGATTGAGCTTCATAAATGAGGGTTCTGCCCTCACTAAACTTAACCACAATCCCTATATTCCCCAATTCACATTACATATTTAACTTATTATAACATTAACTACGTTAAGCTAGATTAAGTTAGATGAAGTTAAGTTAAGTATTAGACTAGATTAAATTAAATAATAAAAATCCTGGTTTTCTAACCTTTTCCAGAAAGACTACCAATATTAAAATTTTTGCCTAGATCTTAGCCCTCCCTAATGATCAAACTGACATAACCCCCGTTTTTGCAATGCCAAACTCAGGGGCGGGAGTTGCGGATCAATCATGCATACACCTCTACATACATAATGCAAGTTCTCTCCTCTTCGACGACATGGTTCGACGCTTCTTGTTATACGTGTGCACGGATATATGTCTTGAAGGGCACGACAAATTTCTTGGTGGCATTGACGTTTACTAATTCGCCTTTCCAGTTTGCATGGTGGTATGTATGGTATAACTATCCACAAGGCACATGGGTGGTACTTCTCCTTCCATGCAGGTGCATGATTTACTACACCGTACTTGTAATAGTGTTACAAAACATCACCGAGTTAATCACCGTTCTTGAGAGCATGCTGGTAGTGAAGGTTGTATTCAGGCTCTATCTGGTGGTCAGAGGTTTTCTAACCTGAAGCTAGGTTCTTAACATATATTCATTATTATTTAAATCCTTAAATTGAATCATTGATGAGATCCATCATTAGTTATATGGAAATGACACGGTCGATTAAGAAGCTTGTAACTTGATGCAAAAAATATTCAGTATACTGTATTCCATGTACTTCTGATTAAGCCTTAAGAGGATTAAATTATGTTTCCGTACTCAGTAGATCTGGGGAGTACATAGTTATAGTCATCTGCAACATGGTGTTACTATTTCTGGTCAACTCCAGTTCTTCTAACATATCGTTATCGTATTAAAAACTACTTGGCTAGATATTCCAGCATTCTTATGCTCATCAGCAGTCACGCAATATATCAATATCATGATGTATCTAGAGTGCGTCAATAATTGTCGGACTGCACTTCCGTTGAACGACATGTCAATTACCTGGCCGATTAAATACTTATCTCGGAGTACGACTAAGCACTTCTTGTAAAAATTTTATTAGAGCCATTGGTCGGTATCTGGCTATCTCCAGCTGAATTACTCAGAGCCGGTCAGAAGCATATTATCTGAACGGCAGCCCACACGAGAATTGCCGTCAACAGCAAGGACTACAGTAAGTCAGCGGTTCATGAAGTTAATGGAAACACGCAAGGCAACTCCAAGACGTGGTAATGCTGTTAAAGCGCTGATTGTACACGTTTTTGCCGCAACATGTCCACTTTCCTGCACGAGTTCGCGTGAGAGCGCAATGGGAATGAAAGAAGCAGTCGACACGTAGGCAAACTTACTAAATAGGTTCTCTCACTATGTTGTCCGATGGCCTTCGAATAAAACAAGGATGTGTCAACTATAATTAGTTATTTCATTATGTATCTATGAATGAGTATTCAACTGGAATGACCACAGTGAGTATGGGAGGTAAATCACGTGAGAGCGATTATTTGACATTACACGATAATGTTAATAGAATTAACCTCACTTACAAACTATGTTGAAAAATATGTGAATTAAAAGTTGAATGGAAGCAATGTAATTACAAGGTGTAGGAAATATTTTTATTTACATTTGACCATACCGCGTAGCAATTTGATGGGTTTGACGAGCTCGCCCATGAGTAAGGCTTTAACGTCTATTCGCAGCTAAACCACCATGTCGTAAAACTACTGACTATTGAGGAATATAATAGGAAGAATAGGTTGCAGCACCCGATGAGCTAGTAAACTAACACCCTATTAAACTATAAACTCCGTGAAATGGTCGGGAGTTATCCTTGGACATCTTTCAGGGGTTGGCTGATGATCCGGTTGAAAAAGTTGCAGTTGATAAATCGATCCTATGTTAACTCTGATCTCCAATGATGTCCATCACATCACGCTATATGTTCCATAATATCGTTGAGAGAAATTATGTTTCGGGCACTGATGTTGGGGGCGGACTAAAGTCGAGAAAATGACATGATGGTATTTTTACTTGCTGTGATGTGTTGTGTTGGGTGGACTGTATTTTTACTCAAAGGGTGTAGTTGCAAGCGGCGAACGGTAAATTATGACCACTTGGAATTACTTAATGCACTTGGAGACTGTCTTCATCGTCATAATTCACACCTTTTCCCAGATTAAAAACCTAACGGTAGCTTAACCCAGAACGCATTTTAAATTAAGATCACGGTTAATGCGTTTCCGTGTTGTGCATAATATATACATATATATATATATATATATATATATATATATATATATATATATATGTATATAAATATTTGTTTTTGATAGAAGGCTTATCCACTGACGCCCACAGCCTTTAAAACCTAAAATATTCCACGAAAATCTCCGCATGACCGCATAAAGTGTTGACCAATCTAATAGCATTTGGGCACTACGTCCACTCGAACATATTACATCTTCAACGCAGTAGAATTCACCTTAATAAATGTTTGCGTCTCTAAATTGACAGCCGATTTTTCTCCGTCAACGGCCCTGTGGCGGTTCTTTAAGGCATTCCCAAAGAACCACCCATCCTCTTTAATTTAACCACTTTCCTCTTCCCATACAAAGCCATGGTACTTACCTGCAATTTTGGCAGCATTTTCCATACCTAAAAGGAAACCTACCCGACGGCATACATACATTCTGAACTTTCCTGGTTCATACTCCATGAACCAGTTCATCTCCTATCGGCTCAGCTTGTCTTCAATTACCGCTAAACAAACGCTGGCCAGCATATTGCGGACACAGCTGCAATCGATATACCTACTTAATCGTATATCTTATCCTACCCTAAGGCCCCCGCTAGTGCGACCAATTCTCTAACCATTACCCAGCCATGCATTTGATTTGACCATGAACGTGATCGTTTATTTACTCACGTTCATGTCCCATGAAGACCCATCATCCAACCCGAACAAACAATCCATAGCCACCGTCGTCGAGTTTTCTGTAGACTTAACGTCCAGGACCAATTTCCCCATTCTGCTTCAGAGCCATTTGGCTAAAGTAAACAGATTCCCAATCTCTGGTCGAGCTGTTGACGCCAGTAGATATTGCCTACATCGGTATTTTCCCCGCAATCGTAAGTAAATACAATGACGACCCCTTGTCACATAGGCAAATCATGCACATTATGCGTGCCACCATTTGACCTGTGAAATAGCGTTTTTGTTTACTTTGAAACAAAAATCTATTTCGTTCCCTGGCATACATCATCAACGATGTATGGGTACATCGCTGCAGCCCCTGATGATAGTGCATTTGTGTAATCAGGTGTCCGTCGATCATCGTTTTCATCGCAGGGCATCGAACCTGCCCTACACAGCAACGGGAAATTCACACATATACCCTTTTTACGCGATCACCATTGGCTACAGTCAAGTGGATCCGTTTTGCTCCTCCTCTATCGATGCAATTCACGGCCATTGAATCTGATGGATATGAGTTGCATCGGAGAGTCCAATTTCAACCATTAAATCGCGCACACGCCTCACCGTGGAGGCGTTCAAAGAAAGAGGTCATAAAGTGCCGAGTATAGGAATCAGAGTTCGCCAGTCGGTTCGGTGATCCATTATTGTATTACCTCATAATGTTTCCGAACCAGTGCATTGATTTAAAATAAATGTTGTCCACACCTATGTATGGTTGTAAAGATAAATGTTTCGGAACCAGTATTGACTTAAAATAAAGAAGTAAAAACTATACGACAAAAAATCGTCCAGCGCCTTTTACTTGCTGCATAATAGTGGGAAGAGTTATCTTCAGTATGTGTTGGGGAAGTTAGTGAATCCGTGTCCTGCAAGACACTAATTAAACCCCACAACCCCTCATAATTCCCCAACTTATTTTTGATCGCCGCCAGCCATGTGACCGAATACGGTAGAGATGATGTTTGATTTAGGGGAAATACTCGACTGTGTTATTTACAACCAATGATAAACTCTCTTCGCTGGAATTGTTATCTTCGGACGCAGCATAAATGAAATGACGCAGAGGCGGTGTGATTTTGTTTACCTTTCGATGGCAAAATAAGTCGTGGGTTGTATGCCACATTATAATATTATCTTATCCCTAATTATTGAGAAAATTTCCGTGAAGGAAAACACAGAAGTGGAACTTACGAAATTATAAAATTTGTTTAATACCTTCTCTATTGCGGATTTAAGACACTAGGCGATGCTGCATTTGGCCGACTGTGTTTACCCAGCATAAGACACTTAATTAAAATGTGTATATCGAAAGAACTCGCGGGAGACAACTATCTGGCACGTCAAAGAAAACTGCACTCGTCTTGTGCGTATGTCCGCTTAAAGGAACGAAATCTGACTCCCCGATGCAATCCACATCCCTCAGATGCAACGGTGGTGGATTACATCGGTGTAGGAGGAGCGAACCGGATCAACTTGGCGACGGCCGATGGCGATCGAAAAACGAGTTAAATGGGAGGATTTCCCATATGCCGTATAGGACAGGTACGAGCAAAACGGGCTGCAGGCATTGTAGTCATAAGTCGTCGATGATGCACGCCTGAGAACGAAATAGGCTTCCGCGTCCCAAGTAAACAGAAACGCTATTTCAATGGTTGTACGATGAGATGCACATCTTTCGTGTGTTTTGCCGATGTTACATTGGATCCTTATCGTGTTTACTCAGGCGTTCACAGTCATGCCGTTGTAGGCGATGCATTCTTCGGTGACGATAGGTCAACCGAAGATTTGGGGTTTGTTTGCATGACAGTGCTGGTACATGAGTACAATGGCGAGGAATTAGCCTTGCAGATGTGCAAGCGTACGTCTCGCCCAGGGTGGCCATGGACCAGCGGTTGGTAAATAGCATAAACACACTGAGGCTACTGTGTGTTTGTTTGGTTTACAGGCAGTAGCATCATAAGGCGTATCATGGGTATGATTGTCTAAACGTCAATCGTATTCATGCCCAAATCCCATGATCGGTTGATAGTAATAGGGAATTGGGCGCAACTGTTGGGAACCTAAAGGTATAAAAGCAATATTTAATTATGAACCGTAGGAAGAATATCGGCTGCAGCTGTGTCCACAATACGCTAGCCAACAGGTGTTTATCGATTATTGATGACGAGCTGAGCCGATAGAGGATATGAATTGGTTCATGTATTATGAATCCGAAACATTCAATGTTATGCATGCAGAAAAATACGATGATATTGTGGCGGTTCCGCCAAACCCCATTGTCTACTTACCGTAAAATCCCCATAACATTCAGCTAACTTCCTAACTTCACTAATCGCATTAGTACCTGAAAATGCTTCACGCATCATATATATCAAATCTATGATCTTAAAAAGTCCCTGTCAAAGGAAACTTATCTTTCATGCATTCTCTTCGCATACAATTTCCAGTAAGATTTCTTTCTTTACCTTATCAGGCAGAACCCCCATTATTACAACCCAATCTACATCAGTTTCTGCTAATGCAACAGCATTAGCACCTGTAAATGCTTCACGCATTATATAGATCAAATCTATAATCTTAAAGTCCCTGTAAAGAAAACTTACCTTTTCATGCATCTCTTCGCATACAATTTTCCGTCAGATTTCTTGCTTTACTTATCTGGAATTCCAAAACAATTCGGCACCTTTGGTACCAGACAAATTCCTGTAAACAAAATGATTCGGTTTGCATACAATGTAACCGTCATGACACGGACCATAAATATTGCGCCGTATATTTTCCCAGCCGCGCCATGTGTACAACAATGTTCCCTACATACACATTGGCTGGTGACTTACACCTAAGGGACCAAAGCAAATACGCATTCCGCGTCTCTTGACATCAATTAAATCCTACAGCATAAACAAATGCAAATAGGAATTCAATACCTATCCTTACTAGCGATGCCATAAACACCATTTCCCAGTAACCTAGCTAAATCCCATTAGCACATTTCCACATCGCATCGTCGTCTCTTTGTTTAGCTGCGACGCACATTTCCAACAAAGATCCCATTAGCATCCGACGAGTTCGGTTTTATTTGCTTTACCAAAATCGTATTGTGGGGGTTTCTCTATTCTACATGAGAAACAACCCACAATTCCAACCAACATTTCCACCTAATTTCGACCGCTTTTAGCGCGTCATACTTACCATTTTCCATTATATGTATTCCCCTGTAAAACATTTCAAACGGACGTATAGCTAAACTCATCATCCTTTGCAGATAATGCATAATTGAGTTTAGCTACATAAATGTCATACGGCAACTCCATTCTTGCTAACCATGAGTTTCCCATCGGAAATCTCATAATGTCGGTTAGCAACAACAAGTCTAAAAGAACGACGCTGTTGCATCATAGCAAAATAGCTGGGGTAATTTCAGCGTCTTAGAGTCTGGTTCTCACGCGAATTATTTCCCAAACATCAGCGGCGGCCTATCGACTTTCCCTCAGATCACCCATTCGCTTGGGATCAATGATCTCTCTTTGCAGGGGAGTAACATCAGCTAGGGTTCCCTCTCATTCGTATTTCTTTCCACGGTTCAATGCGCTTTAACTACACCATAGCCGTACCACTGGGTCAGCACGTCGTGTCAGTAGCTGCATCTGATACCAACACACACAACCAAAGCTACCCCGAGATCACAGCATATCATGTTTTCTGTTCTCTCATTCTTCGTGTCCGTCAATTACCCTATTAACAAAAGTTACTCATACTTTGACGGGCGTGAGGTTGAGAGAGCAGAGGCGTGGTCTCTTTTGGTTGTCCTGTGTGTAGAAAGAAATATGAATTTCAACCCTAATTCACACCAGTCGCTATTTGTATCTGAACCTGGTTGTATCTGCGGATGAGATAGTTCGTTTAGTTCACGGAACAAAAAGCCCAAGGAGTCGTTCGATAGAGTTGGTGTACAGGTAAAGTTTTTTTAGTTCCCGAAGCCTGTTTTGACGCTTCACCTATATTCGCGATTTGCGTACGACCGACCAGCTGAACAGTCTGGCGTTCCCGTCGCGTACTGCATTCCCTGCTTGACAGAAGTGAAATAGTAAATCATAGATATTCTGATTAATCCAGTGAGGCTGTGATTCATGTTGGCAAATACAATTAAGACCCAATTTTTAGCTGTGTAATTAAGTTCAATCGATATTGTGCCATTCACCACCATTTTGCTCGTGTTTTCACCAATAAATAAATAGAAATAAATTTAAATAAATAAAAACGTGTTTTTTTCATTTCTTTCTGCGGATCATCGTTGGGGGATTACAGTGAATCCTGTGCCATACGTTGGCATCATACTTTTACCCCCACAGTAACCCATGAATACACTTTATGCCCTTTCTTTATTCTAGGTTCGTTCTCATCCATGAAAGAACCATCCACGCATACCACCATGATCATGATTAGCGAGTGATCTCTGCACGAGATGATTATCGCTGAGTCTTATTCCATCCGTTGACCGCCACGGTCACGCGATCTTCCGCTCTCCGCCGGCTGCGGAGATGCGTAATATACCTCGGGGTCGTGTCGAAGTGTTTGCAACCTCCATGTTTTTTTTTTTTTTGGTTTCGGTAGGAAGGTGAAAACCTTCAAAAGATACCTCTAGACCGATCCAGGGGTATGCCGGGTTTTTACCGACTAAAACCGCCTCCCGTCAGGCTCCGTTGATCTCCGCGGAACTTTCTTTTAGATATTCCATCGCGGTGCCGGACGGAGATTACCTGTTACTCCGCTCGTCACATCGCAACTGCTGCATCATTTCACAGAGAATACCATTTGTTACGGCCCATGCCTATTTTGAACTAAGCATGTATTCTATTACTCCAGCCGGAGTAACTGTCCGTCTCGAGTGTCTCTCCAAAATCGTTCATTAGGTCTCGAATCTCACGCCCTCTGTGAGTACGTGTTCCGCATTTTCTATTTTGCCTTCACAATACAAGCAGTATGGGTGATTCACATGCTTATACTTGTGCAAGTATTGCCGGAAGCATCCATGTCCTGATATTACCTGAGTCAAGTAGTAATTCAGCTCGCCATGTTTTCTTTTCACCCATGTTTCTATATCCGGTATCATGGTGTGGGTCCATCTTCCTTTGGTGGAAGAATCCCACCTTCGTTGCTATTCTCTTAGGCTTGAGAGCTCTAATTGTGCCCGCATTCTCCGACAATTCTTTTGGGAGACCTTATGCAATGCAGCGTTTTCTTTAGATGCAATGTCAAGTGGTGTCCTCCCGGCCAAAACATTTATGGCATCTTCGGATACCGTTCGAAATGCACAGCATACCCTTAGTGACGCTAGTCTATGTGCTGAGTTCACTCCCCTCATGTATGACTTATACTGTGCTGCTCCTGCCCATATGTGAGCTGCTTACATTATAGTGGAGGTGTTGACACTGGTTATGAGTTTCCTTATGTGGGGCCGGGGTCCTCCAACATTGGGTAGCAGTCTCGCTAAAACTTTGCATACTCTTGTCGTTTTTTTACTCGTTTTCCTCAGGTGTTCCTTGAAGCTCAACCTGCTGTCGAGTATAACACCAAGATATTTAATATAGGGACTGGATCTGATAATTTGTCCTTCTATTTCCAAATCAAGGTGTTCAATTTTCTTGCGGCTGCTTATTAAAACTGCCTCCGTCTTATGTCCAGCTAGTTTCAGTCCGGTCATATCTAGCCAGCATTTAATGCTCTGGATTGCTTGGGAGCAAATATTCTCCAGGTCATCTAGATGTTCAGCGACGGCTACTATTGCCAAATCATCTGCGTACCCAATGATTCTAACCCCTTCTGGTACATTGACTCTGAGCACACCGTCATACATGATATTCCATAACAGCGGACCTAATACAGATTCCTGAGATACACCCGCTGTTATATTCCTGTGGTCCCTCATCTGTGTCATAGAGCAGTCTTCTATCCGAGCGATAGTTTGCTAATATACGCACCAAGTAGGGGGAGACTTGTAGATCGCCCAACGCTTCTAGAATCCGATTCCAATTCACCGAGTTAAACGCATTTTTAACATCAAGCGTCACCACCGCGCAATAATTTTTGCTACCACCTAGCCATCGTGCTCCAGCTACTGCATTGCGAGCGATGTCGCACACCACAGATAGTGCTTGTCCGGTTGATCTACCTTTCCGGAACCCATACTGCGACTCAGAGAGCCCCGATGTTCCCTCGGTGAATTCTTCCAGGCGAGTTGCAATTACTCGCTCAAGCAGTTTTCCTGTTGTGTCCAGCATGCACAACGGGCGATAAGACGACGTCTCTTCTGGATTCTTGACACATTTTGGTATAAGCACAAGCTGCTGTTTTTTCCATCGTTTAGGAAATTGTCCTGTTTGAAGGCAGGTTGTGAAGAGACTGCTGAAGACTTCCGGCTTTTTTGTTAGAGCAATCTTCACTACAGCGTTAGGGATACCATCCAGTCCCGGGGTCTTGTTTTTTTTTTGATAACCCCTGCAGCCAAGAGTACCTCTTCGGTGGTCACGGGAGGTATCTCTCCTTCAGTGATCCTCCACTGCTCTTGCACTCTCAATACCTCGTCACACTGCGGGAAGAGGACAGCAACGATTCTGCCATGTCACTTTTCCTTTTTTGCATTTGTCTACTGTTACTCTGTAGTCTTTTCATGACTATCCTGTAAGCGCTGCCCCATGGGTTGTTATTTAATTCATCCCTTAGGGAACAGAACGCGTCATATTTACTTTTGCGGATCACATTCCTCAACTCTTTCCGTTTGTTGACGAATTCCGCATGCAGCTGTGGGTAGGTGTTACGGTTTCTTGCTCTTTATTGCAAGCGTCTTAACCTGTTGCACTCCGATCGCACATTGGCGATTTCTGAGTTCCACCAATACACTGGTTTGATAGTCCCTGCTGGTTGTCTTTTTCGTGGCATAGAAGCATCGCATGTGGTAATTAGCCACTTCATGACCTTTGCAGCCTGCCTGTTCGCACCGGCCTCTGCGTCAAACTGTGCGATTTGGTCTTCCAGTATATAATCGAGCAGTTCCGCATCGAGGTCCTTCTCTTTCCACCCATTTTTTTGGACTTTCTTTGCCAATTTGCCAGTGATGAATCCCCTGTGCGGTAATATTTCGTACATCACGGCTTGGTGGTCACATATGGGTGTAGGTGTCCAAAACTCGCCACTCCATACTTCTTGCCAACATGGAGCTGGCAAATGTCATGTCGATTTTGGACCGGCCTCTCTCGTTTACGAAGGTGTCATCGATACCATCATTAAGTAACACCACATCTAGGACTTCGAAGGCTTCAAGTAGTGCCTGGCCTCTACTGTTGGTCCTTGTGCTTCCCCATTCTAGTGCCCAAGCGTTGAAATCTCCAGCAACTATAAGAGGGCTATAGCGTTTGAAATAATAGTGAAGAAGATCGTGTGATTCGAACTAGCGCTATGACAGTTTGAATCACGAAAAAAATTGAACCTAAGCGTTACCCATCAGGCTACTTACCGTGTTTTAGAATTTGATTTCTAAACTCGACTATACTCCACTGATGTGAATTATTCTTTTGTTATCGCTATGGTATACGGTTCTGATGTATTTTCGTGTTCGACTTTTTCGTTCGGTGCTCCTCACTATTTTGCCTGTGAATTGTGTGTGTATCTGTTAGAGTCGCCACAGGGCTCTTATCTCTAGCTTCTTGTGTTATTCTGTCCAAAAACCATTTGAAATATTCTATTTCCCACCTTGGCGGAGCGTAACAACAGTAGAAATGAATTCCTCTGATCTTAGCATAGGCAATTCCGTCCGGCCGCTGGACACTTCTGCATTCCATGGGGGAATTTCCAGTTGTCCAGATGGCCGCTGTTCCGCTGCTGTCTTCCTCCCATGTAACAATACCAGTACTAGGCATCCTGTACTGCTCATTGATGAACACCACGTCGGCACCGTATTCCTTAACCGTTTTGGGAAAGGAGATCTTTTGCGGCTCCACAATGGTTTAAGTTTAATTTAAATGCACTTAAACCTGTCCATTTTTATTGAGAAGATTGGACATCGCGTTTTTAAATGCTCGGCATTTGTAACTCCCTGTTGAGTGGTGGTTACCGCCTTTGTATCCTAATTCGTAAAGCATGCATTTGGGTTGTGCTTTACGACACATTGCTTTGTGGCCTTTTTCTACGCATTTCAAACAGTTTTCAGAACAATCTTCTTCGGATTTGCACGATTTCGCCACATGACCGTATTGCCAACATCTGAAACATCATGTGGGTGCGATGTGTTCTCGAAGTCTGCATCTCACCCAACCAACCCGTAGGAAACCTGTAGCCAGCAACGTGCTAGCCTTTTCTCTTGGTAAGCGGATCATGGCAGCCTGTGTGCCATCTGGTTTTCTTCTTAAGCTCTATACCGCTTCCTTTGGGATCGCGTTCAGCGCAGGGAACTCTATAGCTATCGCTGTCAGGATTTCCTCCAAAGTGGTCACCTCATCTAAATCACGACACTCAACCGTGATTTCCTGTGACACTGTTTTAACATTAGCATCTTCCTTTAGTACCTTTGCTTTCAGTGTCTCGGTGGTGGCCTCTGGACGGCGTTTCAGTTCTAGCAGCAATTCCCCTTTTACTGTCTTTCGAACTTTATTTACACTATTTCCGAGTTCACTTAGCTCGGGCTTGACCTTCATAAGCTTCAGTATATCCGCATATGTTTTTTCCCCGGTTTTGGATATTATTATAGCGTCCGGGCGTGGTCTCCTTCTTTTCATAATATTGGTCTTCCCAGTATCACCTTTTGAAGCCTCTTCAGCCTCCAACCTCAAATCGCTCTTCTTCCCCTCTGGGCAATTCTACTTGGGTGATTCAACATTGATCTGCCCCGGGGCCCTGCTTACGTCTGTGTGCGAGTTTTGGTTTGGCTGGATTTGTACGTTTCCACCGTTTGCTTCAGCCGGCGCAGATGGTTTCTTCAAGCGATTTTTCACTTCCTTATCGTAGAGGCTACCAATGACGTCGACCAACTCTCGCACGGCATTAGTAATATGCCTTTGTTTTTTATTTTTGATCGTCCTCGTTAATTCTGCGATCTGTTCTCCGACCTGCCCGAACACCAAACAACCATCATTACCACCATCACGATTCTGATCTGCGCTCGTCTCTATGTCGCCACCGCTTGTTGCCGCCATAAATTTTCAAAAGCCCTCCCTTGCCAACTGAGAAAATCCCCGCTGATGCGGAATAGAGTGGAGCAAAATTAAATATGCACAAAGCGAAAGGCGAACACTGCAAGATGTATGCACCTCTACAGTTTAGGGTTTTTAGCGACGAATGCCGAAAGTCCAATTGTCAATTGTCAATATACCAAACTTACCCGGTGATAATCAAGTAACACAGTTTTTTTTTTTTCAATTTTTTTTCACCTTGATTTTTCACTCACTTTTTTGTTTTTTCACGAATTTTCATTTTTTGGTTTTATTTTCTTTTCTGTTTTCACCCTCACTTTCACTTTATCGTTTATTATATTGTTTTATTTTTTTTTTTTTCTTTACCCATTTTCTCTTTTTTGTCGTACGTCACTTTCGATTGAAAAACAAACCCGTCCGCACTTCCGGCGAATATTATATTTGCGGCAGTCTTCGAAGATTGTGTTGTCTTTATTGACAACATAATGTAACTTTCACGCAGTGCTACCGTAAAATGTTAGTATCCAATAAGAAAATAAAACAACAATAAAGGAACCCTTAATAATAGAAGAAAAGTGTGTTTCATATTTTTACGTGTCCTGTGTTGGTGTTTGGCTTTCCCTCGCGTTGTACTGGTCGGAACATTTAGAGGAAGTTGTGGGGACGAGGTAGAACTCTCGCCCATGCTGGCATCGCGACCTAGTACCCCCACAATATGAATGCCAGGTTTGCTTTCAGGTGGAAGATGCTGCAGGGTAGCTTACGCTGCCCCTTGGCAGGTAAGTAGAAAGACTTGCCTGGTAAGTGGGAGACAGGTAAATGGGAACGGGTGGTTCTTTGGAAATGGGTTTAAAAACCCCCACGGTACCATTACTAACTTGGCTAAATTTACGTCCCACATACTTCCAGCCCTAGAATACTGCAAGGGACCGACGTTATCACAATCGATTTCAGTAAAGCCTTAAATAAAATCTAGCGCAAACTGGTTTAACCCCCCAGGGGGGATAATATATTGACCAAGTGGATAACTTATTGACTAAGTGGATCTCTTTATATCTGAGTTATTAGCCTTACACGATACGTTTCAGATCCGTTCTCTCAAAGTCTTTTCTCACCACCTCAGGCGTCCCTCCGGGCAATCGCTTAGGTCCCCTCCTATTTATAACAGCCACCACGACATCGATATGATTATCAAACATTCCTGTATCTCTCTGTACGCTAACGATACCACATTTTTCTAAACATTTTTTTTTTCACTCTATTCTTGCCTTCTCCAAATAGACCTGTGGCGGTTCCTTTGAACGCCACCAATAATCTTCCCGTTAACTAGGTAAAACCCCCATCTAGGACATACAAAATGAATAAAAAACAAGTATTGTGGCAGTTCCATTGAACGCCACTACTTACCTTACAGCTATGATTAAGAAATAGTCCCCTAAAATACATGAAAAGTGTGTACTTACCTTCCATAGTCGTACTTATAATATCAGTTTTACTTTGAAGCATTAATTCTAGCTGACATAAAATTTCATCAGCAACAAATGTTAATTTCCCCGAAAGCAGTTTGGTCGCACCATCCCGCAACCAACATGAACCGAACCCATACATTGCATATGTCTCGGTTCGATTTTCATCATCTGACACGCATCCTCCACACGTAAGCGCAATTTGGTTGCACTTTCTAGCAACCAACATTGCCCGTACAATATCCATGGGATATTCCCCTGCGCGCCAGCCGCACACATGCAGAAAGTGTTTATCTTCCCTTCGCATATCATGCTCACATCGATCGGTCACCCGACCGACCAATACATGAGGGCAGTAGAGTCCTCAAAATGGAAATTTACCATCGAGAATTCGACTACGTGGAGAACAGCAGCAGCAACATGTACACGGTCAGCGGTAATGCTTTACGCAGTCGTTGATCGTGTAAACATTTCAACCCCTTTGATGGGATGCTTGCACCAGCTGCAACCTAGTCGATTCGATCGATTCTATGTTCGCATACTTAGGGACACACGCAAGGAGCAGCAGAGGTAATCATCGTGTGTGAGTTTCAACCCTTTTGTGTAGGACAAAATGCAAAATGGAATCTTGCCATATATGGTCACCGAGGCGATGAATGAATTTTTGGTAATTCTGTCGCTTCGGTGGCAGTAGCAATCGCATTATGGAGTCCGTGGAGGCAAGTCGGGCCTCCACGTTAAATACACGGTAAACATTTAGTCTGAAATTAACCACCCTTAAGTTGAATATTAGTGGCGTGGATGTGCGGTCGTGAGTTGCAGAGTCGGTCTTAGTTTGTGTTGATCTAGGGGTTCAATATCGATAACGAGACGTTTGAGATATCGTTAATAAATTTCCACTAACAATAAATGACATAGTTATGTAATCTTGTAATTATTATCCAGTAACTATAAGTGTCATCGTTCATCCTTTACTTATTATCCATGAACAATAAGTGACATAGTTATGTAATCTTTTTTTTTTTTTTTTTTTTTTTTTTAATAGACTTCTCTCGGGAGAGGCGAACCTATAGCGCCGAGTGGGCACCCCGAGATGCCATCAAATAACTGTCGCAGTTCTTTTTGAAGAGTTGCAGATTGTAACGCTCCGGGTACACTCGCGTGGGAAGGGAGTTCCACAGCTTCCCCACTCTGTAACGGAACGAGTTCTGATGCAGGGATGTTCGCGCCGTCGCACAGTGGGACGACCCATAGCAATAAATAAAAAAATCAACAGTTTTAGCGGTACTTTTTAGTGATTGGAAAGGCATCATAAATATATATATTTTATAAATCCAAAGAAATCATTTGGAACTGTGATTTGGTACAAACGTTACAGAGCGGTAAACTTTGACTAAGTAAATTTTTTTCGCAATCTTGAATTACAAGTGTTTTTTGATATAAATTAAATTTATTGTCAGTTTTAATTATACGTATAAATAAAAACTACATCATCATAAATAATAGTGATCACGGTATGGAAAATCATATTTAATATATAAAAAAAAGTGTTTGTTTCGTATTTTTATGTATTGTGACGTTTGAAGTGCAAGTCTCATTGGAAAATTTAAAATTTTGTGATTTTTGTGTTGAGCTAAGATTTTTTAAAAAACATCAAAAAGCGTCTTTGAGATTTTTGATGTTTTGTGATGTTCTATGTGTCTATTGATCATACCCGTAACCGAAATTTTGCACAAATTTGCGCTTCTGCAATTTTTTGACGTTTTTGTAGGCTTAACTCCATCAATCAAAAACGGTGACCTTTTCCAAAGATGGATTGAGAGTGAGAAGCCAGTGAAGATAATTGCTGTTGCTGAAAAATTAAGTGAATTACTGGGTCTAGAAGGGTCAGATGAAAATATTGAACCTGAAATTCAAAGAGTTTCCAAATATTTTTGTTTGACATTAAAGACCAATGGGAAAATTGCCAAAGAAAGCGAAATAAATTTATGCAAGTTAATGAAAGCTGGCTAAACCTTAATTTGACATTGCCAGCAAATATTTTAACTCATTGGAGAAATAAAAATAATTTAAATGCACCAGGCACGAGCAGAGGTAGACCGTCAAAAAGATTTGAGGAATGCAGTGAGCGCACGAAAAAACGTCGGGTTCATGAATTAGCTACGCAGCACAGTTCAGAGGAACTAAGCTATGCTGCTAACATTTCAAATCGGTTTTCAAAGTCTCCTCATAAATCAAATAAGACGTTAACTCTGCAACAAACGCTAGCATTGTATTTAGATTTGGATTTGTCTAAGAGAAAATACGCTCTTCTACGATCTGCTGTAAATGGCCTTCACAAAGAATGTTTTCCCAGTTACTATAAATTGAAAACATATAAATCTGATCTATTACCCGAAATTGCTGTTGCGTCGGAAACAATTGCTGAAGTTAACCTCCAATCGCTTTTAAATAAATCACTTATTAATTACTTCGGATCCTCTCATTTCAAATATAAGATTCAAAAGCTCATATATGCCTAAAATAGATCCACATATTGAACATTATCTACTTCGAAATGGTGCAGAAAGTTTTACCCTACCAATAGACTTGGCCGATATAGGTGGAACATCATCATCGGAGAGCGATAGCCATTAATAATTAACATACGTATGCACATATTTGTTATTTCAAATTAATTTATTATACCTATACATAATTCTTTTATATTAATGTTTTGAAGTTTATTAAACTATAAAATTGTTAACATACTTAAATTTTTAAATAAAGTTTGAAAAAACATGCGCAAGCTTAAAAAATAAATTTTGAGTTTAAAAATAAAGTTCGCTGCTCAACTCTTTTTTTTTAAGAAGCTGGACAGGCAATTTTTGCAGGTTGATACCTTTTTTTTTTAGGTCGTTGCATAGATATCAAATGTAAAAAGAGATTAAATGCAAAATATTCATATTTTAGTTACTAAAACCAGAGATATTAATTTTGCCGTTTTTCCCATAGACTCGTCCCACTGTGCGTCGGGAGATGAACCACAAACGGGTGCGATCCGTCGGATGGTCTTGTGGAGCGCATATAAGCCGAATTACGTGGAACAATATCACGAATCTCCGCAGAACAGTACCCGTGATAATATCTGTAAAACAGACAGAGGTCGGCTACGCGCCTTCGATGTGATAGCGGCTGTAGTCCCGACGTCAGAGCTGAGTCCCCGATCAGGCGGATCGCTCGTCTCTGTATGCTCTCAAGTAGGTCGAGGGTATGTGTAGGAGCAGAGCTCCAAACATGAGATTAATATTCGAGCGCGGGTCTAATTTGGAAGTTACATAGGAGAAGAAGTTGGGTCGGAGTAATTTATTTCTTGGCTCTAAAAAGATAGCTCAGTTTTCCTGAGGCTGGCCTGGCAATCCTCGAGACGTGTTTATGCCACAGTACATTCCCACAGACCATGACGCCGAGCAATTTCAAGCTTTTCCCAGATTCGAGGGCCTGACCATTCATCATCAGCTCTGGAGCCGATGATTCACTTTTCTTTGTAAATGTTGTATATTGTGTCTTCGCTGAATTGAAGTCGACGAGATTAGCGCTTCCCCACTGCAGTACCCTATCTAGATCCTGATTCAGAGAGTCAATCTGTCTGCATCCCAGCTGATGCGACGCAGATGCACCAATCGGCCGAACATTCGAAAAGGAGGAAACAAGCATACTATCATCCGCAAAACTGAACACTTTGTTATCCGTTGTCTCCAACAAATCATTTATGTGAGCAAAAACAAGGTTGGAGCCAAAATATAACCTTGAGGCACTCCCGAATTAACAGGATACACTCCCGAATTAACAGGATACAGATCCACAACAACCCGGATCGGACGATTCTCGAGGAAGCTCCTCGTCCAGTAGCAAAGCCGTTGGGAAAGTCCATATGAACGAAGTTTGCTCAGCAATGCCCCGTGCCAGACGCGGAGATATCCAATGCGACCGCCCTTGATTCACCATGCCGTTCAATCGCAGATGTCCATATATCGGTTATAAGTGTCAAAAGGTCTCCCGTGGACCGGCTGCCACGGAATCCATATTGACGATCATTCAGAAGTCCGTTGCATTCCAAATACTTGACTAACTCTGTATTGATGACTTTTTCCATTACCTTAGATAAAATAGACAGTAATGCTATCGGATGGTAATTTTGTGAGTGACACTTTTTTTCCCCTCTTGGGATTGGCTGAACTCGAGCGATTTTCCAGCAGGCAAGAAAGCTCCTCCATGCATAAGATAAGCGGAAGAGTCTGTCAAGAACCGGCGATAGTTCTGGAGCACAGTTCTTAAGGACTATTGCTGGTATTCCGTCCGGGCCGGTTGCCTTCCTTAAATCCAGTTCACGTAGAATGCGTTGAATAGTGCGCGGACGAAATCTCACATCCCGCATCAAAGACCGTAACGGCGAGATCACAGGTGGCTCCAAAAGGCCGGGGTCGAAGTTTGAATTCGCGGAAAATAAATTCACGAACACATTAGCATTGTCCTTTGAATTCGTAACTAACGTCCCGCTGTCGGTCACCAACGGAGGGAATGAAGAGGCTGCGAAGTTACCGCTGACAGCTTTTGCCATCGACCACAAGGAGCGCGAACCAGTAGGGCACCGAAGGAGCTTATTGATCACCCTGTCGCATCGTTGTGAGCTTTCTTCACGGTATCATTCGTCTTTTTGCACGCGTTTCTGATTCTAACAAAAATCGTTCTGTTAACATCGGTGGGATTGGAGCGCCATTGCATAAAAGCTCTATTTTTTGACGCTGTAACTTGCTCGCATTGTTTATCACACCAAGGTTTATCAGACGAACTTCGTTTGATAGAATGTGGGATATACATCTCCATCCCCAGAAGAATAATCTCTGATACCGACTCCGAGCAAGCGTTAACATCAGAGTTTCCGAAGCACACCTCGGACCATGGAAGGGATGCAAAGAAATCTCACAAATCGTTCCAGATAGCAGCCCCATACTTCCATACATGGCAAAGCTGCCTAGGCCGGTTATTCGCTTGATATTCAAGTGCTTGCGCGACAGATACCAAGCAGTGACCTGAGTTTACCAGTGGCGCAGAAACCTCTACGGTATAAATACTCGGTTCAGGTGTCAAAAACAGATCCAGGGTGTTCGCATAATCGCCTCGGGCATCCGGCACTCGCGTTGGCTCCTCTACGAGTTGAGTCAAGTTGTGGCTTACAGCAAACATCTCCGCCAGCCTCCCAGCCTCGTCGGTTCTGTTAGAATGTAACAACCAGTCGGAATTGTGCACATTAAAATCGCCATGGACAACAATTTCAGAAGCTGGGTGGTTGATCTGTATCCAGTTGACGGTATATGAAAGATGTTCGAAAAATGTCGCCGGTCGATCGTCATTCTGGGAGCGGTAAAGACAACAAAGAAATTTACAGACCTCACCACGACCCTCAACCATATGATGTCCATGTTACTGGGTTCCAACGCATCTGTTCTCTGGCAAGCTACATCAGACCGCGCGAAGACGCAGACACCGCCCTTAAAACGGAATCTCGAATGTAAGTCGTATCCTGAGCAACGAAGATATGTCGAATCAGTTGACGAATCGACCTGGGTCCCAGTTAGGGCAAGGACATCAGGTTTCGTGGTTTGCAAATATTGGTGAACGGCGTTTACGTTCGTATTAGTGAAACCGATGCCCCTGATGTTACAAAATGCCGTCACCAGTCGAGCGTGGGCAGAGCCTCGAGAGCGAGCCCGGTTATGCGATGACGAACCTCTTAAAGTATTCTTTATCCATTATTCATCATGATATCTGCATGATATTCCCCCTGACATAGTACCCCCCGAACATCCGAATGGGAGACCAGTTTACCTCCGGAATTCTTTATATCAGAAGGTACCATAATGACTTATCCCCGTGTCAGTCCGGGCCATCAGCCACACATCCGAAACACCGTCGAAGATTTCTCTCGGCTATATCGCGGAATGTACAGCGTGACGGGGTGGTATCTCACCTTGGGACCGACTACCACCTAACCAACCTTTTCTCGAACCGGTCCATCAGCCGAGCCCCGAAAGATGGCCAGGGATTTCTCCCGACCATTTCACGGAGCCTAAAGCTTGATGGGGTGGTATTTCACCGTGCGCACCGGGCGTTGGGACCCCGGCTACCACTCGGCCTTTAGTCGCCTCATACGACAAGCTGGCCTAGCTGTGAGTATATTCTAACGGCCTACTCACAGGGCATAGTAACGTAATCGTTTAATAATAATCCATTAACAATAAGTGTCGTCGTTCATCTTTTAATTATTATCTAGTAACAATAAGTGTCATAATTATGTAATCTTTTAAATAAGAGCCATAAGCAATAATTGTTAATGTAGTTTAATCCTTTAATTAACATTTACTCATCAATAAAGAGAACACTGTTAAGTTGAACAGAGTTTTATTTTACTTCTGGTGTGATCTGATTTGGAGTCAAATTTTAAGTGGAAATCTTCGCAAACCAGTGCCCGTGTTGGCACACATGCAAAGATACATTTTTCCCACAGACCTCGACAGCTTTCGGTTTGGCGCCTGAAGAATTACTTGGGGCTTGTTAACAAATGCAAATTAATTACGTTTTCACAGGAGCAGGCTTTCTCTCCTCTATCCCGTTTAATTCCAGCCCCCGTAAGTTACGGAAAATGTCATCCTTTTTATCTTCCCGCCCATCACACTTTTTATAGCTTTCACGAACCCCTCTCGCGTATGCCATGGGTGCAAACTCTTACGTCGCCTCCTTTGGATTTAACCTTAGAACTTACCTCATCTCCTTGAATTTAACTTTAACACTTCTGCTCTCCTTAAAACACCATCTAAATCCACTACCCGTGTCCACATTTCACACCCAACCTTACACCTATTTTAAATTTTCGCGTGTTTTGCCCGTCCCCAAAATTATATTTATATATGTAAAATTTTTAATTGTAGTTTTAAGTTAGTTATAAGGTATGTATAACTTGTTCTTAAGTCGAATAAAAGGAGATCCTGCCCTCACTGAAACTTTAATTCTCAGTCGTACGATACTTGCAAGCAAGTTGGGCCCTAGAGGTCATCGGTCCTTGGCTTTTATTCAATTGAAACGTTCATGGAAGTTTTGGCTTAATATCGATGCCAAGTGTGACTTTGAAGTTACTATTAGTCTAAGTCGAAGATGATCGTTAATATGATTGACACTCGGTCATCAGAATTCCAACTTCGCCCACGATTTGTTTGAACAATTAATTCTGCAATGTCGTATCCTTTGTCAACGTCTTAATCCTAATTCCAATTGATAAACGATGCACATTCGTCCGATAAAGCAATTTAAAAGCACTCGTAACACGACCCACATCTATGGATATGTGAAATAAATTGAACTGTAATTCTCATCCACCGATATAGGGTACGATATAACCATGATCGAGGGTGTAATTTATCCCCAGATAAAACTGTCATTACTTAAGGCGACCAAGAATGGCGACAAACCACCCAACTGACAACACCAAACTCTAAAGTTCCCGCCACATATCAATAAGAACATAAATACTCACATACTCCCACCCCGTTTTGAAGATAATCACCGTCAAAGGAAGCCAAGGAGAGAACTTGTGCCAAGTTATCCTGTGTAACTGAAAGTACTTTCGAATGTGTACTCGGTCTTATTTAACGGATGCCTGCAGTAAAAAGGATTTTTCTCTCAGGAACTTTACGATTGTACTCACCAACTCAATCCAACTGTAAGTGAGTGGGAATGGGACTTCGTCGGCAGAGATACAAGAGCCAAAAGATGTAACGGCAAGCATTTGGCAAATAGCATACCAAGCAAGAAGCACGAAGAGTGGGTAATTTCCGCACAAACTGCAATTTATCTATTACAATAGAAACAAACAAAGCACCCGTCCGACACACATTTTCCCCAATGAACTGGAGCAGGTTATAATACAAACCATGTGCAATTGTATCAGATCGTCCTCTCCACTTGAGCGCCATGGTAGTATTAGAACAGCAACATAACCAACTGAATGAGAACATGCGGTTGCAATAACAAAATCCCGACACACCGCAGCGGTGAGACTGTTCGTTGGGGGAAGGTTAATATTTTCTCATTTCGCCCTTATTGCCGTCCAAGGTAGCCGGGCTTATCTATTTTACAAGTTTTTGCGTCATGTGTGGTTTATTCGTGTTCTAATGAACTGTGTCGTGAACAAGAACTACAACCCATAAGGACCTGTATTTAAATTGACCTGAATCTGCAGACTAAGTTGAGAGAGACTCTTGTGTTCACACAAATCAAAGCAGCGACACCTTGGGGTCTGATGTTCCTGGGCGGCACCGAAGGATTAGCACACTACTTCTATTATTATCAAATTGAGGATTCAGTTTTGTAACTTATTTTTAGAATATTTAAATAATCAAATGGTGTTGGATAAGTTTCAACAATTTTTGTCAGTTTTGAGATTTTTTCGTAAACAACAGACGCATAAGAATCAAATGCATTTAGCACTCGAGCTAACAAGCGGAACAACATCTTGTTGATCGACCCACGATGTTTGGTTTGGTGTTCAAAGAACAAACTGAAGCAGTGCCAAAAAAGGTAAAGTAGAGCAGTGAGGGCTACATCGAGTGTGAAATGTAGGGTATGTTGAGGAAAAAACAATATGGAGGAAACAAGAATGTGAACTAAAGAGAAATTTTGTATAGGAAAGGACATGAAACTAAGAAGAACGTGAAGATTAAGAGGAACCACGAAGCAACTCGCAAGTCGTATACATCACCACCCACAATTCACAATGTTCTGTAGAGAAAACACGGTGTCCTAATAGTCGTTTCCAATTTCCCTTATACTGCTGCTTATCCGAACAAAGCCACTAGCGATATGGCTTTATGTTGGGATATTCGTAAAAGGCTGCCATGATCCGCCTACCAAGAGAAAAGGGATATTGCCACCTTTTTCCTACGGATCAGATGGATGAGATACTTACTATGAGAACACATCACACCCACACGATGTTTCAGATACTGGTAATATGGACATGTGGCGAAATCCTGCAAATCCGAAGAAGATTGTTCGGTCAACTGTCTGAAATATGGAGGAAAAGGCCACAAAGCTATAGGCTGTCAAGCACAATCCGAATGCATGTTCTACGTAGCAGGGTGCGAAGGCAGTAACGAACACTCAACAGGGAGTTACAAATGTCGAATATTTAAAAACGCGATGGCCAATTTTCTGATTAAAAATGGACAGGTTTAAGTGCATTCAAATTAACCTACACCATTGCGGAGCCGTAAAAGATCTCCTTTCCCAAACTATTAAAAGTCTCAACGTGCAATACATGTGAAGAAAACAGCGGCGTAAGTCTGGACAACTGGAAATTCCCCTATAGAACATAGAATTGACCAAGGGCAGGTACGATTCGCCTATACTGAGATCAGAGGAATTCCTTTCTACTGTTGTACACCAAGATGGGAAATGGAAGAATTCAAATGTTTTTTGGACGGAGTAACCCAAGAAGCTGTTACATAGTAAAACAGTTTAGTCTCTCTTCAGATTCCTTTTGCACATTCCAATGCAAAAAAAGATCCCAATCCGATATTCTCCTTCAAAATCAAAAAGTACAGGCAATCCTCTTGTGAATAGTTTCTGTCCGATGAAAGGTTTGGAATTTTCAGGAACGTAAAATCTTTCGCATCATTTCTGTACAGTGATCGAGTGCGGATGTGTTTTCTCTTTCGACGAGTGAGTTAAATAAAGAAGTTGCTTTTCTGAGTCGCGAATGTTAAAAATATAAAGACTATTTATAAATAAATTCCAGAGATAAAAACAATCAAAACAAAATGAATACATATGAAAATAATTAAGGGGAGTGGGAGCGAACATACGGGGCAAAGTTACTGATTGCTTTCAACCCGGCGATGGCCAGGGCGATCCTTGTCCCTGTTCAATCCAAGTTGAAATGCAGTCTCCACGTGACACCCCTGGATAGCTACTTTGACACCCGCCAACTAGTGAACCAATGCATACACCGACATACTGAGAAAGGTTGGCGCGAGGCTAATCCTCGAAGAGCTCGGTGGAGGGAGAGTACGTCCTGGGGCCAGAATGCCGGGCGTAGAAGAGAAATGGACACGCCTTAAGAATACTGTCATTAGTACTGCCAACTACATCTTAGACAATAGTCATAGAGATCGGAGCGACTGATTTGATGATGAGTGCAAACTAGCGACTGAACGTAAGAATGCTGCATATAGGGCAATGCAGTAGTCCCATAGGACGCGGGTACGCGAGGAGAAATACACAGAGCTCAGAAGATCTGCAAAAAGGCTTCACAGAAAAAATAAAAATGCCCGGGAAAAAAACCTTGTCTGTGAAATAGAGAAGAGAAGAGAGCAAGGTCCGCACAAGGTGCGGAAGTTCTACCAAATAATCGGCAGTATGACGCGGTACACACCACGCTGCACTTACCGCAAGGATAAAGAAGCTAATCTGATCACCGATCCTAAAGGCATTCTGGAGCGATGGGAAGTGGACTTCAATGAATTGCTAAATGATCAGCTCACAGAAGATTTGGAGGCTCCACCAATGCAAGAACAAGACCAAATGTTGCCTCCACCAAGCATTGAGGAAATATTAAAAGTCATTAGACATCCCAAATCAAATAAAGCCCCTGGAGCTGATGGCATACCAGCTGAGCTGATCAGAAAAGAAGGGACAGCGTTACACCACGCAGTTCATGAGATCGTGGTGCACGTATGAGAGCAAGAGGTGATGCCGGAAGATTGACGTCGTGGAATAATTTGCCCCATACATAAGAAGGGAGATATCACACTCTGTAGCAACTATAGGGATATACCATTGCTGAGTACCGCCTATAAGATACTCCCCACTATCCTACAAGATCGGATAGCCCCATACGCTAAAGCCATCACTGGTCAATATCGGTGTGGCTTCATCCCAGGCAAATCAGGGATTGATCAGATATTCACCCTTAGGCAGGCGATGGAAAGATGTCAGGAATTTAAGATTCCATTATATCATCTATTTATAGAGCTTAGGACCGCCTACTGCAGCATAGCCAGGGTAGAACTATATAATGCCGTGAGAGAGTTCGGCATTCCAAACAAATTGATACGACTTTGTAGGTTGACCATGACCAAGGTAACTAGTCAAGTAAAAATAGCGGGATAGCTGTCCAAACCAATAAACATCTTTAATGGACTCCGACAAGAGGTCGGTCTGGCCTGCCTCCTCTTCAACCTGGCGTTGGAGAAAGCAATCTGGCGCTACAAAAAGAGGGACTATCGTCCCCAAGTCGAGCCAGATACTTGCCTACGCAGATGACATCTACATCATTGGTAGAACCGAATCGGCTGTACAGGAATCCTTCACCCAGATCGAGCAGGCGGCACAAAAACTGAGACTGCAAATTAATGAAGGGAAAACCAAGTACATGGTGACAACTTCTGCGAAAAGAAGACCTAACGTTGGTCAAACTATCAGGGTAGTGAAGCACGAATTTGAAGTAGTGCAATCCTTTAACTATCTTGGGTCAATAGTATCAGCCGATAACAATATGGAAGAAGAAATACGCGAACGGCTGATTAAATCCAATAAAGCCTACTATGGTCTATCAAGGCTCTTTAAATCCCGAAATTTATCCAGAACATCCAAGCTACTATTGTACAAGACCATGGTCTTACCAGTACTCATGTATGGATCCGAGACCTGGGTGCTCAATAAAAAGCACTCTGAACTCTTAGCCGCGTTCGAAAGGAAGGTCTTAAGGAGAATTGTTGGCCTCATATGTGAGGGAGGACGATTCCGGAGACGTTACAACCATGAGTTGTACGCAATCTACCTTGAAGCTAATGTTGTAAGAAAAATCGAGCTCGATAGACTCTGGTGAGCGGGACACCTAGCCCGAATGCGCGAAGAGGAGCCTGCCCGGAATGTCCTTTGTGGCAGGATGTATGGAAGGAGACTGCGCGGTAGACCTTGTCTGCGATGGGGGGATGGCGTAGACCAGGACGCCCAGAGCTTGGTAGTGCCAAACTGGAGGACATCGGCTCGAAATCGGGACCGGTGGAGAGATTTGTTAAATAAGGCCAAGACCAGATCCCGGTTATAGTGCCGATGATGATGATATTGCTGTATAAAATCTTTTACCGTATCGTTATTATTATTATAATAAACGGAATCGCCAAACCTAGCTTAAATTTTATCCCAAAGAACCAAACACTTTCGGTCGAAGCTCACAATTTTGAACGTGTATAAATAATTTATTCTCAAATGATTTATGATTATTTAAATTCATTTGGATTGAACACCGTAGGCGAAACTTCACGATCTTAATCCTTTCTTATTACGGTTTAAACTATATGTTTTGAAATAATGACTTATGCTCCGCTCTCAAAAATGCGACCATCCTTATTGGAATTCAAATTTAAACTCTCGATGTCCGTCTTCGTCGACAAGTAAATTCTCTAGCGACTTAAAAGATCTCCCAACTTCAGACGTGAAAAATGTTACAATTATCCCCAAAGTTATAGAACCTTTAGAAACGATCTTCAGTGGAAGGATTCGCAAAAGATATGGGCAGTAATAAATATGTCGGGACATTTTTTTTCAATTTTTACGGTTATAAAGTCAAATTGTCCAATATTCCTTTCTGTTTTATTTCTGCTTCTTCAATTTTTCTTTTCTTTCAATTTTTTCCTTACGATTTTTTTTCTTTTAACCCACTACATACAATTTCCTTATATTTAAATAACTTTTAATTTTTTTTTTTAATATATTTTCTTTCTTTTGCTTTTAATTATTTGCACACAATTTGCTTATATTTATTAAAGAAAAACAATATTTAGATATTGTAATTTATTTAAATTCTTTTAAAATAATTAAGTAATTTATTTAAATTTTTCTTGCCCGATATTTTCCGAAAAATCTAAAACCAAACTCTTACAGTAACAGACCCCACCTCAAAGTCCTTCCTTTACCCATTTTTATGTAATCTTTACTTTGCGTTTTCTTTCATTCGGTATCGCCTCCATTGATACAATAACCAGCACATCGGGTCACCCGTGCTGTTCACCGATTTTGTCCTCTTTTTTGATTTTGTTAGACGTTAATTAGCAGGTACTTTTTTCTTTTTGAAAAACATCTGCTCTGGCCACCGTTAGACTCCCAGTGTTTTGATTTTATCTTGGTCTTGGAAAAGAAGCGGTACCAACTCTTCTCCCACTTAAAAAAAAAGGGTATTATTTTCTAATGAGGAATAATACTCTTGTGTATGTCGCATTTTCATTTTAATTTTTACAACATTTTTTAATCCGTTTTATATTCTTAGATTATAAATTCTAGGCTGGGCAAGAAATGCTTAAATTCTTGCTTAATTATGTTATATTATACCTTACTGGTCCTACGCAGACGCTCTAAGCTAAACATTATATGACTATTGTGCAGTTTGCCTTTCGGTGACAGAACTTTGTTTGTGACTTTGTGTATGTCACACTTGTGATCGCTATGTACCAGCTGCTTTACAATTTTCTATTTTTTTTTTTAATTTAATTATAATGTATTCTGAACAATTTTAGAAACATGCACCAAACTAAAATGTCTATTATTAATAAATCATATAACAATGGTTGTATAACCATATATAAAATGATTATATTTGTTTCCGGTTGCAAAAACTATAAAAGGATTGCCTATGTAAAAATTACAAATTTATTCTGATCTAATATTATTAGGTACATTCACCACAACTCTGAGTGTAAACTATTTTATTCATTTTCTTTCTTTTAAATACATACATATATATATTTTTGCCTTTTATTATTTATTTTTTCTCATTTTATTTAATTCAACATCCTAAAATGCACCTTGGGGAAGATCAAAGTCTGAAATTGGTAATGGAAGGGAGGTTGAAATTAGATTAAATATCAAGTTTAACCTACTTCGAAATATGGTTTTAGTCCATTTTTATGCATCATCACTGCCCTTCGGCTATAATGACAACCGCGACCTTCCAAATAGGTGCCCGTTTGCCCTTATGATTTCTATCTTTTATCAAAACCTTGTCCCCGATGTGAAACGGTTACGCTTCATTTCCAATATGTGTAATTGCCTTCAACGTGCAGCATTCCTCATACTGGTATTTATACTTCGTATACTTCAGAGAGCATGGACGGCAGCAGTATCTTTGTCGTATTTTATTGTATGATTTGGTGACCCTCTGATGTCAACCGGAAGGCAGATTATGATAAACCCTGAGTAGTAGCAACGTCAATGGGGTTTGTGATATCTGGTTTAGTGCGGTTTCTCATAAACTTTTCGTGCGACCAGCTAGGGCGCGAGTTTAATGAGTGTAATGAAGATGAGTCAGTTCTTTGAGTAGTACATTTTGGCTGACTCTTAACTCCTTTCGCAGTTAAAGTTTAACGTAAAGGTGCTTTCATTGTTTTGGGCTAGGTGGCCTAGCCCTTTACGGTATTTGTTTTCTGGTCCATTTTTCTCAGAATGTGACAACTTAATTGGCATACTAAATGCCCTTGGGTTCATTTTCGTACGAGCACATGTTACGCATTATTTTCAGCCTTCCACATCGCAATTTTTTGACAAGTAGCCATTTCCAAGTCGACTGTTTTCGGAAGACGGGTCATACTGCTCACTACTTGGAATTTGGATGGGATTTAAGAGTTCAATTGGAAGTTCATTAGGCAACATCCAACGATCTTGATATTTCCAAACGACGTCTATAAGACGAAAGCACCTAAGCGATTAATTTTAATGCTACTTCTACTGATCAGACTTATGTCAGCACCAGTGTTCACCACTAGAGTTGTGTTTTTATTAATACCTACGTCTATGGGTAACTGGATAGTTGGGACGCTGGTTAATGACGACAAAGGAATCCTGTTGTGGTAGCTCTCGCTTACTTGAGTGTTTCGGCCTACCTTTTTTTGGTTCTAATTCCCATTTCACCTATTGCTGACAGAACTGTAGATTGCGGCCTTGTTGACCACAGAAAGCGCAGATCTCTCTAATATACAAAACTGGTCGATTACTAGGGGATCCATATTACGTATCGTTGGAGCGCGTCTATTTAAGTTGTCATGAGTTTCAAAGTTTACTTGCTCCCTTAATCGCCAGCAATCGCGTATATCGTGATTTACTTGCTGGAAGCGTTTTTTTTTTGGTAGGAATGTAGAAAACATCAAAAATACCTCTGGACCGATCCGGAGGCATGCCGGATTTTTACCGACTAAGACTACCTTCCGCCAGGCACATATAAGCCTAATTGGGTGGAACAATACCACGAATCTCCGAAGAACAGTACCCGTGATAATATCGGTAAAACAGACAGAGGTCGGCTACGCGCCTTCGATGTGATAGCGGCTGTAGTCCCGACGTCGGAGCTGAGTCCCCGATCAGGCGGATCGCTCGTCTCTGTATGCTCTCAAGTAGGTCGAAGGTATGTTTAGGAGCAGAGCTCCAAACATGAGATCAATATTCGAGCGCGGGTCTAATTTGGGATTTATATAAGAGAAGAAGTTGGGCCGGAGTAAAATATTTCTTGGCTCTAAAAAGATAGCTCAGTTTTCCTGAGGCTGGCCTGGGAATGCTCGAGACGTGTTTATGCCACGATACATTCCCAAGGACCATGACGCCTAGCAATTTCAAGCTTTCCCCAGATTCGAAGGCCTGGCCAATCATCATCAGATGTGGAGCCGATGAACCACTTTTCGTTGTGAATGTTGTATATTGTGTCTTCGCTGCATTGAAGTCGGCGAGATTGGCCCTTCCCCACTGCAGGACCCTATCTAGATCCTGATTCAGAGAGTCGATCTGTCTACATCTCAGCTGGTGCGACGTACATACACCAATCAGCCGAACATTCGAAAAGAAGGAAACAAGCGTACTATCATCCGCAAAACTGAACACCTTGTTATCTGTTGTCTCCAACAAATCATTTATGTGAGCAAAAACAAGGTTGGAGCCAAAATATAACCTTGAGGCACCCCCGAATTAACATGATACAGATCCGAACACTCGCCGTCCACAACAACTTGGATCGATCGATTTTCGAGTAAGCTCTTCGTCCAGTAGCAAAGCTGCTGGCAAAGCCCATATGAACGAACTTTGCTCAGCAATGCCCCGTGCCAGACGCGGTCAAAAGCCATGGAGATATCCAATGCTACCGCCCTTGACTCACCATGCCGCTCCATCGCAGTTTTCCATATACGAGGGTTGCCTCTTATGTTTCGGGATTTGGCAACCCTAGTGTTGCAATCCGGCAATTGACAGCTCTGTCGTAAAGTTGGACATTTTTGAGGTTATACGTACTCAGAACGTTTTGACATACGAGCGCTATTTGTGTTGTTTACAGTAACTTAAAAGATTTATCTCGGCCCAAAAATGGAATTAAATCGTCAACATTTTCGTGCGATTATTTTTTACAACTTTCGGCGTGGATTAACTCAGCAACAGTGCATGGATGAACTTAATTCAATTTTTGGCGATGAAGCTCCATCAAGGGCCAGTGTTTATCGATGGTATGGTGAATTCAATCGTGGTCGTAGTTCACTCCAAGATGAATTTCGTGAAGGTCGTCCAAAATCAGTGGTTGTTCCGAAAACCATTGATGCTGTGCGCGAACTGATATTGGAAGATCGTCATGTGACCTATCGTGAGATTGAGACAACCTTAGGCGTTAGTGGGACCAGCATACATTCAATATTGCATAAACATTTGACTGTCAAAAAAATTTGTTCGCGTTGGATCCCACACAATTTGTCAATCGCCCAAAAAAAGGCTCGTGTCAATTGGTCGAAAGAAATGCTCAAAAAATACGGTCGCGGTGCTTCGAAACACGTCTATGACATCGTGACAGGGGATGAATCGTGGATTTACGCATATGAGCCCGAAAGTAAACAGCACTCGACTGTCTGGGTGTTTCAAGATGAGCCAAATCCAACAAAAGTTGTTCGCGCACGAAGCACTTCCAAGCAAATGGTCGTCTGTTTTTTTCGGAAAAACTGAACATGTCGCAACCGTACCACTAGAACAACGCAGAACAGTCAATTCTGAGTGGTACACAACCATTTGTTTGCCAGTTGTCTTCCAAGAAATCAGGAAAACCAACCGCCGAAGACGGATCACTCTTCACCACGACAATGCGAGCTCTCACACATCGGCTGCGACAACTGCATTTTTGAGCACCCAAAACATCGATTTGATGGGTCATCCGCCGTATAGTCCTGACTTGGCACCGAATGACTTCTTTTTATTCCCGTACGTAAAAAACAAACTGAGAGGTCAACGTTTTTCGACACCTGAAGAAGCGGTTGCTGCATTCAGAATGCATGTGTTGGAGATACCTCAATCAGAGTGGCAAAAGTGCTTCGACAATTGGCTCAAACGCATGCAAAAGTGTATAGATCTTCATGGGGAATATTTTGAAAAACAATAAAGTGATTTTCGGTGATCAATATTTGTTTTTGTTCTCTAATCCAGAAATATAAAAGGCAACCCTCGTATCGGTTATAAGTGTCAAAAGGTCTCCCGTGGGCCGCCCGCCACGGAAGCCGTATTGACGATCATTCAGAAGTCCGTTGCACTCCAAAGACTTAATTAACTCAGTATTGATGACTTTTTCCATCGCCTTAGATAACATAGGCAGTAATGCTATCGGTCAGTAATTTTGTAGGAGACACTCTTTTCCCGTTCTGAGATTGGCTGAACTCGAGCGATTTTCCAGCAGGCAGGAAAGGATAAGCGGAAGGGTCTACCAAGAACCGGCTATATTTCTGGAGCACAGGTCTGAAGGACTATTGCTGCTATTCCGTCCAGGGCGGTTGCCTTCCTACAGTCCAGTTAACGTAGAATGCGTTGTATAGTACGCGTGCGAAATCTCACGTCCCGCATGGAAGACCGTACCGGCGCGTTCACAAATGGCTTCAAAAGACCGGGATCAAGGTTTGAATTCGCAGAAAAAAAATTCGCGAACACATTGCTTTATCCTTTGAATTTGTAACTAACGTCCCGCTGTCTGTCACCAACGGAAAGAACGGGAAGGAAGGGAAGTTACTGCTGATAACTTTTGCCATTAACCAGAAGGAGCACGAACTAGTTGGACACCGAAGGAGTTTAGAGGTCACTCTGTCGTTGTGATTTTTCTTCGCGGTATCAATCGCCTGGTTGCACGCGGTTCTGATTCTAACAAAATTCGTTCTGTTAACATCGGTGGAATTGGAGCGCCATTGCTTAAAAGCTCTATTTTTGGCCCATGTAATCTGCTCGCATTTTTTGTCAAACCAGGGTTTATCAGATGAACTTCGTTTTATGGAATGTGGAATGTAGATATCCATCTCGAGAAGAATCATCTTTGATACTGACTCCGCGCAAGCATTAACATCGGAGTCTCCGAAGCACACCTCCGACCATGGAAAGGATGCGAAGAAATATCGCAAATCGTCCCAGCTAGCAGCTCCATACATAGCGAAGCTGCTTTGGTTCATTATTCGCTTGAAATGCAAGTGCTTGCGCGACAGATACCATGCAGTGACCTGAGTTTTTCAGTGGCGCAGAAACCTCTAGGGCATAAATAATCGGTTCGGATGTCAAAAACAGATCCAGGGTGTTCGCATAATCGTCTCGGGCGTTCGGCACTTGCGTTGGTTCCTCCACGAGTTGAGTCAAGTTGTGGCTAACAGCAAACATCTCCGCCAGCCTCCCAGCCTCGTCGGTTCTGTCAGAATGTACCAATCAACCGGAATTGTGCACATTAAAATCGCGGTATTTCACCGGGCGACAGGGCGTTGGGACCCCACCTACCACTCGGCCCTTAGTCGCCTCTTACAACAAGCCAGCCTAGTTGTGGGTATTTTCTAATGCCCTACTCACAGGGCTGGAGGGGTATGGGTGATTGACATGCTTATACTTGTGCAAGTATTGCCGAAAGCATCCATATCCTGATATCATCTGAGTCAAGTGCTAGTTCAAGTTGCCATGTTTTCTCTTCACAGGTTTCTACATCAGGTATCATAGTGTGGGTCCATCTTCCTTTGGTAAAACAATCCCACCTCCGTTGCCATTTTCTTACGCTTGAGAGTTCTAATTGTGACGGCATTCCCCAGAGATTCTCTTGTGAGACCTCATGCAAAGCAGCGGTTTCCTAAGCGGCAATGTCAAGCAGTTTCCTCCCGGCCAAAACATTTATAGCATCTTCGGATACCGTTCGGAATGCGCAGCATACTATTAATGATACCTATGGGCTGACATCATTCCCCTCATCTATGATGCTGTCCAGCTCTTGCCCATATGTGAGCTGCATACGTTATAACGGAGGTGTTGACACTTATTATCAGTTTCCTTATGTGGGGCCGAGGTCCACCAGTGAAGTTATTTTCTTGCGAAGAGAAAGGGAGTATTTAACAATCTCTGCGAAGAGGTTAATGGCAGCTGAAGTTGTTAGATTTGTTCCAACTCCAACGTCCTTTACATGAGGGTATAGCGTTTTGAAATGATAGTGAAGAAGATCGTGTGATTCGAACTGACGCTATGACAACTCGAATCACTCTTCATTGGAAATGTAATTAATATGGAAAATGCTTCGTGGGATCAGAGCAGGCGTTGTGTGAACACGAAATTTATTATAGGTTACAGGCTGTACCTGTACTAAATTCGTTAGTTAGTTCGCAAAACTCGCGATCTCTTCATTCACCAAATGGCGATAAACGTCAAAGTTTAACAACTTTTTTACTCCAGTCCTGTGTTGATTTTAATCGAAACACGTTGTTCCAACAAAATAGAGCATCACTTCACACGTCTGGCTTGTCTTCACCAGTTGTTCATAAAATAGTCCCATTTCGTATCCCAACGAGGTGACATAAATTAGCCTGTTCGTAGCTTCGATTTGACACGAATCTAGTGTTTCATTTAGACCTACTTAAAATGAAAAATACGCCGCAACAGATCATCATCGTCATCATCGGCACTACAACCGGGATCCGGTCTTGCCCTTATTTAGCAAGTCTCTCCACCGGTGTCCAGTCCTTATCCGAGACTTGTTAAATTGTCCATAATAAAATGTTTTTCCGGGCAAGGTTATTAGCCTTGCGCCAGCCTTTCTCGGGATGTTGCTGCATGCACTGGGTTCACTACTTGGCGGGGCCAAACTAGTTATCCAGGGATGTCACGTGGAGACTGCATGTCAACTTGCATTGAACAGGGACATGGATCGTCCTGGCCTCCGCCGGGTTGAAAGCAGAGACTTTACCATAATATTTAAAACAATTAAAAGCAAATATCTAAGCAGAAATAAAAGGGACAACAGGAAGCAGTGCCGAGCACATCTTTAGTAGAACAGCTCACCTATACTCCTTCAAGTCGTCTCAAAGCGGCAACAGTTCCCCCACTCCCCTTCAAAAAAAAAGTTGGTAAAACAACATCGTCATGAAATGTAGCACAACTTTAACCGACCACAGTTAAGCAACATTCACATGTGTGAAACAAAGCGATGTGACCTGTGATTCTGAGTGAGGTTTAAATTCCATCACAACTAAAAAGAAAGTGTCTTTCCCCGTAATTGTTCTTAGCCCTAAATTTCATATTGTTGAACCCCAAATTTTTAGTAAGTGCAAAAAAAAAATTATTCTTTTCGAAACACGTTCCCAGCACGAAACACTTACCGAATGTCAAGCTGTTCGTTGGCCACCACAAGGCGCTATATTATTCAAAATATTTAATTATGTGTGCAAACAAACTGTTGTATATAACATCCTTTCAATTCCAGGCAAATTCACTGCGTCACGACATCCTGAAATTAAAATGAATGTCTACGTAACATGCCATCATCCTGGCGAAGTGCATCTTATTACAGTCCATTATAATTTAAGTCCCTTGCTAGCGCCTTTGTTCTACCTTCCCGGGGAGCGTGAAAATAACTCATTTCAGGACTTCGACAGGGGGGTAATTTCATTTGCAAAATGCTCTCATGGAACCCGGAGTAAAAGAAACGACAACCTGAGGAGCACTTGTCCAGCGGTCTGTTTACCAAAGTGTAACCTCTGTGTTCACCTGCCCCAATCATGGTCATTAATTTCAATGAAGTAGCAGCCTCGCTGGGGACGTGAATTCTTCTCGTCCCCTCATTTAGGATGGTTGGTAATCATTTTAATGTAAATGCTGCGCGATAACAAAATTATGAAGCCATTAATTCAACTAATTGGATGGCAGCGTAGCAAGACGAACACAGCACCAGCCTTCAATTAAATGACACTTCAAGGCAACGTTTCTGGTCTTTTTTATCGTTTACATAAAAATTAATTTTTATAGAATTCGTTATAAAAGTGATAAAACTTGTCGCCATAAATAGATTTGGAATGCAGTTTGAATATATGCAAATTATCCCTTTTACATTTAAATAAATGTATCTGTTTGGTGCATTTCAAAAATATAGTGCTGCCCTCAAATATTATCCATCAACTGAAACCAAGCTTAATGAAGACTAAGTCATATTCCAAAGATTGGGTTAAGCCAATTAAATTGGCCAAATTTATTTACAATTTCACTAATACAATTTATCCAAAAATGGTATTATTAAAACCAATGCTAAATATTGGTAAAATTCATGAATGAATGTTCGTTGTGGATGAAGTTTTGAATACATCGCATGTCACACATCACGTCTCATTGATAGAGGCTGAGTTCCAGAATTATGGAATGAGTACCGAGAGATATAGATCTCCGATACAGGGAAATTAAAAAAAAACTAGAAAACATCTAATACGGGTGTTGAGTATTGTTGCGGATTGGCAGTTGAATGTGCTCGGATGTACTGGAGAAATCTAGTACATTCGCAGTGTATACCAGTTGCGCGGCAGCTGTCGCGGATCAGCTGGCCGATTGTCACCAACTATGAGGTCAGCAGCGTCCTTTTTTGAATTGGCAGTTATGCCCACCAGTCAGTCTGCTACCAGCTATTATCGCGCGCACACCTTCCGAGTCATTGTTGCTGATCCAACATAAATTATGAAATAAATTAACTCAATCTCATGTTGAGAAATTGAATTGTTGTGCGTTGTTACTAAATTGTAATCTAAGTCGCATCCGACTTAAACAATAAAAACCTAAAGATCCACCTCGAGTTCGGTTTTGGTTTACTTGTGCTCCCGTTTTGCTACCAGTTTCATCGGGTTCCTCTCTACGCGGGAACAGTGGACAACTTCAAACATAAAATAAACCAGAATGGATTAAAATCAACACAAATTGTTAATTAACACTAGAACTACCTACCAGTCAAAATTACCAGTTGTATCAATTGTTCACAATATTTGCTCTTTAAATTATCATTATGATTATTTTATGATAATATATACCTTTTCCAGATTTATGTATTTAATTTATTATTATTCTTATTATTTTTATTTATTGGCCTGTAGGAACCCGGAAGTTCATGACCTCGCCGACGCGAGTCAGCCATCGTGTCCTGTTCTGTGCACGCCCCGTCCACGCTTGGCCATCCGATCCGGTCACACCTAACATATCGATGTATGAGGCTTAGCGTTATCCTGGTGGAACACTGTTCCTCTCCTATTGGCCAAAGCTGGCCGCTTCTGGAGCAGCTCATAATAGAAGATTCTCTGCCAATCCCACCAAACACACAACAAAACCTTCCTGATCGTCAATCCTAACCTGGCCACAATTTGCGCCGGCTCATAGCGGTTCTACCATGACCTTTCCATTTGACGCTGTCGTAAATGACAAAGTTTTCATCACCAGTCACATCCGCTTCGGAAATGGATCAATTTTGTTTAGACTCAGCGGCGATTCGCAGATGGAAATTCGGTCCATGAAGTTTCTTACGTTAACAGTACGCGTCCGATTTAAGAGCTTGGCCGTAGAGGAGCAGCTCAAAATAGAAGATTCCCTGCCAATCCCACCAAACCCACGGCAAAACCTATCTGATCGTCAATCCTGGCTTGGCCACAATTTGCGCCAGCTCATAGCGATTCTACCATGACCTTTTCACTTGACGCTGTCGTAAATGACCAAGTTTTCATCACCAGTCACATCCGCTTCGGAAATCGGTCTATAGCGTTTGTGACGATAGTGAAGACCGTGTGATTCGAACCGGTGCTATGACGGTTAGAATCACTAAAATTTGACCCAATGCTCAACACATCAGGCCACTGCCGGGTATACGAATTCGATTTCTAAGCTCAAGTACACTCAACTGATGTGGAAATTGCTATGTTATTGCTTGGTATACGGCTGATGCACTTTCTTATTTGATTTTCATTCGGTGTTTTTCACTTTGCTTGTGTATTGTGTGTGTATCTATTAGAAATGCCCCACTCTCCCTCCTCAGTAACTGTGTTAAAATCAACTTCGCGTGCGAATGACGGACCGAGGAGCGAGCGAGTGAGAGAACGTCGGAGCAGGCGAGTGTGCCGATGCTCTATACAGAAGTCGGGATCTTAGTAGTAAAATTCTGTTTACTATGGGAAAGTGTGTGCTGTGTGTACAGATCACATCGGGGTCACCAGTTATAGCATTTGCGACGAGAGTGAAGAGCGTGCTATTCCAACCAACGCTATCATGGTTAGAATCACTAAAAGATAGAACCAAAGCTCAACGCATCAGCCCACTGCCGAGGGGTTCTAATTCGATTTCTAAAGTCAAGTACATTCGGCTGATGTGGAAAATGCTATATTGTTGCTATGGCATACGGCTATAATGGATGTGCCTTTGGTGGTGTTGTTTTTCACTATTGGTCGTGTGTATCTGCTAGAAACGCCACATCTCTCCCTTCCCATGCGAACGATTGAGCGAAGAGCGAGCGAGAGAGCGTTCGAGAGAATGTATAGCAGGCGAATGAGTCAGTGCTCTGCGTAGAAGTCGTCTGATTGTAAATGGTAAAGTACTATGTGCGGGTGGGAGTGTGTGTTATGTCGTACAGATCACGTCGGGGTCACCAATTATAGCGTTTGCGACGATAGTGAAGACCGTGTGATTCGAACCGGTGCTATGACAGTTAAAATCACTAAAAATTGACCAAATGCTCAACACATTCGATTACTAAACTCAAGTACACTCAAATGATGTGGAAATTGCTATTTTATTGTTTGGTATACGGTTGATGCACTTTCTTATTTGATTTTCGTTTGGTGTTCTTCGCTATTTGCTTGTGTATTGTGTGCGTATCTGTTAGAGTCGCCACACCCCTCTCTCGTTTCTACCACAGGTCGATTTTGTTGAGATTCAGCAACGATTCGAAGATGAAAACTCGGTCCATGAGATTTTATGCGTTAAGTTGTGGGGGTTCAAGTAGGTGTGCCAAGACACGGGCACTTAGTTCACTTAACTCCCCCAACAATTGTTCCACAAAAGAAAAGAGGATTAATGTTCACCAGAACGAAAATTGAATTAATAAAAACGCACTGGGTTGTTCCGTGTTTAACTTAGTTTTGGTTTATTTTTTGTTATAATTCTCAATTGATTCCGAATTTACACTTTCAATTTGTTCTTTTATTGTTAATGTTTTTTATTTGGTTTTAAGCGGAATATCCTTTTAAAAAGATTTGGTGGGGATACCAGTCTATTTTTGCTACAAGAAAACTTATTTTTGTAGTACACTATTTAATAGATAACTTTAGTAATCACGAAATTACTTTAATGCGAAAATACCCAGCACAACTAGTTCTCAACAGCGAGTTGACTCGGAACGTGCGCGCACTGTAATGATTGAATTACGACTCTGGTCACATGTGCACCGTATGGTGGATGTGTAACGACTGATCCCAATTAGGGATGAAAATGGGTAATTTAATTTTGCACACCGGACAACCAATAGAGATCATCTTCACGAATGTGCCTTCTCATCTGCCACGGCCGTCGAGGTGTGGTTAACACTTCAGTTAATTCGATAGTCGACGAGAATGAGAGAACAGAAATACAATGTACATGATCTCGGGGTGGGTTTGGTTGTATGTGCATGAATCAATGTAACTTTGAGGGTAGCCCACTGACCCGATTCAGTGAATATGGTGACCTCAGCGTGCATTGACCTGCAGGGAGACAGAATTGAGGAGAACAGGTAAATGTAGCTGGTGCTATTCACCTGCGAAAAGGGGTCATTGATCCCCAGCGAATGTAGTGTCTGGGGAAAGTGAGTAGGACGCCGAGTTGGCTAAGGACATCTGAACATGGGAACTATATTTATATTATGCAACTGCGTCTTTTGATCATACTATGCCGTTGCTAACCGACATGATGCGATTTCCGGTGGAAATCTCATGGGTTAGCGAAATGGAGTTGCCGTATGGCGAAAAGATAGCTAAACTCAATTATGCATTATCTGCATAGGATAATGAGTTTAGCTATGCGTCCTTTTGGGAAACATGTTTTGCAGGTGAATTACCGAACGGCGGGATGGGGATTGATATGACGCGCTGAAAGCGATCGAAATAAGGCGGAAATTGTGGTTGAAATTGAGGGTTGGTTCTCCATGTAGTATAGAGAACCCCCACAAAGTCGTGTGGCACCCATGCATCGAGCATCTTTTTATATCCAGCCTTATTGAAGTGGTTTCAAATGGATTTTTGTGCAGTATTTAGCTCCTGACCAATCGAAACAAGCCCTACATGACGGTCAGACTCAACGATTTCCATGATTTTATCGGCATCTTTGACATCAAAAACACCGGAACGGAATAGATGAAACCAAATTGCTCGTGATTGGCTGTTACACCATCAAGATCATAAACACTATTCACATTTTCAGCGGCCTGGCTTGAGTTTTCGCCTTTATCGAAAAAAAACCTTACAATCTGGTGTTATTTCTGTTCATATTTGACAAGCGCGGCCACAAAACTGAGTCAGTCAATCACAAAACTATGTAGGAAGTAGGTTTTTTAGTACGATCTTATCTTTCTAGCGCCATTTAGCGTATCGTGATCGCACTTATACAACGCACGATAGCCAGAAGAATATTTTATCGTATGACTTATGTGGTATTTGGAGCAACAGCAATTTATGTGGTGAACAGAACGTTGAGAAATTCGAAAAGGAACCTCGAGCAGCAGTACAAGGCAGACGCGAAAACAACTCTATAGGCGACTACCTACAAAGTTTCTCCACAGCAGAAGACGCCAGAGATATGGCGAAAGCGGTGCAAAGAATCGATACCCAGGCTGCAGTTCGCTGAAAGGGATACAGCAGCAATAGAAAAAAAAACGTTCGGATGAATTCCGGAATAACGGATGTGGTGAATTTAGCAAAAAGAAATTTAGACTCAAATGGCTGATGATTGAAAACACATGGGCTTTCAATGTGGGGAGTTAAAAATCCATGACCAATTGGTATGGCAACACCATCAACCAACGGCTTCTCTAATTATAATTCGACGATCATTTATAACCATTTCTATCATTGTTTTACTCTTGTTCATCCTTTTACTTATATAAGACACGCCAAAACCTTTTTTTTCATTTGTAAAACATTGCCACATTTTATTCCAGTTTTATAGTAAATTTGAATGCAAATTTTTTTGATCCAATTTTTAAATAGGTGTCTATTGTCTCAAAACAGACATAACGCTTTTGACAGCTGAGAAAAGACTGAAGATTCAGTATGGCTAAATAATGCATAAATGGCTTTCAGGCTTGTCTACCAACACAGCAACGAGAAGACTGTCGACTTTACAGTCGCAATTCAACCATACCCCACATCGGACGTGTTAAAAAACCACAGTTTTCGCGCATACGAGGTTTGCCTTTTATATTTCGGGATTAGAGAACAAAAACAAATATTGATCATCGAAAATCACTTTATTGTTTTTCAAAATATTCCCCATGAAGGTCTATACACTTTTGCATGCGTTTGAACCAATTGTCGAAGCACTTTTGCCACTCTGATTGAGGTATCTCCAACGCATGCATTCTGAATGCAGCAACCGCTTCTTCAGGTGTCGAAAAACGTTGACCTCTCAGTTTGTTTTTTACGTACGGGAATAAAAAGAAGTCATTCGGTGCCAAGTCAGGACTATACGGCGGATGACCCATCAAATCGATGTTTTGGGTGCTCAAAAATGCAGTTGTCGCAGCCAATGTGTGAGAGCTCGCATTGTCGTGGTGAAGAGTGATCCGTCTTCGGCGGTTGGTTTTCCTGATTTCTTGGAAGACAACTGGCAAACAAATGGTTGTGTACCACTCAGAATTGACTGTTCTGCGTTGTTCTAGTGGTACGGTAGCGACATGTCCAGTTTTTCCGAAAAAACCGGCGACCATTTGCTTGGAAGTGCTTCGTGCGCGAACAACTTTTGTTGGATTTGGCTCATCTTGCAACACCCAGACAGTCGACTGCTGTTTACTTTCGGGCTCATACGTGTAAATCCACGATTCATCACCTGTCACGATGTCATAGACGTGTTTCGAAGCACCGCGACCGTATTTTTTGAGCATTTCTTTCGACCAATTGACACGAGCCTTTTTTTGGGCGATTGACAAATTGTGTGGGATCCAACGCGAACAAATTTTTTTGACAGTCAAATGTTTATGCAATATTGAATGTATGCTGGTCTCACTAACGCCTAAGGTTGTCTCAATCTCACGATAGGTCACATGACGATCTTCCAATATCAGTTCGCGCACAACATCAATGGTTTTCGGAACAACAACTGATTTTGGACGACCTTCACGAAATTCATCTTGGAGTGAACTACGACCACGATTGAATTCACCATACCATCGATAAACACTGGTCCTTGATGGAGCTTCATCGCCAAAAATTGAATTAAGTTCATCCATGCACTGTTGCTGAGTTAATCCACGCCGAAAAATGTAAAAAAGAATCGCCCGAAAATGTTGACGATTTAATTCCATTTTTGGGCCGAGATGAATCTTTTAAGTTACTGTACACAACACAAATAGCGCTCGTATGTCAAAACGTTCTGCGTGCGTATAACCTCAAAAATGTCCAACTTTACGACAGAGCTGTCAATTGCCGGATTGCAACACTAGGGTTGTCAAATCCCGAAACATAAGAGGCAACCCTCGTACGTTGGATGTATATAACTTTTTCATTGACAAACAATTACTTTACTAACTAAAGTGCTGTTTATCACATAACCAATGTGTTTTAATATCACGAAAACGTCGGCTCACACCCTAGAACGAAGCCACGAAATGGAAAACAGTAACGTGACGTGTTGTGACAATTAAAATAAAGGACAACAACAACAAACAAACAAAACGAAAGTTAAACGTGACAAATCATTATCTCACAGTGCATCAAAAGCAGTGCATACAAAAAGTGTTCGAGAGTCAATAAAAATAAAAACAACAAAAATATATGGTTTATATAGCAGGTCGCCTTTTTTTTTTTTAATGAAAACAAACTGGAAAGCACCAGTATGAACAAGGGGGGAGATTAAAACGCGACAACACAAAAACGAAAAGCAGTTCCGAAAAATCCCATTGTGATGCGAAATAAAACCGCGAAATTAACAACGCAGAAAAGAGAACAGCAGATGGAAGAGGAAAGTGAGCTCTCTGTCCCCTCCAACTTTTGCATGTATGGGGCAAACAATTCATTCGCTTCTCTTGCATCCTCAGAGTCTGAGGATGAAGAAGAGGAGATAAGTGAATTGGAGGCGAAATTTGCGATGGCAAGAGCCCGATTACAAGAGAGACGCCGAAAGAAAAAAATAGCGGCGCTCGAACAAAAAGAAAAAACACGCAACAACAACAAAAGCCGAAGCCAAAAGTCGGCCAACAGCAACAATTTCACCATCAACAGCAACATCAACTTCAACATCAGCAGCATCAACAGCAACATCAACAGCAACTACCAACACAAAATCGATCAACGAAACAGCAAGCAACACAGCAGCAGCAAAGCAACAATAACAGCGGAAAAATAAAGATGCCACCAATCAACACCATAGATGTTGACTGTAAGAAATTGGTAAGTCCTTGTAAGCTATCTATAGGAAACTATTTTGCAGTTAAAAGACTGACATGTAACAGGCATGCCGTTCAAACATATACGGTGGCAGACCACGAGAAAATTAAAGAGGCCTTAAAAAGGGCCACCGCCGAATTTTACTCGTTCACGCCGAAATAAACGAAGAGCGTAACGGTTCTATTAAAGGGTGTCGATCCTGAAATGGAACCCGGGGCTCTGCTCGAAATGCTTCAAAATCTAAGGCACGAAGATCTCGAGTTTATCTCCGTAAAACGGTTAACCACAACCAAGGCAAAAAGGGAAAACCGCAAGCTACCCTTCTTTTTAGTTCAACTAACGCCCAGCAGCAGAATTGGTGGTCTAAGAATAATTACAGTCTTGGATCATCAAATGGTCACATGGGACAAATTAAAAAAAGGCAATGTGTCCGCTGCCAAAGGTTTTGTGTCGCAATCTTTATTAGAAAAGGAATCCATCATAAAGTCCGCCTTCTGGCGGGGGAAACAAAGTTAAACCAGAGACACAAGATATAGCATAAAAACTACGATATTATACGAAGAGACCGACCTAACTCCTCTCAAGGGGGAAGGGGGGGGGGGGGGGGGGGGTGTCGCAATCTTTATTAGAAAAGGAATCCATCATAAAGTTATATATAGTGGAGAAGTGCGCAGGTTCCGGGTGCTGGAAACCTGTATCGTACGCATACCCGTTCAGCAAGGAAGGGGCTTGTATGCGATTGCGGTCTATGCACCTAAGGAGCACCAACATAACCTATTTATAGCGGAGCTCGAGACACTCTTTCGATGCTTACATTTCCACCTGGACAATAACTACTTTATCCTAGGGGGAGATACGAACGCCAAGCATAGAAATTGGGAAAGTTATATATCTAATGCCAGAGGAAATCAGTTGGCTCGCTGGTCAGATCAGTGTCATATTGAATATAGAACTGACCTGATAGCTACCGAATATCCATCGTTCCCTAGAGGTAGATCGTTCTTAGATATCTTGCTAATCGACTCACGACTGAGATTACTTAACACCAACAGACGAAACAGAAACTGTTTACGGGCGATTGAATACGACAGTGACCACTGTGCATTCACGGTAGTAATAGAGCTTCCGAGCGATCTTCCAGATCTGGAGGAATTCGTGATCTCGCAACCCTACAACTACAGGGCAATGCGATGGCCGCGGTTCACCAGATCATTAACAAGAGAACTTCGTTCGAATGATTTTAATCTGGCAGTAAACAGAAAGTTGACAAATGACGAAATCGAAAAATACATCCAACAAATGGACGAAACCGTAAAACGAACAATGGACAAAACAATTCCCAAAACAACAGTTACAGATCACATAAACATGTACAGCAACACAACAAATTTGTATTGGAACAACAGAATTCGGGCTATAAAAACGAATAACCCAAATATGTTCCCATAAATAAATAAAATATTCAGGAGAAATTATCAAAACGAGATTCAGTGTCTCCAAATTCCACGTACTGATGTAAACAAGCAGCTGCTAACTAACATTGGCATAGATACAGAGAACGCTATCCCCAATAGTGAGCTCTTCGTGACCGAAGATACTTTGGAAAAGGTGAACGCTGTGGGAGCTGTCTTTCAGGAAATGTACAAGGTGAATGAAAGCATTCGGCGAAATCACGACCTGGAGGACAGAGTTCTACTGAATCACCTGCACCTCCAAAATGAAATTTCACATTGGCAATCGGAGAATCCGGGTTTTACCGAACTCGGTGACGATAATCTGTCAATTGGCATTAATTCCAATGGTGAGGCTAACAGCCTTTTAATTGTTAGAGAAGGAATCCGGAGTATCTTCGACTCATTGAGAAGCAAAAAGTCAGTGGGAATATGTGGAGTACCTAACATCGTACTCAAGAACGTCTCTCCACTGGCAATATATATATACACGGTCCTGTTTAACAACGCGTTGAATAATGCATACTTTCCCGTGCGGTGGAAAACGGCAATCATACAGCCCATCCCAAAAAAGGGCAAGTGTGACAGTTTCTCTGCCACATAAAATTGTGTATGTGAATACAAAAATTGAATGGGTTACCTGTTCCTCCTCTGAAACTCTCTTTGATGCTGGCAATCTTTTCGTTTATTCAAAATGTTATAACTTGTTCAACCAAAAAGAACACGCGGGGCAAACTTTTTCTGTCCTTTAGTTCTTTAACATTTACTTTTTCTTTAACTTCTTTTAGTTCTTTAACATTAACTTTTTCTGTCGTTTTTACATTTTCCTTTTTAACTTCTTTTAGTTCTTTTACATTAACTTTTTCTTGTCGTTTTTACATTTTCCTTTTTAACTTCTTTTAGTTCTTTTACATTAACTTTTTCTGTCGGGACGTTGCCTTTCTTCCGCTTTTTCCAACTGTTTTTCTTTTTGCTTCTTTCCGTTGTCAAACGTCAACAACGGAATTCCGAACCGTATCTTAGAAAAAGGTCAACCCTCCGTCTCTCTCGCTCTCCACTCACGTCCACTTCGAAAAATAAATTCGAACTCGAAGAACTGCACGATCCACACCCGAATCAGGGCGTGTTCAAAAACTCACTTCTGGATCGTGCAATTCCTCCACCACCTTACCATCGTACTATTTTAAAACAAAATTATATTAAATACAAAGTATCAAATGATGGTGGTGGCCGACGTACGTGACACAAGGACTCTACAAACCCAATGAACATGCGTTCGATAAGTTTACTCCCAAGCATCAGTAAAGTATATGAAAAAACCATTAACAAAGCTCTGCTAAAATGGGTAGACGAAAGGCGTTCCTTGATTTGGACATGAAAGGACTTATACAGGCTATATCCGGAATTCCGCTGATCTATCATGTAAGTAGATCATCCGTAGACGGGCGATTATGCTACGACCGGGAAGTAACGCGCACCGAAGAAGAGCTTTTGCGCTTCAGTAGGGCTATCTCCCACAGAGACCGGGACGATAGTATTGGACAGCGTCAACAGTTTTTTTTTTGTTTTATAACCGGATTTATTCAACAATTCAATTACATATTTCACTTAAGACTAAATGTTAACATCTATTTTACAAATAACATGCTTACATTAACTTACTGGCTCTTCGCAAGCACTCTAAATTACACATTATCATATTTCATATGCCTTTCGGCGTACAACAGCGTCAACAGTTGTGGTGGTTGAATGGCATATAAAGACCTGGATACCAATGTCGGTATAGAATTTAATTTAGTTTGATATAAAATAATTTCTAGAATTAGGGGGATATAAGATTTAAGTTAAGTTAAGTTAAGTGCTTTTAAATTAAATTTAAAAAAAAATTATAATAATATTAATAATAATAATAAGTAAGTTAAATTTTAAGAGAAAAAAAACGAAAAAAAAATTCGACACAAGGTTTTTCAAATTTTTCTTTGTCTTTCAAATAATCCTAAGTACTGCCACAAAGTTTGTGGGGGCAAGAAGTATTGCACCAAGCACGGGCACACGATTCACTTCTTCCCCACTGCACCGTCACTACGAAAAATTGTTCACAGAAGGAAGGCAATAAATGAAAATGCACTGGTGTTGACTTGACGTTAATTCATTTTTTATTGGTATTTTCTTTTTTTTACTTAACTTGTAACTTAGTATAGCTCCTCAATAGTATACTGGTTAGTATACCCGCCTGTCACGCGGGAAACCGGGGTTCGTTTCCCCGTCGGGGAGCCTTTGGCGCAAGACTAATGACCTTGCCCGGAAAAAGCAGATCATTATGGAAAATTTAACAAGCCTCAGGACTTGCTAAGTAAGGCCAAGACCGGTTCCAGGTTGTAGTGCCGATGATGATGATGATGTAACTTAGTATTAATATTAGTAAATTGTTTTTTTTATAAATATTATTTTAAGACAAAGCACTTCTTTCTCGACACAGTGAGTGGGTAACTCAAAAGTTGACTCTTTAACGCGATGCAGCGTGGCTGACCGCGATGACGATTGAATAGCGACTGGTCGTGAATTAGGGTTGAAATTCATATTTCATCCTACACACAGGACAACCAAAAGAGACCACACCTCTGCTCTCTCAACCTCACGCCCGTCAAAGTGTGAGTAACTTTTGTTAATAGGGTAATTGACGGACATGAAGAAGGAGAGAACAGAAAACATGATATGCTGTGATCTCGGGGTAGCTTTGGTTGTGTGTGTTGGTATCAGATGCAGCTACTGACATGACCTGGTGACCCAGTGGAAAAAAATACGAATGAGAGGGAAACCTAGCTGATGTTACTCCCCTGCAAAGAGAGATCATTGATCCCAAGCGAATGGGTGATCTGAGGGAAAGTCGATAGGACGGCGCTGATGTTTGGGAAATAATTCGCGTGAGAACCAGACTCTAAGACGCTGAAATAACCCCAGCTATTTTGCTATGATGCAACAGCGTCGTTCTTTTAGACTTATTGTTGCTAACCGACATTATGAGATTTCCGATGGGAAACTCATGGTTAGCAAGAATGGAGTTGCCATATGACAAGAATGTAGCTAAACTCAATTATGCATTATCTGCAAAGAATAACGAGTTTAGCTATACGTCCGTTTGAAATGTTTTACAGGGGAATACATATAAAGGAAATTGGTAAGTATGACGCGCTGATAGCGGTCGAAATTAGGTGGACATGTTGGTTGGAATTGTGGGTTGTTTCTCATGTAGAATAGAGAAACCCCCAACAAGTTCTGTCGCCGAAAGACAAATTATACAATTGTTAAGTAATGTTTAGCTTAGAGCGTCTGCGAAGGACCAGTAAGTTATAATATAAGATAATTAAGCTAGAATTTAAGCATTTTTTGTCTAGCATATAAATTAGAAAATAAGAATATAAAACGAAATAAAAAATGTTGTAAAAATGAAAATGAAAACTGTCGACTTTACAACCCGCTAAATTGCACAATTCCTGGTACTTGAACACGCATCGTACTTCGCCCCAACTAATTCCGGCACAATATACAATAGTTTATGCATCCTTAACTCAAATTCAATCCTCATATTTACTTAGTCGCCTCTAAAACAAAACGTACCCGATAACATAGGAGAAACTCTGGGAATGAAGACACAAAATTTCCAACATCATTCGAACAGGTCGGTGTATCCTATCTATCTTTCTTCTATGATACTAAACTTACTTAATAGGATACAAAACAACCAATGAAACTCTAGTTAAAATAAAATAAGCAGTATCGGCGTGTACTTATAGTTGAAACACTAGATGGCAACAAGTCAATGACAATCAGTATCTAATTACACAGCACAGCAGTTTATATAATGTCAGCACAAATGTTCGTCTCAAATCCAATAGAATACTTTCACACAGTGACCAGTCAGGTGTATAATTCCCTCTTCACATCGAACGCAATCGAAGTGTCAATACTCCAACCAAAAACGATCTAGAAAATGATAGCCGGAAAGTGAACACATGACCGAACACATGTCAAGATAAGTCTTCCAAAAATGAAAGCACATCGATTCCAACAAGATTAATTCCGACCGCCTTGGCTACAACTAACGCAGAACTACATCAAACGGTAGCCGAATTAATGCAAACTGACACATTTTATCAGATTAAGGACCTTCCTTATGTCCCCTGCCGCGTTTCCCTTCACCTCAGGCGATAACGACAAAGAGAAACATCCGATTGAATGAACATTAATATCAACAAAAAAAAAAAAAGTGAAACGCCGAAACATGAACCATGAACAGGAAAAATTACTTCCCCACAGCCATCATTGAACAGGTTCAGTACATTCCACAAAACCAGGATTATAAAGGACTTTGGTCAACAGCAAAAATTTAAAGCGATTGGTCTGTCAGTTGTGATCAACATCTGAAGAACCCGACTGAAATACAATCACCAAAGCTCAGGGATGTGCGAAGAGGAAGTAAATTGGACTACCTCACCTTATGGTTACAGGATACAACAGGCGAGTCGGAATGATTTGTTACATTTTATTAATGTATTATGTGAAGAGAGGGACCGACGAACGGGTGAACTGCCAACATCAAGGATAGATAACTTCATAAAGGAAAAAGTTAACATATCTATGGCTTTTCATGGATTTATGGTGGCTGGTAGGAGCCACTCCTCGCAGTCAGATCTCCATTCTCGGTAGCTCAAAAAACCAAGGGCCCTATCAGGCGAGAAGTAGTATACTCGTACTGCTACACAGGACACCAGCTTCGAGTAGTGTCAGCGGGTAAACGAAGTAGCTACATAGATTGCAAAGGTAATAAAATATGAAATATTACAGTTATTCGGCATGCCATGAAAATCGGATAACATATTTTATACGAAAAAATATTATTTATTATCCGCTGTGGGCCGTTGTCTGGTGTTGTGGGTCCTTGAGTGGCTTATGTCTTCTTGAACGAGTGGGAGGAGTAGATAATCGTGGACGTATGCTGGGCAGGAAGCAATTTATTATAACTTTTCCATATCTCAAGGTCGTATTTTATAAACATGAGGAGTGCATTGATTTTATCCATTCTTGGGGTTTTCGTTAACCTGACATGTGCTCCCAGGAGACGAATATAAACTTCGAACAACTAATTAATCGCTCTCCATGAACGATTATGGATAATGCGGTGGGAAGGGAATTTTGTGCTCATAAATTACCTTCATCAAATTCGGTTTTGCTTAGTAGCCATGCATTAGCAAGCTTAATAGATAGATTAACTGTCTTGAAGAGAACTACTACTAGTCGAATAGAACTAATAACTTTTCTAAACTGGAAAATAAACGAACTCGGCATACAGGGTGTCTGGCGACAGGTCTATTTTTTTTTTACACAATTATTTCAATAAGTAATAATGAGTGTGGGAAGTGGGCAATTGCACTATCGGTTCGCGCGGCAAGTCTTACTGTGGGATCCTAAGCAAACAAACGGATCTCCATCTCCACACATGCGTCCGAGTACAGTACAAAGTTATCTGTGCGATCCTAAGGTAATAAACGGATCTTTTTCACACCTCTGTTTGTGTCCTTCAGGCATCTGGTCTTGATTGATTTCTAATCTATGGAGAGTTTTTGGTGTCAGAGTGGTATAATGTTCGGCATGGAAGGGATATGACCTGGATTTCGGCACGAGTCTAATGGGGCACTTACTACAAGGGCATAACACCTGTAGTGGTTGCTTTCGCTTATCTATCGCTGATCCTGACTTGCCTTCTCTCTCGAGACGATATTGGTTTTCTGTTCGATTTCACATTATCGGACGAACTCTCGAACAGTAAGGACGCAAATTGTAACCGTATTGTGCAGTGAAAGAAATGTGAAGACAAAATCGCGTGTGAATATTTTATTACGGTACTGTGCGTGTTGTAAGTGAATTGTTTTTGTTAGTGAATTTATATTAACCGGTTCCAAAGTAAAGCAAAAGTAAAAGAAAAATAAATAAAAAATGGCCTTAGGGCCAAAGCAGCACACCGGCAACAGATTCGGTATGTTGCAGGAAACGTCCTTGAGTGACGTCTCCGTCAATAAAAAAAAACGGCAGGCATTTAGTCCTATTGAAACGAACTTCCCGGAATTACCAACAAAGACAAGTGAAAAAATCCCGAAATTCATACAAATTGTTCCTAATGACGCGACAAAACCTTTGACCGGAGTGAATGTATTCATATTAAAAACAGCTGTAGACTCAATTAGTACACAATATGAAAAAGTGTCCATGCTAAGCGACGGTTCAATTCTTTTATTAGTGAAGGATGAACAGACAGCTCTACATTTTATAAATACCAAACGGTTCGATAAACTATGTCCGGTAACAATAAAGTTGCATCCGAAATTAAACCTCTCGAAAGGTATTGTTTATGCACCATACCTAATTAATGTTCCGAAGAAGACATCGTCCAAGAAATGAAACCTCAAGGAGTGGTAAGTGTCCATAAATTTAAAAAACCGCAAAATGGCGAAATCAGGGATTCCGGACTAATGTTGTTTTCATTTGACCGCTTCAATCCACCGAGTAACATAGAAATCGGATGGCACAAAGCTAAAGTAAACGAGTATATCCCAAGACCAATGCGCTGCCGCCAATGCCAACTACTCGGACATACAGCCAAATGGTGCAAGCGAAACCCAGTGTGCAACAACTGCAACCTTCCTCCAAATCCCGACTTAGAATGCCCCCGAACCCACTGTGCCAACTGTCAAGGCCCCCACCCCGCTTCATCACCATCATGCCCCCAATATATAGAAAACCAGACCATTCTTGAAATACTGACAAGAAATAAAACATCTCTATCCGAAACGAAACGGATATTTAGGGAACGAGATCCCACGCCATCAAACAAACCAAAGGAATCATATACCGCACTCCTCAAAACAACACACATATAACATCACCAATAAAAGAAACTACAATACAAAACCCAACAAAAACTACACTCCAACCAACATCGACAAACACTTCATCCATTTCAAACTGCCCTTCTACATCTGCAGAATACCGTAAAGCCATACAAAACCAATCATCTCTAAACATAAAACCCACAATACCTAACCGTAACAACGAACCTATAGCTATTAACAAAATCATCATCATCATCATCGGCACTACAACCGGGACCAGTCTTGGCCTTATTTAGCAAGCCCTGAGGCTTGTTAAATTTTCCATAATGATTTGTTTTTTCCGGGCAAGGTCATTAGTCTTGCGCCAGATTAACAAAATCACTACTCTAAAAATAAATGAATCCACCATTCAGGAATTATTAAACTCCCCACTCCCTCACAATAACCACATATAACCCTAACACTGCCAACGAAAGCACAGTCTCTGTGTCTCGAGAAAATCCCAACTCGGGCCGAAACAGACAGGGCTTCGGCTTGAACGGATCAACACTCGGGACACGGAGACTGAACCCTTACAACAACAAAATCCCCAGCAGCAGCAGGTTTAATATACACAATAGCATTCATACCCATAAACTCACAATACTACAGTGGAATCTGAACGGACTCAAAAACAATATGCACGAGCTCCAAATAATCATCAAAGATCTGAAGCCATCCATCATAGCCCTACAAGAAATGCACATCCGCCACGACTCTCGGGCCACAGGACCCAAAGAATACGCGGCATTCTTTCACAACCTTACGGAAAATGTTGCTTCTAAACATGGTACAGGTATACTTATACATAGATCAATCCCGCATAAACTTATAGTAGTACACTCTGCAATCTCGGTCGTAGCAGTAGAAATAAATATCGGCAGAAACCTCACGATAATATCAGCATACACCCCCACATCCCAACCAATAACCATACACGATCTTACCACTATCACAGATAGCATCCAAACACCGATACTTCTCCTCGGAGATTTTAACGCGTGGAGCCCCATCTGGGGATCTTCATCCACTAATAAAAGGGGAAAAACCGTAGAGAAATACATACTGACCGCAAATCTAGCACTACTCAATAACGGTAGCCACACACATTTTTCCACTCAAAAATCCTTCACACATGTAGACTTATCATTAGCCTCACCTCAATTGGTCCCAATTTGCACTTGGAATACTTTACCCAACCTGCACGGGAGCGACCACTTTCCAATAATAATAAACATTGACACAAGCATGTGTCCCAAACCCCCAAAACTTCTTCCTAAATTCCAAACCGAACTTGCTAATTGAAGTAAATTTCAAAATATAAGTACCCAGGCACTAAGTCAACATGTGCAGAGTCAAAATATTAATCAAGAAACAGCCATAATCACTAAAGCAATCAGAATAGGAGAAAATGCCTCGATACCACAAACAAGTCGAAAACTCCATAAGGCAGTAGTTCCCTGGTGGAATCCAGTATTGGACCCCCCTAAGGAAGAAAAAACAAGAAGCCTGGAGAATTTTCAAAAGATTCCCCTCTGATTTTAACCTAATCAATTGTAAAAAGTTAAATTCTCTTTTTCGCAAAAATGCCAAGGAAGAAAAAAGAAAAGCCTTCCAAACATTTACCGAAAAGTTAAATCCGAACTCTACTCCCAGAAAAATCTGGGCGGATATAAAAACGCTCACTGGGCAGTATCGCCCCCTCTCAATAAAATGCATGAACACCGACTCGGGCACTCTCACATCTCCCCGTCAAATTGCAGACCATCTCGGCAAAACATAGTCAAACTACGCAGAAGACGTAAACTTTCATCCGTCATTTCTCTCTACCAAAAGAGACACAATTAGCCCGTCCCCTCACACAAGCCCATCCTCTAAATTAATAGTTCTCCCAATCAATAAAATCGAATTAGAGTCAAGCCTACACGGCGCCACAGGTAAAACACCAGGATATGATCGAGTCGATTACATAATGTTAAAAAACAGTCCACCACTCCTGAGACACCGAATACTCCATCCCTTCAATAACATACTCCAAACAGGTGTAATTCCACAAGTGTGGAAAATAGCCACAATTGTACCCATACCAAAACCCACGGCCGAACCCACCTCGGCAAAAGGATATAGGCCAATATCGTTACTCCCATGTCTAGGAAAAACATTTGAAAAAATTGTACCTAGACGACTCAACTGGTTCATGGAGAAAACAGTCTAATAAGCATTGAACAGGTTGGTTTCAAGCAAGGACGTGGAACGATTGATGGACTACTCCATATCGACAACTTCATCACATCTTCTTTATCAACCAAAAAACATACAACAATTCTGTCCATAGATTTTGAAAAAGCGTTCGACCGGATCGGTCCTCATGTGATTTTGAATAAATTGGCGCAATGGAGAGTTGGTAATAATATGTTCTACATAATCAAGTCCTTTCTTTCCAACAAAAGAGGTGGTGCATTCTCACGAATATACAACATAAAAAACGGTATCCCACAGGGTTCTCCACTATCAGTTCTATTATCCGATATAGCCTTTGACGGAATAAACGACATTCTCGTAAAATATAAAAACATAAAACACTGCCTCTACGCTGACGACCTAGTTATTCTAACAAACCTAAACGATCTCAACGAAATACAATCTACCTATACAGAAATACTACACGACATCACTAATTGGTGTAAAACCTCAGGCGCAGATTTCCCTCGAAAGACTAAAATGTTACACATTTGTAGAAAAACCAGCTGCAGCAAAAACATCACACTTCCCTTTCAGAATCACACAATCCCTACAACACAATCCATGAAAATCCTCGGTATCCTCTTTGACAGTAAATACAATTTTAAAGAACATTGTTTAGCACTTAAGAAAAGCCTAGCTGCAAGATTAAATATTGTAAAATACTTAACATATAAGAATGGATTGCACATACTAATACCCTTATTAACATAACTAAAAGCAGCATCATCATCATCGGCACTACAACCGGGATCCGGTCTTGGCCTTATTTAACAAATCTCTCCCGATTTCGAGCAGATGTTATCCAGTTTGGCACTCCCAGGCTCTGGGCGTCCTGGTCTACGCCATCCCTCCATCGCAGACAAGGTCTGCCGCGCTGTCTCCTTCCATACATCCTGCCACAAAGGTCTTTCCGGGTAGGCTCCTCTTCGCTCATTCGAGCTAGGTGTCCCGCCCACCGGAGTCTACCGAGCTTGATTTTTCTTACAATATTAGCTTCAAGGTAGATTGCGTACAACTCATGGTTTTAGCGTCTCCGGAATCGTCCTCCCTCACATACGGGGCCAACAATTCTCCTTAAGACCTTTCTCTCGAACGCGGCCAAGAGTTCAGAGTGCCTTTTATTGAGTACCCAGGTCTCGCACCCATACGTGAGTACTGGTAAGACCATGGTCTTGTACAGTAGTAGCTAGATAAATTTCGGGTTTTAAAGAGCCTTGATAGACCATAGTAGGCTTTGTTGGCTTTGATCAGCCGTTCGCGAACTTCTTTTTCTATATTGTTATCGGCTGATACTATTGACCTAAGGTAGTTAAAGGATTGCACTACTTCAAATTCGTGCTCCACTACCATGATAGTTTGACCAACGTTAGGTCTTCTCTTCGCAGAAGTTGCCACCATGTACTTAGTTTTTCCCTCAATAATGTGCAGTCCCAGGTTTTGTGCCCCCTGCTCGATCTGGGTGAAGGATTCCTGTACCGCCGATTCAGTTCTACCGATGATGTCGATGTCATCTGCGTAGGCAAGTATCTGACTGGACTTGGTGACTATAGTCCCTCTTGTTGTAACGCCAGAATCACGGATTGCTTTCTCCAAAGCCAGGTTGAAGAGGAGGCAGGCCAGACCCTCCCCTTGTCGGAGTCCATTATAGATGTTTATTGGTTTGGACAGCAATCCCGCTACTTTTGCTTGATTAGTTACGTTGGTCATGGTCAACCTACAAAGTCGTATCAATTTGTTTGGAATGCCGAACTCTCTCATGACATTATATAATTCTATCCTGGATATGCTGTCGTAGGCGGCCTTAAAGTCTATAAATAGGTGATATAATGGAATGTTAAATTCCTGACATTTTTCCATCGCCTGCTTAAGGTTGAATATCTGATCAATCCCTGATTTGCCTGGGATGAAGCCACACTGATATTGACCAATGATGGGTTTAGCGTATGGGGCTATCCGGTCTTGTAGGATAGTGGGGAGTATCTTATAGGCGGTACTCAGCAATGTTATACCCCTATAGTAGCTGCACAGTGTGATATCTCCTTTCTTATGTATGGGACAAATTATACCGCGACGCCAATCTTCCGGCATCTCCCCTTGCTCCCATACGTGCACCACGATCTCATGAATTGCGTGATGTAACGCTGTCCCTCCTTGTTTGATCAGCTCAGTTGGTATGCCATCAGCTCCAGGGGCTTTATTTGATTTTAGCTGTCTTATGGCTTATAATGTTTCCTCAATGCTTGGTGGCGGCAGCATTTGGTCTTGATCTTGCATTGGTGGAGCCTCCAATTCTTCTGTGAGCTGAACATTTAGCAATTCATTGAAGTGCACTTCCCATCGCTCCAGAATGCCTTCAGGATCGGTGATCAGATTACCCTCTTTATCCTTGCAGTAAGTGCAGCGTGGCATCATCCTATCTAAAATCGACTACGGACTAATGATATACGGAAAATGTAGCAAAACGACCCCGCAAACAATAAAATCTCCCCATCACGCCGCAGCTCGAGCAAGTACCAGACCATTCCGTACTACACCAATCAAAAACATCCTCGTCGAATGCAGTCTCCCATCTATAGAAAACAGACTAAAACACATATCAGCTTCACTCGCTTACAAATTTACAATGTCTATAGCAACCCCCATACTGCAGGACATCCGAAAAATGTATAAAAAAAAAAACGAAGGTCGAGATACCGCTCAGGGCTCGAAAGGGCCATCGATATAGCCAAGGACTTACATATCCCTATAAATACTTCAAAACCTCACCGCACACAGCACCCTCCATGGTTAATTCCGAGAAATTCAATCTTAAATGACCTGTCCTATTATCCAAAACTTTCAACAAATCAGATAATCTATCAAAAACTTTTCAAGGATACCATTGACAAACATCAAAACTGGAACCGGTTTTTCACAGACGGTTCCAAAAACGAATCAAATGTGTCATTTGCTATAGTCAACAATCGCAAAAAAATAATCAGAATGGGATCACTTCCCACCTTTTGTTCCATCCTATCAGCGGAAGCAACGGCTATTCTGGAAGCGACAAAACTGGTCCAGAAAATCCCAACGATTATCTGTACTGATAGCCTGTCAACTCTACAAGCAATAACCAACGTAAACTCCACCAATGCTGTCATTCGTCAAATCCAAGATAACATTATTAAGAAAACTAATAAAATAAAGCTACTTTGGACCCCCGGGCATTGTAACATTAGTGGAAATGAAGCAGCCGATGCGGCCTCAAAACTAGGGACAAAGTCGCCTGTCGTCTCCTTCTATTGTCTTAACAAAACGGACATAAGAAGGCAGGTAAAAAATGCCCTTAAGAACGAAGAATAGCACCACTACACCCGCCTGTACAGCATTATTAAACAGGACACCAAACCCGTTACTTACCCAACAACAGCCTCAAATAGAAAAATAAAATGCTTCCTACGATCCGGCTAGGACACACCAAAATCACACACCAACACATCCTTACAAAAACCAGCCCCCCACAATGCAGCAACTGCAGCAACCAAACCGCACTTACTCCACATCACATCATATTCGACTGCCCAAAAGTACAAACCATCGCAAACCAACTGTTTGGAAACGACCCCTTCAGCAACATTCTGGCAAAACTATCAGAACAGAATATCAACTACACATACGAATTACTAACACTTACTAACCCTCACAACAAAATTTAAAGTAACTCGATATTAGCCGGAAGCCCTAGCAGCTAGCGCTATTTAGAATTAAGTTATTGTGTAATTAATTACATCTTAATAAATAATAATAATAATAATGTTCGATTTCAATGGAATGGGTATTTCGCGTTGATCTTTGTAACATTCGCGGCCTGAGATGCGATTTTTCCTCTGTGTCCGCCCACGTTACTGTGCAGTACAATCCTTTCACTTAGCAAACCCAGGTAATAACTAAAACAGATGTTTCAGATTTTAATCTACTTGGATATAACGTAGTGCCTCTGTTCTTTCCCCATCGTGGTCTAGCCACATACATACCAACTGATATTGTGTATCAGCTTCTGCCATAATGTGGACTCTACTCCAATCCAGAATTTAATTTCTCGTGACTAAAACTTCACTAGCTGAACTTGGATAAAAACGCATCATTTAACAAATTTGATTCGTCCGATCGAATGGGATCTTGACCCCTATATCCGCACACTGAAATCGTTATTGCGGGTGATTTCAATGTGCATAACTCTCAGTGGCTTTGTCACCCCGGGCACACAACACCTGAAGGTCAATATATCCAGCTCTTTGCTAACTCAATTAGTTGAACTCAACACATCAATGAGCCAACACGGGTACCAGACATAGATGGTCATTCCGCCAACACATTGGACTTATCTCTAACCTTCCACCCAAACAAATACACAGTTGAAGTTTCTTCGCCCTTGGACACTTCAAACCACTGTGTCGAGTCAGCTAGGTTTGCCCTAACCAACAGCAACGTTAACGCGAAAACTCCCAAAAGAACAGTACAGTTCTACAAGAAAGTCAACTGAGAAGGTCTGAACGAATTTTTTGGGAGGTTAAATTGGTCTTTATTTTTCCTCAATAATGCTGTTGACTCTATAGCGGACACATTGAAAGACTGCTTGGCATTCGAACTTTTATTCCACACAGGATAAAGAGTATCAAACCCGAGAAAAATCGGTGGTTCGATTTCGAATGCAGAAAAGCCAATAAGGCTAAAAGGTTGACCTTCCGGGTGTATCAATAAAACAATACTGAAAAAAACCGGAAAGCATTTAAGAGAGCTAGAAATGACTGCAATGCACATATTCAACGCGCAAAGTTCTTGCAAGACCAGAGAGGGAGACAAAAAATACTCCCACAGGTAGTACAAACTTCTGGACATTCGTGAAAAAGATTCAAAACTCGGTCTCGTCACCCATTCCATCGCTTATAGTCGATGACAGACCAGTCACCAGTACAATAGAGAAAGCGAATCTACCATCTGCACATTTTGCAGCACACTCGACGCTGCTTGATACCACATCAATTCCGCCTCAACTTCAGCATAAGCAGCACACCATGCGCCATATTCGCTTCCGAAGGCGTGCTATTGCACGTGCACTCAAGGACCTAAATCCGAACAAATCCGCTGGTCCGGATGGCATTCCGCCAAGTCTCTTGAAGAGATGTTCCTCTTCACTCGCCAAACCACTGCGGAAACTCTTATTCTTATTCTACTGGGCGTTTACCAAATAGTTAGAAGTCAGCGAACATTCAGCCAATTCCCAAAAAGGGCGTCAAACCGTTCCTTTCTTCTTATCGACCCTTAGCACTAACTTCTATTCTCTGGAAGGTAATGAAATCGTCAACTTTCGAAATATCTGGAATCAGATAACCTCCTCAATGACCGCCAATATGGGTTTCGTAGCAACAAGTTCACAAGAGATTGCATATCGTATTTTACCGAAAAGTGGAGCCATTCCATCCACTACCTCGGAGAAAGCAAGGTAGTCACATTGAATATTTCAAAAGCATTCGACAGAGTTTGGCATCCAGGTCTTTTGTCAAAATTACATTCTTATGGAGTGGACAATTCCCTGATCCGATGGATGAGAGACTATCTTTCTGGCCGTTCAATCCAGGTGCTTCTTGACGGTGTCAAATCTGTCTCCCATCAAATTAATGCAGGTGTTCCCCAGGGTTCAGTACTCTCACCCACTCTCTTCCACATCTCTATAAATAATCTCTTGTCCATTACCCGCAACCCAATTCACTCGTTTGCTGATGATAGCACATAAAGTTTCTCATACTAATACGAACGTTCCCGATCAAACTCTTCGAACGTCAATACCAATCAGCAGGTTATGCTTAATACACTGAATTCCTACCTCAACAAGATATATCAATGGGGATTATCTAACCGAGTAGAGTTCAATGCTTTAAAAACTCAGTGCTGTCTCCTGTCGTCAAAGGCGAACCCCAAAGTAAATACACTGTCAATAAATGTCACTTGCATCGACGAAGCCAAGGAACTATCAATCCTTGGCAATCGAATTGATTCGACTCTAAATTGGAGCGACCACACTTTTGAAGCTGGGAAAAGTGCGGCCAAATTCCTTAAGAGATGCAAAAAATACTTCAGTCCATCCAACCTGGCCTCTATTTACAAGGCGTATATTCGTCCCAAAATGGAGTTCAACTCCCATATTTGGTCAGGCGCATCCAAAACTGCACGACACGTGTTCGACAGGATGCAAAAACGAGCAGTGAAACTTATTGAGGACCCAGCCATAAGTCATTCAATTCCGTCGTTAGAACATAGGTGCAACGTATTATGCCTGTGGGGTTTCTCTATACTCGTATTACATGGAGAACCAACCCACAATTCCAACCCCAATGTCCGCTTTATTTCGAGCGCTTTCAGCCCGTCATATATAACCATTTCCCTCATATGTTATTCACCTGAAATACATAATTTCCCCAAGGACGCATAGCTAAACTCATTATCCTATGCAGATAATGCATAATTGAGTTTAGCTACTATCTTCGCCACACGGCAACACTATTGCTCTAACCATGGGATTTCCACCGGAAATTCCATTCGTATTGGTTAGCAACAACCAAGTCAAACCAAGCGACGCGGTTGCATCATCATCCATTCGCTTGGATATTTACCAACATTCCACAGAGTTTTGCCCATGGTATTATATCCCTAGCCGACGCGGCGTCCTATCGACTTTTCCCAGGTCACCCATTCGCTTGGGATCAATGATCTCTTTTTGCAGGTGAATAACATCAGCTAGGTCCTCCTCTTCTTCGCAGTTCTGTCTTTCCACGGTTGAATGCGCGCTGACTACACCATAGCCGTACCACTGGGTCAGTAGGTCATGTCAGTAGCTGCATTCCATACCAACACACACAACCAAAGCTACCCCGAGATCACAGCACATCATGTTTCTGTTCTCTCATTGTCCATGTCCGGCAATTACCCTTTGGCGGAGGTTAGTTAGGTTCATTAACTTTGGCGAATTCTAGAACTGTTGATTGGGAATGTGCTCCGCCGAACACTATTCCAAATGAAAAGCGAACCTTGAGCAGACACTGGAACCAATAAGACTTCGGGACGAATTTGCCACGAATGAAACTCTGTACAAATGTTTGTTTCTAAATTTTACTTTATTTGTATTCACGTAGGTATATGTCAGAGTAAATATTCTAGGAAGTTTCCACTATACAAAGGTTATTCATTTGTGCAGTTCACTATTCACAGAGTTATCGATTTGTTTATTTTAATACATTTAAATTTTGGCACGTATGCCTGATTTAATTTTTGGATAATACTATTGTTTCTGGTTCTGCGACACCTTGCTAAACCCCACGTTCTTCGGCACTGGGTGTTATCTTAAGTGACACTCAACAAATTCGCGACTTCACTCTCAAAACGGAAGACTCCGGGACTTTCAATCTTTTCACCACCGTACGCAAATTATCGCCGCTCCGATTAGATCCTCAATGTCAACTCGTCTCGCGTATTACCTCCTCGTCGGGGTTCCCTGATTGCCAACTCCTCGTTCCGACTGTTCGATCTAGACTAACTCTATACTACCCACAAGCATCTAGATACCGGTCGTATCTGTCTCTTCCCCAGAGACAATTTCCCATTCTGCCCACTAACAGAATCGTCAATACATCTGTTAGCGGCATGCTAATTTATCCCAGGGGAAATTTCTTATATTCCTGAAAGGAGAAGTCACTCATTGCATACATCCTTAAACATTATTATCACCATCCGTGGTGGTGATCGAAATTCAGATCGACGGTTGTCGATTGTGTGCCGCCTCTATTTACATATCACATCTGGCGCGCGGCCGACGGATATCGTGCAATTTGAATGGACGTACGGTCCATGGTTTTGTTTAACTTCTTTCGATTAAAACTAACAATCCATTAGACCTTTCTAATGGGTGTGAAAATCGAGAGGGACCGTGGGATCGGAATAGATCCTTGGTAGCGGTAGGCGATATGCTTTATTGAACTAGGTTGTCGCTGCCTTTGTTTGCTTGACGGATTTGGGTGGTCTTTATGGCAACTACCCGCACGTGCAGCCGCTGGTCGGCTAATTTACCGACGATAGCGATTCCTTGTAACATCGTGTAGATGTTCAGGATTTCCTATTGTGCAGAGCTGGGATGCGATGCATTTCGATCTTTTGGAATTTCTCATGGGAGCCGGATGAATGTATGTTTTTTTTACCTTTGTTTCAGGTATGCTACAATCGACATGTTGAGCTTGACATTGAAAGCTTTGGGACGTTCAGTTCCTTGCTTTTTCGTGTCGAGCTCAACGTTGTGGTGAATGTTTCAGGGCGATAGCGGGCTTAGTGGCACGCGTCTGTGGGCGCGTGTAACGTTTTCAGGGTAGGTATGTTCCTTGAAGAGTAGGAACCCTACCTGGGTGGAATTGTGCGTTCGTAGAACGCTACAACCCTATTAACAAAAGTTACCCACACTTCGCCGGGCGTGAGGTTGAGAAAGCAGAGGCAAATCAATGATAAATATCGGTGTTACTTATCCATTCGGACAAATTATAATAAATCACCAGCATTTAAGTTATAAACAATTTCTGTGAAGGTAATTTATAAGCAACTTCTGTGAATTGATATTATAAACTATTTTAAGTAAAAAAATTAAAAAAAAGAACATATCAACAACCGTGAAATTTATTTTACTGTCTTCTCGTGGACTTCCTGAGGATCATTTTCGCGCAGCAACATCGTTGGGGAGACAAGTGAATCCTGTGCCATATGTTGGCAATAATACTTCTACCCCACATACCTATCTCTTTTTTATAGGTATCGTTGCTCAACTGAACTTGCCCAATGTGTTCGGCTCCCTCAGACATTTTTCCGCTATATCCGTGTAACGTTTTTCACCTCTGGTCGTGCTGCTGTGCCCCAGAATCGGAGTATCTTCCAGCGTCGGGCGTTAGAGTCTTGCCCAGCACAGCGTGACTTCGACGATCCAACCGTGTTACTGATTTCACACACGAACGTTTATCAATTAAATCACTGAAACTAATTGTTACAGATTTGTATGTAGCACTTTACACACACAAATCTTAATAAGAACACACTATGTCTTTGATTGTTTTAAGTTTTATTTAACTGGGGCTGGATATAGTAATTAAATCTACACACACAAAATTAGTAATTAAAGTTACACACACAAAATTTGTAATTAAAGTTACACACATGTGTTGTTTTCCGTCTCCGCAGACATTTTCCCGCGATACCTGTCAATCTGTGAATGCGCATGAGTTCATGTTGAAAGTCAACTTCAGGCGCACAAATAACCATAGACAATCATTCTTTAGCCGAACCACACAAATGTAGAATAACCTGATCATGTGTTTCCTCGTCGTTCCAATGTCCAGACAATCAAGACCAATATACATCGACACCTCCCTTCCTTACCTACTACCTCTTAATCCCCTCGCTGACATTTAAGGGTACTTCAAAATCTCCTTTTGTGTGAGCGTTAGTGTCAAAAAAAGCCAGGGTCGCCTAACCGAAGTGTTTTCAGAAAAAGAGAACCTTTACCGCGATGCCATTAGATTAGATAAAAGTGGGAGTTTTTCTTGAACAACCGCAGGTTACCATATAACGAGGTCGACAACCTTCTCTATCTGTTACGAAACGAGTGTTGATACAGATTTGAACGTGTTGTTGAGAAATGAATCGCAAATTGGTGAGATCCGTCGGATTGTTTTGTGGAGTGCAAAAATTCAAGACAATAATACCACGAATCTCCAGGGGCAGTCCTATTGTACCGTGTGCGCCTCCTTATCCTTAAAAGGACAAGGGTCTCTTTGATAAACCGCTCCTAAGTGGCTCGGTGGGGTCAAACCACCACGCTTCCTCCTTCGAGGGAAGAGTGGCAATCGATTGTTGATCGAAGGGGCTTGGAATAGGGCCGGGACTAATAAGGCAGGAATTGGTTTTCCTCACTTTAGAGGTTAGGTCGGTTTAATAATATCAAAAATTAAATTGATTGGAGTAAAATTCTACGAGATAGAGCCTTCGGAAATTCCGCCGATCAGGCGCTAGAGCGTCGCAGGAATATTAAGGCAGTACTTAGAACAAAAGGATGCCCTGGATATTGCTGCTGCAGTAGGTTATTTACTTTATGGTGTCGGCAGCGACGATTCTATGTAAGCTAGAAAAAACATTTTTTCTGCATGTTATTTTAGTTTAAAACGTTAATCATGTTTTTCTCGAAACTCTATTTTTGAAGTCGGTTGTCATGAAAAAAGTTATGAACCGATTTTGTTCAAATTTTGTCAATTTTGTTTTTTTAATCTCAAATTAATCTGTTGTGTGTTATTCTGACAACGGAGAGAGAACTTTTTCCTGTGGGCTCAGGGGAAATGAGGTACCAATAGCTGAATTTTCAAAATGTTCAATTGAAAATTTCACAAAGTACGAGGGTGGCCTGAAAAGTTTCCGACCTCAACGTGAAGATAGCGGCACTTGTCAATAAAATCTAGTGAATGTAATTCCGCATCTTTTGACAGTTACTCACCAAAATTTCAGGCATTTTGAAAGCGTGGTTTTTATTTGACAGTCGTTTGAGTGAGTGGATGTGAGTGTTTTTGTGAAAATGAGACATAATGCGTCATTGGAAATGAAAAATATTAATGACGCATTTGAGGATGTAGCGGTAAACGAACGTACTATACAACGTTGGTTTGGATATCTCTTGTATTAATTTTTCTCCCTTTTAGTGATATTACCCTTTTCACCGTCTTCACCACTGGATTCGAGTGTCCTCCGTTGGACTATATCGTCTGCAATCGAGTCCGAGTTGAGGCCTGTACTCACTTTCTATTATCATCCGCTACCGCTCTTCTCCTTCGCTTGGCGTAGTTGCGAGGCACCGCTGCGATCCTCTGGCACTTGAGAATGAAGCGTTAAAACTGTTTACCTGGGTATAACGTTAATGGTAACTGCAACGCCCGGTGATCAAACCAACTCCATGTGCAGCTCGACGGGAACAGCCAACAAAGAACAGAAAGTCCAGAGGTACATAAATTTTATTTCTGCCTCGAATTTACAACTTGTTTTCCGTTTCTTAACTTTCACAAATATTTCCTTTTTTTCCTTTTTCTTTTTTCTTTTAATTCTCGCCTCGTGTTAGTTTGTTCGTTTTACTTTTTTCGCAGCGACCACTTCTATCTGGCTTTCTATTCGCTTTTTTTCTTCTGTTAATCTTTTTAAAAAAAAAAAAACCGAACTCTCAAAACTAGCCGCCTCTCTCTCTCTCTCCACCATCCACTTCGAAAATCGAACTCGAACCCGCCTATGATCCACGCTCGAATCGGGGCGTGTTCGAACACTCACATGTTGATCGTGCAATTCCTCCACCTGATGGTAACCACATTAAAACCAAATTATATTATAATTACAAATTATTAAATGATGGTGGTGGCGGAAGCCGCACGTAACACATCCATTCGGGAGATTTCAACCTCGAATGAACCACGGGAGAAGCCGGAAACGTTAGTTGATGACGATGTTTTAAGTACAACGGAGGATGCAGACCCAACGAAAACGATGCATTCGAATCCACAAAACATGAGAGTATCCCCAATGGCAATAAGTAGACACCTGTCTCTCATAAGAAAGGTAAAGAAACTCGATAGGCGGGTACCCCATGAACTAAACGAGTCCCAAAAACGACGGCCCCCGGAAATCTGCACATTGCTTAGATTAAGAAACCAAACTGAACCGTTTTTGCACCGGATAGTCAGCTGTGATGAAAAGTGGATTCTGTATGATAACCGTAAAAGACCTGGGCAGTGGATCGATGCAGGTGAAAAACCAAAACACACGCATAACCCCGATCTTCACACAAAAAAAAGTTATGGTGACAATTTGATGGACAACGGAAGAACTAATCCGCTTTGCATTTCGTCAACCAGAAAAAACATTTTCATGTGGTACAACCCAATATTATGGCTAGTTTGCCTTTTAATATTTTGTTTTCATTTTTCCTTGTTTTTCTTTATTATTGCCCATAATTGGTGCTTTCGGTGCACCGACGTTACAAAAAACAAAAACAATCAGCCGTGTTGATCGTACACTTCACTTCTTTGTGGTTAATGGTGTTATGGAATTTGTGGATGTATTGTGGGGTACGACGGAGGATGTGGTGCCGGCGTGCGGCACAGGGTTCGCTCCTGTCCCCAACATCGATTGGTTCACTTGGGCACTGTTTACCTGACGGCAGTGAAGGACGATACACCGATCGCACCGGAGAAAATAGTAGAAATAAAACGCGCTGTTACTCTAATTTTCAATCTCGATCCAAATGATTTTTATTTTAATGCATCTTAAGCCAAGTACTCCGAGAGTTTACAATTGGTAATTTATAAAAGAAACTTAAAACTTCAAGGATTCGTTTCGCGATATTGTTTGTTATATTTAGGGACACGTTTCTGTTGTCGCCGCGGGTTTTATAGTGATTCTTCACTAAGGGACGATTGCACGGCGCATCCGTTAATGTTTCTTAAGAGCAGTCTTGTAGCGCGTTTAACAGAAGATTTATGTGAAGTGGAGAATCGACAGGTAGGGGATCCACCAGTACTGGATTAACGGGTTAGGGGGGCTGGCGTAGATATTTTGTGGGTACGCACCGTACCGTGCAAACGGTACGGTGGATGGCGGACGCGACCGACTCCCTTGGTTGTTGGAAAGCGACTGACTAAGAAATCAAAAATTCATCGCGTTGTGGCAGTGGGGTTATAGCTAAAGGGAGCTCGCTGCCACTTACTAAGAATTGGTGGAAGAGTTGCTATGCCTGCATAGGAATTTAGTTCCAGCGAATCCTTGCCGTATAAGCTAAGTTGGATTCGTTGGTTGTGTGTACCGGGAAATTGAAATTGCTTGGGTGCAAGCAAGGAATATCGTTTAGATAGCATATTAACCGAAGTCATTTCGGGGAAATGTATGCGGCTTGGTATAGTTGTTAATGTTCCGTTGTGGATTTTAATATGCGTTTTGTTACGGCATATGAATTTCGGGGAAATTAAGATTGCTTGGTCACAAAGAGGAAATAATTAAGTGGCGAATTGACCGAAGTAATCTTGGGAAAGATTATATGTAGGGTGATGTAATTGAGGGAGATGGTTAATGTTTGTTGTAGGTTGGAATATATGTTTTATTAAGGCATATCAATTTCGGGGAAATTGTGATTGCTTGGTCGCAAAGAGGGAATGAGAATTCAGTAAAGGATTGACCCAAGCAATTTTGGGAAAATGAATGCGGGGATTATTAGAATATATTCTGTTGAATTATATTCTGTTGGGAGTTTGGAACATGTTTTTTATTGCAGATTGGGAGATGTATGCTACTGTGGATTTGTTTTTGCATGTTTGCAGGTTAGGATTGTGGGTTGGTTCTCCGTGTGATATAGAGAACCCCACAGTATCACTTCTCCAATCGCTATGCGCTTCACTTATCACACACTCAACATTAGTCAATTAAGGAAGTCAATGCAAACACACTTTATTTTAATTTTAATGGAAACAAACTTTAATTAATTTCTACTTTTTAAATGTACACTATGTTTCGTGATTTAATTTTCACACTTGTCCTTTAAGTATTTATTACAATATAACCACACTGCACGTCACACATTTTTTTCTCCCGTCTTCGATGACAACGGATAGTTCTGGTGACTCTGATTTTTATTTTTCTATTACAAATTTTCAAGCGCGGCGGGCTTAGTAACTGGGTCCGTCCAGGACAACGATTGGAATCAGACTCTTTTTTCAAGCGCGATCGGCTTTTTTTTCCTGTCCGTCTAGGATCACGGTTGTGTACCGACTCCTCTAAATAAATTTAAAGCGCGACGGGCTGTATAAATAACGTTCTTTTTGAACAATGGTTGCGTACAGACTGAAAATAAAATGTCCACACCGGACGACGTTCGCACACAGATGCCTTATTATCTCTCCTTCGATAGTGCTGACCGAAGGATACATCCATTGTTTACACGCACACTAAACCTTTTTCCCACACAACAGATGTATGCTTCGCAGTACATTGTTTTGTTTTTCTAACATTAAAAATGTTTACGATCTGCGAGACCTGATGTGTGGATGCGTGCATTTACACAAGTGTTCATTTATGGTCAACGATGGCAAAGATATTTTGTATACCTTATTGCTTCGTTACCATGGAATTGTTCCTTGTTTTGAGTAGCACATTATTTTCTTTGTGCACATTATTTTCTTTGTGCACATTATTTTCTTTCATAGATTTTTCCCCGATGAGGTATCTGGATTCCATAATTCATCCGTCTATGCATTTTGTATCTAATGCACTTTTACAGGTATTCATTGTATTGGATATGTTAATTAGGATTAATCAACATATGGGGTCTTCACATGAAGGTGAATCCTGTTAATGGTGGTGGGTAGCCCCAATAGGGTGAGTATTAGGCGTAGGCGTTGCGTGTAACACTTCACAACACTCGAGTATATTGTTTCTGGCTTGTTCTGCCTTGAGTAACTTGTGAGGGGGAAGTATTGTGCCAAACACGGACACTCCGTTCATCTTCCTCCTCCATCATAATCGAATGTTCAGCCGCGTATTGTCCACAACGAAAAGAACAAACACACCCAGGATAAAGCGTACACACTAGATCGCGAAAAGAAAACACACTGTTGTAATTTTTAATGTTGATGTTTTTGTTGTTTATTAATTAAAAGGTTACTGCATTGAAGGTAACCGATAGTTACATTTGGATTTATTAAATGAAAAAAAAAAACATGAATTAAACGTCACTGAAAAACTAGTATTTTAAAATATAGTACACGCCGTAATAGCGAAAAGACTTTACCGCATCACCACGAATAATATAAACTAGACTCGCGGTTGAAATTTCGCGTGTCCGCACCGCTACGGTGGTGGGCGGATGTAATAAGACTCGGCGATACAACCCTCGTTTGGAGTGAGTTTGTGATGTGGTGTAAGATATCCTCTCTACTAAGGATATGTATTTACTTACCACCAGAGAAACGTAAAGTCTCTCTTGATGGAATAAAAAAACCAGATCTTGTAATGGAGATCATGGTAGTATGTGTGTGATCGTTCGGATCTGTGTTGCTTAGTCATGCGCGAAGGCAATGGAAAAACGAAGCAGGCAGGCGCCAAGGACAAAGGAATCGGGGCGCTCATGGTTTATGATGTGCATCGTGGCTAAATAAATAGTCGACGATGCATCGAAGAGATGTGCTAAAAGCAAATATGGGACGAGGGCATCATAAAAGTCTTAGATGAGTGATGCCCTTGTGTAAATACACGAATAGCCATTGGGAAAAGGCGCTAATTGCTTGCTTGCATTTGTATATGCAGGGAAATTCGTTTGTGGGAAACGGATTCTATATTTGCATTGTTTATGCTTTGAATTCAATCCGGCGGCTATGCGCGAAGTCGATGATTGTTTGGAGATTCGAACAAAGGAGCATTTCTGGGTAAAGTGCTTGCAGCTGTATCGATAGTTGCAAGCCATTGCAAAACAGATTAGATGGTTATACAATGACGGTTTGTATATACCATCTGTGTCAATTGTACATGGCATCTATGGCGCCGCCAGGATCGAACTCTAGTGTGAATATCTACACTAATTGGAAATTCTGTTCTGGGTCGCTAATGCAGAGATGCATTGATACATGTATGAATGCCCTTGTATTAGGTGTACAACTTTGCTTCCGCCGTTTTTTTTTCGAAATTCGCGGCTTTATTGTAAAAAATCGTTCCCATGACTTTCAGGCGTTTCGAAATGGCTTGTTGCGCCACTCCCAATGATCCTGCCAATTCTTGTTGCGTTTGACACGAGTCTTGATCAAGTAATGCCTCCAATTCTGCATCTTCGAAAACCTTCTCTCTTCCACCGCCATGCTGGTCTTCGACGTTAAAATCGCCGTTCTTGAAGCGTTTAAACCGCTCTCGGCATTCGATGAGCCTCTACCGCAGATTTCTTCATATTAAAGCAGAAAATTAAAACCTCCCGCAAATGACGAGAATTTGGCTCGTAAGCTGACATGTTTAATCGAGAATAACTTTATGATGCAGACACAAATCGACTAATATTTCGATGGCGTTATGTTTACGAATTCCTAAGCTTATTGTATGACATCTATGATCTATTTATTTCAACTACCACTTACCGCTACAGCCATCTATTGCAAAACGGCGGAAGCAAAGTTGTACACCTAATAGGACAAATTCTTCACAGACATTTCCAGGTAATGCATTGAAAGCATTAATTATCCTTGGGAAGGAAATGTTTTTGCTGCGGGGAGATTGCGGTCCAGATGTGGGAAGGTCGGAATTTGCCTGGCAACCGAGGTACCGAATAGGTTTTGTTTTATGCTCCCGTATAATGAAAAGAATTCTTGTAGGGAATTTATATGCGAAGAAATGCATGAAAGGTAAGAATTCTTTTACAGGGACTTTTAGGTTCTATAAATTTGATCTATTTGATGCGTAAAGCATTTAAGGTGCTAATGCGATTCCATTAGCGAAACTTATATGGTTGCGTCGAAGTTATGGGGGTTCTTCAGGTAAGTAACAGTGGGGTTTGTGCGGAACCGCCACAAACTTATTCACCATTCAGTTAAAAAGGCAAAGCAATATGCCCCGGTAAGATTGTTAGCAAGTATGTTGTCTTTGTTGTGTCACTATCACCAATTTTATTACTAGCACAAATTAATCGCATCGACGCGAAAACACGTCCGAACTCCACCCATATGTGAATGTCACTCCATGGAACAGATTGCTTAATGGTGTGATATTCCACCGGGCGGCTAAGGGTTGGAACCCAAACTACCATTTGGCTCTCGTCTTTATGGCAGGCTGATCAAGCCGCGAGCATATTCTGTAGCCATATTAGTTTTATATGAAAGATAGGATTTGCTTTTTTTTATGCGAGATAGGAAAATTCGAGAACTACGTAAATGATGAGGTGAGAAATGAGAGACAAGTGCGATTACGTCATTGACAAAATGATATACCTCGTATAAACGAAGAAGAACCAGAGTGGAAGGTATTTTGAATTACGACTTATGAAGAACGATATCAGGGAAGACCACACCTTATCGGCTGGGATGGCGGTGACCAAAGGGTAGAAACAACGTTGGAATACTAGACTATATGGCATCAACCCGAGATCCGAACGCCTAAAGGAGGCGAATGTAAAGTCCGAAGCTCAATTGTAAAGGTGGATAACGAAGCAATTCCGAACAATAAAATTGGTATCTCTTCCTCTTCTCAAACTATTTGCTATAATTATTAGTCTATTATTTTAGCCGAAAGCCCTAGCAGCTAGCGCTATTTAGAATTAAGTTACTGTGTAATTAATTACGTTCGTAATAAATAATAATAATAATAATAATGTTAGTCTATTAAGGTACTAACATTCATTATACATTGTACCTGCTATTATTTACCATCTTCGTTTGCAATGTTGTCTGTTATAGAATCCTAAGAGAATCTTAAACTCTTCCGGTATGAAATGGAAACTCATAACCTACAATCGTTTAAATAAGCAAAGACAATGAAGAAAGTAATTAATTAGAGGATTAATTATGTTTATAAATAATTTCAAAATACAAGTGAGAGGTTTCAGATCAGCATCTGATCTATGTCCCCTGCCGGCACATATCAATATAATTGTAATGCTTAGCCTCGCAGCAGATTGTCAGCCACCGGCTTCATTTATAAGGCAGCATCCAATTGATCTACAAATTGCACGATCTGTTTGAAATGTGTCTCTTTCATAAATTATTGATTTACAAACTACTCGCAAAGCTGGAAAGTTGTTATCCCATAGAAATCGGCAATCAAATTGCAAATTGGTGAAGTCGTGATAGTTAATTTTGACATATTAATTACGATCATTAGTTGCTATAAATTTTGATCGCTTGTTACGTGTTCAACGCGATCAGTCAAAGCGTGCGGCATGTTGTGATATCGGAGGGAAATATTTAAGTGGCAGCAGCAACGAGCACGCCATCGCTTCCCTGCCAACGACTGTTCAACGTTGGTTAAATGCACTAACTGTCTCCTTACCTGGATCGGTTGTTGCGGTGTTAAACCGCCTGTAACTTGTTCGACTGACAGAAAACGTCTTTCGCAGTTTCTTTGGTCTGTTTATACAAAGTCACGCGCACCTTGATTCACATTACCAACTCAGACTAGTAGTTGTTGCCCGAATGCATGGCCTGTGGGGCGCGCGAACAGTCAGATTCCAGGTATCATGGCGGAAATCTCATTATTAAGAGATTTAAGATTGAATAGCAGATAAACGTACCTTTGAGACGTAGTGTTGAACTAGGTACGGCAACGGATTAGCGGCGGTGACAAGAGCTAACTCTCTACAGCGACGGTCTGTTAGGTGATTGCGTCTGCGCGAACGGAAACGCTGTTAATTTATGGCATTTGCGGGATGTGAATGGCTGCCGCATTAAAACTGCAACTGAAGCGACAAACCTATGGTGAGAACTATCCGGGATTATTTATGTGAAATTGTTTGTGGTTATGATGATGGTTTGTGTTGTGTTGCAGTAGAGTGCGCAATTGTGAGATTACTGTAACATCTGGCAGACCTAAGTCATGGACATAATCAAATTTCGAGACAGCAATGTCACTTAAGTTGATTGATCTTGAGGTGTCTGATTATTAGATTCTGATTCACTGCGACTATTTCCTGTTTCCAAATCTGAACAAATGGCTGAGCGGTGAGTGATTGGATCGAATGAAGAGGTCATCGCAGAAACTAACGCCTATTTTGAGGGCTTTGAGAAAACCCATTATTTCGAAGGAATAAAAATATTGGAAAACCACTGGATTAAATGTACCCAATTACAAAGAGAATATGTTGAGAAATAAAATGCTTATTTGCTGAAAAAATGATTTCAAAGAGTCACTGACTTATCAAACTGCCCTCGTAGATGAATGAATGAAGTGAGGGCAGAACCCTCAGTTTATTTCGCTTAGTATAGGGTGCCAAAAAATTGATCACCCTATCGGAATATGTTATAATTTTTGCAAATGGCGTCGTACGTCAATCAGTCAATCAATCATGAACTAGACAGCTGCAGTATACAAACAAACAAGCAATGGAGCAATGGCAGCTGTCTACTTCATGATTGGTTGACTGATTGACGTACGAAGCCATTTGCAAAAATTATAACATCTTCCGATAGGGTAGTTAATTTTGCGCCACCTTGTACAAGTGATGTAAACATATGAACTTATAAATAGACTTACGAACTAACTTAAAAACTAAGGAATGAGGATTGGGGGTGCGGGGGTTAACTTTAAAGTAAGTCAAAAACTGTGGAATGGGAAACTAAACAAAGATTGCTAGAATAATAGTATAAGTGCTAGGACGGGGAAGGGCGAGGATAAGCCGGATGCTAGGGTGTGTCTATGAGTGCGAAAGGGTGCCGGCGGTGAGCGGGGTGGGGTCAGGGGGGATAAGAGAGGAGACGACGTTTGAGAGCAGGAGAGATGAGATTGAAGTCAAAGAAGGTGGGGTAAGAATTTGGCCGCCGCTGCATTCGCGATATGGGTTCATTAGAGCCGTAAGACGTGTGATGGGCGGGCAAATAAAAGAGACGAACATTTCGGAGGTTTCGAGAATTAGTGGAAAATGTGATGGAGGAGAGCAGGCTTGGGCATTAGATTGATCCTGAGAATAGACGGTGGATGAAGAGAATGTCAGCATGAATTCTGCGCTCTTCAAGGATGTTAAGGTTGATTGGTTGAAGACGGCTCGTGTATGTGGGTAGAAGCAGACGATCTTCCCAATTTCATCCTCGTAGGGCAAAACGCAAAAAACGACGTTGCACGTAGGGATTAGAGAATTCTTTCGACCAGCGTATCACAAAACAAAGGACAGAGTTGGTCTTGAGAATAATGTCATCAAAATGTGGGATGAAGTTAAGCTCCCTATCACATCAGATGCCAAGGTCGCGAATCGATTGTACAGGTGTTATCTGTTGGTTGAGTAAAACATGAGAACGTAGCGGGGAGGGGGGTCGTTTACGGGTGATTGTGGTTGAGTGACATTTGGCAACATTTAGTTCGAGGCAGTTGTTTTGAATCCAAGTTGAAAAGCTGTCGAGATCCATTTGGAGAAGTGAGTCGACAGGAGAGCGGATTGTCTTGAAGAGTTTAGTGTCGTCCGCGTATAGGAAGATGGAGGAGAGCTTGTTGCTGGAGTCTATATCATTAATAGTAAGAATGAATAGGAAGGGTCCAAGATGACTGCCTTGGGTAATCCCTGACGTGGGAAGAAAAGGATTGGGAAGGGTGGATCTAAATCTGACACGGTAGGTTCGATCGTTAAGATAGGAAGAAACCCACTGTGGGGGTACGAGGTATGGACGCCGAGCATGGGCACTAGATTCACTAATCCTCCAGCACTTGTTCCGCCCAACTCACTTCCCGAAAATATCCATGAGCAGAAGAGGAGAAATAAAATATCCTAGTTGCTTGTAATTTGATTTTATTGTCGCTGATGATTTTAAATTTTACACTGTTAAAGGTATTTTTACTTGGTACTTGGCACCCCAAACACAAGCGGTCAAGAATCGATGCCAAATTTACACTACTACGAACTATGGAAAGACAGAATTGTGGAGGAGAGGAAAATGTTGTTTGCGCTATTCACCTGTAAAGTGAGATCGTTGATCCCAAGCGAATGGGTGACCTGAAGAAAAGCCGAAATGACGCCAAATTGGCTAGGGTAATTTATCATGAAAACTAATTAGATATTTTGATAAATTCCCCAGTGGTTTCGCTATGATGCGGCGGCGTCGTTTGCTTCGACTTGTTTTTGTTAACCGACATGATGTGATTTCCGATGGAAATCTCATGGGCTAGCAAAAATGGAGTTGCCGTATGGCAAAAGGTAGCTGAATTCAATTCTGCATTATCTGCATAGAATAATGAATTCAGCGATGCTTTCTTCTACAGGTAAAATAGCCGAACGGTGGGATAGGGGATAATGTGACGCGCTATTAGCGGTCGAAATTAGGTTAGGATTGTGCTGGTTCTCCATGTGATATAGAGAAACCCCACACCACTTAATCAGTAGGGGTCGGAACCAAGGGAGGATAACTTAAACAGGATAAGATTGTGATCGGTTGTGATTACATCAACTTCGTTGCCGTTCTCTAAGGCACGGAGAGTTTGGGATGAGAATTCAACTAAATTGTGGTCGTCGACCTACCCGTAAGGAAACCGTGCTGGTTGAGTGAGATGATGGATTTGCAGCGGAAACATAATGCGTTGTAAGGAATGCCTTCGAACAGTTTTACAATATTTGACAGTTTGGCGATGGGACGGTAGTTACTAGTATCCTTTTTACGAACCTTCTTATGTATGGAGGTGACAAAAGAGGATTTCCAAATATTTGGGAAGATATCTTGTGTAAGGGATAAATTGAATATCTTTGATATCGGGAGAGAAAGAGAAGAGGAACATTTTTTTAAAAGGACAGCTGAAAGTCCATCGGTCGTCTTTAAGCAAGTTGAATTTTTCTTCAACTAGGTAATGTTGAATAATTTGAGTGATAAGAGGGCCAAGGGAGAATTCGGGCAGATCTTTGAAGTAAGACGGTTAGGCTGGAAAGAGTTGTCCGTGAAGGATTTTTTAAAGAAAGAAGCGAAAACATTGGCATTAGTTTGTGGGTCAGTTGAATTAATCGTGTCATAGGAAAGAGAGTTGGGATAGGCGTCTGATTTACGCTTCTAGTTAATAACGTGGAAAAAAAAAGTTGGGGCATTGATCAGGTTGTTTTGTATTTTTGTGAGATAATTGTAGTAAAGGAAGTTGTAAAATTCGGTGAATTCATAAAAGGAACCGAGGAAGTTGCAGTACTCCAGGGAAGAGCGTGTTCTTAGAAGCTGTTCCATAAAACATTCCTCTTGTTCCGAAGAGTACGGAGTTTGCGGTTGTACTATAGAAGCGATGAAACCGATGTCCTATGTCGAGAATAAGGGAAATATAGCATTGGAAATGGGATTGTAGATTTCCTTATAGAGTGTAGCAGTAGCTTCTTCTACCTCTAGATGATCAAATCGAAATGCGATTCTACTAAGTTGCTCGTTTAATAGGCGAAAGTTAACTTTGGGGAAGATGTAGGGAAAGTTGACGTGATTTGCTGAGGTTTGGCATAAATGGTCACTATAAAGGGATACGAGAAGCGGGGGATAGTAATTATCGGTGGTGAAGAGGGCGTGAGGACTAAGGGCAACTAAGGAATTATAGGGGTGCGTTGTAAACACAAGTTACCTCTTATATGATTTGGCACATTCTTTGTTTGACTGAGGCTTGAGTCGGTGAGATCGTCTATAAAGAGACATTCCTTGGTACTAGTGGGGTTTGAGATGTTAAACGATTGATCGCCTGACAGTGTCCATTGGAGATAGAGGAGGTTGGAATCGTCAATAACAACGATATCCTCTAGGGAAGTACTTAACTCGGGTAGGTGAATTGGGATTAAGAGTGTGTGATCTGTGGAAGTTGGTATACTTCGCACCAGTTTTGAGGTCGAAAAGGGGGAAGAGACAAGAGATTGGGGCAGACTGTGGTGTAGGGCGAGCAGTTATGTCGTGATTACGACTGAATTTATTACGGGCAGGCGGGGAGGGGGCCTAGAGAGACTAGAGCGGTTAGAATTAGGGAGACGAGTTGGATTAGAATTTGGCTTTTGTGACTCGAGTTGTCATTATTTTTGGAAGAGGATTACAGATATTACAAGATTTGGAGAAGGGAGGACGGGTATGCATTTGCGGGTGTGTGACTTTAGGGGGCGGGCTCCTCGATAGTATAGTGGTTAGTACACCCGCCTGTCACCCGGGAGACCGGGGTTCGTTTCCCCGTCGGGGAGCCCCTGGCGCAAGACTAATGACCTTGCCCAGAAAAAAATAAATCATTATGGAAAATTTAACAAGCCTCGGGACTTGCTAAATAAGGCCAAGACCGGTTCCCGGTTGTAGTGCCGATGATGATGTTGATGATGATGACTTTAGGGGACGAGTTATGATCGGAATGAAGGGTGCAGCGGGGGGAAGAAGAAACGAAGCGGTTTTGTGGGTGGGTTAGTAAGGGGAGTGCGGCTCTAGCGTTTGAAATAATAGTGAAGAAGATCGTGTGATTCGAACTGACGCTATGACAGCTCGAATCAATAAAAAAATTTTACCTAAGCGTTACACACCAGGCTACTGACCGTGTTTAGAATTTGATTTCCAAACTCGAGTATATTCCACTGGTGTGAATTATTTTTATTTATCGCTTGGTATACGGTTCTGATGTATTTTTCTTATTCGATTTTTTTCGTTCGGTGTTCTTCACTATTTTTGCTTGTGAATTGTGTGTATCTGTTAGAATCGCTACACGACTGTTATCACCTTCTTTCAATTTATTGGGGTTGATCTTGGATATAGTCATCCTGCCAATCAATAGGTAACCGTTTTTGTTCGGATGGAAAATCCAATCGTATCTAGAGGGGAGAACTATGAGGAAACAAGACCTGTATTTGGGGACAGGAAGCAAGTGACATTCTTTCACGGGAATCCTGTAGTTTTTCAGAAAGAATTCCGAAATGCAAGTTCGCGGTTTTAGAGGCGCCCTTTAACAGATATGAGGTATTTGGTTAATTGGAATAATCGAATTTATTAATACGAACGCACCATTCTGCACGGGTCCAAGATGTGCCAAAATGGAGGATCGGAAAGGTAAGTACGGGGACCGTCACAGAAGTGGAAGAAGGGGCGCAGGGTGTTGGTTGTTAGGGCCGTGGGGGGGGGCAAAAGACTTTTCTATTTCAGTCCACGGAGGGAAAAACGTAAGAATCTTCGTTGAATAGTCTCAATATTTGAGCTATGTGATGAGCTGACTAGACCTGGCGGGCATATTCCAAAAGAGGGCGGACAAAGGTAATGTAGAGGAATCGGGTCACATAGAGGTTGGAAAATTCCTTCGACCAGCGTCTAACAAATCCACGAGTAGAATTAGGCTTAAGGATTATGCCGTCGATATAAGAGAAGAAATTTAGTTGTTTGTCACATATGATACCCAGGTCGCGACTCGTGTGAACAGCGGAGAGGGGTTAATCCATTAAGAAGTAGGGGCGCGGGGGAGACTGTTTGCGCTTCCGTGAAAACGTAATTGATTGGCATTTGTCACTTAGTTAATGGGGGTACGAGGGCCAGGGAAGTTAATTTAAAAGTAATGAGCTTGTGCGAAAGTTTGCCGAAGGCCTAACTGAAGTCGGTTGTGATAACGTCAGCTTCGCTGCCGTTCTCTAAGCTTTGAGTTTATAACCCGAATATGTTCCCACAAATAAATAAAATATTCAGGAGAAATAATCGAAACGAGATTCAAAGTCTCCAAATTCCACGTACCGACGTAAACAAGCAGCAACTAATCAAGACTACAGAGAACGCGATCCTCAATAATGAGCTCTTCGTGGCGATTTGGAAAAGCTGGACGCTGTGGGAGCTGTCTTTCAGGAAATGTACAAGGTGAATGAAAGCATTCGCCGAAATCACGACCTGGTGGACAGAGTTCTACTGAATCACCTGCACCTCCAAAATGAAATTTCACATTGGCAATTGGAGAATCCGGGTTTTAACGAATTCAGTAACGATAATCTGTCAACTAACATTAATGCCAATGGTAGGGCTAATAGCCTTTTAATTACGGGAGAAGGCATACAGAGTATCTTCAACTCATTGAGAAGCAAAAAGTCAGTGGGAATATATGGAGTACCTAAGATCGTACTCAAGAACGTCTCTCCACTGGCAATAGGTATATACATGGTCCTGTTTAACAACGCGTTGAATAATGCATACTTTCCCTTGCGGTGGAAAACGGCAATCAGGGCAAGGACTGTACAAACCCAATGAACATGCGTTCGATGAGTTTACTCCCAAGCATCAGTAAAGTGTTCGAAAGGACCATTAAAAAAGCTCTGTTAAAATAGGTAGACGACAAAGAACATTATTCCGTATAACCAGTTTGGCTTTAAGACAGATCATGAAACTGCACATGTTGCAGCTAAACTGGTCTCTGACATACAATGGAATAAATGTAGGAACCAATGCACAGGTGCCTGTCTGATTGACTTGGAAAAAGCCTTCGACATCGTCTGGATCGAAGGCTTATACCACAACCTGGTCAGACTTGGCATATATAAGCCTTTACTATATATACTTTACGATATGTTAAAGGACAGGAGGTTCGTGGGTAAAAGTGGTAATGTGACCTCTAATAAAACGTATAATATTGTGACGCATATGACAATCAGTACTGGAATCTTCGAGAAAGTCCGAAACAAAGTACTTGATTATTTTCGGAAGTACTGGAAAACTAGAATAGAATGGTCGAGATTATGGAACGGACGAAAACGAAACGCCAAATCAGAATGAGAAAACGGTATAAATACGTCGCACGCAGATCGAGGAGCGATAAGTAGAAAGTGGAGCAAGCGATAAGTGCGGAAGTAGGAAGTAATAAGTAAGAAGTAATAAGTGTGGAAGCGATAAGTCACGTAATCGTTAAGTGTACGGTATAAGTAACGGTTGTTATTAACGGACTAATAAAGTGTTATATTAATTCAAAATCGATTTAACGGCTCTTATTTATTCAAAATAATTAATCCAGCGAACCCTAAGCTCGCTACAATATCAAGAATGGCTTGGAACGGGGAGCGGTACTTTCTCCGATTCTTTTTAACATTTACATTAGCGACTTATTAGATGCACTTCCGCATGCTACTGCGTACGCAGACGATCTCATAATTTACAGAACAGATCCGATATTTGAGATCATAAGTAGTTTACTACAGCGAGACCTCAACAACGTGCAGCGCTATTGCGATGACTGGAAACTTAAGATCAACTTCCAGAAATGTGAACCCATACTATTTAGAATTCCATTATATAAAGCCACGAATGACACAAGGAAAAACTGGCGAAAGCTAGTTATCGTGGGACCGCATGGAGATAAACTGGAAACCAAGAGTTTAATTAAATACCTCGTCCAATGACCTAATTTTCGGGGCTTATTATCCAAACACTCTTTGTTATGAGAGCTTGCGTCGTCACGGTTTTGTTCCACCAGAGGGTTCCTTGATTTGGACATGAAAGGGCTTATACAGGATAGATCCGGAATTCCGCTGATCTATTACGTAAGTAGATCATCCGTAGACGGGCGATTGTGCTACGACCGCGATGTAACGCACACCGAAGAAGAGCTCTTGCGCTTCAGTAGAGCTATCTCCCACAGAGACCGGGACGATAGTATTGGACAGCGTCAACAGGTCTGTTGGTTGAATGGCAAATAAAGACCTGGATACCAATGTCGGTAGAATAACAGTATCATCAGCCAACATAGACTTAGATTTTCTAGAATTAGGGTAGTATAAGATTTAAGTTGTTCTTTTAAATAAAATTAATAATAAAAGAAAAAAAGGAATAGAAGTGGGTTAAATTTTAAGAAAAACCAAAAAAAGGTCGACACAAAGTTCTCTAAATTTTTCTTTGCGATACAAATAGTCATACGTACAGCCACTGTCACCGAAAGGCAAATTATACAATAGTCATTTAATGTATAGCTTAGAGCGTCTGCGTGGGACCAGTAAGTTATGATAGAAGACAATTAAGCTAGAATTTAAGCATTTTTTGTCTAGCATGTAATTGAGAAACTAAGAAGATAAAAAGAAACTAAAAAATATTGCAAAAATGAAAATGAATATGAATGGCAACCATAATGCTGGTTTTTGTTTTGCCATGGAAGCAAGGTTTGTCATGGAGATAAGCCAGAAAAATACGGATTTTTGTGTCTCAGTTTGAAGAATGTCTATCTGACAAATCTATGGTTGGTTGGGTGATTTTACCGCTGGAGCTTCAATGCATAAATTTGTATATGATTTTGTTGATCGGAGAATACACTCCACCACCTACCCACCACGGCACATGCTTTCAGTACTGCATTTTCACGACGTAAAACTACCCACCAGCACATATTCCAGTTATTCCCCGTGAAATGTTTTGTTGAGATATTCCCCTCTGGTTACTCCACTCGTCGTCTCACAACTGTTGAGTTGCATCACATAATAAGTACATCATTTTATGAGCAGGTGGAGTAAACAATGCACCAATCTTAGAACAATCACGTAATATCATTAAAACGCCTGCTCCAGAGGCACAAACTGATATAACAGCAATATTACTGTCCATACAAGGACAGTTTGCTGCGTTTGATAAGAAATTCGAAAAGATCGAAAAAAAAACTGACGGAACAAGTGGCTCGAACGGACATTATCTATTCGACCCTGTTTCCAGACTAACCCACACTCTAATCATAACGTTCACTGCAACTAAATTAACCCTGAAAATTATTGCTGTGAATGTTAATTCACTAATCCGCAAGGAAAGAAGGGATAATCTCAGCAATCTGCGGGAAGCTGTACACCCAGATGTGCTTTTGGCTAGCGAAACTAAGCTGAATCAAAGGCACAAATTGGGCTACCCAAATTATAAAGTAATTAGACGAGATCGTCCAAATTCCACTCAGGGGGCGGGGTCGCTGTCGTAGTTAAAAATGGTCTACAACACAAAGTCGTCTACAGTAGAGATGTATACAAGTTTCAGGTACTAGAAGCCTGCGTTATAGATATTCCTTTGAAAAGTCAAAGGGATCTATATGTGATCTCTGCGTATGCTCCCGAATCTGCACAGTGTATACAGTTTATCAATGAACTTGATACCCTTGTTCGAAGTCTCAAGTTAGACTCGGAAAATAATTATTTCTTTATGGCGGGAGATCTCAATTCCAAGCACAGTAGTTGGGTAACCTTATCACAAACACAAGAGGCAATGTGTTGTTAGACTGGTGCCAAACAAACGCTATCGAACATAAACTAGAATTGTACGCTACTAGTACGCCATCATATGCAAGAGGAAATTCCTTCTTGGATTTACTGTTGCTCGACGAGCGAATACAATTATTATATACGGATCTAACTACTCGAAATTGTCTTCGTACAATCGAGTACGATAGCGATCATTACGGACTTGGTGCTGTAATACATGTCCCAAACGAACATTCACTACTTGAGCAGTACAAACAGATACATTCTTTTAATTTCGGAAAAGCACACTGGTCGCGCTTTGATCGGATAATAAAAAAATAATTACGCTCCAATGGCATAGATCCACCAACTGACAGAAATCTTCAAAATGACGAAATTGATCATTATCTTTCGACGATGAACAACATTGTTACCAATACAATGAAGCGTTTTATCCCAAAAGTGTATCACATGGAGAGCGATGCAAACCGACACAGAAACGCAATGATCGACGAGCTGTATAGGCAAAAGAGTATTCTGCTCTCTAAGTAAAAACTGCTCTACAGACAGTTCAGCGATCCAAATAGCCAGGAAATAAAAACAATTAAGTCACTAATTAAAAATCTTCAAAAACTGATCCGTGACAACTATAGATCAGTAATTAGTGAAGACTGGAACAAGAGAATTCAAGCCAATAAAGCTAGTGGACCGAATATGTTCCCTCAAATAAATAAAATATTTCGAAGGAAAGATTACAATGACATCCCATGTCTGCGACTTCCGCAGACTCCCGAGAATTGTCAAACTCTGCTGAATACAGGACTTACCCCCCCGGAGCACATCAACTCTAACGAAGAGTTCACAATAGTCGAGCATCCGCAAATAAAAGCGAACTCAATTGGTGCATGTTTCGAAGCAGTGTATAGATTGAACGAATCGGTTCATTCTAACCTTGACCTGGAAAATAGGGCTCTCCCAAACACATTTCGCTACGCAATGAACTTAACAATTGGCGTCTCTTAAGTCGAAGTGTCACTATCTTTAGTGAAAATAATAGAGCGGATTCCCCGCTTAGATATCAAAACACTAGCATATTTGTACACAAGGATGAACTGACGAACATTCTTAGCTCGATTAAGAACAAAAAATCTTCCGGAATAGATAGTATTCCAAACATTGTTCTAAAGCATTTACCTCTTGAAGTAGTAAAGACTTATACTATTTTGTTCAATAACGCTCTAAATAATGCATATTATCCAACCCAATGGAAATCTTCAGTAGTCCATCCCATCCCCAAAAAGGGCAAGGACAGGAGCAATCCAGCCAATCTGCGCTCAAGTTAGTTTCCTTCCGAACATCAGCAAGATATTCGAGAAAATTATAAATAAAGCATTGACTAACTGGTGTGAGGAAAATGGAATTATTCCAAACAATCAGTTTGGTTTCCGATCGGAACATGACACAGTTCATGATGCGGCAAAACTTGTTTCCGACATACAATGGAACAAGGCGAAGCGACAATGCACAGGGGTCTGTTTGGTTGACTTTGAAAAGGCTTTCGACACCGTATGGCTAGAAGGGCTGGTATATAAGTTATAAAATATAGGTATGCCCGAATATTTATTATACATTATCTACGATATGATAATGGGTAAACAATTTGTAGTGAAATGTGGAGATATAATCTCTAACAAGACTTTCCACATCAAAAACGGTGTACAACAGGGAGCAGTGAATTCTCCCATTTTATTTAATATTTACGCTAGTGATCTAGTGGGTTCTCTCAACCATGCAATTGCATATGCCGACGACATTGTGGTGTATAGATCTGGAGAAAAGATTGATGTCATCAACAGACTTCTGCAAGATGATTTCAACAAAATCAAACGTTTTTGCGACGAGTGAAAATTAAAAGTAAATGTCCAGAAAACAGAGGCTATCGTTTTCAGAACGCCACTGTCCAGTGCATCAAGGGATACAAAACGGAATTGGCAAACATTTTCCATTGCAGGAAGTAATAATCTTCCTCTAGAAGTAAAAACTGTAGTCAGATACCTTGGAATCTGGCTTGATCAGTATCTTTACTTTGATAAGTATACAGCAGCTGCTCTTACAGCAGCTAAAAACGCATATGCAATGACACGAAGACTCTTCCGTAGTAGTCTGCTGGACCCCAAGGTGAAAATAATTTCATACTCCGCACTCATCCGCCCAATATTCGTGTATGGCTGCCCGGTATGGTACAACATATTATGGGGTATTATTGTCTTGGTAGGTGCCGGCCCGACACAGGTTCACCAAAACGTCCCAAACTCCGTAACCGTTCGTCGACTTGTGTTTAAGCTTGTTCACTGGTGTCCTGTCGATCAGGAAAAAAACCATCGGGTCACCTTCGTCCAATGTCTTTATTCTTTTATTGTATTGGTAACTATCTTAACCTTGTACAAAAGGTATTGTTAATTCAAATCAAAACTTATTTTATTGTTGAACATTGGTATTTTTTATCCTTAATCAAAACTTATTTTATTATAGAACATTGGTATTTTTTTAATTCATAGCGTATTCTGTTGTAACCATTATTCAAAACAATCTAACAGAAAAGGTTCAAAAATATATAATGGCTGTAGCGCTGAATTAACGAATTTATTTAATTTGAAACAGAGGTATGTATTCTCTGTGTAGGTGTGGTAACTTTAACTTAAAAACAATTCACAAAAAAGGTTCAAAATCCAATCGTGGCTGTGGCACTGAATTAACAAATTTAATTTAATTTGAAACAGAGGTATGTATTCTCTGTGTAGGTGTGGTAACTTTAACCTAAAAATAATTGACACAAAAAAGCTTCAAAATCCAATCGTGGCTGTGGCACTGAATTAACAAATTTAATTTGAAACAGAGGTATGTATTCTCTATACACCGTGGTAATCACTCGCAGACTGACTACCGCTTCGCTGGGTGTGCCCTTCTCCCTTAAGGGTTGATTTGTGCACACACCAACACATCAACAGCCATACCTCCGCAGGCCAGTTCATGCGGAGATCATTTCTTTGGGGTACATGTCTCACACAGCCAAGGATGTGATCGCACCGTTGCCTTGGGCTGTGTAAGTCATCACACGGGGCGATACACCATGCTGCCAGTTGGTATGCCATCGCAGAGTCCGGCATCAATGTTGGTCGCCACACCGTACCCTTGCCTGTGTGTACTTTGCTCATTATATACACAGTGGTGGGCGCTATGTGTGTGGTTCGATCATGGATACGTGTTTGATTATAAGCGGTCGCCCGTATAGCCCATTCGCGCGACTTGATGTGTCCTTTTATGGGCATGTGTTGTATCTCGAATGTTTGATCGCCTGCTTGGTAATTCCTGAGATGTGTCGCAAGCTTGTGCAACCGAACGATATGTTCGTTGGCGGTTCTGAGTTGTCGGATCGCTGCATGTTGTTTTCATTGGGGCGTCTTGCAGGTGTCCTGCGCTTGCCTATGTTATTAAGTTTCAAGCGTTTGCAACTACGTTGCCCGTTGAAATTTATGCTATGCTTTTTGTATTTCGATGATGTCGCCTGCATGTTATATGGTGGTGAGTTTGCCAGCCCCGAATAGGATTGCAATTAACTTGCAAGGGGAACTGGAAAAGGCGACCGTCGAATTGTTTTGAAGTACGCACATGCTAATGTGGCTTTTTTTTACAGGTTAAACGTATGCCCCTTTTGGTTACACCTGGGTACCTCGTCTAATATGGCTTTTGCTAAATTATTATTTTTTTTTAGGTGTAGTGGATCTGAGGTGGAGGATTAATCGGTGGGGTTCTGCCTGAACCGCCACAATATCCCCATTTTACATGGAGAAGTTTCGGGTGTTCGAGAGGCAGTATTTGCGTTCCTGCCTCGGCATGTACAGAATCCCAGAGTCACAGTATAAGAAATACTATCCGAATAAAGTCCTGTATGACAAATCAGGACTAAACAGAATAGATAACTTCATTATTAAGATTATTCATGGTCACACAACAAGGGCAATGTGCAGTGAAAATGATCTCATATTGGGAGCATTCTATCCCAATGATATGTATATGGAGAGTACTCTCCAGAATGGGTTCATTCCCCCAGAAGCGTTCCCTTTCTTGGATAAAAAAGGACTTATCCAAGACAAACGCGGAGTCCCTATTATTTACCACGCTTTCCGTGGTGCCAGGGATAAAGGAATTCTCCACGATAACGATATCTCTAATTTTCCAGAGCGCCTGCGTTTTAGTATGGTGATCGGTGAAAGAGATAAATCAATAAAAGATCGATCCCACCCCAACTGGTGGTGGATCACTGATGAAGAAAGGACTACACGGCCCCAAATATAGTATGCCTCTCAGGTGCACCGCTTTCCTTCCCCCTATCCCCAATTCCCAATTATTTTAATTTTTATTTATTTTCGTTTTTAATTTAATTTTATTTTTTTATTTTTTAATTTTTATTTGTATTCCTTGTTTATGTTTGTCCGTTTTGTTTCATTATTTTATTGTCTATTTTTTTCATGTCAACCCCCAATTTAAAAAAAAAAAAATTATAAATAACACATGCTCCCAACCGCATACAAAATATTAACAAATGTCATTCTGGCGAGAATCACACCGTACGCAGAAGAGATACTGGGAGAATACCAATGTGGATTCCGTAGGAACCGGTCAACAAGCGACCAAATGTTCACAATAAGACAACTGCTGGAAAAGAAGTGGGAATACGGAGAGACGGTTCACCAAACTGCTCGTTAACTTCAAAAAAGCCTGCGACTCAGTCGCAAGGCAGAGACTCTACCATATTCTAGTTGAGCTGGGAGTCCCAAAAAAATATGTTGCCCTCATTCAAATTTGCATGAACGAAAATAAAGGGCGTGTCAGAATAGAAAACCACCTGTCAGAACCATTTGAAATCTGCGACGGAGTAAAACAGGCCTCTCACCGTGTCTTTTTAACCTTGTGCTCGAGTATGTCATCAGAAAGGTACAAGACGACAACATGGCCGGATCATCCCTGAACGGGGTTACACAAGTGCTCGCATATGTGGATGACCTCGCCGTTCTGGGCGATAATCTAGAAACTGCTAGTAAAAACTGTGAAATCATCATGCAAGCGGCAGAAGAGGTGGGCCTAGAAATAAATGAAGACAAAACAAAATACATGATTACGGCGAGAGCAGGTGAACCTCAGAGAACACATATAAACGTCAGAGGTAAGATATTTGAAAAAGTTAAAGAATTTAAATATCTGGGAACGATACTGACGGCCAGTAACGATATGTCGAAAGAAATTAACAAGAGACTGCATTCCGGCAACACTAGTTGGCACGCAGTCAGTAAACTGCTGAAATCCAGACTGCTATCACGTAACATAAAGCTCTGTGTCTATAGAACGATAATCATGCCGATTGTTCTATATGGATGAAAAACATGGGCTCTCACAAAACGGGAAGAAAACAAATTCCGCGTATTCGAGAATAAAGTTTTGATGGGCATCTTTGGAGGTAAATATGACGAGGAGACAGGACAATGAAGGAAACTCCATAACCACGAATTGGAAGAGCTATATCGCAAACCTACAATAGTGAGAGTAATCAAGTCGCGAAGATTAAGATGGGCCGGACACGTGGCGCGAATGGGGAACGATAGGACCGTGCATAGAATTCTTGACGGTAGACCAACGGGAAAGAGACCGGTAGGACGGCCGCGACAGAGATAGGAGGACAATGTTAGGTTTGACCTTGAGGAGATCGGATCGAATGGTCAAGCGTGGAAGGAGAGTGCCCAGGACAGGGAACGGTGGCGAAGCCGAGTCGGTGAGATCATGAACTTCCGGGTTCCTACAGGCCAATAAATAATAATAATAATAATAATACGAGGGTTGCCTCTTATGTTTCGGGATTTGGCAACCCTAGTGTTGCAATCCGGCAATTGACAGCTCTGTCGTAAAGTTGGACATTTTTGAGGTTATACGCACTCAGAACGTTTTGACATACGAGCGCTATTTGTGTTGTTTACAGTAACTTAAAAGATTCATCTCGGCCCAAAAATGGAATTAAATCGTCAACATTTTCGTGCGATTATTTTTTACAACTTTCGGCGTGGATTAACTCAGCAACAGTGCATGGATGAACTTAATTCAATTTTTGGCGATGAAGCTCCATCAAGGACCAGTGTTTATCGATGGTATGGTGAATTCAATCGTGGTCGTAGTTCACTCCAAGATGAATTTCGTGAAGGTCGTCCAAAATCAGTTTTTGTTCCGAAAACCATTGATGCTGTGCGCGAACTGATATTGGAAGACCGTCATGTGACCTATCGTGAGATTGAGACAACCTTAGGCGTTAGTGGGACCAGCATACATTCAATATTGCATAAACATTTGACTGTCAAAAAAATTTGTTCGCGTTGGATCCCACACAATTTGTCAATCGCCCAAAAAAAGGCTCGTGTCAATTGGTCGAAAGAAATGCTCAAAAAATACGGTCGCGGTGCTTCGAAACACGTCTTTGACATCGTGACAGGTGATGAATCGTGGATTTACGCGTATGAGCCCGAAAGTAAACAGCAGTCGACTGTCTGGGTGTTTCAAGATGAGCCAAATCCAACAAAAGTTGTTCGCGCATGAAGCACTTCCAAGCAAATGGTCGCCTGTTTTTTCGGAAAAGCTGGACATGTCGCAACCGTACCACTAGAACAACGCAGAACAGTCAATTCTGAGTGGTACACAACCATTTGTTTGCCAATTGTCTTCCAAGAAATCAGGAAAACCAACCGCCGAAGACGGATCACTCTTCACCACGACAATGCGAGCTCTCACACATCGGCTGCGACAACTGCATTTTTGAGCACCCAAAACATCGATTTGATGGGTCATCCGCCGTATAGTCCTGACTTGGCACCGAATGACTTCTTTTTATTCCCGTACGTAAAAAACAAACTGAGAGGTCAACGTTTTTCGACACCTGAAGAAGCGGCTGCTGCATTCAGAATGCATGTGTTGGAGATACCTCAATCAGAGTGGTAAAAGTGCTTCGACAATTGGTTCAAACGCATGCAAAAGTGTATAGATCTTCATGGGGAATATTTTGAAAAACAATAAAGTGATTTTCGATGATCAATATTTGTGTTTGTTCTCTAATCCCGAAATATAAAAGGCAACCCTCGTAATAACATGATGTAGGAAAAAACCTTTTTTTTTACTATATTCGAACTTTTTTCCTTAAGTTTTCAAACTAAATTTTCAGTCCGGACTGATTGATCAACAAATTTTAATCGCCAAATAAACTTAGCGAATAATAGAATATTTTCCACGCATTAGAGCTTTCTACAAAAATTGACATGAAGGGTAAAAATGTGGCCGCCACACCCTCATATTAAGGAAAAACACTTTTTGGGGCATGGGGCTTAAGCTACCCTTATAACATTACTAAGATGGTGATTTCAAAAATATCTTAGCAAAGCTACAGATATAATACGCCAATCACACCTTGAAATTAAAGGGCAGAAACGAGTCCATACCTTGACCCGGTGTACAAATACAAATTCTCAATTGTTGCCATAACCAAAACTATATGAATGATGACCATTTATTGAATTAACTGCATGTCATAAACATTAACTGACCCCCGTCGCGTGAATAGCAAGAACAATGTTTATTTGTTCCCCCATAACACGGTCGTCCTTCCCCCAGCCATGCACTGTTTCTGGTGCATTGTCGGCCTAGAAGGGGGGAATATTATAGATAGGAGAGGGCAGTCACATTGCTATTATGTGATTTTCATAAATTTTTCAAGCCCACTGAGTAATTTATTGGCCTGTCAGTGGGTTTCACATTGTGCGCTCATTTACAATTGATTGCTCTTCTGTTCCTGGTGTTGCGGCTGCCGTTGCTGCTATTGTTCAATGCGCAAGTGGCACTCGAGCGCTGTTGGTCGTCCGTTTTATAAAGTTGTGGACTTGAACGGAACGACGACGACGCAGGGGAAGCAAAGAAATGAAATTCACAACTCTTCGTTCGTGCAAGGGACATATTATTAATGACCATAGTTTATTTGAACAATAAATGGGAAATTGTCAGCTTTGTTCATGTTAATCACCATTAGTCGACTATCAAGAACTTGCGATTAATAACCACACTTGCATAACTTGAGGTCGATTTCATATTCAATGTATCTTCCCAGGTGGGGACGGCTTGACACTAAAGGCTATTTACGGTTTGTCCGCGTTCATTGAATATTTCCAGTATTTTGGATCTGTCATAAATTTGTATAGCTATGTGACCCTATCCATTTTCATCGTGTAATTAATTAATGTGTCAGAGCTTTTGAGCTCAACGGAAAAATGATTGTATTCATTTTCATGGTTTTATATGAACCCTGAGTCAATTCAAATTTATTATGACAGTATTCAGCCGCATTCTTTTAATTAGTTCAATCGTTTTACACAGAATGCCAAGATGAATCAATAATTTCAAGACTTTTTGAATTGCTTGAAATAATAATTTGAAAGGAGACACATCTCACGCCACTTCACAACTGACAATAGACTACTGTCTAATTTTGAGAAACCAGTTCCATTTAGTTGATTTTCAAAATTGTTCTACAACTTAGAAGTTTACTCATCCAGGCGAGTTTTTGAGTGTATGAAATTCAAATTTTACCAAATTCCCCAAATTCACACGACTGCATTATTCTAACGTCGTACAAAGTACATGACGCAGTTTATTCAGTACTCTATTGAAAGATGTTAGTGGGTGAATGGATGGTTCTTGTTTCTCCCTAGTATTTGATTTTATATTGTTTCTAATAACAAGATCACACCATAGAATTCAGCATGTGGCAAATTCTAGTACGCAAAAGGCGATAAAACGTATATTAGCAGGTTGAATCCCGATGTCCAGCCGTCATATGAAATACCTATTATTACTATTACTATTTATTGGCCAATAGGAATCGGGAAGATCTTGACCTCATTGTCTCGAATGTGCCATCGCCTCCTACCCAGTGCACTCTCCTTCCACGCTTTACCATCTAATCCGATCTCCTCAGGGTCAAACCTAAATTGTTCTCCCATCTCCGTCGCAGCCGTTCTACCGGTCTCTTTCTCGTTGGTCTTGCCAGAATGCAGTCTTTTGTTAATTTCCTTCGACATTTCGTTACTGGCAGTCAGTATTGTTCCTAGATATTTACACTCTTTAACTTTTTGAAAAATCTTGCTCTGACGTTTATGTGTGTCCCCCGAGGTCCACCTGCTTACTGTGAACTTTTGGTCCTTCGTTGACCGGAATCCGCACTGGAGTCTCCCAGTATTTCTTCTGCGTATGGTATGATTCTCAGCAGTATGACATTTGTTAATATTTCGTATGTGGTTGAAAGCAATCATATTCCCCTGTAGTGTTCGCAGTCAGATCTGTCGCCTTTTTTGAAAATGAGGATGACTATTGAGGTTTTCCATTCTTCCTCCTTATCCCATATTGTTTTGATCAGTTGGTGGATATTTTGAGCGGTTGCCTCCCCTCCATGCTTCATAAGATCTGCCGGTATGCAATCGACTCCGGGAGCCTTGTTCTTTTTCAATAGATTTATTGCGTCAACAACTTCGTTAAAAGAGGACTCTGGGATCTGAGGCTCGGCTGTATGTACGTCTGGTGCGTTTATTTGTGGTTACTTTTTGCTCGTGTCCCCCGACTGCCCATGTGAGTTTGCTGCGAGCCGGCTCCTAATTTTGCTCATCACTAAAAGATGATCGGATTCGCAATCTGCTCCTGTATATGATCTTATGTCAAGGATCTTCGAGTGGTGTCTTTTGTCTATGAGGAAGCGGTCCATTTGGTTACGTGTTACGCCGTCGGGTGATTCCCATTTGGCTTTATGAATTTGTTTGTGAAATGCATTTAGAGTTAAGCATTTCATGGTGTCGGGGTTATTAGGATTTGAATCAATGTATGACAAACGGACTTTTCATTAAATTTGTCGTGCATATGATTCAGTTGGGGAAACATGATTTGGATTAAAAGTTAAGTTTGTGCGACAAATAAACTTTTGGTTTAATTAGTCGCTCAATGGTTCATTCTGGGATAAGGATAAGGTTATAGGAAATAATGGGGATTGGATAGGAGTAGTGACTTAGAATCACTACAATACTATTCAAGAGAAATAATCAAAACAGAAGTCAGTGTGCTTAAATATCGTGCTTTTCACTACCAGATCTTTTGACGCTGCGTATGTGATAATTTGAATTCCATCATTTGAGACGTCGTATAGGCTTTCTTTACCTATGGCTGGTTGGAAGATATCTTCCTTTCCAATTTTCGCGTTGAGGTCCCCGAGAAGAATTTTAACATCGAATGATGAGATCTCATGAAATACTTCCTCTAGGGTCTCATAGAAAGTGGCCTTCGTTTCTTCGTCGGTAGATTGTGTTGTGGCGTGTATGTGTATAAGAAAATAATTGTGGGTCCATGCCCTGTATTCTTAGCACTAACATCCGGTCATTAATAAATCTCACATCTTTTACATGGTGCGTAATCTTTTTACTTATGATGAAGCCAGTTCTGACGTTATATGGATTGGTACCTTCACACGCCAGTGTGAACCCATTAGTTAGAGAGACGCTACAACCATGAGTTGTACGCGATCTACCTTGAAGCTAATGTTGTAAGAAAAATTAGGCTCGGTAGACTCCGGTGGGCGGGACACCTAGCTCGGATGAGCGAAGAGGAACCTGCCCGGAAAGTCCTTTGTGGCAGGATGTATAGAAGGTGACAGCGCGGCAGACCTTGTCTGCGATGGAGGGATGGCGTAGACCAGGACGACCAGAGCCTGGGAGTGCCAAACTGGATGACATCGGCTCGAAATCAGGACCGGTGGAGAGATTTGTTAAAAAAGGCCAAGACCGGATCCCGGTTGTAGTGCCGATGATGATGATGATGAGTGAGAGAATCTGACCTTTTTGTCGATATCCAACATATACTGCAACGTAGGAAGCATATTTTGTAGACTCTGGATGTAGCCCATGATGTCCAGATTGAGGCCAATGAAGTTGGGATTGTATGACGTCAGCTTATTTGGGTTGTCTCTGATGACATCTGCATATGATGTTGCTGGCCTTGCAGGTTGTGGTAATATATTCTGCGGTGTGGGTTTGGTTGGTGCGGATTTATTGGTTGTACTTGGCTTCATTCGTCTTTGGATAATTCTCAACTTATGAGGGCACTGGGAGACATTAGCTGGATATGGACCTCCGCAGTTACAGCATGTCACAGCGATTTCTTTAGTTGTTATGAATGCATCGGGGTTTGTGGTTTGGACTCTTCCTGGTTCCATACCCGGGGGATTGACTTTGCATTCATCGACACATCTGCCGCATCGTATATTTAGATGGCAAGCCACCGCCAAGTGTCCCGAGCCTTGGCATCTTTTGAAATGGAGGATGTTTTGTTTATGAGGCTCCTCGATGCTGATCTTATGTGTAAACAAGTACTTAATTTGTTTGAGTTTGGAGTGATTTGTATAATCCGTATGTTCCTTCAGTTCTTTTCTCGCATGTATGGAGTTTGAAAATAGTCCACCCTGTGGATTTTCATTGCTGATGTTCTTCGACGCTAGTTCTTCATTGGTCCAAGTTGGGTCAATATGCCAAATGATGAATGTTGTTGGTATGAGCTGATGGTGTTGGAAGGTAAAAATTTTGTGTACACGTGACAGCGATGCATCCAGGTGGCGAGAAGCGGTGGCAGTCACAGTTCCGGGGTTCTCGGATTCATTCATCTCGATTTCGATTTTCGGTTTGATATCTGCAGGTATAGGACCGGTTTGCCTCTGTCGACAAAACCTTGCTTAGTACTGTCCGATTGCGATTGAAAAGTTGACCCGTCGGATGATCTCCCTCTAAGGGATGGAACTTCACAAGAATTCTCTTTTCGGCATGGTATTGCTGCGGGTGACGCTTGTTTTTCCATGAGAACGTCTAGCTCTGTCGTTGAATCTGAATTGAACACGTTTAGATTGGATTGATTTGTCCTTTCGAGTTTCATCAGATCTTTCTACGTGGATCGTACTGAGACGTTCACATTGTTTTATATTCACCGCTCACTCATCGTAAAGCCAAGGCTTGGACTCAATTGTTTTCTTAAATCGTAATAGCCCTGTGAGTAGGGCCTTAGAATATATTCACAGCTAGGCGGGATTGTCGTAAGAGGCGACGAAAAGCCGAGCGGTAGATGGGGTCCCAACGCCCTGTCGCCAGGTGAAATACCACCCCAGCAAGCTATAGGCTCCGTGAAATGGTCGGGAGAAATACCTGGCCATATTTCGGAGCTTAGCTGATGGACCGGTTCGAGAAAAGGTTGGTTTAGGTGGTAGCCGGTCCCAAGGTGAGATACCACCCCGTTACGCTGTACATTCCGCGATATAGTCGAGAGAAATCTTCGACGGTGTTTCGGATGTGTGGCTGATAGTCCGGACTGACACGGAGATGTCATGATGGTACCTTCTGACATAAAGTATTCCGGAGGTACACTAGTTTCCCATTTGAATCTCTGGGGGGGGCTATCTCAGGGGGAACATCATGCAAATACTACGACAAATAACCGAACTTTAAGAGGTTCGTCATCGCATAATCGGGCTCACTCTCGGGGCTCTGCCCACGCTCGACTGGTGTTTCGTCCAAAACCACCCACCCATAAATACATACCTCTTTGGATCCAGTCTCCACCAATTAATTGCGGTACACGCAAAATCATCCACTAAAAGGATGAAGCACTCCCCAAGCCCTAGCATTGTCCCATACACTAAACGGATTATATAATCATAAAAAATTCAATATCAAACAAATTGAACTAAACGTTCAATTTGCCCATATTGAATTCCACATAAATTCAAAACGTGATATACGAACCAGATGTTCAACAGGTAAATTCCCCTGGTTCCAAATCTGCGGACCAGATGACCAACTCTCAAGTAAAGTTGGTAAGAAGCATAAAATGCACGGCGGCACCGTTTCCTTTAATCCTATTTAAGGAAACATTTCCTATACGGAGCAAGGGACGGGGATCGTAAAACAATCGCTGGACAACAATACCCATAAGATACAAAAATATCTTTGGCTCCGTTATCCAGTAAAAAAGAAATTGCCAAGTCTTGGCACTACTGGAAATCCCAGGTAATACTTAAGGGATTCTAGACGGTTGCCGATCCGAGGTAAATTACCTAAGGATCAGACAAAGGATGCGTTGGCTCCTAATACAAGGGATCTTGTGTGCGATCATCGCACAAGGAAACTAACACGTTGCCTTGTGTTAGTGAAAAAGAAAAAAAAAGTTTTCCTGCAATCAAACGATCGGAAAAGGAAGTGAATTGGTTTTTAATACTTGGCCGAGACGGTCATAGGAGTTGGTTTTCAGTGATCGAGGTGTGGTGAATATTTGTCGGGGAGAGTGAAGCGGTTCCGCCAAACCCTACGGTCCACTTACCTGAAAAAAAAACCCATAATAACTACCCAACTTCCTTAAGTTCGGTAATGCAACAGTATTAGTACCTGTAAATGCTTCACGCATTATATAGATCATCATCTATAATCTTAAAATCCCTAAAAAGAAAACTTACCTTTTCATGCATCCCTTCGCATACAATTTTCCGTAAGATTTCTTTCTTTGCTTATCTGGTATCCTAAACCAATTCGGTACCAGACAAATTCCTGAAAAGAAAAACCATCGGTTCACATATCATGTAACCATTCCAGCAAGGGATAATTGTCATTGCGTCGCCTATTCCCACCTTCATTCAAGTATACGATACATTTTTTTATGTATACATTGGCTGGCGACGTTTTTCTCCCAGCAATAACATTCCCTGGCTCGCACAATGTGCAACCCAAAGCAAATACGCATTCCGCGTCCCTTGGCATCAATTGAAATCCAAGCATAAACAATGCAAATAGGTATTCAATACGTACCCTAGAGATGCCATAAACACCATTTCCCAGTAACTAGCTAAAACTAATTAGCACATTTCCACATCGCATCGTGGTCTCTTTGTTTAGCTGCTAAGCACATGCATCCGACGATTTCGGTTTTATTTGCTTTACCGAAATCGTATCCTAGGAATGCACTTTATTCCAACCTTCCAGGCGGTCGGGTCGTCCGCCATCCACCGTACCGGCGCCGATACGGTGTGATACAAAAGCCGAGTTCAAGTCGAACGCGTATCAAGTCGTATTAATTTGCACTTAAAAGTAATTTTTCTTGTGTCCCGTGTATAATACGACAAGTAGACTACACGTCCATACATTGTGTTTGTGCGTGCGTTTAATTGTCAGTGTAATTAGAATCGGCCCTTTGTAATCTAATCAAATTCAATAAATATTAATAAACAAAGTACCCTGTGTTTATTTCTGGTTCTGTGTCCGCTCCACATTCACTAATCGACGGCCGTATCATCTTCTCCGGACATAACAACTAAGCAGAAGTGAAGACCAAATAATAGAAGATGAATTCTGAAACAATACCACTGTGCGTTTCTTTTCTTCTTAGTTGGTGAACAGTTTTCCTCTAGTGCCGCGGCTGAACTTCTTATTTGTGAGAACGAAGGGTTACCCTGCGCCCATGTCGGTGCCACGACTTCGCTCCTACAAGAGTACTAGACGATGTACTAGATTCTCCCCGAGCATATAATTGTGAATCTGCAACACCAAACCTACGGCTGATTTGTAAAATAAAACTGTTAATAAATAATAAAGTGTCGATAAATACCTAAAAGATAAAGAAGTATATTTTATTTCTGAATTGTGAAGTGTATCGCGACTTGGGACTGCTCGTGGTGGCATATAAGAGCTAGCAGTCGCCCAAAATCAACCACTAAGTCCAGAAAGGCGGAAACCACCCCAAGAAACCTGGAAGAAAAACACCCCATTGAGGTAAGCCTTTAAAAAGAATTGTTTAAATATAACCCTACACAATAATGAGAGAAACACTCCAACACTGGTAACGGTAACATCAGAGACATCGGCTTCACCAATACGAATGTAAACGCCGTCCACCAATATTTGCAAACAGCGAAACCTGATATCCTTGCCCTAACTGAGACCCAGGTCGATTCGGCAACCGATTCGACACATCTTCGTTGCCCAGGATACCACTTACATTCGAGATTCCGTTTTAAGGGCGGAGTCTGCGTCTTCGCGCGGTCTGATATAGCTTGCCAGAGTATAGATGGGTTGGAACCCAAAACATGGACATCATATGGTTGAGGGTCGTGCTGAGGAATTATGTTAAATTTTTTCGTTGTCTTTACTCTTCCCGAATGACGATCGACCAGCGACATTTTTTCGAACATCTTTCACATACCGTCGACTAGATACAGATCAACCACCCAGCTTTTGAAATTGTTGTCCTTGGCGATTTTAATGTGCACTATTCCGGCTGATTGATACATTCTAACAGAACCGGCGAGGCTGGGAGGCTGACGGAGATGTTTGCTGTTAGCCACAACTTAACTCAACTCGTGGAGGAACCAACGCGAGTGCCGGATGCCCGAAGCGATTATGCGAACACCCTGGATCTGTTTTTGACATCTGAACCGAGTATTTATACCGCATAGGTTTCTGCGCCACTAGGAAACTCAGATCACGGCTTGGTATCTGTCGCGCAACCACTTGCATTTCAAGCGAATAACCGGCCTAGGCAGCTTCGCCATGTATGGAAGTATGGGGCAGCTAACTGGGACGATTTGCGAGATTTCTTCGCATCCTTTCCGTGGTCGGAGGTGTGCTTCGGAGACTCCGATGTTAATGCTTGCGCGGAGTCGGTCACAGAAATTATTCTTCTCGGGATGAAGATCTACATTCAACACGCCATCAAACAAAGTTCATCTGATAAACCGTGGTTTGATAAAAAATGCCAGCAGATTACAGCGGCAAAAATTAGAGCTTTTAAGCAATGGCGCTCCAATCCCACCGATGTTAACAGAACGAATTTTGTTAGAATCAGAAACGCACGCAACCAAGCTATTGATACCGCGAAGAAAGCTCACAACAACAGAGTGACCAATAACCTTCTTCGGCGCCCGACTGGTTCGCGCTCCTTATGGTCAATGCCAAAAGCTGTCAGTGGTAACTTCGCTTCCTCCTCTTTCCCTCTGTTGATGAACGTTAATCACAAATTCCAAGGATAAAGCAAATGTGTTCGCGAATTTATTTTCCGCGAATTCAAACCTCGATCCCGGTCTTTTGGAGCCACCTGCGATCGTGCCGGTGCGGTCTTCCATGCGGAATGTGAGATTTCGCCCGCGTACTATTCAACGCATTCTACGTAAACTGGACTGTAGGAAGGCAACCGGGCCGGAAAACCAGCAATAATCCTTAAGAACTGTGCTCCAGAAGTATCGTCGGTTCTTAGCAGAATCTTCCGCTTTTCTTATGCACAATTTTAGTTTAGTTTTGTGAGGGCAGAACCCTCATATATTCAGCTTAGTACAAGCGATAAAACTTAACAACTATCTTAAAACTTTATATAAGAATATAAACTATGGTTAAAAAGAAAAAAAGAGGGGCGGGGGGGAATGTTTGGCGAGTTGGTTACTGGGTTTATCCATCAATTATCACTCATTCATTTATTTCGCTTAGTACAGGGTGTAAGAGTGTAGACGGGGAGTGGGCGTGGTCAGGAGGGGAAAGAGAGTAGATGAAGTTTGAGAGGAGTAGAGGTAAAGTTGAAATCGAAGGAGGTAGGGTAGGAGTTTGCCCGCCCCAGCATTCGCGAGATGGGTTCATTAGAGCCGTAAGAAGTGTGGTGTGTGGGCTGATAGAAGAGATGAGGGTTTCGCAGGTTACGGGGGTTAGTGTGAAGTGGAATGATGGAGAGCAAGCTTGGGCAGTTGATTGTGCCTGAAAGGAGATGGTGGACGAAAAGGATATCGGCATGAGTTTGCGCTTCTCAAGTGTGTTGAAGTTGATCAGATGGAGCCGGCTTGTGTATGGGGGGAGAATCCGAGGATTCGCCCAGTTCAGTCCGGGGAGGGCAGAACGCAGAAAACGACGTTGCGCGCTTTCGATTCTGCGTACATGGGACGAGTAGTGTGGAGACCAGACGTGACTGGCGTATTCAAGAAGGGGGCGACGAAGGCTATGTAGAGAGAACGGTAAACGTAAGGGTTAGAGGATTCTTTAGACCAGCGTTTCACAAACCCAAGGACAGAGTTGGCCTTAAGAATAATATCGTTAATATGCGGGATGAACCGAAGCTCCCTGGCAAATAAGATCCCGAGGTCGCGTATCGAGGGTACAGATGATATCTGTTGGTTTAGCAGGAAGTAGGAACACGGTGGGGCAGGGGGACTTTTGTGGGAGAATGTGATGGAGTGACATTTGACAACGTTGAGTTCAAGGCAGTTATTACGGCAGCAAGTTGAGAAGCTGTCGAGGTCCGTTTGGAGAAGTAAGGAGTCGAGAGGAGAGATGATAGTTTTGTCGAGTTTGGCGTCGTCCGCATAGAGGGAGATGGATGAGTATTTAATAATGGAGTCAACATCATTGATGGTAAGGATAAATAGGAGGGGACCTAGATGGCTGCTTTGCAGAACCCCTGACGTGGGAAGAAAAGGATTGGAGAGGGAGGATCTGAATTTGACACGGTAGGATCAATGTTTCAGATAAGAGGATAACCACTTGATTAATAGGGGTTCGAAACCTAGGGAGGGGAGCTTAAAAAGAATGAGATTATGGGAGATTTTGTCAAAGGCCTTGCTGAAATCGGTGGTGATTACATCGACTTCGTTGCCATTCTCTAAGGCACGGAGAGTATGGGATGAGAACTCGATCAGATTCGTTGTGGTCGACCTACCCGAAAGGAAACTGTGGCGGTTCTTGCGAACGCCACTGCTCGCCTGTCCATATACACCAGGTAACACCCTTTGCATAAGCATCCTGTTTTCAATAGAGCAAGTACTTACCTGCATTGGTTATACCAATAACCACCTAAAATCTGGGGAGCACAATGTCTGCTCATACGAAAAATACATCAGCAACAACAGACATTGCCTACACCAGGCATAATAGTGCGAATGGCACCATGTTCCACAAAGGCAAATCCGGTTGCAAACGCCGCAATCAACACTGCCCAAAAGTACCAGTGAAATGCCCCTAAAATACAACTCGGTACATATTACGTAACCGACGAAAATCACAGCGTTGTCCAAGCACACAAGAGGAAAGAATTTTTCCCATACACGTGCATGGCGATTCATATAACAGGACGCCAGCAACGCGCGCGCCGATCAGCATGAATGTACCACACAATGCTGGTCGAATAAACATATCCTATTATGGAAATGTGATGTACACGATCAGAAATAATGCTATACACAGTCACTGATCGTGTAAACATTTTAATCCTTCTCAGGAGGACTTGCCCCAGCTGCGAAAGTTGTTTATTTTGTTTAATACCATGTACATGGTTCGCATGCTGGGCGACACACGCGATGAGCAACCAAATGGGTCATCGTGTGTGTGCGTTTCAAACTTTCCATGGTGGCACACCAACTCGACCAGTAAAATCACCAAATATGGTCATCGAGGCGATGGATAGAATGTTGGTATTTTGTCGCTTCGGTGGCAGTAATGAATTGAGTTTTGGATACCGATAAAGCACGTCGCGTCTCAATAATAACTAAAAATCTCTCGTGGGATGTCCCAAGAGATAGATAACCACTTTAGTAATTTTAAAATTCGGTAGTAAAATACCTCGGATTTATATCCTTTAGCGCGGCTCATTAATCGCGGATACGAAGACCATTGCGCGGATAAACATCTCGGCGTAATTCGTTCCCAGAAATCACGACCGCAAACACAGAGGGTGGTTCATTACATCCCGAGGCAGTTCGTGTACCTACCACTGCGTCACACACCCGAAGTTTTTAGAGTAGCTAACTAAAACCCCTTCTGGGATACTTCCCAGGTTCCATCCACATTCCTGTACGTTTATAAAGAGAAGTGGCACAAGTGTCCTAATTTTATGTTGCTAAAAATTAACAATTAACATACAGTGTACAAAGTTAAATAGAAAACCACTTTCAGTACCTGGCTGACTTTCAAACAGACAACTTGTCTCACAGTTTTGCTCGTGCTATTTATCTTAATCAACCGTTATTTTCACAATAATTTTCACAATTTAATTATCATTATCTTGTTTTCTTTGCCTCGTTTTCCGCATACAAAAATTTGAACAAGTGTTAAAACCGTTAAGTTATGGCCCCTGGGCCACGTGTGTTAAACAAAATTAAGCGCAAACGGTTGCGTTACGACCCCGTTATTGGAGGCCAAACTCCTCCCGATAAACTTTCAAAAGTGAACAATAAAGTTCTAGAAAAATCTAAAATGTGTTCAAACACCAACTTTTTTCAACCACTTCAAAGTCTGATGGAAGACTCTCCTGAAATGGATCCGACCAATGACGAACAGTGCGCAGAACTTCCTAAGGAAACCGTTCCGCCAATTGTGGTATTAAAAACAACTAGTGCTCAAGTGCGTGATATTTTGAGCAACATTAAGATAGACAAATACTTAATCAAAAACATTTCGCTTGGGCAAAAAATATGTGCCCCAACAATGGACATATATAATAAAATCAGAACCGAACTCGTACGGTTAAAATGTGAGTTTTTCACCCACTCGCGTAAGGAAAATCGTCCATTAAAGGTAGTGTTATCCGGGCTAGACTTAATTAGCAACGATGTGGTGAAAAATGAGCTAATTGCACTCGGGATTAAGTGCCTAGATGTTAAAACCATCACATTAAATCCGTCAACAAAAGCCCTGTACAAACACTACTTGTACATCGTCTACATTCAACGCGGTACTGTTAAATTAAACGAACTAAAACGGAACTACTCCACCTTGTTCAAAACCATCGTTCGCTGGGACTTTAAAAAACATAATCCAGGTAAGGTCACACAATGTCACAATTGCCAGCTTTATGGTCACGGCTCGATGCATTGTCATATAAATAGCTTCTGTGCAATATGTTCGGGAAACCATAAAACATCCGACTGCAAAACGAATGAGGTCATCAAGTGTGCAAATTGTAGTGGGCCACATAAATCCACCGATCCAGAATGCATAAGCCGAAAGCAGTACATAGACATTCGCCGCAAATTATCACCACGTGGACGTGGTACAGGAAATACAACGTTCCTACAGCCTCCGAGTGACAAACAGCAGCCAGTGCCCGACCGATTATCCATGGATAATTTTCCTCCACTACCCCGATCTGTGCGTCAACCTTCACTTCCTTCATCCACCTGGGCTTCTGGCCTTCATCAAACCCAGCAACCTTCCAACAGTGATACGACACACACGAAGAAAAATCCGTCAGAAACATTAAATAATGATAACCTGTTCTCATTTAGCGAGATAAACTCTCTTCTTAATGAAGTTGTAACCAAGCTTAGTGCTTGTCAAACCAAAGCTGACCAATTTAACGTCATTACTTCATTAGCTATTAAGTACATATACTCGGAAAAAACATGTTAAGAAACTCTCTTAACATCATAACTTGGAATGCGAGAAGCATCAAAAACAAAAAGCATGAATTTTTTAGTTTCTTGATAAATTTTAATATTGACATTGCACTTGTTTCAGAAACCTGGCTCAAACAAGACCTTTCTTTCTCACATCAAAATTACATATGCTATCGCCTAGACAGGGTACATGCTAGTGGTGGAGGTGTCGCCATTGTTGTGAAAAAATGTATAGAACATTCCTTGCGTCCTTCATTGCGCCTTAAGTTAATTGAGGAAATTAGTATAGATGTAACATTAAGTGACAACTCCAAGGTGAGTCTTTTTTCGGTCTATTTCCCTGGAGGAAATAGAAACCTAGAGAAATCTACTTACTTTTAGCGGGATTTGCAAAAATTGTATAGAGTCAACACTCGAAACAAGGTAATTATTGGTGGTGATCTAAACTGCAGACATCAGTCGTGGAATTGTCTTAGGGCAAACTGCTGGGGTAACATTTTACTAGATGTTACTGAATCCAGCCCAAGTTTTTCCATACTTTATCCACTTCTCCCCACCTATATCCCAGCGAGTGCTAACAAGAACCCCTCAACTCTTGATCTATATATCACTAATATTCCAAATTACTGCACAGTACCATTAACTCTAAATGCGTTAAGTTCAGACCACCTTCCGATCAGCCTTACAGTGAATCATACAGTAGTTGTAAATCGTACCAGTTTATACCACAACTATTCCGCCGCCAACTGGAATTGTTATAAATCATATATAAACACGAACTTGGTTCTAGGTGATACCAGCCTAAATTCTATAAACTGCAGCGAGCACATTGATATCCTATGTAACAATTTTGTTTCTGTTATCAATAGAGCGGCCGATCTTGCGATACCTAAATGTTCCACTGCTCCAGTTGATAAGGCACCGCTTCCTGAAAATATCTTACATCTGATTAGGGTACGAAACTCTGAAAGAAGAAAATGGCTGCGTTATAGAATCGATTGTTTTCTACTTAATGTTAAAGTCTTAAATAATATAATTAAAAACGAAATCTCAACATATAGGAACAAGTGTTGGAATAAACACCTTTCCTCTCTTGACAAAGCTAGCAAACCGTTCTGGAAAATATCAAAAATTATGAAAAAGAGAGGGTCAAGTATTCCTCCGTTTAAAGTTCACGACAAGTTGTTTATTTCTTCAGTGGAGAAATCGAACCTACTTGCTAACACGTTTAGTAAGAACCACTCCATATCTATGCATCTAAGCGACGCGTATACTGAGGCTGAAGTTTCTAACACTATCCATGTACTTTCTCAAACACCAGCTGAAAGTACTTACGCAACTAATATCAGCAAAGTTAAAGAATTGATAAAAAAATCGAAATCAAAAAAGGCTGCGGGTCTCGATAATATTAACAACAAATTAATCAAAGCACTTCCACCTGCTGCAAGTAACTATTTAACGTTCATTTTCAACGCTTGTCTTAAGAATTGTTATTTTCCGGACTGTTGGAAAACAGCAAAGGTAATACCTATCCCGAAACCCGGCAAACCGAAGAACAGCCCCGAAAGCTACAGACCTATTAGTCTACTTAGCTGTCTAAGTAAGCTCTTAGAGAAAATCATTAAGGAAAGGATTGATCGTTTTGTGGAAGACAATAACATCTTACCAAACTTTCAGTTCGGTTTCCGTAGTGGTCACAGCACAATCCACCAAGTCTTGCGCATTAAAAACCACATAGCTGGTAAATTCACCGACAAGGAGTCAACGGGACTAGTTCTTCTAGACATCGAAAAAGCTTTTGATACGGTATGGCACGATGCCTTGATTTATAAGCTACTAAAACTTAAACTGCCAATACCGCTTATCAAAATTATCCAGAGCTTTCTTCGTTCGAGAAAATATGTTGTGAGTTTAGGAACCGACATATCCTCTACTCACCAAATCCACCATGGTGTACCCCAGGGCTCGGTCCTTGGTCCCATATTATTTACATTGTTTGTCGCAGATTTACCATGTCTAGGTGAAAACATTCAGGTAGCTATGTTTGCCGATGATACGGCCATTTTCTCTTCGGGTGCTTTATTCACTAATGTCTACAACTCTTTGCAAGCAGCTCTTGACAAGCTAGCAGTATATTACAGGAAATGGAAAATAAAAATAAATGGTAATAAAACACAAGCTGTCTGGTTTTCGAGATGTAGGAAACACTGCTACCTACCAAATGGCACTAAACTCAGTATGTGTGCAGTTGATATTGATTGGTCCGAAGACTGTAGATATCTAGGTATTATTCTAGATAAAAAACTTATCTTTCAAAAACACATCACTACCACAATAGACAAAATAAACAAAGTCGTAAGAGTTATGTATCCATTAGTGTGTAGAAAGTCAAAGCTTAGCATCGAAAATAAAATTATAATATATAAAACCATTTTTCAAGCGATACACCTGTACGGGGCCCCTGTATGGTGTAATTGTGCTCGCACACACAAAATAAAATTGCAAAGGTGTCAAAATAAAATATTGAAAATGTTGCTGAATTTGCCATGGCATTATTCGACACATGAACTACATGAAAACGCTAACGTTAAACAGGTAGAGTTCTACATTGACAAATTCAATCGAAACTTCTTCGTCAATTGTTCTTTTTCTGACAATGTTCTCGTTTCCCGTCTTGCGTTATCCTAAATCACTACATATGTACTCTGTCTATGAAAATTATATCGAGGTTATTATTATATAAAATAACCGGAAGCTCGTGCAATATTAGTCTTAAGATTCAAATAAGGGTTTTTTATTGTAGTTTTCCCTTAATTTATTATTTGCTATTCATTAAAATTGTGCTATTGTCGTTATATAGATTTAATATTATAGTTGTAAAGGAATTGCTATCCTAAATCTCTTAAGTACTAGTTGTAAAATATATCATAAATGTAATTATCTACCAAATAAAAATTGAATTGAATTGAATTGAAAACCACTTGTAGATTATACGTTCGCTAGTTACATAAGTGTACCTAATTTTACGTTGCACGAAATTATCGATTAAAATACAGTGTACAAAGTTAAACAGAAAATCACTTGTAGATTATACGTTCGCTAGTGGATAAGTTACATAAGTGTACTTAATTTTATGTTATACAAAATTATTAACTAACATACTGTGTACAGAGTTAAACAGAAAATAAGTTGTAAGATCATACGTTTTCTAGTAGATAAGTTGCATAAGTGTTCCTAATTTAATGTTACACAAAATTATCAATTAATCATTTTTGAGATTATATGTTTTCTAACAGATAAGTTATACGGAGTTACTAGTTTTTATCATCATCATCGGCACTACAACCGGGAACCAGTCTTGGCCTTATTTGGCAAGTCCTGAGGCTTGTTAAATTTTCCATAATGATTTATTTTTTCTGGGCAAGGTCATTAGTCTTGCGCCAGGGGCTCCCCGACGGGGAATCGAACTCCGGTCTCCCGGGTGACAGGCGGGTATACTAACCACTATACTATCGAGGAGCCCTACTTGTTTTTATGTTACACCAAAATTACCAATTAGCATATATTGTACAAAACTAATCAGAGAGTTCTAAAAGTCTATGTAACCTAGATTAAGTTTTATCAATAAAGACAATCGCCGCAGTAACTGAAGTTTTTATCACCGGCAAAAGAAGTGGTCACGATACCAACATACGACAAAGCAGTGGGGACGTCTTAGTGAACCTGTGTCGACACGGCACTTACTAGAGACAATAAACACGCAACCCCATAAAACCATGCTGGTTGGATGAGATGGTGGATTTACAATGGAAAGATAACGCGTTGTAAAGAATTCTTTCGAACAGTTTGGAGATAGGAGACAGTTTGGCGATGGGACGGTAGTTGCTTATATCATTTTAGGTCCCTTTTTATGTATGGGGGTGACAGAAGGATTTCCAAATACTAGGGAAGATCCCTTGTGAAAGGGATAGATTGAATATCTTTGATATCGGGAGGGAAAGAGAAGTGGAACATTTCTTTAAAAAATACAGCCGGGAGTCCATCAGGCCCAGGGCTGAACTCGTCTTTGAGTAAGCTTAATTTCTCCTCAACTACGTGACGCTGAATAATTTGGGGGGTGAAGGGGCCGAGGGAGAATTCGAACAAGTCCTTGAAGTGAGACGGATTGGGTTCGAAGATGTCTGTGGAGGATTTATTGAAAAACAAAGCGAATAGATTGCCAGTAGTTAGGGGAGCGGACAGAGGACCTTACCTGCCTGCTGGAAAATCGCTCGACTTCAGCCAATCCCAAAGACGGGAAAAAAGTGTCTCCCACAAAATTACCGTCCAATAGCATTACTGTCTATATTATCTAAGGTGATCGAAAAAATCATCAATACTGAGTTAATTAAGTATTTGGAGTGCAACGGACTTCTGAATGATCTTCCCTTGGACTCTCATAACCGATATATGGACATCTGCGATTGAATGGCATGGTGAGTCAAGGGCGATCGCATTGGATATCTCCAAGGCTTTTGACCGCGTCTGGCATGGGGCATTGCTGAGCAAACCTCGTTCATATGGACTTTCCCAACAGCTTTGCGACTGGTTGAGGAGCTTCCTCGAGAATCGATCGATCCGGGTTGTTGTGGACGGCGAGTGTTCGGAGCTGTATCCTGTTAATTCGGGGGTACCCCGAGGTTCTATTTTGGCCCCAACTTTATTCTTGCTTCACATAAATGATTTGTTGGAGACAACGGATAACAAAGTGTTCAGTTTTGCGGATGATAGTACGCTTGTTTCCTCCTTCTCGAGCGGTCGGCGGATTGGTGCATCTACGCCGCACCAGCTGAGATGTAGACAGATTGACGCTCTGAATCAGGATCTAGATAAGATCCTGCAGTGGGGAAAGGCAAATCTCGTCGACTTCCATGCAGCGAAGACACAATATACAACATTCACAAAGAAAAGTGGTTCATCAGTTCCACAGCTGATGATGAATTGTCAGGCTCTGCTCCTAAACATACCCTCGACCTACTTGAGAGCATACAGAGACGAGCGATTCGCCTGATCGGGGACTCGACGCTGACGTCGGGACTACAGCCGCTATAATATCGAAGGCGCATAGCCGACCTCTGTCTGTTTTACAGATATTATCACGGGTACTGTTCTTCGGAGATTCGTGGCATTGTTCCACGCAGTTCGGCTTATATGCGCTCTACAACACAATCCGACGGATCGCACCAGTTACCGGTTCATCTCCCGACGACGCGAACATCCCTGCATCAGAACTCGTACCGTTACAGAGTGTTTCCGGAGCTTTATAACCTGCAACTGTTCAAAAAGAACTGTAACAGTTATTTGGTGGCATCTCGGGGCGCCCACTCGGTGCTATAGGTTCCCCTCTCCCGAGAGAAGTGTAATAAAAAAAAATTCCTCTCGTACTGCGAAGGCAAAATAGAAAATGCGGAACACGTACTCACAGAGTACGTGAGATTCGAGACCGCACGTACGATTTTGGAGAGACATATGAGACGTACAGTTACTCCGGCAGTGATAAAAAAATACTAAAAAAAACCGTTTAGGGCATTTGCAGCCCCCAGGGGACTATTAAAGCCCTCATATTATTATTATTATTATTATTTATTACGATGTAATTAATTACACAGTAACGTAATTCTAAATAGCGCTAGCTGCTAGGGCTTTCGGCTAATATCGAATTACTTTAAATTTTGTTGTGAAAGTTAGTAAGTGTTAGTAATTCGTATGTGTAGTTGATATTCTGTTCTGACGGTTTTGCCAGAATGTTGCTGAAGTGGTCGTTTCCAAATAGTTGGTTTGCGATGGTTTGTACTTTTGGGCAGTCGAATATGATGTGATGTGGAGTAAGTGGGGCTTGGTTGTTGCAGTTGCTCCATTGTGGGGGGCTGGTTTTTGTAAGGATGTGTTAGTGTGTGATTTTGGTGTGTCCTAGCCGGAGTCTTAGGAATCATTTTATTTTTCTGTTTGAGACTGTTGTTGGGTAAGCAACGGGTTTGGTGTCCTGTTTAATAGTGCTGTACAGGTGGGTGTAGTGGTGCCATTTTCGTCCTCCACGCTCTTAAGGGCATTTTTTATCTGCTTTCTTATGTCCGTTTTGTTAGGACAATAGGCGACTTTGTCCCTAGTTTTGCGGCCGCAACGGGTTGCTTCATTTCCACTAATGTTACAATGCCCGGGGGTCCAAAGTAGCTTTATTTTAGTAGCTTTCTTAATAATATTATCTTGGATTTGACGAATGACAGCATTTGTGGAGTTTACGTTGGTAATTCTTTGTAGAGTTGAAAGGCTATCGGTACAGATAATCGTTGGGATTTTCTGAACCAGTTTTGTTGCTTCCAGAATTGCCGTTGCTTCCGCTGATAGGATGGAACAAAAGGTGGGAAGTGATCCCATTCTGATTTTTTTTTTTGCGATTGTTGACTATAGCAAATGATACATTTGATTCGTTTTTGGAACCGTCTGTGAAAAACAGGTTCCAGTTTTGATGTTTGTCGATGGTATCCTTGAAAAGTTTTTGATAGATTATCTGATTTGTTGAATGTTTTGGATAATGGGACAGGTCATCTAAGATTGTATTTCTCGGAATTAGCCATGGAGGGTGGTGTGTGCGGCGAGGTTTTAAAGTATTTATAGGGATATGTAAGTCCTTGGCTATATCGATGGCCCTTTCAAGCCCTGAGCGGTATCTCGATCTTCGTTTTGTTTTATAAATTTTTCGGATGTCCTGCACTATGGCGGTTGCTATAGACATTGTAAATTTGTAAGCGAGTGAAGCTGATATGTATTTAAGTCTGTTTTCTATAGATGGGAGACCGCATTCGACGAGGATGTTTTTAATTGGTGTAGTACGGAATGCTCTAGTACTTGCTCGAGCTGCGGCGTGATAGGGAGATTTTATTTTTTGCAGGGTCGTTTTGCTCTATTTTCCGTATATCATTAGTCAGCTGTCGATTCTAGATACGATGATGGCTTTTGTTATGTTAATAAGGGTGTTAGTATGTGCAGATCCATTCTTATATGCTAAGTATTTTACAATATTTAATCTTGCAGCTAGGCTTTTCTTAAGTGCTAAACAATGTTCTTTAAAATTGTATATACTGTCAAAGACGATACCGAGGATTTTCATGGATTGTATTGTAGGGATTGTGTGATTCTGAAAGGGAAGTGTGATATTTTTGCTGCAGCTGGTTTTTCTACAAATGTGTAACATTTTAGTCTTTTCGAGGAAAATCTTTGCGCCTGAGGTTTTACACCAATTAGTTATGTCGTGTAGTATTTCTATATAGGTAGATTGTACTTCGTTGAGATCGTTTAGGTTTAAAAAAGCCGTCATACAATCAAAATATCCTACCATGAGTGTGGGGAAAGGATGGTGAAGACGGGAACATTAGAATTTTCTTTGCTGTATTTCAGGTAATCCAATTGGAAGTTGTTATAAATGTCTAAATGTTAAGTGGCTGCAACGTCGATTACACTACAATACAAGGATTGCCAGTCACCGATGCGTGGGTGTCATACAAAATAAATTATTAGAACAACGTAAAAAATAGAAACTTCTCGATTTAATGAAACAAGAAACGGTAAAATTATAAAACAAAGTATATTACATATTATTAAAGAGATCATCCAGAGACTCATCATCGCCCATAAGTGCATTCACTAGTAAGTTTGCGTTTACCTCTCTGGCTATATTATAAAACTCGTGTTCGGTCTCCTTGTTATCCTCCATGCAAGGCCCGAGTTTATGCTTTACAATGGTATCCTCCCAAAAGTCAGTTAATTTACGTTCGATTACCTTTGCTCGTATGTCTCGTATCCATTCGTTGTAGTCATGGAGACTATTTTTCTCCATCACAATATTACGATAAGTAATCAAAGCCTCTTCGACTTTTTTGAATTGTTTTGTCATTGTCTTAAAGAGAAGATCCGAAATCACTGTACGCATTTGGCAGCAGAATTGATGGAATTTGGCGGCTCGTTCAGCACCGTCTTGCATTTTATTAACCACATTAGTAATAAGCTGTGTGAAGTCGGAGGCTGGTGTCACGGTACCAACTTGCACCAATTTAAAGCCTTCAACAGGTTCAGTGGGAGCGGTTGAACTCTCACCCTGGGCCTCACGAACGTCTTCGAATTGTTGTTTTAGTCGTTCTTTGGGTTGTAAAACCACCGGCTTCAAAGAGAAGACTTCTTTGACCTTTGTAGCGGCATCAGCTGCCGCTAACTCCAAATCTTCTGGGATTTTCATATAGTCTACTGTTTCCAAATCAGAACCAATGATACTCTTGCCAAGGAAGTTGATTATGTGCTGGTGCCGGACATTCGGCAACGAGTCGAATGGAAACTTTTCTTTTCTTAAAGTATCACGTTGAGTTATCTCTTCGTCATCGTTGGAAAGATTCATTGCCGCCATGAAATCATCGATAGCACTGAACTGTTCGGCAGTCGGCTGTTTTTTCACCGAAGTAAGCTTTGGAAACTCCCAAAACTGATGTTGAATATGGTACGACAACTCAATCATCAGAAAACCAGGATTATTAAATTCCAGAGTTGGATATAACACCACTAGTCTAGGCTTGAAGCCATTATTGAACACCTTCCACGCCAAAATGGCCATACCTGCTGCCATCATTGATCGGACCAATGAGTCCGTCATCGCAACAGACACTAGTTTTCCTCTTTGGGGGACCAACACATACGTTGACTGGCCACTGTAATATTCATCCGTAATGTTACTTTTTAAGATAAACCCAATAAAGTGAACGCCTTTTGTTGTTGTGTGGCGTGTATCTTGGCCCAAACTTGGATCGCATGGCACTGCAGTACCACCCAACATAAAGCCACTGACAAAGTTCTCCGTCCCATCATCTTCCAATTCAGTTTCATCACAAAAGTAACGCTTTGTACGAGAAATCATTTTGTTCGGATCACTGGATCTCATCACGAACTTCGGGACTTTGTCGGGCATCTTTATGTGAATAATTCCAGACAAGTAGATTTTGATTTGTGACCCTATAGAGAGAACTGTATTCCAGATCCAGGGCTTTGTTATGTCTTTGCACAATATTTGTGATTTGGCGTCACTGAAATTGGACCGCCTTAGTTGGGATATAAAATGTGCCATGTTCATTATTGTTTCTTCGTTCTTTTCTTGGTGATGGTTTTTCGTCGATTTCATCAATTTTGGATAGAAACATCCCTCCGGTTCGCGAACGAATACAAAACACTGACTTCTGCAAATAAAAACACCAATTTAATATTATGAAGTTCACATTTTTTGGTATCTTACATAAAAATTAACTTAACTCCCATGTCATTAATTTTGTGGAGAATGGCTTCATCCAAATTCGACGAACACGAGTCGAAGTCGTGGAATAAAACAATCTTTAAAAGAGAAGTTCTGTGGATTCTAAACAAGAAGAAACGAAATTCAGGGAATCGATTGCCACCTCTAACCGGATTAAACTTACTGGGAATCATGTGCCAATATTCCCAGGGCCACGACAAGCGCATCGATCCAATCGCCTTCGCTAGATTTCTCTTGCACTAAGGAACGTTGAAATTCCTTTATCATCATCCACGTCGGCACTTGTGCACAGGGAAAGACCCTGGAAATATGAAGATACTGTTCTGGAGCTTCATCGTTAACTTCATTATTAGTATTTTCGGTGCGGAGCAGTAAGAACGACAGTAAATCGTCTTTATGGAAGTAAATCTGCAAGAAATTCGTTATATTTTTAATGGAAATGTCACACATTTAGAGTTGATTATTTAACCTTATGTTGGATCAGGTCTACAATACAATCAGATGCCTTTTTAGTTAATGCTTCAGCACCGGCCCCAACATCAACAATAAATACAATGGATTCCTAATAAAAGTACAAGACAATATGTAATCATCCCTAGAGAAATAAAACAACTACCTAATTTACCTTTTTTCCCGCCATTGCAAGTCCATAGACAGGTATTTGGAATAACGGTTACTTATGCTTTCCTAAGTTGTGAAATTCACTACACCTACTTAAAAGCTTTGTAATAACGTCGCCTTTCTTTTATCGCATTATTCGTTGAGCTCCCGGTCAAACTATCGCAATATAACAGTTTTCATTTGACGTTAACAAAGTTTTCGTTGTCACTTAAGGTTAAGTCACTTATTGTATAACAAGTATGATTCAGAGAGCATACAATTGTTATATTGTGTTGGCAAGAAAGTATTTTCGGCTGTCACATATAGAGAGCGTTATTTATTTTGAAGGTTTGCTGTCAGTATATACTTTTCCCTTTCGACATTTCATAAGTCATATTAAATTACGCTGATACGCAATTTGTTATTTGTTCAAGAGTAACATGGAGTGCACAAACGAACATTTCCGGCATATTCTGCTTTTCTATTTCCTTAAAAAAAAGAGGGCTGCTAACGCGCATAGAAAAATATGTAAAATTTATGGTGTTGATTGTATAACAAAACGTACGTGTCAGAATTGGTTTCAAAAATTTCGTGCTGGAGATTTTTCACTCAAAGATGACAAACGCTCTGGTCGACCTTCTCGAGTTAATGATTCCCAAATCAGGGCTATTGTTGAGGAAAATCGTAGTATAACTGTTCGAGAAATTGCAGAGAAACTAAATGTATCGCACACAACTATAGAAAACCACCTAAAATGTCTTGGACTGGTTAAGAAGGAGGGAAAATACGTAGTTGCTTAAACTTTTCATATACGGAAAAAATGAGTTTTTTTCTCAATACAAAAGAGAAGCTCCTCGATAGTATAGTGGTTAGTATACCCGCCTGTCACGCGGGAGACCGGGGTTCGATTCCCCGTCGGGGAACCTCTGGTGCAAGACTAATGAGCTTGCCCGGAAAAAACAAATCATTATGGAAAATTTAACAAGCCTCAGGACTTGCTAAATAAGGCCAAGACCGGTCCCCGGTTGTAGTGCCGATGATGATGAAAAGACGAAGTTAATTTCTTGCCCATCGAATATATATATATATATATATATATATATATATATATATATATATATATATATATATATATATATGTTTTGTAGTAGTGTTCGTAGTTGTCCGCTGTCCCGTTCAGAAAATGTTGAGTGGTAAGCCTTGTATGACGTTACCCTTGACGAGAGGAATCCAATGAAAGGCAGGATTGATTTAATTTAATGTATATTCTAAGTTGTGTTAACAATGACAATGATTAACTTCTTGTCCGTTTCACTCGTGATGACGATGCTTGCTCCGATGCCGTTGAAGGTTGATTGCAGACTGACGAAATGGCATAACTGCCAATTCAAAAAGCTACGCTATGACATCATCGTGGTGACAATGATGGCCAGTCGGTGCCAGCTGCTGCGCAACTGGTATACATGCGAATGTACTAGACCCCTCCAGTACATTCCAGCACATTTAATTACGAATCCGCAACATTCCGCCCGCCCTCGCCAATCATTGGCGAATCATTTTGTTCCAGGGGACGGTGGCTAGGGGCCGGGAGTGTGCGGTCTGCTGGTGGCGGTTGGTCTTGGTCGGCTGTCCACTTTCACGTGGATGATCGGTTGAGAGGGGGCCGCCTGCCCTGAGGAGCGCTGGAGGCTTGAGGGTCTGGGATGGCCCGTATGATCGATGGCGACAGGAACCTCTTTCCCATCGCTGATGTCCGTTGCCTTTTGTGGTCGCGGGACCGGCCAGTTGATCTGGGTTAGAGTTGTAAGGTCGCAACCCACGATCAATGACCACGTGATGACTGGTGATGGGTCTAGTTATGTCGAGACCGGTGGTGGTGCCATGTACTGCGCACGTTGGCGCCCGCCTGGAGTGAGTGGCCGGCGGGATGCGACCATTGGGGGTGTGTGCTGTAACGTGGAGTCGGGTGCGGTGTCTACCCTGGCACTGTCCGCGTATCCTTTCGTAGTGGCAGTCACGGGCCAAGTGCCTCCCGGGATCGTCGGAATGCAGCCTCTGTGGATGCACAGAGGGGCGTGCTTTCTTCCTGGAGTTCGAGAGACCGCTGGTTGCTGGGGAACGCCGCCCGCCAAGCGGGGCATTGCGCGCTCCTGGTCCTGTTGTGGTAGCTACAGGTGGTAGCGGTTGGCCTGGGTAGCTTTGGACCTGGGCAGGAGCTTGACAGCGTGATGTCCTAGGTGTGGTGGGATGCCTTGAAGTGTTCGAGTGGGTAAGCTCCTGGTTCCTCGATTGACCCTTGCCCCTGCAGTGGTTCAGCGGGCGGGGGGTATGTCTTGTAGTTGGGTCGCGCAAGTGGTGGGTGGCTGGTAGTTGAATGGGCTTCGTATGTGGCCACTGGGGCCGATGCCGGCGAGGCGTCCTTTGGGTTCTCTGATGGATGCCGCGGCCGTCAGTCGGAAGGACGACCAGTTCCTCTGGGTCGGAGTTGTAAATTCGTAACCCACGAGGAATGGCCATATTATGGCTGGTGACAGGCCTCGTCACCTTTGCCCTGGATGATGTGGTGGGTGCTGAGCCTGTTAGCACCCATCCCAGTTCAGTGGCCTGCGCGACGAGGCCGGAACGTTGGTCCTTCCTTATGCCTTCGAGGATGATGTCCACCTTCTCGGCGGAGGCGATGTTTGGATCTGCAAGTTCCAGATCCGCCACGAACGAGAGATCCCTTGTCGTTGATTGTGGTGGTGGTGTATACACTGAGAGCCCGGACAGGATGAAGGGCCTCAGTGTCCATTGTCTCGAGCCGTGGAGGCGAGAAGTGATTCTGATGGCGGCCTGAGTCCTGGTGGCAAGGCCACGAGTGCCCCCAACACCGTAGGTGGGGACGGGTGATGCTTGGCATCGGAGGTGCAACCTTCGGGCGAGTGATGTTGAAATGAAGGTGCCATTGGAGCAGGGGTCCAGCAGAGCACGGACTTCAATCCTTTGTTCGGTCTCCGACGTCACGATGACTCTGGCTGTTGGCAGCAACGCGGAATGCTGTGAAGGGGTGCCGATTGTATGTGCGCAGACCCCTTCCTGGCGGTCGATCCGGGGGGCGGATCCTTTGGCTCGTTGCGGCGGTGATGTTGTCCCGTCGATGGCGGTAGACCGGACATGCAGCAGGCTGTGATGTCTCCGCTGGCATCGACGGCACGTCTTGTTGGAGTGGCAGTCGCGAAGGCGGTGGCGACCCAAGCAGTTGGTGCACAGGTTTCTTTTGTGTGCGAAGGACTTCCGACGGCCAGGTGTGAGTGATCGGAAGCCCTCGCAAGCGTAAATGGTGTGTGAGGCCCTGCAGAATGTGCAAGCGCCCTGTTGCTTTACGGGTGTCGGCGGTGTTTTGTGCATCGGGACACTGGGCTGGTTAGTCATCGGGCCGACTACTGTTGCTGGAACAGTCGAATTCGTGGAAGGCATTGGCGTTGGATCTGACACGGATCCTATGTACGCCGTGCCCACTGCTTGCTCTGGAGTCCCTGTGATGGTAGCCAGTTCCTCTGGGTCGGAGTTGTAAGTTCGCAACCCACGAGGAACGGCTATGTCATGGTGTGCCCCACAATGCGTGCGCGGCATCGTCTTCTGTGGCGGCTTCGGCACTGGGTCGATCATCGGGACCTTGGGTAGGTTGGGCTTTGGGCAGGCGACACTCTGGTCGGCGGCCTGCTCACTCTTATCCACTGTTCTGGGGTGCAGTTCCGTTTCTGATGGCTTGATGTCGGCCGTTGGCAGCTGCACTGGGGGTAGCTCGCTAGGGTGGAGGCGATTCGTGCTGTTGACCATGGTTGAGGAGGCTGCTTTGAGCGCGTACTGGGCCTCGAGGAGCTTCGTCTCTTCCTCGAGGTATATCTCTTCGGTTTCGCCGAAACAATCATCCGCGAAGTACCCGTGTTGCTGATCCTCAGGTGCCGCCAGGTAGAAGATGTCGTAGTGCCGCTTGGAGAAGGCTTCCCATTCGGCGCGGAGTGCATGTTTGGTTACCTCGATTGCTGTCGGACTTAGTTGTCCCTTTTCCTGTATGTTGAGGAAAGTGCCAGAGATGGTGGCCTGTGCCGCGAACTGAGCGGCGATGAGATCCTCAATCGTGGTCGGTTGTTGTATTGGAGCAGCTGTCAAAGACACGTTGGTTTGAACTATCGTTGTAGAAAGTTCGTCATCCTGCTTTCGTTTTGCATCAACAGCAGTTTCCATTGAATTTTTCTCCAACAAATCACCTAGCGTTTGATTTGCAATGATCATCTGGCGGCCGCTGTCCTCCGATCCACGACTTAAGGAATCCTTGGAACTGTCATCTTCTTTTATGCATGTCCTTACATTTGTACTCGACTCAGGTTGGTGATGAACAGATGTATGATCTCTGCCGACCGAGGAATGTCGTCGGTCGAGATCTTTGGTGTTCCGCCGATTGAGGAATGTCATCGGGGAACCGTTGTCCAAGTGTTCGCCGTCGCCGCCGCCACCACTGTCGTTACCATTGTCGGCTCCGTTGTGCATAGTGTAGTGAGAAAACGTATGATCTCTTCCGACCGAGGAATGTCGTCGGTCGAGATCTTTGTTGTTCCGCCGACAGAGGAATGTCGTCGGGGAACCGTTGTGTTGCCTTTTCGATGTATTTGCCATCATTCGCTGCTGTACTGAGCTTGGCTTTGGTAGATCGGTGTCTCCCTTTACTGTAGGGTAATCGGGTCGGCAATTCGTTCTTTCAATTCCTTGGAGGTGGCCATGATCTCGTCTGCCCTCTTCTGGTAGATCAATGTTGATGTCCTCAGGTGGAAGGGGTGTTTCACAGTCGTTATCCCTAGTAATTTCAGTCGTCCTTGATTTGTGTAGAGGTAGCTGGCAGTTGTCGATGTGCCGCGAACTGGGCGGCGATGATGAAAATCCAATTAGGCCCTGGATCCGTTTCGAAGGACCAGAAATGTTTTGTAGTAGTGTTCGTAGTTGTCCGCTGTCCCCTTCAGAAAATGTTGAGTGGTAAGCCTTGTATGACGTTACCCTTGACGAGAGGAATCCAATGAAAGGCAGGATTGATTTAATTTAATGTATATTCTAAGTTGTGTTAACAATGACAATGATTAACTTCTTGTCCGTTTCACTCGTGATGACGATGCTTGCTCCGATGCCGTTGAAGGTTGATTGCAGACTGACGAAATGGCATAACTGCCAATTCAAAAAGCGACGCTATGACATCATCGTGGTGACAATGATGGCCAGTCGGTGCCAGCTGCTGCGCAACTGGTATACATGCGAATGTACTAGACCCCTCCAGTACATTCCAGCACATTTAATTGCGAATCCGCAACATATATATTATATATATATATATATATATATATATATATATATATATATATATATATATATATATATATATATATTATATATATATATATATTCGATTGGCAAGAAATTAACTGGAGAGCAAGCTTGGGCATATATATATATATATATATATATATATATATATATATATATATATATATATGTATATATATATATATAATATATACACATATATATATATATATATATATACTGGCACTGTGAATAGTTAACACTGAATTGTCTTACGAAATAATTTCAAATCACGGTTTTGTAAAAAGTCCAGCGTCTGTTGGGAAGTCTGCATTGGTGCGCTCGACCGGATTATCCTAGGAAACATATGACGACAATCAATTTTTTTATTTTATAATAGGATAATGGCCCTGTGAGTAGTGAGTTAGAATATACTCACAGATAGGCCGGCTTGTCGTAAGAGGCGACTACAGGCCGAGTGGTAGCCGGGGTCCCAACGCCCTGTGCGCCCGGTGAAATACCACCCCATCAAGCTTTAGGCTCCGTGAAATGGTCGGAAGAAATCCCTGGTCATATTTCGGAGCTTGGCTGATGGACCGGCTCGAGAAAACGTTGGTTAGGTAGTAGTCTGTCCCAAGGTGAGATAGCACCCCGTCACACTGTACATTCCGCGATATCGCCGAGAGAAATCTTCGACGGTGTTTCGGATGTGTCGCTGATGGCCCGGACTGACGCGGAGATGGTACCTTCTGATATAAAGAATTCCGGAGGTAAACTAGTCTCACATTCGGATCTCTGGGGGGAAACAATGTCAGGGGGAACATCATGCAGATATGATAAATAACCGATCTTTAAGTGGTTCGTCCGGGCTCGCTCTCGAGGCTCTGCCCACGCTCGACTAGTGACGGCATTTTGTAACAGACGGAACGCAGACGGTGCTATGAAGCGACTACTTCAACATTTCGAGCTTCAACACAGGCTAACCGTCCGCAGCAGATGGCGAACGTACAAGCGGTCAAGAACAATATTACACGACCGGCTGTAACCCAACTAAGTGGACGTCATGATGAATCAGCAGCCTCATCTGGGGCATATCGATCTCAGCAATTGCTAAACGGCCGCATTCCAAACCAAGGTATGGCTGCACAATCACCACTTCAACGACCACATCTCTCAAGTACATGTGCAAATTGGTCTCAATGGTCCGATCGTTTTACAACTTCCAACGCAGTTACAACGGAGCAGAATATCAATCTTGAACGATGGAATAAAACAAACATTCATCGAGCAGTTGTCGCGGCTGATGCGGTAAATATCGACTTTCAGGCACCCCCTCCACAACATATCGGAGGTTTGCAAATATCGACAACTGCAACTGTTATGCCAGCCCAGAACATCCGATTGTCTGGCACGGCTTCACCAACTGTCTTTTTTTCTACCGCAAATGGTTCACACAGAAACTCCTGAACCAGCTAGAATTTCTACGCCATTTAAGCTGGAAAATGTGGCACCAAGCTCACAGCACACCAGCAATTATAAGCCAGCGAGGGTGTTCCGCCATCGCAAGCAAGGACGCACGAGAACCCCATACACGAGGTTAGATGGCGGAATCTTAAACGGCGTAAAAAAGGAGAGAAGCCTATAGCGTTTGAAATAATAGTGAAGAAGATCGTGTGATTCGAACTGACGCTATGACAGTTTGAATCACGAAAAAAAATGAACCTAAGCGTCACCCATCGGGCTACTGACCGTGTTTCAAATTTTGATTTTTAAACTCGACTATACTCCACTGATGTGAATTGTTATGTTATCGCTAAGGTATACGGTTCTGATGTATTTTCTTATTCGATTTTTCGTTCGGTGCTCCTCACTATTTTGCTTGTGAATTGTGTGTGTATCTTTTAGAGTCGCCACAAACCAATTTCTCCTCCTGTAACTGTATCAACAATCTATCAAAGTGATGCCCTCAGCAACAACAACGACGCCAGTACCTCAACTACAACATATGCTAATTCGGTTAATGATTTAACAGTCAGCACATTTAGTCAACATTAGCTACAACGCTAGCACTCAATGGCCAATGGGGCCTTCTGTCACACATAAACACACACACACACACACTAACACTGATAATCGATTATGAATTACGTTCAATATAACCAACAATCGATAATGAATTATAATTTAAACATACCAATATAACACTAATAATTGCCACCCCTCTGCCCATCTACAATGCTCGCGCTGATGAACAACATAAGTGGTGGTGGGGACCTTTGCTAGTCATCAACGGCGCCCTGTCACACAAGGAGGAACAAACCACTTTTCTAAGTGTCATCGCCGGCCCGGCAAGATGTTGCAGCACAGGCAACAACAATAACAGACAGGGATGAAGCGATTTCTCAACGATATCACAAAAGGAGAATCGATTCATCATAAATTAAAATAGTAAATTTACCTGCCATCGAAGCAACAAAATTCAACCACGACAATTCCATCGAAAGGTATACTCCGTTTTTGGTAAATTATTGGTATCGACATTATAACGCAGAAAGCACTCGTGCGATACAACCGTTTTCACGATAATGTGCTGTTCGATGGCACGGTGCTTTCGATCGGATAGCGTTAACGGCGAACTATGGAAATTGTACGAGGTATATTAACGGGCGCATAGAGACAAAACGCCTCTTCTTCATTTTCTACTTGTGCCATGCAATTCGGCATCATCGTTTAGTGATCTAGACTTAAATTATTCAAGTGGCCGTTAAAGTGGCAATTTTTTAAGTAATAGTGAAAATAAATTAACTTATTGTTAAATGAACTAAAAGTTTTCTTTTTGACACAATCATTGTGGGAACTTGTAAAGGCTGTTTACTTCTCAGAACCAACTATTGGAGTTGGCTTTTGCTATCACCAGAGCGTGAACCAACTAATGGAGTTGGATGGATTGCTGTTCCCAAACCAACTAGTGGAGTTGGCTTTTGCTGTCACCAGAGCCGGATTCACCGGCTGATTGGTACATTCTAACAGAACCGACGAGGCTGGGAGGCTGGCGGAAATGTTTGCTGTTAGCCACAACTTGACTCAGCTCGTGGAGGAACCAACGCGAGTGCCGGATGCCCGAAACGATTATGCGAACACCCTGGATCTGTTTTTGGGCGATTTGCGAGATTTCTTCGCATCCTTTCCATGGTCGGAGGTGTGCTCCGGAGACTCTAATCTTAACGCTTGCGCGGAGTCGGTATCAGAGATTATTCTTCTGGGGATGGAGATCTACATTCCAAATTGCATCAAACGAAGTTCATCTGATAAACCTTGGTTTGATAAAAAATGCGAGCAGATTACAGCGACAAAAAATAGAGCTTTTATGCAATGGTGCTCCAATCCCACCGATGTTAACAGAACGAATTTTGTTAGAATCAGAAACGCACGCAACCAAGCGATTGATACCGCGAAGAAAGCTCACAACGACAGAGTGACCAATAACCTTCTTCGGCGCCCGACTGGTTCGCGCTCCTTCTGGTCAATGCCAAAAGCTGTCAGCGGTAACTTCGCATCCTCCTTTTTACCTCTGTTGGTGACAGACAGAGGGACGTCAGTCACGAATTCAAATGATAAAGCTAATGTGTTCGCGAACTTATTTTCCCCGAATTTAAACCTCGATCCCGGTCTTTTGGAGACACCTGTGATCTCTCCGGTACGGTCTTCGATGCGGGATGTGAGATTTCATCCGCGCACTATTCAACGCATTCTACGTGAACTGGATTGTAGGAAGGCAATCGGCCCGGACGGAGTACCAGCAATAGTCCTTAAGAACTGTGATCCAGAACTATCGCCGGTTCTTGGCAGACTCTTCCGCTTATCTTATGCACGGAGGACCTTTCCTGCCTGCTGGAAAATCGCTCGAGTTCAGCCAATCCCAAAGACGGGAAAAAAGTGTCTCCCACAAAATTACCGTCCGATAGCATTACTGTCTATTTTATCTAAGGTGATGGAAAAAATCATCAATACTGTGTTAATTAAGTATTAGCAGTGCAACGGAGTTCTGAATGATCGTCTCTTTGACTCTTATAACCGATATATGGACATCTACGATTGAGCGGCATGGTGAGTCAAGAGCGGTCGCATTGGATATCTCCAAGGTTTTTGACCGCGTCTGAGACGGGGCATTGCTGAGCAAACTTCGTTCATAGGGACTTTCCCAACAGCTTTGCGACTGGACGAGGAGCTTCCTCGAGAATCGATCGATCCGGGTTGTTGTGGACGGCGAGTGTTCGGATCTGTAACCTGTTAATTCGGGGGTGCCCCAAGGTTCTATTTTGGCTCCAACCTTGTTCTTGCTTCACATAAATGATTTGTTGGAGACAACGGATAACAAAGTGTTCAGTTTTGCGAATGATAGTACGCTTGTTTCGTCCTTTTCGAGTGTTCGGCGGATTGGTGCATCTGCGTCGCATCAGCTGAGATGTAGACAGATCGACTCTCTGAATCGGGATTTGGACAAAGTCCTGAAGTGGGGAAGGGCCAATCTTGTCGACTTCAATGCAACGAAGACCCAATATACAACATTCACAAAGAAAAGTGGATCATCGGTTCCACAGCTAATGATGAATGGCCGGGCCCTCGAGGCTGGGGAAAGTTTGAAATCGCTCGGCGTCACGGTCTGTGGGAATGTATCATGGCATAAACACGTGTCGTGTATCGCCAGGTCACCCTCAGGAAAACTGAGTTATCTTTTTAGAGCCAAGAAATATTTTACTCCGGTCCAACTTCTTCTCCTATATAAAACCCAAATCGCTCGAATATTGCTCTCATGTTTGGAGCTCGGCTTCTAAACATACCCTCGACCTACTTGAGAGCATACAGAGACGAGCGATCCGCCTGATCGGGGACTCGGCGCTAACGTCGGGACTACAGTCGCTATCACATCGAAGGCGCGTAGCCGACCTATGCTTGTTTCACAGATATTATCACGGGAGCTGTTCTTTGGAGATTCTTGGTATTGTTCCACGCAACAGTTATTTGATGGCATCTCGGGGCGCCCACTCGGCGCTATAGGTCCGCCTCTCCCGTGAGAAGTCTAATAAAAAAAATTTTAAAAAAGACAAGCCATGTCAAATCGCTTGTTTATACAGCTGCAGCCGATTATCCGTAATCGGTTGCATAAGCGATAAACTGGCATCGAATTGGACGTGATCATAGTTTGTTTTCCCTAAACAATCTAGCAACGGTCACGTCCCATGTTTTGTTCGCGAATACAAAGCATAGCGCAACTCGCGCCTAGCTGCCAAGAGCCGAATTCTTTGCCAGTGTAAATATTCACACTGGAATCCGACCCTTGACTCGCTGTGGATGCAATGCACAATCGACGTGGATATATACACAACCGTCATTGCGTAATCATCCTGATCATCAGAGCGTGTCCCACGATGCGTTTTTCCTAAAACAAACATGCATCCATGCATTCTAACCTTTGCCATCGTAAGCGAAGTTCTGTTGACATAATATCAACAGAAAAACCTATCCCGGATCGTTTATGATGCCAGGGCAGCTAGCCTACTTACATCGGTCATCATATTTGACCAGCTGCATGTTTGTTTTCGCTTCTTTCACCCAACGCATGTTTCGTTTGTCTTTCTTTCCTAGGTAAAAACATTCAACTTATCGGGACGATGTCTGTGGGAACCTTCCAATGGGATGCGAATCGTTTCTCATTGGTCGTTGGGGGCAAGGAAAGATTGTTTTCCCCTACGAGGACATGAGTGGAAACCCATCTCACTCATGTAGGTAGGGTCAGCATAGCGCAGCTTACGAGGAGTTCAATTTCAACCGTCAAATCGCGCACACGCATCACTGAAGAGGCTTTCAAGAAAAAAATTATAAAACGTCGAGTAAAGAAGTCAGAGTTGCCCTGTCGGTTCGGTGATCCATTATTGTCATACTTCATACTATGTCGGAACGAGTTGGTTAGTGACGAAGACAATATCGGAATAATGTTCCAATAAAAAAAAACACATTACATCGTACGATCTCTTAGTGATAATAAGTTATAATAATTCCAGAGACAGATTTATCAGATTGCAGATTGTGAATGTTAATGTTCAAGAAATTCCAATTAACCCACAAACGTTGTCCGAACCAGTGTATTGGCTTAAAAATAAATGTTGTCGGAACCTATGTATTGTTTTGAAAATAAATGTTTCCGAACCAGAGTTATTGTTTCATAAATAAAGAAATTAAAAGTATACGACTTCCAGCGCCTTTTACTTGCTGCATAATTGTGGGAAGAGTTATCTTCGGTATATGTTGGGGAAGTTAGTGAATCTAGTGCCCTTGACCCGTGTCTTGGCACAATACTACAACCCCACAGTATTTGATGGGATCTCATCATTCGATGTTAAAATTCTCCTCGGGGACCTCAACGCGAAAATTGGAAAGGAAGATATCTTGCAACCAGCCATAAGTAAAGAAAGCCTATACGGCGTCTCAAATGATGATGGAATTCGAATTATCACATTATCAGCGTCAAAAGATCTGGTAGTGAAAAGCACGATGTTCAACGACAAGCAAATTCATAAACCGGTCAACGACCGGTTCACAGTAAGGCAAGTGCTGGAAAAGAAGTGGGAATACGGAGAGACGGCTCACCAACTTTTCGTGGACTTCAAAAAAGCATACGACTAAGTGGCAAGGCAAAGACTTTACCATATTGTAGTTGAGCTGGGAGCCGCCCTCATTCAAGTCTGCATGAACGAAAATAAAGGGAGAGTTAGAATAGGAAACCACCTCTCAGAAGGATTTAAAATCCGCGACGGACTAAAACAGGGGGATGACCTCTCATCATGTCTTTTTAACCTTGTGCTGGAGTTTGTCATCAGTAAGGTACAAGGCGACAACATGGCCGGATTATCCCTGAACTGGGTCACACAAGTTGTTGGCGGTGCATCACGTCGACACGAATTCCAAGGAAAGGCAAGACAAGCGCCAGCACACAAGTTCCTGGGAAACAACGATCAGCGGTGCACCGATTCCTGGAAGCCACGGAGGAGAACAGCACCCAAGAAACGAGCGAACGAGAGGACGGCCTATATAAGACGAGAACATCAGCAGAGCAGTCGGAGTGGCCAAAGGAACTCCCCGCCCCGCGGTCTTAACGAGACCACAATTATAAAAGACAATACGAGAATCGACAAAGATTAAGTACTTAGTAGCAGCGTGTTCTTTATTTGCAAATTGCAGAGAACCGTACTGGGTACGACAATAACTCCCTTCGTCCAGAGCAGAGTCCGGCTCTGGAAGTACGATACGCTAATCGAATAAATCGTTTGGGCGGCCATAGTCCACAAAGAAGGTGACAAAAAGGCGCCGTCCCCAGAGCAGTCAAGTTTTTGGTTCTTCAAGCCGGATCTCGGCGATAAACGAGAATGCGGATAACGAGATTGGCTAAAGCGAGGAGGACGCTGCCATCCCCTACGGGAGTACTATCTACTCAACTTGGAGTGGGCAGCACCGGAGCAGATGCAAACGCCACAGGAGAAGAATCTTCCACACGGCTTGCTGCCAAGATGCCGTTATCCATCAGGTACGGGTGGTTCATGTATCTCCACAGCCATCGAAGGGAGGACCAGTCGGAATTAAGGGGTTTCAGCGACTTCGTGAGACTGGAGACAGACATGTGCGATGGTTTCGCCCCATCCAAAGTATCCTGGGAGCCGAGAGGAGGCTACCATAAACATGCATAATCCCAAGGAGGACGCGACTCGAGAAGGAGAGCAATCCATGCTGTTCGAGAAAGTGGCGCATCTAGGTACGGAAGCGAATTAGAATGCCCGGTTTGTCTCAACGAGCACGACGTCTCCAGATGGCCCATGTTTGAGGGGGGCAGTGGGGGGGGTGGTCGTGTTTTAGATGAGAAACGGTGGTGAGAAGGGGCGTGTATTATTATTAATGTTTGGTTTTGTGTTGTTTATTGTTCTTCAGGTTTATGTCCTTTTCTTTTAGTCGAGTGCCGGCACGGGCACGGACTCACTAAAAGCCCCACTGGTTTGCACTAGAGACTCCGCAAGACGTGCGCACTGGAACAGAGAGAACTCAGGAACAAAGAAAACTCCGGGTTTCGTTTTAAATCGGCTCAATAAGCCTTTATTTATTATGAGTACTTAATAAACTTAATGGTCAGCTGATTGAAATTTTTTTTGAGGAACAATTAATTAGAATTGAAGTTCTCTGGTTGATCACTAAAGAAAAATAAAGTACAAATTCTTCTTTTGTCACAACTGAAATAATAAACTAGTTCTGATTTGCCACAACGGAAAAGAGTTACAAGTTCGGTTAGACACAACTGAAATAGTATTCTAGTTCCATCGAACGATACACTCCATTCGTTTTAATATATCTGTGCACGTTACGTGTTAACCCGCTTATCGCTTTTTCGACACTCCTTGATTTTAAAGAAACGCGACTCAATGTCCACGCGATGGTGTTGGCTAGATACGCACTCGTCGATGGTTGAATTAAGACTATGGAAAACCGATTCGTGGATGTGGACCATCCACACAGGGATGGTTTTCGATCCAAGCAGTACAACGTAAAGTTGTTCGTGCGATGACCGATCAGAGGGGAGATCTGGGTGGGTTGGTTCTCAACGTGGGATAGAGAACCCCCACAGTAGTATTGGCGAGAAATGGGATCTGGCGAAAAAGGCAAGGCTTTGCCTTCGCTCGAAACACCAAAGATCGGATTGCAAGGCGTGTGATAAGTGCGCAAGAGGGCACCACGCCATCCTCCACCCAAGCGAATTTTTGCCGAGTGTGGCACCAAGAAGAGAAGGGAGGTCATGCCATGACACCTCTCTATCGAACAACGATACCGAGCAAAGCAGATGAGAAATGGTTACTTCCAGTGGATCTATAGCGTTTGAAATAATAGTGAAGAAGATCGTGTGATTCGAACTGACGCTATGACAGCTCGAATCACGAAAAAAATTTTACCTAAGCGTTACACACCAGGCTACTGACCGTGTTTAGAATTTGATTTCCAAACTCGACTATATTCCACTGGTGTGAATTATTTTTATTTATCGCTTGGTATACGGTTCTGATGTATTTTCTTATTCGATTTTTCGTTCGGTGTTCTTCACTATTTTTGCTTGTGAATTGTGTGTGTATCTGTTAGAATCGCTACAGATCTTTACGGACCTAAGGGATCGGCCCGGATATTGGCTCTGCTTGATGAGGGGTCCACCGTTTCTTTGCTGGACTCGTCAATCTCCGAAAAAATCGGTGCGAAAGGCAAACAGGAAGCGCTCGTTCTGGAGACAGTCGATGGGCTGCGCATCAGGAGGAATTACTCGCAAAGAGTCCTAGTGTGAATCACGGAACCTTATAGCCGAACTGAAAGTTCAATCGAGGTAAGAACCATCTCCGATTTTAAACTCCCGAAATAGGAGGTGGGAAAAGAAGGGATCGAAGGATGCAAGCACCTACGAGAGCTCGGAGACCAGTTGCCCTATACCCAGCAAGAGCCTAAATTACTCATCGGTCAGGACAACTGGGGCCTGATAGTTACAAGGTGGCTGAGGAAAGGGAGAAGCACCGAACCAGTTGCTTCACTTACGAGTTTAGGATGAGTCTCGCACGGGTGTGAAGCCAGGATCAGTGCGCCAATGAGATTCGTCAACTGCGACAGGACAAAGAAAGATGAGACGGAATTGCTCGTTAGACCTTACTTCGAAATCAAAGCAATAAGAAGCGAACCTAAACCTAAACAACCAACAGAATGAGCTCCAAGTAGACCCGGAAGAGGAAGAAAAAAGAAAAAATTGACAACTTCCACCGGAACATCAAATTGGCAAAACAATGCTGAAAATGTATCCTACATCAGTGAGGGAGTAGCTATATACACCGATCCAGCAACACGGTACAAATACAAGTGGTGTGATATCGAAGAAAGGTCTTGGCAAGAACATGGTGGTCAACCCGACGACAGTACCAATCAACTGATGAGTCTCTACGAAAACGAACACTATCGCTGGTGCACGGAAAGAAATCAATGGATTCCTAAAGCTCTTGAAACGAATGCTGAGCAATTCGAAACTGAATATTACTGTTGGGATGTTAGCAAGAATCAGTGGATACCAAAGAATCAGATATCCGTCAATGGGGTTACGTATGGTTTTGAAAATGGAGTATGGACATACACAGCCAAGGATGGAGCTATATTCTTTTGGGGCACAGAGAAGAAAGCATGGTTTCCGAAAATCGACGATGACTTTCTAGCAAGGTATCAACTGAGTTGGCTCCTCGATAGTATAGTGGTTAGTATACCCGCCTGTCACGCGGGAGACCGGGTTTCAATTCCCCGTCGGGAGCCTCTGGCGCAAGACTAATGACCTTGCCCGAAAAAAAAAAACAAATCATTATGGAAAATTTAACAAGCCTCAGGACTTGCTAAATAAGGCCAAGACCGGTTCTCGGTTGTAGTGCCGATGATGATGATGATGATGATCAACTGAGTTACGGCGCAAGGCTAATAAACCTTGCCCGTAAAAATAAATTATTATGGAAAATTTAACAAGCCTCGAAACTTGCTAAATAAGGCCAAGACCGGATCCCGGTTGTAGTGCCGATGAAGATGATGATGATCAAATGAGTTTTGCCTTTATTGAAAACACAACACCCAACGAGTTCAGCAGTGCGGCAAGGTGGTTCAAAGGACCAGCCTTCTTGTACGAAAAAGAAGATAAGTGACCAAACCGGCACTTCGAGACGAGTACGGCGACAACCACTGGAGAAGAAATTGGCTCCCAAGTGATAGCCGCGGCAAGAGCGAACGAACCGTGCATACTGAGCCTAAAACGATTCTCCGTCTGGCTGCGTCTACTGAGAACTACAGCACGCGTGTTTCAGTTTATGGACGCGCTGAAAGAGAAGAGAGAGTCATGAAAGTCAGCTGAAATTTCAAAGTCCCGAACGCAACAAACACCAGCATGGCCTAAAGCCGACGACAAGAAGACATTCATACCCGTGAATAAAAACTATTTAGACAGGGCGGAAGAGCAACTGATCAAGATGAGCCAAAAAGACAGTTTCGCGTGTGACGCGACTCGCTTGCGAGGGGGAAGACCAATAAAAATCCTCGAGTTGGCTGCGCAAAATAGACGTTTACCTCGACAAAAAGGGCGTGGTGAAGCTGAGGTCTCGAACAAGAAAAATAAAAATCGACGGCTGGAGAACAAATCCCATCGTGCTGGACGGAAAACATCAACTGTGTCGCCTCCTGATCGGCCAGTACCATAGGAAGTTCGCTCATGGCAACACCGCAACAGTAATGAACGAGATTCGGCAAAGATATTGGATCTTGAGGCTACGAATATCGACGAAAAGAGTGATACACCGATGTCAATGGTGTAGAGTCCATGAAAGCGCCCCTCAAGTGCCGCCCAAGGGAGATCTGCCTATCGAACGACTGCACCACCATCAACACCCTTTCAGTGCCGCCGCGGTGGATTACTTCGAGCCAATGCAGGTTGCCGTTGGAAGAAGAATCGAGAAGCGCTGGGGAGTCCTATTCACATGCTTAACCATGAGAGCCGTACGCTTGGAGTTGGCTAATTCTCTCGGCGCCAGTTCCATGATCATGGCCCTGGGGCGGATGGCCGCCAGAAGAGGAACTCCTAGGACAATCTGGTGCGATAACGGGACTAACTTCACCGGGGCGAACAACGAACTGGAGAAATCGGGAAACGAGCATGGGATCAAGTGGAAGTTCATTCCACCTAATATACATATATATATATATACCTAATATACATATATATATATATATATATATGCCCTAATATAGGAGAGCTTGGGAAAGGCTCGTGGGATCAGTGAAAACGGCCTTAATGGCCTCTGTACGCTCCAGGATATATATATATATATTATATTATATATATATATATATATATATATATATATATATATATATATATACATATATATATATATATATATATATATATATATATATATATATATATATATATATATATATATATATATATATATATATATATATGCCCTAATATAGGAGAGCTTGGGAAAGGCTCGTGGGATCAGTGAAAACGGCCTTAATGGCCTCTGTACGCTCCAGGACACCACCAGAGGTGCTATGCACCATGATGACCGAGGTGGAACATGTTGTCATCTCGCGCCCACTTACCCACGTTAGCATGGATCCGAACGACGAAGAAAGCCTCACACCGAACCATTTCCTGCTGGGGCGCTCTTGCGACGCGATGGCACCTGATGAATTCGATGACCACGACCTTGTTGGTAGGGCGAGCTTGAGAACAGCGCAGCGGCTGGCGGACCATTTCTGGAGAAGATGGGTAAAGGAATACCTGCCAACCCTGATGCCAATACGACGAGATAACACCGAGCCACAAGGTGGAGACGTAGTCCTGGTGATGGACTCTTCACTACCCGGCGGTACCTGGCCCCGCGGGGGAGTACAAGCTGTGTATCCTGGACCTGACGAAAGGTACAGAGTCCTGGACGTGAGAATGACATGGGGAACACTGCAAAGACCAACGCACCGAGTCGTAGTGTTGGTTCCCACGATGACGTTGCCGCCACACGAGGGAGTAAAATTCTTGACGGTAGACCAACGGGAAATAGACCAACACGACGGCCGCGACGGGAGGAGAATGTTAGATTTGACCTTGAGGAGATCTGATCAGATGATCAAGCGTGGAAGGAAAGCGCACAGGACAGAGAACGATGGCGGAATCGAGTCGACGAGGTCATGAACTTCCGGGTTCCTACAGGACAATAAATAGTAGTAATTTAAAGAAAAATTATTTCCATATTATTAAATGGTTTCCCTCTTACCTCTTAACATGTGTTCTCTCTCTCACGCCTACCATAAATCAATAAAGCCGATGTAGGCGAATAACCTAAAAAGATAGTATCAAACCCCGCAGAGAATTCAGTGTAAGAAATAAACCTATCCTCTTTGCGTGTCTCTCAATCTGGTATTCTACATCGTAATCAGGCGCTGACTCTGATTTATACAATAAGTTCTACTTTCTACATATTCATGAAATTGGTAGATTTCTATCAAGCCGTTACCTGAGTTGTTCTCGTTCCACACGACGTCACACACTGGAATTCATTCAAATTAAATGCACAAGACTTCAAATGAAACAGTCAATTATACAAAGCATTGTTCATAGTATTCATAATCACAAATAACTTTCCCATCTGATTTATAACAACTATTAATATTTACGGCGATTTTTTTAAAGCTGTTGATGTTTTACCAGCCTTCTGAATTCTACAACTCTATCGGGGGATCAGTAGGACGCAATTTATAAAATTCGGCAGGTTCTGGATTATCCATGTCGTGGAAGTAATCAGAATCTCCCGCCCATATAAGACCAAGGCGATGATGCACGATAAACTGCTGCCAAAAATCATGCATATTCCGTTTGATGATCTCCTCCTTAACTGTACGTATCCAATCGTTGTATATGAAAGGGTTCATAAACGCCGCATCTGGCCGAATCGCACATATTAAATGGATGGCACGCTTTTGACTATCCTCATCAGCATTGTCGCCAAATAATAAGCCCCACAAGTGATTGTAAATTGAGTGGAAAACTTTATCTCGTTCATCCCTGTCTTCCATTCCAATCAAACGATTGGACCACTCTGCTTCGTAAATGTAGGTATCGAATCCTTCTCTAATATCAAAGTCCTCGGCTGTAGGCGGAGGTTCTACTTCTTCCATGTCTTGTATGTAACACCAGCCTTAAAAATTCAAATCAACTTAGAACAGAATCCCAGTTTAACGTTATAATTAAATATTGCACGGAACACAATCTCGGCAAACCTGACCGATTTTAACAGCCTTCACATTGAGGCACACAATTACGAATTTCTAGCATTGACAATCACAGCCAATTTTATTGAGTCGTATAAGTGGTTTACATGTAGAGTTGTGCCCAAATATTATTTTTTGTATTAAATGACTGTCTGCTAAAGATAGTAAGAAAAGAGTTGCTATTGATTGTGTTATTTTAATAAAAAGTTTGCTCAAGCATACGCAAAAAAATAGTTTAACATTGAAATTTATCTTATTGCAGTCGTGAGTGTATCCAAGTAAACAAAGCGTGCAAAAATAAGTACAAAAAATATGTTAGCAGACCGTGCGGGAACTAAATAAATTAATAATTGTTGATGTGATTCGAAGAAAATATGACGGTGAACTGTTATGTAAGCTATATTACTTGATTTCAACTTCCACCATTTTCCAACCCGACCTGTAGCTACTCATTAGCGCATTTCGAGCCTAGTTTTCCTATACCCGCAGGACAATAATATGCAGTATGGATATTAACTTATGGACGTCAGCGTTCCTTTTTAAATAAGTTTTTCGGGTAGTAATTCATTTGGGTGCTGCACAGTCTACTTTGGAGTTTGACGGTTAAACATTAATAGAGCGATTAATTATTGTTTTTATTATCCATCCGGACTAGATGACAAGAATGTAACTAATACCCTATAAGTCCGTAATACAAAAAATTAACAATTAATTTATTAATAACCATTATCAAATGGTGCATTTCAATTAATTAATTGATAACAATTATCAAATGGTGTATTTACAATTCTTACCGCGTTTTGATCAATATAATTTTGCAGCATTATACATTTCAACCTGTTCTAAAATTAATGGACGGTTTTTGTGTTTTTAATTTGTCTAAGTCCCTAATACTTTGATATTCGAAGGTTGAAGATATAAATCCGTTTGAATGGATTTGTTGTTCTTTGATTCGTAATTATATTTGGCATTTGGTGGCTCCCACTTAACGACAATTATGGGGGACAAGCAGCAGGTCTGTTTAAGGCGAAATAACCATCAGTGTTATTGATACATTGCTAGAAAATGACACCTTGGTGGTTTACATGCTTGCAGCCGAGGATAAATTCCTCAAAGCATATAATGTCCTTTTTGGGCATGCAACCCTTATTTCGCTAAATTTTTATCCGAGCAATATGATAGGCATCCGATATTTATTCTTAAAAACATTAAACGTCAGAAACAGTGTGCTGTGATTGTTGCACACTAATAGAGATAAAAGTAATGGGTAAACCACGAAAAGAAAAACCGACACCGCTGCAGATCGAACAAAGGTACCTATATAAAAGGGAAGAACAGAAAAACTGCAGTCCGAAATCCCAGAGCAAGGATACATGAAATGACAACCGGGAAACAATGAGCAATATTTTGCGTTTGGCTATTTTACGTACCAACGGTGAAGTTGGTTTCCGTGAGGGCGAAAATTTGTTATATAATAATGCGTATGGTCTGTGGGAGTGAACATACAGGCCAAAGTCACTGATTGCTTTTAACCCGCTGATGGGTCAAGTTGACATGCAGTCTACACGTGACACCCCTGGATAGCTACTTTAGTACCAGCCAAGTCGTGAACCAATGCATGTAGCAACATCCCGAGAATGGTTAACGCAAGGCTAATAACCATCCCCGGAAAAATAAATTATTGTGGGAAATTTAACAAGCCTCGGATATGGACCGGATATACGACGACTATCACGGAAACGAAAATGGCTAAACGATTTGAGAATTTTCTCATGGAACGTCCGCTCACTATACAGAGCTCGAGCTGCACAGTAGCTAGCCAATGCCCTGACAGAATATAAGACTGACATGACAGCATTACAAGAAATAAGATAGACGGGGAGTGGTGTTATTCAAAGAAACGAGTATGACATTTATTACAGCTGTCATGCAAAACAGCATGTGCTCGGGGTAGGCTTTTTAGTCAGTCAAAAACTGAAGCCTGCCATTATCGGCTTTGGTGTAATAAATAAGAGACTATGCACTCTTCGCGTGCGTGGCAAGTTTAAGAACATAAGCCTCATAACCACGGACCTACAGAGGAGTCCCCTAATGACGAAAACGAAGAATTCTATGAAAACGTCAAACGGGCCCTCAATGCATGCCCAAGATACGACGTGAAAATCGTTTTTGGTGATTTGAATGCGAAAATAGGTCGGTACCAGTTCTCAGGCACTATGCAGGTTCCCATAGTTTGCTTGAGGACACTAATGACAATGGACTACGAGTCGTCGAACTGGCAGCATCAAAGAACTTGGTCGTTGCGAGTACCAGATTTCCGGATAAAGATATCCACAAAGCTACCTGGGTATCAAGTGAGGGAGCCACTCACACTCGAATTGACCACTTATTGATAGATAGCCGCCACTCCTCGACCCCGATTACGGTACGAACGTAGCGAGGTGCCAACGTTGACTCGGATCACTAACTGGTATAATTTTCCGAGCGCGAATTTCCTTACGGAGATGTATTGCTTCCGGGGATCAGATTCGGATCAACACTTACGTATTGAGAACACTAGTAACACCTTTGGTCATGCGTTATGACTCGCTCTTGAAGAGGGAGAGTAAGTCCTGGGGCCAGAATGTCAGGCGTAGAAGAGAAATGGACACGCCTTAAGAATACTATCGTTAGTACTGCCTACTCCTTCTTAGACTGTAGTCGTAGAGATCGGAGCGACTAATTTCATGATGAGTGCAAACTAGTAACTGAACGTAAGATTGCTGCATATCGGGTAATGCACCAGACTCATAGGAGGCGGGTACGCGAGGAGAAATACAAAGAGCTCAACAGCGTTCGAAAGGAAGGTCTTAAGGGCAATGTTGGTCCCGTATGTGAGGGAGGATGCTTCCAGAGACGCCACAACCATGGGTTGTATGCGATCTACCTTGAAGATAACGTTGTGAGAGAAATCAAGCTCGGTAGACTCCGGTGGGCGGGACACCTAACTCGAATGAGCGAAGAGGAGCCTGCCCGGAAAGACCTTTGTGGAAGGACGTATGGAAGGCGACAGCGTGGCAGACCTTGTCTGCGATGGAGGGATGTCGTAGACCAGGACGCCCAGGGCCTGGGACTGCCAAACTGGATGACATCGGGTCGAAATCGGGACCGGCGGAAAAACGATCGTGAAGGACGTGTGATTCGAACTGACGCAATGACGGTTAGAATAAAACAAAAATGGAACCAATGCTCAACACATCAAGCCACTGCCGCGTGTACGAATGCGATTTCTAAACCCAAGTACACTCAACTGATGTGGAATTGTTATGTTAAAAATACTCCACAGACAAAAGAAAAGTGCCCGGGAATAAATCTAGTTTATGAAACAGAAAAAAGTAGAGAACAAGGTTCGCACCAGGCGCGGAAGTTCTTCCAAATAATCGGCAGTATGACGCGGTACACACCACACTACACTTACTGCAAAGATAAAGAGGGTAATCTGATCACCGATCTTTAGGGCATTCTGGAGCGATGGGAGCTGCACTTCAATGAATTGCTACATGGTCAGCTCATAGAAGAATTGGAGGCTCCACCAGTGCAAAATCAAGACCAAATGCTGCCGTCACCAAGCATTGAGGAAACATTAAAAGCCATAAGACAGCTCAAATCAAATAAAACCCCCGGAGCTGATGGCATACCAGCTGAGCTGATCAAACAAGGAGGGACAGCGTTACATCACGCAATTCATGAGATCGTGGTGCACGTATGGGAGGCAAGAGGAGATGCCAGAAGATTGGCGTCGTGGTATAATTTGCCCCATACATAAGAAGTGAGATATCACATTGTGCAGCAACTATAGAGGTATAACATTGCTGAGTACCGCCTATAAGATACTCTCTTCTATCCTACAAGATCGGATAGCCCCATACGCTAAAGCCATCATTGGTCAATATCAGTGTGGCTTCATCTCAGGCAATTCAGCGATTGATCAGATATTCACCCTTAGGCAGGCGATGGAAAAATGTCTGAAATTTAAGATTCCATTATATCATCTATTAATAGCATTTAAGACCGCATACGATACCATAGCCATGGTAGAACTATATAATGCCATGAGAAAGTCCGGCATTCCGAACAAATTGGTACGACATAGTAGGTTGACCATGACCAACGTACATGTCAAGTAAAAATAGCGGGATTGTTGTCCAAGACAATAAACATCTTTAATAGACTCCTACAAGGGGACGGTCTAACCTGCCTCCTCTTCAACCTGGCGTTGGAGTAAACAATCCATGACTCTGGAATTACAACTAGAGGGACTATTGTCACCAAGTCCTGCCAGACACTTACCTACACAGATGAGATCGACATCATCAGTAGATCCGATTTGGCTGTACAGGACTCCTTCACCCAGATCGAACAGGCGGCACAAAAACTGGGACTGCACATTAATGAGGAAAAACTAAGTACATGGTGGCAACTTCTGCGAAGAGAAGACCTAAAGTTGGTCAAACTATCATGGTAGCGGACCACGAATCTCAAGTAGTGCAGTCCTTTAACTGCCTTGGGTCGATAGTATCAGCCGATAACAATATGGAAGAAGAAATACGCGAACGGTTGATCAAATCCAACAAAGCCTACTATGGTCTATCAAGGCTCTTTAAATCCCGAAATTTATCCAGAACATCCAAGCCACTACTGTACAAGGCCATGGTCTTACCAGTACTCATGTATGGATCCGAGACCTGGGTGCTTAATATAAGGCACTCGAAACTCTTAGCCGCGTTCGAGAGGAAGGTCGTAAGGAGAATTGTTGGCCCCGTATGTGAGGGAGGACGATTCCGGAGACGCTGCAACCATGAGTTGTACGCAATCTGTCTTGAAGCTAATGTTGTAAGAAAAATCAAGCTCAGTAGACTCCGGTGGGCGGGACACAGCTCGAATGAGCGAAGAGGGGCCTGCCCGGAAAGTCCTTTGTGGCAGGATGTATGGAAGGCGACAGCGCGACAGACCTTGTCTGTGATGAAGGGATGCCGTAGACCAGGACACCCACGGCCTGGGAGTGCCAAACTGGATGACATCGGCTAGAAATCGGGGCCGATGGAGAGATTTGTTAAATAAGGCCAAGACCGGATCCCGGTTCTAATGCCGATGATGATGATGATGATGATGATGATGATGATGATGATGATGATGATGATGATGATGATGATGATGATGATGATGATGATGATGATGATGTTTCTTGTAGGGATTAACTTAACTGGGGAATTGGGAACTAACGAAAGTGGAGAGGCGGTGGTGTAAGTTGCAAGACTTAGGGCGAGGATAGGCCGGAAGCTTGGTTGTGAGAATGAGGAGCAAAGATTTGATATAGGACTATAGTTCGAGATCTCACAATTCGGACCCTTTTTATGTACAAGGGGAATGGAAGAAGTTTTCCATATGTTAGGGAATACGGTCCGAGAAACTGATAGATTGAAGATTAGCGCAAGGAAGGACGGAGGTAAATTTTTTAAGGAAAATAGCGGAGTGGAGAGATCCTCTGGGCCGGTAATGAATTCATTTTTCAGTTGGGTTAGCTTCCTTTAAATTGAGGGTAGATCAATAAGATGAGAGACCAAGGGAGAAATTAGATGAGTATTTGAAATAGAAGAGTCGGGCACAAAAGATTCGTCAGTGAAGGATTGCTTGAAGAAAGAGGCAAAGAAGTTTGCAATGACATTTGGATCCGATTCTCTGCGATAGAGGGATGGCGTAGACAAGGACGCCCAGAGCCTGGGAGTGCCAAACTGGATGATATCGGCTCGAAATCGGGACCGAGGGAGAGAATTGCTAAATAAGGCCAAGGCCTGATCCCGGTTGTAGTCCCGATGATGATAATGATTGGTTGGTCTGTTTAAATTTGTATTGATTTTCCTTTCTTTTTCTTTTATTCTTATGCTATTTTCTTTATCGCTTTTAATCTTTTGTTGTTTTCATTGCCTTGAAGAAGGGAGAAAAGAATTTAAAAAAAAATTGTTTCTATATTAAAAATTTAACAATAATGTTCGCTTAGGTTGCTCCTTTTTACTATTAACTTCGATTTCTATAGCTTTTTTTTTGAATCAAATTACTATTATAATCGAATACCAATTCCTAATTTGTTTTTTTTTCTTTGTATTTAAATTTTAAACAATTTTAATGGGCATCAAATGGGCATATCTTTTCGTATCGTCCGTTCCAGATATTGATGTATTCCTATCACACTTGGGTTTTGATTTGGCGCTAACAGGTTTTCAATAAATTGTGATGAATTTGCCTTTATATGAGACTCGAAATCGTGGGATATAATGAAATTCGTTTTCCTTTGTACAGTACTGTTATACCTTTCAATTTAATTTGTACTTACTATTTAAATTTAATCGTATTTGCTATTTAAATAAAATTGTTGCCCGGTTGATTGGAATTTCTTCCTGATATAAAAACTTAAACAAGCTATATTGGTTGTCCACTACTCCTCCGACTGCACCCTTGGGTGTAATTGGTTTGTTTGATGTTTGCCGAGTTTTACTCGTATTATAATTTTGTATTTATCGATTCGTACCTCCAGAGCCAGACTCAGCTTCGGACGAAGGGTAAAGGAGTCTTGCCAAATACGTTCGTAAATAGTTGTTTGTATATTTATTTTTCTATTACTAATTTATATATATTTTTTTTTAAATTTAATTTTTGTGATTGTTTTGGCTGGTAGATGCAGGATTTGGGCTTTTCAAACGCTTAGTAGAACCGTCCGTTTATGGCTTCCCAAATCCTACCGGCTGCGACAATATGTTGCATATTAATCTGTTGCACAAAAAAACAAAAGAAAAGAGTACTTACAGTTTTCCCTGACTTGTCGATGATTTCCTTCAGATCCTCGGACAGAGGTTTAAGATGGGTATCTAACTTCCCAACCAGCAAGTATCTGCGTGAGCGCTCAATGTGTGTTTTTGGTATCCTCATATATTCCTTTGGCCATGGTTGAAAACTCTCTTCTAATTTAGAGTGCTTATGTATAGCTTCATTCAACTCAATAATCTTTCAAATATCACTCTTATTAAATTGAAATAGTAGGCTTTTTTTTAATGTTATATTTTCTTTTCTTTGTTCTATTTTGTTTTATTTGAAATTAAGTACTCTTTTTTATACAACTTTCACACAAGACGAGACACCACTTGACAACAGGTTCTCTTTGCCCATTCCCGCCCTTTTATGCCGATCGTCCACTCCCGATCGCACACTCATCCTCAATTTCCCATTTCCCCGCCTACTAAATGCGCATAAACCCTCGCGAATTTACTCAGCGGTCAATGAACACAGGGAGAATGAGAAAATTGTAAAGGAGAGCAGCTTGGATAGGGGTGGATTTGGATTCGCTTGCAACGAAAAGCGAAACCAAAAGGTAGACTTTGTGTCCTCGTTTAGAAGCTTGGATAATTCTCGGAATACAGAGCCACGAAGTGCATTCCAAGAAGGGGAAAATTGGGTGGGTTAAAAAGTATACTCATGCATACTTTTCACTGGATGTTGATGCTGGTCCCAAGTGAATAGCTTGTACATTTCGTATCAGAAAGGGGGACATTAACTTCGGGTCAACTTTTGCATTGGAATGTGCAAAAAGAATTCGAGGATAGACTAAACTGTTTCGCTATGTAGAAACAGCGCCGTCTACCCATGTTTTGCTATTATTAAACAGCATGATAACCCATCATGATTACATGTAGGGAAATCGGTTTTTTAAGCAAAAGCGACGCGAATCAACCTATTGATTCAGGGGGCTTTAATTATGTAACATGGTGGATTACATGTATTATGGTGAAGTGAGTACATTCTGTCAAATGTTTACCTGGAATTTCTCAACAAATCAACAAATTTGAATTAATCATCAAAATGCATTTTATCGCCTTCAAGGTAGGCTCCTTCCGAGGCACGACGCTTATGCCGATGATTAATTCATACACGTTTTATAAGCCGCAGCCGGGATCGGCTTTAGCTCCTTCTTCGATTTCTCTTATGTCTTCAATTGATTCAAAACGTATTCCTCGAACTGGCAATTTAAGTTTGGGTAACAGGGAGAAGCCTTTCCACAAATCCGGCCACTTTTGACGAACATTTTCTCGCAAACGTTTCATAACACCTAAGTAATACATCTTCATCATCATCATCATCGGCACTACAACCGGGAATCGGTCTTGGCCTTATTTAGCAAGTCCTGAGGCTTGTTACATTTTCCATAATGATTTGTTTTTTCCGGGCAAGGTCATTAGTCTTGCTCCAAGTAATACATCTTATTCACCATTTAACCTTCCGGAATGAATTCATAGTGCACCACACCACGATAATCAAAGAAAACATGGGGGATGACCTTAATTGTTTATCGACTTTTTCGGGGTTTTTTTCGGCTTCGGCTCGTTTTGGTAGGACCATTCGGGCGTTTGTTTACTTGCTTGCATGTGTCGTCACCAGTTATGATGTGTTGTATGAATGTAGAGTCACTGGTGAATTAAGGAAGCATGTCTTCAACAACCGCCTTTCGATACTCTTTTTGAAAAAAATTCACCTCTTTTGGAACAAACGCGTCTCATCTCCAAAATATCGACCAAAATCTTACGAACTGATTCCTATGAAATATTTAGCTCTTGTGTTAGCTCTCTCAAACAACTTTCAAGTACCAACTCCTTCACTTCAGCAATCTTTTCGTCAGTCACAGACGTTCTTGGAGCGCTTGCGCGACCCATTAACATATTGACGACCACTTTTGAATACTTTGTACCATTTACACACTTGTGTTTTTGATAGAACTCAGGGGCCATAGGTCTTATCCAACATTTTCAGCGATTCCGCACAAGAAATTCCATTGGAAACACAACATTCAATGCAAACTCAGTACCTGACTGACTTTCAAACCGACAACTTATCTCTCAGTTTTGCTCGTCCTATTTTTCTTAATTACATCAACCATTATATTCACAATAATTTTCAAAATCCATTATCTTGTAATCTTGTTTTCTTTGCCTCCTTACCGCAAACATAGCTTGATCAAATGTTAAATCCGTTAAGTTATGGCCCCTCCTGGGTCACGTGAGTTAAGTAAAATCAAACGTAAACGGTTGCGTTACGACCCCGGTATTGGACGTCAAACGCTTCCCTATAAACTTACAAAAGTTAACAATAAAGTGCTAGCCAAATTCAAAATAAGTTCAAACACTAACTATTTCCAACCACTTCAAAGTCTAATGGAGGACTCACCTGAAATGGATTCTACCAACGTCGATCAGTGTGTAGAAGTAACAAAAGAAACTGTTCCCCCAATTGTGGTTTTAAAATCAACCAGTGGTAAAGTGCGAAGTATTTTGAATAAAATTAAAATAGACAATTACTTAATTAAAAACGTATCACTTGGATAAAAAATATGTTCCGCAACAATGGACATATACAACAAAATTATAACCGAACTCTTGTGTTTAAAATGTGTTTTTTACCCACTCCCGAAAGGAAAATCGCACACTAAAGGTAGTGTTATCCGGTTTAGATCTAATTAGCAATGACAATAAAAAATGAACTAATTACACTCGGGATTAAGTGCCTAGAAGTTAAAACCATCACCTTAAATTCATCAACAAAAGCCCTGTACAAACACTACTTGTACTACATTCAGCGTGGTACTATTAAATTAAACGAACTTTAACGTAACCACTCTACTTTGTTCAAAACCATCGTTCGATGGGACTTCAAAAAACATCATCCAGGTAAGGTCACTCAATGTCATAATTGCCAGCTTTACGGCCACGGCTCGATGCATTGTCACATAAATAGCTTCTGTGCAATTTGTTCTGGAAACCACAAAACATCCGACTGCAAAACTAATGAGGTCATCAAGTGGGCAAATTGCAGTGGGCCACATAAATCCACCGAACCTGAATGCATTAGTGGAAGCAGCACCTAGACATTCGCCGCAAATTATCCCCACGTGGACGTGGTACAGAAATTTCAACGTTCCTATAGCCGCCGAGTGATAGACATCAGCCACTGCTCGACCGTTTCTCCCTTGATAATTTCCTCTACTACCACGATTTGTGCGTCAACCTTCACTTCCTTCATCCACCTGGGCTTCTGGCCTCCATCAAACCCAGCAATCTTCCAACAGTGATACGACACACACTAAGAAAAATCCAACTGAAACTAAATAATGATAACTTGTTCTCTTTTAGCGAAATTAACTCTCTTCTTAATGTAGTTGTATCCAAGCTTAGTGCTTGTCACACCAAATCTGAACAATTTAACGTCATTACCTCATTAGCTATTAAGTACCTATATTCGGAAAAATCATGTTAAGAAACTCTCTTAGCACCATAACTTGGAATGCGAGAAGCATCAAAAACAAACAGCATGAATTTTTTAATTTCTTGATAAATTTTAATATTGATATTGCACTTGTTTCAGAAACCTGGCTCAAACAAGACATTTCTTTCTCTCATCTAAATTATACTAGTGGTGGAGGCGTCGCCATTCTTGTCAAGAAATGTATAGAACATACCTTGCGCCCTTCATTGCACCTTAAATTAATTGAAGAAATTAGTATTGAAGTAACATTAAGTGATAACTCCAAGGTAAGTATTTTTTCGGTCTATTTCCCTGGAGGAAATGGAAACATTGAGAAATCTACTTACTTTAAGCGGGATATGCATAAATTGTATAGACTCAACAGTCGAAACAAGGTAATTATTGGTGGTGATCTAAACTGTAGGTATCAGTCGTGGTATTGTCTTAGGGCAAGCTGGTGGGGTAACATTTTACTAAATGTTACTGAATCCAGCCCAAGTTTTTCCAAACTTTATCCACTTCTCCCCACCTATATCCCATCGACTGCTAACAAGAACCCCTCAACTCTCGATTTATATATCACTAATATTCAAAATTACTACTCAGTACCATTAACTCTAAATGCGTTAAGCTTAGACCTCCTTCCGATCAAGCTCACCGTGAACCATACAGTATCGGTAAATCGTACCAGTTTATACCACAACTACTCCGCCGCCAACTGGAATTGTTATTGTAGCGAGCTTAGGATTCGCTGGATTAATTATTTTTAATAAATAAGAGCCGTTAAATCGATTTTGAATTAATGTAACACTTTATTAGTCCGTTAATAACAACAGTTACTTTTACCGTACACTTAACGATTTCTTGACTTATCGCTTCCGTACTTATCGCGTCTTTGACTGCTTACTTCTTACTTACTGATCTGTGTGTGACGTATTTATACCGTTCCATAGCCTCGAATTTTCTACTGCTCATAGTCTCCAGGTTTCCAGTACTTTATAGAATATTCTAGTACTTTGTTTCGGACTTTCTCGAATATTCTAGTACTGATTGTCATATGCGTCACACTACCCTCCGCCTAGATTAGTTCGTCCCCCTCGGTTAACAAAAGTCGCCAGTCCGTCACGATGTACCACTTTCATCTTGGCGTTCGGTCTTCGCTGAATCCTATAGACAACGTCGTTAATTCTTGTGAGAATCTTATACGGTCCTTCCCAATGTTGCTGCAACTTCGGAGTCCTTCCTTTTTGCCGATGAGGGTTATAAAGCCACACATTGTCGCCTGCATTAAATCCGGATGCGTTGGCTCGAACGTCGTACCTTGTTTTCATCCTGTCACTGGATACCTTGATTTGCTTTCGAACCAAATGATGAATCTCATCGAAGCGATTTCTCCATTGGGCTACATAGTCTTCGGTGTTAGCTATGGCGTCTGGAGGTATTCCGAATCGCAGATCGGCTGGTAATCGTATCTCTCGGCCAAATATAATTCTTGCTGGAGAATGGCCTGTCGTATCGTGGTTCGCCGATCTATAACTCATGAGAAAGGTTTGTACATATTCGTCCCAATCTCGTTGGTGATCACTAACGACCTTCGATAAATGCTCTTTTATTGTTCGGTTGAACCTTTCGACTATTCCGTCTGACTGCGGATGTAAGGGCGTGGTCCTGGTTTTCCTTACGCCCAGTGCCGCACAGACGCCTTGAAATATCTGTGAGACGAAGTTTCGGCCTTGATCGGAATGAAGCTTATAGGGAACTCCATATCTGCTGATCCAATTATTGATAAGCTGCTCAATGACGGTTGTTCCACCCACTTGCTGAAGTAATCCACGATGACAAACATGTATTTGTTGTTGTCGTTGGTTTTTGGGAATGGTCCTGAGATATTAAACGCAATTTACTCGAAAGGGGCACCCACGTTGTACTGCTTCATAGCGCACCTTGGTTTTGCTGGTGGTCGTTTGGTCGCAGTGCAAGTCGTGCATTTTCTACACCAAGACTAGACGTCATGTCTTATGTGAAGCCAGTAGAATCGAAATCGTAATTTTGAAAGTGTCCACCGGAGGCCCCGTCGTGCATTTCTGTTAGTACATCCTTCACTGTTAATGGTGGGACAAGAATTTGCATTCGATGGGATTTTCCGTCCGCGGCTTCCCATTTACGCTTTAGAAATCCATCTTCCACCAGCAAGGAATTCCATTGTGCTCAATATGCTTTCAATGTTCCACTCTTGTCGGAAATATTGTTCCAAGTTGGCCGCTCGTTCTTTTCTTTGTGTTCCAGGATTAGCGACATATCTTCATCCTGACTTTGAGCTGCGCGTATAGCATCACTCGTCCACCCATCTAGTACTTCTACTCGTACATTTCGGAGGTCATACGCCTCTTGTTTTAAACGACCAATTTCTACTTCCGAATCCTGAAGGCGACGCTTTAGGGTCAAAATTTCAGCTTGCTTCTCTGCTAAATCAGTTGATAAGTGATTGTTCTCCTCAATGACCTTTTCTCGGTTGGTCTTAAGAACAATTATCTGTTGATGCAAGGATTTACATTCGGTCGTGGTGCTGTCCAAGTCTGAATCACGCTGAGGCTTCTCTTGTGATTAGCGCATGAACAGCAATTCTCAATTGATGTTTCATTCATTCGTCGACGTTTCTTACAGCCAACAGAGATGTGGCCGACTTCGTCGCATGTCCAACACCTCATATTAGGTCTTGGGGTTCTCCGTTGTACATGCCCGATTCTTTGGCAGGAACATTCCTGGACGGACGTTTCTCGGACTCTATATGTACTCCTGGTATCCAGTCCAATGCGAACGCCAGTATTTCATTAGTCGTCTTCTTTCCTGCCAAACGAACGGTTTGTTGCAAATCCCGATCTTGAAGTGCATTTATAAATGTATCCATTGCAACCTCATTCAGAAATTCCCGAGTCATATTTGAATAAGACAAGTTTGCCAATGGCTCAATGTCTACCTGCAACTGTTGAAGATTTTCTCCAGGTTTCTGCGTTCTGCTCCGCAGTTGCATGCGGTAGACCTGCTGCATGTGGTTGTCTCCATACCTAGCTTCAAGGCCGTCTCTTACCGCTTAGAAATCTGTTTGCTTCTCTGCTGGTATGGTTTGTAGCAATTCTGCAGCCGCCCCGCGGAGTGACACGATTAGTGATGTTGACTTTTGCTCATCGACCACTTAATATAATTGGCCGCGGCGTCAAACTGACGTATAAATACGGGGAACAGTCCCGTTCCATCGAAGGTTGGCGGTTGCATCCTTGTATCTTTGTAGTCATGTTGATTGCTAGGCGATGTCTTATTTCTCTCAACACACTCAAGTCTCTTTTCGATTCGCGTTATTTCATCGGTGACTTTTAGATCGAGATTTTCTACTTCGTTTCGAATTTCTTCCTTAAAGTGTTAAAAATTACATTTCATCCACTGTGTTTGGGCATCCAACTTCGCATTAACATCTGCAGCTTGGGCGTCCACTTTTGTATTAATGTCTGTAGCTTGGGCGTCCAATTTTGTCATCATCATCCTGAACATCTCCGAAATGTCCAACTGTGACTCGCTGTTTCTTCTCCATCCGGACAGTCTGGCCCAATCGTAAAAGCATATGTTGCGACATCAATACCCTCTTCCTCCATTGGTGCTTGCAGACGCTGTCGAAGGATTTGTTTCTGTCCTCTGCTATCCAGATTCCTGTCCTCAAGTTCCTTCTTCAACTGAGGAACGCGAAGATCCTCCAAATGTCGATCTGACATCGTCACAATACACTTTCACAAACTAATTTACTTCATATGTTACATATACATATATACATGTATGTTACTTGGTAACTTCCCCCATCCCCATTATCCCACCGAGCGATGAGATTGAATTTTGGCTAGAGTTAGTCTACAATAGAAGATGGCCAAAGGCAAAGGAGGAATATACAACCCACGATCCACATGTTGGATGCACGAACCTACATTCGTTAGGTTGCGGATCTTGTGGAAGCAGCTGTGGCGCATTTCTTTTCGGAGTAGTGACGGGAGATTCGGAGAGAGAGAGTTGAGTCTTGTTCCCGGCTGAGAAAGGACATGTCTAAAACTTGGTACACGGTAGACGAAAATAAGTTAATTTAAAAAATTCAAAAGAAAAACGAAAAAAAAAACGGTACGGGAAAGTTTAATTGAAATAGAAGGAAAGTAAAATTAGAAAGTAAAAGAAATGAATAAATTTGTGAATTAAATGTTGTTAATCGTATCATAAAGTAACGTTTGGATGGACCGTTGAATGTAAAGTACTACTGTAAATAAAATACATACTAGTGAACGTTGAAAATGTTTAATTTATTTGCTCGAGCGGGACTCATCTGGAGGATAGAAGCCGGGAGGCGGCGCATCTTGAGATGTGAATGAATCCAGGAACCGGTAAAGCTAAAAATAAAATTTAACTTTCCCTTCACAGACAAAGAGACCATCAGGTGATTGTTCAGTGGTGAAACGGCACAGGGAAGAGCGAACGTCGACTCGACCCAACAACGGTTTTGCACGGCAGCGTTATCATCAGAGTAACTACGGAGGTGCCCCATTCAGCCTAGCACGCATATCAGAATCGACACGACTGCTAATTAAAATGAAATGTGCAAATTGCGTTGAAGAAGACAGGCTTATAGAGTTACACAACAACAAGCGCAGCCCAACACCCCAGCATTCTTAGCAACCTTTTTAAATAATTTACATCCCATTAAACCACAACAACTTGGCGACTGCCGACTTTCCAAATTTATACTTAACAATACTTTATACTTTCCAAATTAATATACCTGTGGGGAACGAAGTCGTGGCACCGGCATGGGTGCGAGTTCTACTTCGTCCCACTAACTATCCACAGTTCGGACAAGGTTCCGCCAAACCGAATCATCACTAAATGTTTACACCGAAGAAAACACCAACAAGAAACGAAACTTCGACGCAGACATGCAATTGGTTTTTATTGTTTTAAAACAAAGTTACTTTTCTCACTTATAAATTCTTTTTCACAATCTCAAACGAACTGCGGCACATGCTCGCCAAACAATTGGAAACCGACAAGTTCGAAATACCTCTCACGACTCCGGGCATTGCCGCGTGTCTGCAGCGCTACAGACAGCGGGAGCGGCATGTGACCAGTGTGGTTACCGCATGGAAACCGACTCAGCGAAAATCATCTCGTGCAGAGATGATTCGCTTATGGGGTGAGTTTGTGGTGTCGTGGTAGATATCCTGTCCACTAAGGATATCGTTTTTACCTACCACCAGAGAAACGTAAAGTCTCTCTTGGTGGAATAGGAAACCAGATCTTGTAATGAAGATCATGGTGGTATGTGCGCGATCGTTCAAATCTGATGGTGTTTACACGTGCTCGAAGGCAATGTAACAACGACGCAGACAGGCGGCAAAGACAAAGGAAGAAGCGACCAAATGCTTTGTCCGGTAATGAAGGTCATGTTTACGCTGTGTATCGTCTCTATAATAGACGTTGGGAGAAAAAAATGTGTTAATGGGATTGGTGGCAGAAACGATTCCCTTGCCTGCATTTGTATATGCAGGGAAATTAGTTTGTGGCGACGTACGAAATTGATGATTGTTTGTCTATTGAACAGCGAATCGCTGGTCAGCTGTAAAAACAAGTCGTCCGTTGTTGCATTTCAATTGATAACAATGGGTGCCGAATGTTTTGTATTTATGGTGCATATGCACATTAGCGAACTATTTTAGGAATTTTATCTAGCGCGTTGAAAGCATTAAATGTTCTTGTAAAAGGAAATGTGTCAGGTATGAGATGAAGATTGCGGTGCAGGTGTGGGAAATCGAAATTTGCCTGGGAACCGAAGGTACCGAATAGGTTTTGGGATTCCTGAAAAGGTAGAAAAGAAATCTTACAGGAAATTATATGCGAAGAGATGTATGAAGGTAAGTTTTCTTTTACAGGGACTTTTTAGATTATACTGATGCCATATATGTTGCAGTTAGTCATATTAAGTCAAACCTGCACCACCTCGTGAATATGTTGAGGTCGGTTGATTTTATGGCTGGCGCATGAAGGGTGGGTGTTTTTGGGATGGCATAGTCATCGGGTGCCGAGCAAAGTATTGTCCATGCACATTAATTTGGCGCAAGGCTAATAACCTTGCCCGGAAAAACAAATTATTATGGAAAATTTAACAAGCCTCAGACTTGTTAAATAAAGCCAAGACCGGAACCTTGTTGTAGTGCCGATGATGATGATACACATAAATACATTGAATTGTTTACGATTTTGTTTGTTGTTGACGTTTTCTCTTATCACTTTCGGAATGGAGTAGAAATTGTCGTTGGGGATGCAACCCGTTTCTACAGGTTTTTTTTTTAAACAATTTTTAAGTTGCAAAATGTTAATGAAAAATTACTACAAACTATAAAAAAATTTAAGGTTTAAGATTTACTATACGTGGTCACATTAAAAGTATGAAATATCAAATTTGTTAGGTCCCACACTCACACACTCTCTCTCCCCCTCTTGACAAATAATAATAATAATTATAACAACAAGTAGAAAACATAAAAAAACTACTCGTTAATAATTAGAATAAAAAGTTGGCGGCGAATAAAAAGACAAATGAGAAAAACTTTGTGACAGAAGTTTTTCAGTTAGTAAGAAAAATGTGAAAATGTGAACAATTAATTGTTAAGGAATATTTAATAATAAGCAAATAATTATAAAAACTGTGGGGGTTCTTTAAAGCATTTCCAAAGAACCACCCATTTCCTTAAACCAACCAAGCCATTTTACTTACCTGCAATCGAGCAGCGTATATTACGCTGCATTACCTTTCAACTGAAAAGTAAATCACATGCATGCATATCATCAAATCACCACTGTTCAAAATACATGAACGATATCGACCCAATCGGCTCAGCTCGTCAGGAATCTTAATGAGTAAACACACGCCAATCTTTCAGCGTGTTCTTGTTCCAACAATCCGTTGGTCCAAGAAGACACGTCGGGCAACGCACTTGTTGACACAGCTGCAGCCGATTTTTCCTACCATTGAATCGGACACGATCTTGATTGCTATTCAAGCAATGATACCAATGTTGGTGTCCCATGTACCATTTCTTAACCAAACATTGCCCCTATATCCATTACGTTGTCAACAGCTGCAACCAATTCCACATTATCGGCCATCCACCGATTATAGGATTGGACATGAACATGATTATTAGTTAAACAATCATACCCATGACCATGTCCCAAGCACCATTACATTAACCCAAACAATAGCTACCCTAGCCACTGCCATGGTAAACAAATCTTCGGTTGACCTATCGTCACTAAAAAATCTATAGCCTACAACGGCATGAGTGGAGCGATTATATAAACACCGCAAGGTTCCCATGTCGCATTGGCTACCCCATACAATGTGCATCCCAGTGTACGAACCCCGAAATAGCGTTTCTGTTGACATAAGACACGGAAACCTATTTTTTTTCTCCGGCGATCATCACGATTGTTTACAGCAACGATGCCTGCAGCCTCTTATGCTTGTTCCTTTGTTTGAAAAGTTGCAGGATCGTTCGTCGTCGGCACGTCAAGCGAAAAGGCATTGTGCCTAACCGTATGGTCATAGGGGAAATTCCGCTAGTTGAAACTCCAATTCGATGGCCCATTGGTTATCACCAAGGAGAAGATCGGATTGGCTATCCCCAGAACGATGAAAATTCATCTCCATCGCGGCAACAGACACTGGCCAGTCAAAATTTCACCACCGTCGGGTACATACGCACAATATTTCCAGTGCAAGTTTTTAAATTAAATTAAGAGTGAATCACTAGAGTCGAGTTGGAACAGAGAGTGTGTTCGGGTGTTTCGCGGTTCGGTGCGTCTTCGTAATCAGCAGTGAAGACTTAAATAAAGAACATTGTTAAGTGTTTCCAAAGCACACGCATAATACCAACCAGTGTAACCACCAATAAAGACTTAAGTAAAGAACGTTGTTATGCGTTTCCAAAGCCCAAGAATATTTGCCGTAATTCCAGACAGTGTATCCAACCGTAATTGATTCAATAAAGAAAATCTTTAAGCCAAATCTTCCGGAGTCTTTTATTTGTTCACAATTGTTGAGAGAGATTAACTTCAGTATATGTCGGGGAATTGAGTGAACCTAGTCCCCGTGTCTTGGCACAATACGAACCCCCCCTCACAAAACCATTCGCCGAACAAATGGGAAGATAAAGGGGGTTCAAGACTTTAACACCCCCTGCACCAAGAATAGCGGTCAACGGCAACCAACCAGCGGTTCAACATTTCACAAGTAAGTCCCTTTCTAAAATATATTTGTTATTAATAATTATAACAAATTTAGTTTGCTTAAATGTTTTAAATTTTAGCTACATTTAAAATTTTGAGTAGAGGGAGACGGGGGTGTCGGGCCGATGCTATGTGCCGTAACGGATGGGGGAGGGGGTAGGAGGACGACCCCTAGTATTAAATAATTTCGGTTCTCTAATTAAGTATCATGTGCCAGGACAAGTTAAAAAATAAAACAGAAAGGGATTTTTCTGTAAGTATCCGTATACAAATAACCAACAGTCTCTTTTATGAAAACACGGAAATTCATCATTGAAGCTTTTGGGCGATGAAGGGTAATGTTTGATTGTTCGAGCAACACTTACCCAGACTCGTTGTACTATCAAAAAGGAATTCTCTGAGACACCGTTCCAACACGTATATTTCCAGGGCACTGCGATTTGAAATTGCACAAAAGCAAAATAGTTACCCAATCGCATTTCCAGGTATCTCATCGTTGTAGGTTCATTGCTCTTAGGTGTATTTCGAAAAAAATTGCGCAGAGTGATCTCACACCTGCCGGACTGTGCATTTATGAATATCAAAAAATTCTTTAGAACTCCTGTATACAGAACGTTAACATTAGAAAGTGTTAAAAAATACCCTACGTTACCAATTAGAATCTCTGTTTCAGCGTTATAGATCTACCTGTTCTGTGAGAAATATTTACCAAAAATAATACGAGCACCATCAATTTTACAAAATAGGAGACAGAATTAGTTTATCTATCGGATGTGGAATAATTCCATCTGCGAGGCTATGAACAGCCGACATGTGGGGATAGATAAATAGGTAAACTGCCGTTTTAGGCGACCCAAAGTGTTGGAATTAATACTATCGACTACCAACAACATGTCTTATTAACAAATAAATTACCCTCATCTAAAAACTGAGAGTATAAACAAAAACAAGTCCCTTAAGTGTCGACTTTAGACGATTTAATTTGTGAGAGGAAGACGCTCTTCGGGCATACATATTCTTCCAATGTGAATGCAGATAAAGTACAACATTATTCCTTCATATTTTTCCAAGCAGTCGCTGCGCAGCCACCGTCTTTAAAAGTGTGAGGTTGTCATGAGTCTTCGGTTGAAAAAGTCATTTCATTTACCAAGTGTGCCAGTAGCCGAGTGGAGTTTCCTATTTAGTCATTAAGTGTAATTAGAGCTTCAAGGAAATTTTGTGATGAGTTGACCAAAAGTGCGATGGGCAAATCAATTAATCAATTAATTATAAATAAAAACTTTTAATTCTGTCGGCGAGAGTCTGATAAAAGGAGAAAGATTAAATTTGACGAAAGCTCCGCCGTCAGTTTCTCGTAATTATTGTTGCTTGGGACGAGTTGCGCGCTCTTTCAATACCAAGCAACCTTGCAGTTAAACGAAATACACAAACACACTGGCAACAATGTTGAATGCTACTCGGTTGCGGAATGTCCTTACCACATTTGAGACTAGTAATCCCTTCGCCAAATACTTCCTGCAGAGAATCACAGTTTCCGGCTGCATCATCAACAAGGATTATGCTGCGTCGCAACTCTCTCCAAATGGTACATTACCAAGCATCATGACGTCACCATTGAAATCTCTACCCCCGCCAGAGACCACGTTAACCAACACACTCAAAGAAACGGATATCATAGCGTCTGTCGTATTAAACAACCAGGCCAAACACGAAAATTTACTCACCCAAGCAGCAACGACGCTCAGTCAAGCTCCAAGTGGAACCAGTAGTAGTACACTTTCAGCTGCTGACAGCGGAAACAGGCAAAGTGAATTCGCAGATGTCAATCGAATAGAGGTGAATCAATTCGAACAGCAAGTGAAAATGTCTGAGATTAATATGAAGGAAGCGGCTTGTACGGTCATTGGCCCCGAACAGGATTCTCCTAAGGAAAGTGCGGTGTGCAATGGATCAACCTGCAGCTCCGTTTCCGAGCCCCACGCAAGCGGCAGTGACACCAAAGAGAAACCCTGCTTCAAGAGCAGCATGGCAGACATATTACGCTTCATGGAACTCGTCGGCAACCTAAAAGTGAGTCTTCTATAAATTTAATTTTCATTTTCCATTTCGTTCGATTCTTCAAGGACACTGATCTGGTCGGTGCTTAATTTAGTTGCTAAATTTTCGTACCGAGGAGAGACAAGCTACCCGATTTGTATGAACTTCTATTTTCTCCGCGTCCACACACGTTTTGCATAACAACCAGGTGTTGGAAATGTCAGTTTATAGAATAATGCGATAAATCGAATAATCAAAACGTCCAAAGTGCATGATGTATCGTTTGCTTTGCTATTAGAGTCATTCTCGAGTTGTTATCTGACTGCTAGTCGAAGATATGGCAGCATTTCACTTCAAGGTCACAGCATGCACAGTGTTTTCCAACAACCCGAACAAAAGGAAATTTTCTATTTTTAAACATACGTCATAAATTACCGAGCATCATTTACGTTTAGAGAATAAAAGAACATGTTTCATTTGACTTTGGACTCCTTGTTACGTGACCTGTTGCAAAATATGGATAAGGGAGTAAATCCAGGAAGTAACAAAGAGAAAACAAAATATTCCGAGAAACATCTTTATTTCTCTATATACTCCCCTTTTAGCCTGATACGCTTTTTCCAGCAATGTTCAATAGTTTCCGTGTCCTCTTTATAGTGACAATCGTGAAGCTTTTCAAATAGTCATCAACCTCAGACTCTACTTCTTCATTGATAGCAACTATTTTACCTCCGAGTGACTTTTTCAACTTAGGAAACATAACGTAAGCGGTGGAGGCTGATTCTAATGGATAGAGTATATGAGAAAGTAATTCGAATTTTCACTCATTGATTTTGGCATTCGCGATGATGAGTTTTTGAAGTTTTGCATTATCTGGATGAAACGGGTTTATTTTTCAACAAATGTGTTTTCTTGATCTCATCACGCAAACATTGCCATAAGTTCCCACAATACTGGTAATGATTGTTTTTTCGTTCTGTTAATAACCAATGAAAATGCATTCCAAAGAATAAAAAAAAAAAATTGTGGCGAGAAGGCCGAATTTAGCGAGACAGGACATATGTGTCCTTCATCTTGTCTCTGACTTCTGGTCATCTTGCGATAACCAGAATCACCCACATCCGTGAGGATGTTGGGCTCGGTCTCGCGGCATCTGAAAGGAGAAGAAACAAGGGGGGGTATCCAAGGATAGTGTGGACAGTGTTAGTCCAAGTGTTCTCTAACTACTTTTATAGAGGGATGGTGGGAAAGAAATCATACAAGACCGGTGGGTCTTGGGTGCGGTAGTAAACGCAGATCACGTCTTTGGCGTCTGATAATCTGCTCTTTGGTCGGTGTGTATGTTTGTGTTTGTGCCGTCTTGTACTGTGCGTTCGTGTGTTTGGTTTGTTAATAGTAGACCCTATGGGATGGGTCCAGGAATCCTCTATTATAGAGGGGAATGTTGTTGGGAAGGGTGCTTTCTTCAGTTTTGTACTGAAGAAGAAATTGTGGGGGTTTGATCCGAAGAGATCGAGAGAGAGAAGGGTCAAGAACGCAAGAGTCCCGTACAAGTAGGTTCTCGCTGTTCTGAATGTTTTCGAGGTACTTATATGCTAATTGAAGCAAGTACTCGTCGATAGTGGTAATGGAGGCGCCTTCGTATAGGTGAGAGTTGGGGTAATGACGACCGTCAGGCCTTCTAGAATGATTGGTGCATCTTCTGAGGAGTTTCCTTTCGAAAACCCGAAGTCTTTCCATTTGAGCCGAAGATATGCAGGACCATATGGGAAAGGCGTACGATATTCCAGATCGGATTAGCTGCTTATAGCAGAGAAGCTTAATTTTGGTGTCAACTTTGTTCCTCCACTTCAAGATGTTGTGCAGCTGCTTAGACCGACCGAGGCCCCTTTGGAGAATGTGGGTCACATGTTTGATGAAATTCATTTTTGGGGTATAAGTGACCCCGAGATATTTCATCTTGTCCTGTGGTCTAATCGTAGTATCTCCCATTTTTATTCGAATATTCTGTGAATATCGAGAAGCAGGTTGGAAGTGTTTACTACTCAGAATTATGGCTACTACTTTGGATGGATTAAGTCGGATTTTCCATCGACTGTAATACTGATACAGTTCGTCCAAGTGACGGTTGAGTCGATTTGTTGCGAGGTTAGGGCCTTTGGTTGACGTGTACACCAGGACGTCATCCGCATAGCATATTTGGTTTACTCTCCCGTCCACAGGGTGGGGAATATCGGAGGTGTAAATATTGAATAAGATGGGGCCTAGAATGGAGCCCTGTGGTACGCCTGCAGCGGCGTGGCATTCCAAAGAATTGACGTCATGGCCTTGCTTACAGATAGAACTGTCTTTGCTTCTATGCAGCCAATCTTCCTCTTTCAGTCCCTTGTGCTGTCTGTTCCATCGTCGGGTGTGAAGTGATGGACCCATATTTCATCCATGGTGATGAATCGACGCAGAAACTAATCTTTAATGCTGTGAATTTCGCCAAACACTCGATTCAAACAACCGGGTATTGTTCCATTGTGAATAATCACGGCACCCATCTTTCGCATGGCTCTCTCATGCGCAAATTTTTGGACAATGTGATGTTACACTTGTTTCTGCGTATACATAAAAATTGAAATAAAAGGCATTACTCACGTTTGTAGCTTGTTGTTGTTCTTATTGCACCTGCTGCTGTTGATGTTGAACTCTAATCGCTGTTAAAATATTTCCACCCAGGTTCAAGACATTTGAACCACCAGTTGTAGTGTTTGGCGTAAGTTGAGGAACTGTTGCAGCTGGCGCTGGACTAATACCAGGATTTGGTTGCTGTTGTCCTAACGATATAGTTGAATTAACTATGTTTAGTTTCGCAGGACCACTGACACCTGGTTTCCTTCCTCATGCGTTTGATCGTCCTTCGGCTGTTGGTATTAGTTAACGAAGGTCTCCTTGTGGGGAAGAAAGTATGGTGCGCCGGCGTACGGCGCTGATTCACTTCCTTCCTCCATCATGATAGTTCCACCGTCACGACAAGAGAGAAAAAGAACTGCTCACCAGGAAAAGGAATATGAAACACACGGAGAGGATGTAACTCGTTCTTCTATTTTTAATTTAATTTTAGTATCAGCACCAACACATGGTTCGCCGGAAATATCCTAAAATAAAAAGCACTGGTTAGAAGTTGTTTGTTAACTTTATTTTAATTCGGTACAGTAAACACACTTAACAACACTAGTTTTTATGTTCGTATGATTCTTTCTTTAATTTTAACAAATTTGTAGGAGCAAACTGAGGAGGCAATTATTACTTGTAACAAACGAATACATTTTTGTAGTTGTTGAACGCGACTCGCGACTTTTGAATATATCCGTCGCCGCGGCGCCACGGGGAGCAGGAGAAGACACAACCGGCGTGTCGGTGTTCTAAGGCGACTCAGGTGCCAATGCCATTGCATTGGCGGGACACAATGGAAGTTGGGTTGTAAAAATGGGGGGGTCTACGGGCAAGCTTAAAAGAACCCCCACATACTCACGTTTGATAACTTCTTTTTCTTTTTTTTTTTTACGCTTGATCGTCCTGTTCTTGCGCAACCCGAGCAACTACCGACATCGCTGCAACTCGCCGTGATTGGGCGCATCCAATTTGCAGGTTTCCTTCTATTATCAATATGTTGAATCGTCAATTTTATATTACTATATATTATTTTATTTGTTCCTCTGATTTCCTTTTGACTTAATTGTCGGTTTGTTTAAAAGTTCAACGTCGAATGAATATATTTTTATTTTTCATTTTACGTATTTATATTTTGTTTTCGTCGCCAACTAGTTTTTTTATTTTACAAAGTATTTATTTTTTAGTAGTTTATTTTTTATTTTCCACCGCAAGCTTCCAGGAGAGAGCCTTTAAGGTGGGTGTGGTTTTAATTATACAACCATGAGCTGTGCAGCACGTTTTGAAATGCCTACCATGTCTGCTAGCTCGCATACTTTCAAACGATGGGCACCCAAGTCCATTTGGTAGACATTTTTCGCGTAGTCGCTTACCTAAGCAACCAATGGAGCGTAGGCTTTGGCAGCTTGTACAAGCTCGTTTAAATTCAATCACCTAATATTGTTGTGAAGGAAGGAACAGACAACCCCAGAATAGAATTTATCTCCACTTTGAAATTGGTTGGACTGGGGCCTCTCAAATGAAAGTAATATACATGTTTTTTCACTGTGATGTTTTTTTCGTTTTTTTTGTTTTATATCGACATTTATTTAACAATTCAATTACATATTTTACTTAAGACAAAATGTTAACTTCTATTTTACAAATATCATTCTTACATTAATTTACTGGCTCTTCGCAAGCACTCTAACTGCGGCGTACAATAACTGTTTTTATAACATGTCACAAAAGTTGATGTTTTCTTTTTAAAATTTATTCTATTTTTTTTTCTATGTCATGTATTATTTCTAATTTTTTTTTTGTTTTAACTACATATATCGGGTTTTCCAATAGGAACTTGACAACTTTGAATTTAATTTGTGAACGCACCCTTTCACTATATCGAACTGTCACTGTCAATTTATTCAGTAAACTCAACATTTTCTTCACGGTTAAGTACACGAACGAACAACGTCTGCAAATTATAAAAATTTACTACCGAAAAAAGGTTGTCAAGTCCCTATTGGAAAATCCTATATATGGGGTTGACATGCAAAATAAAAAATAAAAAAACGAACACACATAAACAAGGAATACAAATAAAAAAAAAAATTAAATTAAAAACAAAAATAAAAAAATAAATAAAAATAATTGGGAATTGGGGATAGGGGGGAAAGAAAGCGGTGTGCCTGAGAGGCATACTATGTTTGGGGACGTGTAGTCCTTTCTTCATCGCTGATCCACCACCAGTTGCGATGGGATCGATCTTTTATTGATTTATCTCTTTCACCGATCACTATACTAAAACGCAGACGATCTGAAAAATTAGAGATATCGTTATCGTGGAGAATTCGTTTATCCCTGGCACCACGGAAAGCGTGGTAAATAATAGGGACTCCACGTTTGTCTTGGATAAGTCCTTTTTTATCCAAGAAAGGGAACGCTTCTGTGGGAATGAACCCATTCTGGAGCGCACTCTCCGTATACATATCATTGGGATAGAATGCTCCCAAAATGAGATCATTTTCACTGCACATTGCCCTTGTTGTGTGACCACGAATAATCTTGATAATGAAGTTATCTATTCTGTTTAGTCCTGATTTGTCATACAGGACTTCATCTTCACTGTGATATGCCGTGGTGTGAGTGGACTGTATCTTCTTTAGCATTTTTATTGTTGCTATTGTGGGTGATGTGTTTATCCTTAGATACCATTTCAGCACAAGTCTCTTGTAAGATATTACCTTTCGAATCAACTGAAATTCCGATACGACTGAGAAAAATGATTGATGTAGTGAATTCTTCAATACAAAAATGGTGCTTGTCTTTATATTCGGAAGGCAGCCGATGATAGTGATTTAGGGCACGGCCTAAGTGCGCGATATATTTGTTTACCTTAATTTTTTCTTTTGTCCTAAGGTTATTATACCAAGAAGAGCTTAAGAAGTATCGGAACAAAAGTAAATATGAATTGTGAGATTCTTTGGTCGTTTTGATATCTTTTAACGTTGCTTGAATGGAGGTGTGGCGGTGCCGCCAAACCCCACGGCACACTTACCTAAAAACCCCCATTACCTCATCCTAAGTTGCATAAGTTTTCGCCAATCCAATCGCATTAGGCACCTGAAAATGCTTCACGCATTAAAGTAATCAAATATATGATCTTTAAGTCCCTGTAAAGAAAACTTACCTTTCATGCATTCTCCTCGCATACCAATTCTCTATAAGATTTCTTTATTAGCTTATCAGGAATTCCAAACCAATTTCGGCATCTACGTTGTCAGAGAAAATCCCCTAGACGAATTCCTGTAAACAAATGATTCGGTTTACATACAATGTAACCTTCATGATAAAGGTCATAAATACTGCGCCGTCTATTTTCCCAGCCTCGATGTGTGTACAAAAACTATCTACACACACATCAGCTGGCGACCCCTTCTAGTCAGTGAAACTATCCAACGCAGATGCATGTAATTAGCATCATCTGCGTTGAGACTAACGCCTTACCAATGCACTAACTACAAACAAAAGAACGCTGTCTACCAACATGCATTCTGGCGATACACAAACAATCCAATCACCAAGTATCCCAGATTACTCAGTTGAACTCACGGGTTATAAATCTCTTTTATCCTACACAGTTCTGGCTCCGTTTCCCAGTAACCTTCTCACATAAACAAAGATCTCTACAATCCTTTTCCCTTTCTTTGTGTTTCAAGTTCTTCATCATGGCTTTGATCTATGAAAACAACCGACGTACACACACACTTGTGTATCGTGAAGATCTCCTCTATGAGATCGGTTTGGTTACTTCAAAGAGAGACTTTACGTCTCTCTTGGAATAGGAAAACGCACCCCTTAATTAAGAGGGCCAGTATCACTGGCCGAATTCCCTTGTCAGCGAATTAAAATCGCTGAGGCGTTTTCCATCCACTGACCGCCATGGTCATGCGCGATCTCCCGCTCACCGGTGCGCACGGTGACGTGACTATAGTCGAGTGGTGGTTTGTCGATTTTTCGGTTATTTGATTACGGAGGATTTTATTAAAATACACATTTAATCGAATGACAATAAGAAAATAAAGCTAAAAAAAATGACAGCAGTGCGTCAGTGACTTTTATCGGTGTTTTGCTCTCCAGTGCTGCAGTTTCCTTTCAGTGTTTGACGGAACAGTTTTCGGAACAATTAGTGACAGTCTGATGGAGGAGGAAGTGAACCAAGTACCCATCCTGGTACAATACTTCCTCCCTACAGAGGAAGTACGTTGAAAGACATTAATTTGTACCTCATTTCTCTGGAAAAGTTATTAAGTTTTCTTCTTTTAATGTAACAATAAACCCAAGATTCAAAACCTTTACCATAACGACATCGTCTTGGCCACTTAACTCAGTATTGAGACGGGATTCATTCGCCCCGTAAGCTGATCGAGTTGAGTTGTTATTGGTGTCACTCTGTACCTCATCATCACCATCGGCACTACAATCGGGATCCGCTCTTAGCCTTATTTAACAAATCTCTTCATCGGTCCTGATTTCGACACGATGTCATCCAGTTCGGCACTCCCAGGCTCTGGGCGTCCCGGTCTACGCCATCCCTCCATCGCAGACAAGGTCTGCGGCGCTGTCTCTTTCCATACATCCCTCCACAAAGGACTTTCCGGACAGGCTCCTCTTCGCTCATTCGAGCTAGGTGTCCCGCCCACCGGAGTCTACTGAGCTTGAGTTTTCTTACAACATTAGCTTCAAGGCAGATTGCGTACAATTCATGGTTGCAGCGTCTCTGGAATCGTCCTCCCTCACATACGGGGCCAACAATTCTCCTTAAGACCTTCCTCTCGCACGCGGCTAAGAATTCAGAGTGCCTTTTATTGAGCACCCAGGTCTCGGATCCATACCTGAGTACTGGTAAGACCATGGTCTTGTACAGTAGGAACTTGGATGTTCTGGATAAATCTCGGGATTTAAAGAGCCTTAATAGACCATAGTAGGCTTCGTTGGACTTGATCAGCCGTTCGCGTATTTCTTCTTCCATATTTTTATCGGCTGATACTATTGACCCAAGGTAGTTCAAGGATTGCACTACTTCAAATTCGTGCTCCACTACCCTGATAATTTTACCAACGTTAGATCTTCTCTTCGCAGAAGTTGCCACCATGTACTTAGTTTTTCCTCATTAATGTGCAGTCCCAGTTTTTGTGCCGCCTGCTCGATCTGGGTGAAGGAGTCCTGTACAGCCGAATCGGTTCTCCCGATGATGTCGATGTCATCTGCGTAGGCAAGTATTTGGTGATAATATTCCCTCTAGTTGTAACGCCAGAGTCACGGATTGCTTTCTCCAACACCAGGTTGAAGAGGAGGCAGGCCAGACCGTCCCCTTGTTGGAGTCCATTAAAGATGTTTATTGGTTTGGACAGCGATCCCGCTATTTTTACTTAACTAGTTACATTTTTACTTAACTAGTTAGTCAATCTACAAAGTCGTATCAATTTGTTTGGAATGCCGAACTCTCTCATGACATTATATAATTCTATCCTGGATATGCTGTCGTAGGCGGCCTTAAAGTCTATAAATAGATGATATAATGGGATCTTAAATTCCAGACATTTTTCCATCGCCTGCCTAAGGGTGAATATCTGATCAATCGCTGATTTGCTTGGGATGAAGCCACACTGATATTGACCAATGATGACTTTAGCGTATGGGCTATCCGATCTTGTAGGATAGTGGAGAGTATCTAATAGGCGGTACTCGGCAATGTTATACCCCTATAGTTGCTGCACAGAGTGATATCTCTCTTCTTATGTATGGGGCAAATTATACCACAACGGCAATCTTCTGGCATCTCCTCTTGCTCCCATACGTGCACTACGATCTCATGAATTGCGTGATGTAACGCAGGCCCTCCTTGTTTGATCAGCTCAGCTGGTATGCCATCAGCTCCAGGGGCTTTATTTGATTTGAACTGTCTTATGGCTTTTAATGTTTCGTCAATGCTTGGTGGCGGCAGTATTTGGTCTTGATCTTACATTGGTGGAGCCTCCAATTCTTCTGTGAGCTGACCATTCAGCAATTCATAGAAGTGCAGCTCCCATCGCTCCAGAATGCCTTTGGGATCGGTGATCAGATTACCCTCTTTATCCTTGCAGTATGTGCAGCACGGTGTGTACCGCGTCATACTGCGGATTATTTGGTTGAACTTCCGCGCCTGGTGTGGACCTCGTTCTCTACTTTTCTCTATTTCACAGACAAGATTTTTTTCCCAGGCACTTTTCTTTTGTCTGTGAAGGCTTTTTTCATATCGTCTGAGCTCTTTGTATTTCTCCTCGCACACCCGCGTCGTATGAGACTGCTGCATTGCCCGGTATGCAGCATTCTTACATTCAGTCGCTAGTTTGCAGTCATCATCAAACCAGTCGCTCCGATTTCTACGACTACTGCCTAAGATGGAGTTGGCAGTACTAATGATAGTATTCTTAAGGCGTGTCCATTTCCCCTTCCACCCCCGGCACTCCGGCCCCAGGACCCACTCTCCCTCCGTCGAGCTCTTCGGGGGCGAGTCTTAGCGCATGACCAAAGGTGTTACTGGTATTCTCATTGTGTAAGGCAGCCGTGTTGATTCGAACTTGATCCGCGGATGCAATACGTCTCCGTAAGCCAATCTGCGGTCGGAAAACTGTACCAACAAGATAATGAGCCGAGTCGACGTTGGCAGCTCGGTACATTCCTACCATCATCAGGCTCGAGGAGTGGCGGCGATCTATCGACACGCGGTCAATTTGGTTGCAAGTGGCTCCATCAGGTGATACAAAGGGGTTTTGTGGATATCTTTACGCAGAAACCTGGTACTTGCAACAACCTAGTTTTTCGATGCTGCCAGTTCGATGGCTCGTAGTCCATTGTCATTAGTGTTCTCATGCAAACTATGGGAACCTGTGTAGTGCCTGAAAACCGGCTCCCGACCTATTTTGCCATTCAAATCACCAAGAACGATTTTCACATCGTATCTTGGGCAGGCATTGAGGCCCCGTTCTCGTAGTATTCTTCTTCTTCTTCGTCAGGGGACTCCTCTGTAGGTCCGTCAACGTTTATGAGGCTTATGTTCTTAAACTTGCCTCGCACAAGAAGAGGGCATAGCCTTTCGTTTATTGCATTAAAGCCGATGATGGCAGGCTTCAGTTTTTGGTTGACTAGAAAGCCTACCCCGATCACATGGTGTTTTGCATGACAGTTGTAATAAATGTCATACTCGGTTCTTTTAATAACACCACTCCCCGTCCATCTTATTTCTTGTAATGCTGTTATGTTAGCCTTATATTTGGACAGGGTATCGGCTAGCTGCTGTGCAGCTCGAGCTCTGTATAGTGAGTGGACGTTCCATGAAAAAATTCTTAAATCGTTTAGCCATTTTCGTTTCCCTGGTCGTCGTCGTGTATCTGGTCCATATCCGAGGCTTGTTGAATTTGCCATAATAATTCGGTTTTACGGGCATGGTTATTAGCCTTGGGCCAACCTTTCTCAGGATGTCGCTGCATGCATTGGTTCACTACTTGGCGGGTGCCAAAGTATGGTAGCTATCCAGGGGTGTCACGTGGAGACTGCATGTCAACTTGGATTGAACAGGGACAAGGATCGTCCTGGCCTTCGCCGGGTTGAAAGCAATCAGTAAATTTGCCCTGTATGTTCGCTCCCATTCCCCCACTCTGTAACTATAAGAGTTTAAAAAAATGAATTTCATAAAAAATAGAAAAGGACTAAATTGACTGACCTTACCTCACTCGAATTTGTCGTTGGCTGTGTAGAAATTTCATGCCGGTTTTCACTGTCTAGATATGAATAAATGATTATTAACAAATTAATTTATTGAAGTGGGTAAATGGAATAGAAAAATATGACAGCATAATGTCGAGATAAATCTAAAAGAGATCGGTCTCTTAGATTTATCCCTTCCACTAATCACTATATTAAAACTCCAGATTCTCCAGATACATATCCATGAGATATTTGTTTTTACAGAATTTAATGATGTGGTTACGCTATCAGTGATCTTAAATAGTTTTATATTTTCTTAAGAACATTGCTCTTGGTTCCAATAGAATCAATACTTTAAAAAGTTTTTAATTGAACGAACGTTCGCCACACACTAACTTGCGCACAAAAGGGGATTTTGAAGTACCCTTAAAAGTCAGAGCACAATGCGAGAGGATGGAGAGGAAGTGAACAAGGAAAGTAGCTATCGATGTATATTGGCCTTGAGTGTAGGCTTTGGCAGCTTGTACAATTTAATTTAAATTCTGTCACCTAATATTGTTGTGAAGGAAAGAACAGACAACCTCAGAATAGAATTTATCTCCACTTTGAAATTGGTTGGACTGGGGCCTCTCAAATGAAAGTAATATACATGTGTTTCTTCACTGTGATGTGCCGTGGTGTGAGTGGACTTCTTCTTTTGTATTTTTATTGTTGCTATTGTGGATGATGTGTTTATCCTTTTATACCATTTCAGCACAAATCATTACAACGACGAGGAATCATATTATCAGGTAGAGCATTCCTTATTCGTGTGGTTCGGCTAAAGAATGACTATGATTATTTGTGCGCTTGAAGGCGATTTTCAATGAACTGATGCGCATCCACAGATTGATGGGTAGCGCGGGAAAATGTCTGAAGGGGCGGAACACATTCAGCAACTTCAATTGAGCAACGATTACTACTATCTATTGGCCTGTAGGAACCCAGAAGTTCATGGCCTCTGATGTGCGCTTGTGGGCGGGTTTTAAATGGTGGTTGTGTTGTTATGTTAAGGTCACCGTCTTCTTTATGTTGTGTGCCAGCACGGGAACGGGTTCACATAAAGCCCCACAATTGCTGCTGCGAAATGTCTCGAAGAAATCAAATAAAACACGACCCTGGTTTGTAATTCATTTTCTTTATTTTCGTCTCTTTCACTTAAAGTTATCTTCGGTTGAAGTCTTAGATCTAAATTCGTCACACAGTTTTATACACTTAAAAATTAACTAAGAGACAAGTCGGCACACAAGTTCACAAAGGCTATCCGCTCACGCAGGCTATCCACTTTTCAAGACGTTTTATTAATTGCGTACAATGACGCAATCCACGACTGTACTCGACTCCAGCTGAATCACGACTCGTTAAAAAGCTATTCGTGGAAGTGCACCGCCCACTAAGGGTGGGTTTCCAATCCACGCAATAACAACGTAAAGTTGTTCGTGCGGTGTCCAATCAGAGAGGAGGTCCCCGATTCTATCACCGTAAGGGTACGTGATCTTTCTTGTTGCCTGACCGTGGCAACAAAAATCGACAAAAATGTAAAATCAAAGAAGGCATTATAATAGGAAGCACCTGCGTCTGAACCGTGGTTTATCCGTTCGTAGGGCGACTTGGGGTATATACCCACACTACGACGATTGTGCGTCGCATCGATGCTGAATTCTTCATCATCATCATCATCATCGGCACTACAACCGGGAACCGGTCTTGGCCTTATTTAGCAAGTCCTGAGGCTTGTTAAATTTTCCATAATGATTTGTTTTTTCCGGACAAGGTCATTAGTCTTGCGCCAGAGGCTCCCCGATGGGGAGTCGAACCCCGGTCTCCCGCGTGACAGGCGGGTATACTAACCACTATACTATCGAGGAGCCAATTCTTCATTGCATGTTATAATGCTGAAAGATCGGATTTTTGGCAGCCTGGCGCGAGATGCTCGAGCAAGTCTTTGTCGGTTAGACATAACTTGGGGTGACTTTGAATAAGTCGTGTGAATATACTGCACACGTGTTATGGCATGTTATGTTAATGTTATGCAACACAGGCGAACGTATCTTCGTTTAGGGGAATTTTTGGCTGTTGCCCCATGGTAATGCAGTAAATGCTTATGCCAGGTTTTTAGGTTTTTGGTTATGCTGCCGATGGCATGAAAAACCAAGTTAGATGCTACATTGTCTGTATGCGATGATAAATTCAGACAAAGCATCCGTTACCTGTGTTATGCCCTCGGGGACGGGCACCTTTGCGGGAGGTAAAGGCGCACGGAAAGCGGTTGAGGTTGGCGTTATGCGTAGATGCAGGCTAAATTGTGGCTGGTTTAGTAATATACATGTGTTTGTTTTATACATGTAACGTTTTGCGCCACAGAAAATTGGATTTATATATAAAAGATTACTTGTCCTTAAGGTGGTCAGATCAGCAACTCTCCCAGCTCGGCTCAGGTCTGGGCGGCAGTCTTCCCTCCGCCTGCGTTTCCAATTTCTCGGGTACTAAGTTGGAGACAATCTCCAACGCACTCGTGATACTTCTTCGCACTTCTGGATCAGCACTACCTTTCTCCGTTGTGCACTGAGCTCATATCGCACTGATTGGGAATGAATAGAATTTCCTTCTTCTGGATCAGAAATTAGAAGAACTTCCAGCAAGACACTGAATGATTGGCATCAAAAACTGATCGAATGAATTCGTTATAAAGTTTTTTATTTCTTTTAAACAAAAACAAAGCCGTACGCTTATATCACCAATTACGAATAGAAATTTTTCCTTTTCTTACTTCTTTTTACAATTTTCTTACAATTTCTTTACCTCTCGAGCCGGGACACACTGCCGTTTTTTCTTCTCCTTCTCAAAAACTGTTCTTCGTTTCGAACCACTACATCATAGTTCTGTCAACGGAACCGAAACTTCTATTTCTTTATCAAAAACAAACGGAACAAAAACTGATGTTCCTTCTTCAACACACTAAAAACCTTTCACCCTCTCTATCTCCATCCACTTCGAAAAGGGATTCAGCTTCCACACGATCCACAATCGAACAAGAGTACGTTCGTACATTCAACATGTGGATCGTGTGTTTTTTCACCACCTTTCCATCTATTATTAAATTATGTTTAAAACTAAACAAACGATGGGGATGGCGGAAGCCGCACGTAACAGTTGGTTCTCAACGTGGGATAGAGAACCCTCACACGCTCTCCTTCCACGTTTGCTCGTCCAATCCGATCTCCTCAATGTCAGACCTAACATTGTCCTCCCATGTCCGTCGCGGCCGTCCGGTCGGTCTCTTTCCCATTGTTTTACCGTCAACAATTCTATGCACGGTCCTATCGTTGCCCATTCGCGCCACGTGTCCGGCCCATCTTAATCTTCGCGACTTGATTACTTTCACTATTTTAGGTTTGCGATATAGCTCTTCCAATTCGTGGTTATGGAGTTTCCTTTATTGTCCTGCCTCCTCATCATATTTACCACCAAAGATACCCCTTAGAACTTTATTCGCGAATACGCGAAATTTGTTTTCTTCCCGTTTTGAGAGAGCTCATGTTTCGCATCCGTATAGAACAATCGGCATGATTATGGTTCTATAGACACGGAGCTTTATGTTACGTGATAGCAGTCTGGATTTCAGCAGTTTACTGACTGCGTGCCAACTAACGTAACCGGACTGCAGTCTTTTGTTAATTTCCTTCGACATTTCGTTACTGGCCGTCAGTATCGTTCCCAGATATTTAAATTCTTTACCTTTTTCAAATATCTTACCTCTGACGTTTATATGTGTTCCCTGAGGTCCACCTGCTCTCGCCGTAATCATGTATTTTGTTTTGTCTTCATTTATATCTAGGTCCACCTCTTCTGCCACTTGCATGATGATTTCACTGTTTTTACTTACAGTTTCTAGATTATCGCCCAAAACGGCGTGTCATCCGTATATGCGAGCATTTGCGTGACCCCGTTCAGGGATGATCCGGCCATGTTGTTGTCTTGTACCTCTCTGATGACATACTCGAGGGCAAGGTTAAAGAGACACGGTGACATACCATCTCCATGTGTTAGTCCGTCCCGGATATCAAATGGTTCTCAGAGGTGGTTTTCTATTCTAACTCGCCCTTTGTTTTCGTTCGTGCAAATTTGAATGAGGGCGGCATATTTTTTCGGGATTTCCAGCTCAACTACAATATGGAAGAGACTTTGCCTTGCGACTGAGTCGTAGGCTTTTTTGAAGTCAACGAACAGTTGGTGAAACGTCTCTCCGTATTCCCACTTCTTTTCCAGTAGTTGCCTTATTGTGAACAGTTGGTCGCTTGTCGACCGGTTCCTACGGAATCCGCATTGGTAGTCTCCCAATATGTCTTCCGCGTACGGTGTGATTCTCGGCAGTATGACATTTGTTAGTATTTTGTATGTGGTTGGGAGTAATGATATTCCTCTATAGTTTTCGCAGTCAGATCTATCACCTTTTTTGAAAATGGGGACGAGGTAATGCACTAAGTGCATTAAATGTCCTTCAAGAAGGAAATGTTTGCTGGTTTGCAAGGGGAGTTGGGGTTGGAATTGTGGGGGTTCTTGCGCAAGGTTAGAGAACCCCCACACGAGCTCCTCGAGGTCCAACCTACCATTGTCCTCCCATCTCCGTCGCGGCCGTCCTGTCGGTCTCTTTCCCGTTGGCTTATCGTCAAGAATTCTATGCACGGTCCTATCGTTGCCCATTCGCGACACGTGTCCGCCCCATCTTAAACTTTGCGACTTGATTACTCTCACTATTGTAGATTTTCGGTATAGCTCTTTCAATTCATGTCTGTGGAGTTTCCTCCATTGTCCTGGCTCCTCGTCATATTTGTCGCCGAAGATGCCCCTTACAACTTCATTCTCGAATACGCGGAATTTGTTTTCTTCCCGTTTTGAGAGAGCTCATGTTTCGGATCCGTATAGAACAATCGGCACGATTATGGTTCTGTAGACACGGAGCTTTATATTACGTGATAGCAGTTTGGATTTCAGCAGTTTACTGACTACATGCCAACTAGTGTTGCCGGAGTGTAGTCTTTTGTTAATTTCCTTCGACATTCCGTTACTGGCCGGCAGTATTGTTGCCAGATATTTAAATTCTTTGACATTTTCAAATATCTTGCCCCTGATGTTTATGTGTGTTTTCTGAGGTCCACCTGCTCTCGCCGTAATCATGTATTTTGTTTTGTCTTTATTTATTTCTAGGCCCACCTTACAACATATCGAACTATTCTGAGAAAAAAAAAAACCCTTAAAAAAATATTAAAATTACGGGACTTGGAAACTCAAACATATAATGTTGCCTATAGGCAACATCGGGCATGAAAGGGTTAAGGGTGTTTTCGTATCCAAATATAAAATTGTAATGTCTCTTTTGTAAAACCCTTTATTTATAAATTATCAAGCAACTTTTTTCCTGCAAAATTCATTCTTGTCGACTTAATTGAAATGGCAATCAAACTGTTTTCCAAATTATTGGAATCTATTTGGTATTTCACATTTTTAACACAAGGTCACAACACAAGAGCACTGGTTATTATTTAATGAAATTACATTTTTCAACTTTGAATCAAAGAGGGAAATCACCCACCACTGAACTAAGAGAGAATTTCTTCCAATCCAATATCATTCCAAACATGCCAAAGCACAGCTGCCTATATCCGAATATCCCTTCCAGGCATATCACGTGGTTGTAAATTATTCCCCATTGTAGAAAACTTGTGAGTTACACGCGAAAATCTACACTACTCTTACAATTTTAGACCATTTGTTAACTGAGAGTGAAATATCTCAGCCTTCCCGCCTTCCAACATGGATGCCGATAAAGTACAAAATTATTCTTTCTGATATTCTTGACCACTTATAGCCCAGCCATCATTTTTAAAAGTGTCTAGTGGACATGAGTTTGCGGTTGTGGCGAGCGTTTCATTTACAAAGTGCGCAAACAGTCGTGTGGAGTTCCCTATTTAGTCATTAAGTGTCAGAGCTTTAATTTTGTGATAATGTCGACCAAAAGTGCGATGGGGAAATCAGTTAATCAATTAATAATAAGTAAAAACTTTTAATTCTTCCGGCGCGAGTCTGATAGAATAAGGAAAATCTAATTTGACGAAAGCTCCGTCGTCGGTCTCTCGTATTTGCTGTTGCTTGAAACGAGTTGGGCGCTCTTTCAATACAAAACAACTTTACAGATAAACGAAATACACAAACACACTGGCAACAATGTTGACTGCTACTCGGTTGCGGAATGTCCTTACCACATTTGAGACTAGTAACCCCTTCGCCAAATACTTGCTCCAGAGGATCACTGTGTTCGGCTGCACCTTCAACAAGGAATATGCTGCCTTGCAACTTTCCCCAAATGTTACATCATTGTCAAGCATCATGACGTTGCTATTGAAATCTCTACTCCCGCCAGAGACCACATCCACCAACACACCCAGAGATAGCCAAACCACAGGGCCTGTGAATGAAACGTCTATCGTGTTGAGAAACCAGGCGAAACACGAAAATTTACTCACCCAAGCAACAACGACGCTCAGTCAAGCCCCAAGTGGAACAAGTAATAGTACACCTTCAGCTGGTGGCACCGGGAGCAGCCAACGTGAATTCACAGACGTCAATCGAATAGAGGTGAATCAATTTGAAGAGCAAGTGAAAATGTCTGAGATTAATATGAAGGAAGCGGCTTGTACGGTCATTGTTCCCGAACAGGATTCTCCCAAGGAAGGTGCAGTGTGCAATGGATCAATCTGCGGCTCCGTTTCCGAGCCCCACGCAAGCGGCAGTGACACTAAAGAGAAACCCTGCTTCAAGAGCAGCATGGCTGACATATTACGCTTCATGGAACTCGTCGGCAACCTAAAAGTGAGTCTCTTACAAATTTCATTCACATTTTCATTTCGTTCAACTGCTCAAGAACACTGATTTAATCGATGCCTAATTTAGATGAATTTTCTTGTGCCTCGTCTCCTTACGTATTACATAAGACAATCTATTGCAATTGCCGTTAGTTAGCAGAACAATAAAAATAATTTAGTAAACCGAATAACAAGAATACCCCGTGAACGATGTGTGTGCAGTTCTTGTGTTATATATGTTTACCACCTTGTAATCAAATGAGTGCCAAGTTCTCGGTTTCAGGAAAGCGAAGTTGTTAGTTGGAGGCCAATCGCCAAGAACAAAATTGTGTAATGTGTACAGCTGGTGCTGACTGCTTCCTTTATTATATATTTCCTCAGCATTCTAATCCAGTACACCTATGAAAATTTGAAATTTGGAGAATTTGTTGGGTGACGGCGGTATATTGCACAAATAAGTTGTTAGATTTCTTTTTAAAAATCAAATAGAAATGTCACTTCGTAATAATTATTTAACAGTGGTTGTCAAGAAAATAGGCACACTTTGTTTTATTAATTTGCTTTATTTGTAAAGCTCTTACATCTTCAGGCTATAAGTGCACTTAAGGAGTGATACCAATCGAACAGTCTAAAAAATGTTTGTGGTAAATTTTTCATGAGGAAAAGAAAAGATAAAATGCAAAATAATGGGCGTACTATGAAAATCAGAAAAGTGCACACCTGTTAAGGTGTATTTTTAACTTGACATTTTAACATGGAATGCATCCTAAAATAAGAGTGTAATTTTTGACGCCTATTTATTTTCACTACACTGGATGTTATAATATAAACAAATAAAGATGACTTCATTTTCAAGACGTCAAAAAAGTTCACATTAAAACACCAAGACAAAAAATAGTACTTCGCCTCCCCTTTCTCTTTCAAAACATTATCTAGCTTACTTGGCATTTATTTAACACTCGATTGCCCAAAGAAGTCATATTGACTGCTTTTTAATTTCAGTTATTAAAAAAATATATCTGATGCCAGACTAATGACCTTGCCCGGAAAAAACAAATCATTATGGAAAATTTAACAAGCCTCAGGACTTGCTAAATAAGGCCAAGACCGATTCCCGGTTGTAGTGCCGATGATGATGGTTAAAAAAATATATATACAGTACAAACTCGATTTACGCAACTAATTGAAATTGGGGCAGTTGCAATAACCGAGGTATTGGTTGTATTTTTTTTTATACAAATTATAGTTGAAATAGCTTATTTTCTTATAGATAACGACAATGTTATGAAAAAACTTTAGTGAAATCAAAACAAACAATTATTTTTGAACGTATTGTAGCGAGCTTAGGGTTCGCTGGATTAATTATTTTTAATAAATAAGAGCCGTTAAATCGATTTTGAATTAATCTAACACTTTATTAGCCCGTTAATAACAACCGTTACTTTTCCCGTACACTTAACGATTTCTTCACTTATCGCTTCCGTACTTATCGAGTCTTTGACTGCTTACTGCTTACTTCTTACTTTCTTCGTGATCTGTGTGCAACGTATTTATACCGTTTCCTCACATTGTGATTCGGTGTTTCGTTTCCGTCCGTTCCATAGCCTTGAATGTTCTATTGTTCATAGTCTCCAGTTTTCCAGTACTTTATAGAATATTTTAGTACTTTGTTTCGGACTTTCTCGAATATTCTACTACTGATTGCCATATGCGTCACACTACCCTTCGCCTAGATTAGTTCGTCCCGAACTAAGTTCACTGGTCTTCTGAGTTAACAAAAGTCGCCAGTCGGTCACGATGTACCACTTTCATCTTGGCGTTCGGTCTTCGCTGAATCCTATAGACAACGTCGTTAATTCTTGTGAGAATCTTATACGGTCCTTCCCAATGTTGCTGCAACTTCGGAGACCTTCCTTTTTGCCGATGAGGGTTATAAAGCCACACATTGTCGCCTGCATTAAATCCGCATGCGTTGACTCGAACGTCGTACCTTGTTTTCATCCTGTCATACCTTGATACCTTGATTTGCTTTCGAACCAAATGATGTATCTCATCGAGGCGATTTCTCCATTCGGCTACGTAGTCTTCGGTCTTATCTATGGCGTCTGGAGGTATTCCGAATCGCAGATCGGCTGGTAATCGTATATCTCGTCCAAATATGATTCTTGCTGGAGAATGGCCCGTCGTCTCGTGATTAGCCGATCTATAACTCATGAGAAAGGTTTGTACATATTTGTCCCAGTCTCGTTGGTGATCACTGACGACCTTCGATAAATGCTCTTTTATTGTTCGGTTGAACCGTTCGACCATTCCGTCTGACTGCGGATGTAAGGGCGTGGTCCTGGTTTTCCTTACGCCCAGTGCCGCACAGACGCCTTGAAATATCTGTGATTCGAAGTTTCGGCCTTGATCGGAATGAAGCTCACAGGGAACTCCATATCTGCTGATCCAATTATTGATAAGGTGCTCAATGACGGTTGTTCCACCCACTTGCTGAAGTAATCCACGATGACCAACATGTATTTGTTGTTGTCTTTTGGGTTTTGGGAATGGTCCTGAGATATCAAACGCAATTCGCTCGAAAGGGGCACCCACGTTGTACTGCTTCATAGCGCACCTTGGTTTTGCTGTTGGTCGTTTGGTCGCAGTGCAAGTCGTGCATTTTCTACACCAAGACTCGACGTCATCTCTCATGTGAAGCCAGTAGAATCGAGATCGTAATTTTGAAAGTGTCTTATTAACTCCCAGATGTCCACCGGAGGCCCCGTCGTGCATTTCTGTTAGTACATCCTTCACTGTTAATGATGGGACTAGAATTTGTATTCGATGGGATTTTCCGTCCGCGGCTTCCCATTTACGCTTTAGAATTTCATCTTCCACCAGCAAGGAATTCCATTGTGCCCAATATGCTTTCAGTGTTCCACTCTTGTCAAAAATATTGTTCCAAGTTGGCCGCTCGTTTTTTTCTTTGTGTTCCAGGATTAACGACATATTTTCATCCTGACTTTGAGCTGCGCGTATAGCATCACTCGTCCACCCATCTAGTACTTCTACTCGTACATTTCGGAGGTCGTACGCCTCTTGTTTTAAACGACCAATTTCTACTTCCGAATCCTGAAGGCGACGCTTTAGGGTCAAAATTTCAGCTTGCCTCTCTGCTAAATCAGTTGATAAGCGATTGTTCTCCTCAATGACCTTTTCTCGGTTGGTCTTAAGAACAATTATCTGTTGATGCAAGAATTTACATTCGGTCGTGGTGCTGTCCAAGTCTGAATCACGCTGAAGGCTTTTCTTGTGATTAGCGCATGAACAACAATTCTCAATTGATGTTTCATTCATTCGTCGACGTTTCTTACAGCCAACAGAGATGTGACCGACTTCGTCGCATGTCCAACACCTCATATCAGGTCTTGGGGTTCTCCGTTGTACATGCCCGATTCTTTGGCAGGAACATGCCTGGACGGACGTTTCTCGGACTCTATATGTACTCCTGGTAGCCAGTTTAGCCAATGCGAACGCCAGTATTTCATTAGTCGTCTTCTTGCCTTCAAAACGAACGGTTTGTTGCAAATCCCAATCTTGGAGTGCATTTATAAATGCATCCATTGCAACCTCATTCAGAAATTCCAGAGTGATATTTGAATAAGACAAGTTTGCCAATGGCTCAATGTCTACCTGCAACTGTTGAAGATTTTCTCCAGGTTTCTGCGTTCTGCTCCGCAGTTGCATGCGGTAGACCTGCTGAGACCTTGTCTCCATACCTAGCTTCAAGGCCGTCGCTTACCGCTTGGAAATCTGTTTGCTTCTCTGCTGGTATGGTTTGTAGCAATTCTGCAGCCGCCCCGCGGAGTGACAAGATTAGTGATGTTGACTTTTGCTCATCCGACCACTTATTATAATGTGCCGCAGTGTCAAACTGACGTATAAATACGGAGAAGGTTCCCGTTCCATCGAAGGTTGGCGGTTGCATCCTTGTATCTTTGTAGTCATGTTGATTGCTAGGGGATGCCTTATTTCTCTCAACACACTCAAGTCTCTTCTCGATTCCAGTTATTTCATCGGTAACTTTCTTAAATTCAGCTTCGTTTTTTAGATACATTTCTTCCTTAAAGTGTTGAAAATTACATTTCATCCACTGCGTTTGGGTTTCCAATTTTGCATTCAGATCTACAGCTTCCCCGTCCAATTTTGAATTAATATCTGTTGCTTGCGCGTCGAATTTTGTTATCCTGAACATCTACGAAATGTCCAACAGTGGCGAACTCTTCTCCGTTACATTGCCACCCTCTTGACTTGCTGTTTCGTCTCCATTGGGACAGTCTGGCCCAGTCGTAAGAACATATGTGTCGACATCAATACCCTCTTCCTCCATTGCTGCTTGCAGACGCTGTCGAAGAATTTGCTTCTGTCCTCTGCTATCCAGATTCCGGTCCTCAAGTTCCTTCTTCAACTCAGGAAGGCGAAGATCCTCCAAATGTCGATCTGACATCGTCACAACACACTTTCACAGACTTATTTACTTCACCAATAATTAATCCCACTTCTGACACCAATTGTAGCGAGCTTAGGGTTCGCTGGATTATTTATTTTTAATAAATAAGAGCCGTTAAATTTTAATTAAATTAAATTAAAATGTAATATTTTATTAGTCCGTTAATAACAACCACTACTTTTACCGTACACAACGATTTCTTGACTTATCGCTTCCGTACTTATCGCGTCTTTTACTGCTTGCTTCTTATTTCTTACTACTTATCTTCCCGATCTGCGTGTGCCGTATTTATACTGTTTTTCCTCATTCCGATTCGGTGTTTCGTTTCCGTCCGTTCCATAGCCTCGAATTTTCTATTGCTCATAGTCTCCAGTTTCCCAGTACTTTCTAGAATATCCTAGTACTTTGTTTAAGACTTTCTAGAATATTCTAGTACTGATTGTCATATTCGTCACAATATAAACAAATAAAGATAACTTCAAGACGTTATAAAAGTTCACATTAAAACACCAAGACAAAAAATAGTACTTCGCCTCCCCTTTCTCTTTTAAAGCATTATTTAGCTGACTTGGCCTTTACTTAACACTAGATTGCCCAAAGAAGTCATATTGACTGCTTTTTAATTTCAATTATTAAAAAAATATATATATTTATAATGATACAATTTCTTAGAATTTTGAGACTTTTTATACATGATATAAATGCATTTATTAAGGGGACATTCCCTTATAGAATTGAAAAAAAAAAACCCTACAATGTTTAAAAAAATAAACTATGCTATTTATTGAAGACCGTTCATTCGATATGTATTGAAGGACATAAAAAATTTTCTTTTTATGACTTGCTTCTTCGCATAGGTCGTAGAGTGCGCATCCCAAAAATCACTTTTTAAACGTTGAGGCACTTTTTGAGCTTCCTAAAAAAATCAAGTCAAAATTCAAAATGGATTCTTTTCCTTAGGCAAGTAATAATTGTTCAATCGCGGCACCGTAGAAACACCTGATAACTTTGGAATTTACGAATCACTTTTAATGGGCTACATGCGAATAACGTTAATGTTAATAGTCAACTTATAAATGATAAGATATGGTTTGTCTGCCTCTTAACCCAGAAATACTGACTCACCACAGGAAGTACGAGGCGACCCAGTGCACTTTTGGCGGTTTTTAATAATCGTTTGCCGCCGAACCTGTGTTTCAATAAAAGTCTCCATTTTGAGTTCACATTTATTTATTGTTTTTGTTTTTATATGACACAATCGCGATTAGTACAACATACTCCACAGAATTATTTTTTTTTGGCATGAGCATGGCGATCCATCTTACACTGTTGTATGAAGGAATGAATGAATGAAGTGAGAGCAGAAGCCTCAGTTTATTTCGCTTAGTACAAGTGGTATAAACATATAAACTTATAAATAGACTTACGAACTAACTTAAAAACTAAGGCATGAGGGTTGGCGGTGGGGGACTAACTTTAAAGTAACTTAAACACTGTGGAATGGGGAACTAAACAAAGATGGATAGAATAATAGTATAAGTGGTAGGACAGGGAAGTACGGGGATAAGCCGGATGCTAGGGTGTAAGTATGAGTGTGGGCGGTGAGCGGTGAACGGGGCGGGGCCAGGGAGATAAGAGAGGAGACGACGTTTGAGAGCGACCAACGTCGGCTCGGCTCATTACTTTGTTGGTACAGTTTTCCGACCGCAGATTAGCTTACGGAGACTTATTGCATCCGCGGATCAGGTTCGAATCAACACGGCTGCCTTACGCAATGAGAATACCAGTAACACCTTTGGTCATGCGTTAAGACTCGCCCTCGACGACCTCGGCGGAGGGGGAGTAAGTCTTGGGGCTAGAAGAGAAATGGACACCCCTTAAGAATACTGTCATTAGTACCTCTAACTCCATCTTAGGCAGTAGTCGTACAGATCGGAGTGACTGGTTTGATGATGAGTGCAAACTGGCGACTGAACGTAAGAATGCTGCATACCGGCCCTCATAAGGCGTGGGTGCGCGAGGAGAAATACAAAGAGCTCAGAAGATCTGCAAAAAGACTTCACAGACAAAAGAAAAGGGCCTGGCAAAAAAAACCTTGTCTGTGAAATAGAGAAAAGTAGAGAGCGAGGTCCACACTAGGCGCGGAAGTTCTACCAAATAATCCGCAGTATGAGGCGGTACACGCCACGCTGCACTTCCTGCAAGGATAAAGAGGGTAATCTGATCACCGATCCTGAAGGCATTCTGGAGCGATGGGAAGTGCACTTCAGTGAATTGCTAAATAGTCAGCTCACAGAACAATTGAAGGCTGCACCAATGTAAGATCAAGACCAAATGCTGCCGCCACCAAGCATTGACGAAACATTAAAAGTCATTAGACAGCTCAAATCAAATACAGTCTCTGGAGTTGATGGCATACCAGCTGAGCTGATCAAACAAGGAGGGCAGCGTTACATCACGCAATTCATGAGATCGTGGTGCACGTATGGGAGCAAGAGGAGATGCCGGAAGATTGGCGTCGTGGTATAATTTGCCCCCATACATAAGAAGGGAGATATCACACTGTGCAACAACTATAGGGGTATAATATAGCGTTTGGGATTGATAGTGAAGAACATGTGATTCGAACTGACGCTATGACAGTTAGAATCACCAAAAATTGAACCAAAGCGTAACACATCAGACTACTGGCCCTGTTTAGAATTCGATTTATAAACTCGATTATATTCCACTGATGTAAATTATTATGTTATCGCTATAGTATACGGCTCTGATGTATTTTCTTATTCGATTTTCGTTCGGTGTTCTTCACTATTTGCTTGTGTATTGTGTGTGTATCTGTTAGAGGCGCTTCAATAACATTGCTGAGTACCGCCTATAAGATACTCTCCACTATCCTACAAGAGCGGATAGCCCCATACACTAAACCCATCATTGGTCAATATCAGTGTGGTTTCATCCCAAGTAAATAAGCAATTGATCAGATATTCACCCTTAGGCAGGCGATGGAAAAATGTCTGGAATTTAAAATTCCATTATATCATCTTTTTATAGACTTTAAGGCCGCCTACGACAGCATATCCAGGATAGAATTATATAATGTCATGAGAGATTTCGGCATTCCAAACAAATTGATACGACTTTGTAGGTTGGCCATGACCAACGTAACTAGTCAAGTAAAAATAGCGGGATTGCTGTCCAAACCAATAAACATCTTTAATAGACTCCGAGGGGACGGTCTGGACTGCCTCCTCTTCAACCTGGCGTTGGAGAAAGCAATCCGCGACTTTGGCGTTACAACTAGAGAGACTATTGTCATCAAGTCTAGTCAGATACTTGCCTACGAAGATGACATCGACATCATCGGTAGAACCGAATCGGCTGTACAGGAATCCTTCACCCGGATAGAGCAGGCGGCACAAACACTGGGACTGCACATTAATGAGGGAAAAACTAAGTACATGGTGCCAACTTCTGCGAAGAGAAGACCTAACGTTGGTCAAACTATCAGGGTAGTGCAGCACGAATTTGAAGTAGTGCAATCATTTAACTACCTTGGGTCAATAGTATCAGCCGTTAACAATATGGAAGAAGAAATACGCGAACGGATGATCAAATCCAACAAAGCCTACTATCGTCTATCAAGGCTCTTTAAATCCCGAAATTTATCCAGAGCATCCAAGCTATTACTGTACAAGAGCATGGTCTTACCATGCCTTATGTATGAATCCGAGACCTGGGTGCTCAATAAAAGAACTCTTAGCCGCGTTCGAGAGGAAGGTCTTAAGGAGGATTGTTGGGTCCGTATGTGGGGGAGGACGATTCCGGAGACGCTACAACCATTAGTTGTACGCAATCTACCTTGAAGCTAATGTTGTAAGAAAAATCAAGCTCGGTAGATCCGGTGGGCGGGACATGAATGAAGAGGAGCCTGCCCGGAACGGCCTTTGTGGCAGGATGTGTGGAAGGAGACAGCGCCGCAGACCTGGTCTGCGATGGGGGGATGGTGTAGACCAGGACGCGCAAAGCCTGGAAGTGCCAAACTGGATGACATCGGCTCGAAATCGGGACTGGTGGAGAGATTTGTTAAATACGGCCAAGACCGGATCCCGGCTGTAGTGCCGATGATGATGATGGAGCCCGTTCGCCTTTAACAATTCACTGTTATGACTGTTCTTTCGTCTCGGGAGTGTAGTACTGTATCCATGTTTCGTCAAGAGTTACTAATCTGCGCAGAAACTCATGTGGGTTGCGACGCATGCGCTCCAAAAGTTCTCAGCTGAGAGCAAATGCGGCACCCATCTCGCAGATGTTTTGTTCATACCCAACTTATCATGCAAAATTGCAGCATGAAACAGAATGAAAATTGATAGATACCTAGTAAGGAATGTTACTTACTAAAAACACGAATGGCGGTGCTACGAACGCCATCGTAGGCATTTCTATGGACTTATTGACCTATCCTCGTATGTCGAATCAGTTGACGAATCGACCTGGGTCTCAGTTAGGGCAAGGATTTCCGGTTTTGCTGTTTGCTAATATTGGTGGCCTGCGTTTACATTCGTATTGGTGAAACCGATGCCCCTGATATTACGAAATGCCGTTATCAGTCGAACGTCGACGGTGTTTCGAGAGCGAACTCAATTACGTGATGACGAATTTCTTAAAGTACGGTTATTTATCAAGATATTTGCATAATGTGCCCTCTGAGATAGTCACCCCGAAAAGCCCAGATGGGGAACTTGTTTACCTTCGGAATTCTTTATCTCAGAAGGTACCATCATGGCTTATCTCCATTTCAGTCCGGGCCATCGGACTGTGGGTCGATTATTATGGGTGTCGGCAAGGCCACGGGTTCATCAATGTTCCCACCTACTTGTTCCACCGAGAGCGAAAGCACTGAGTTCATCCGTCAGCTTTAGGAGAGCAGAAGAATTAAATGTCACTTGAATTAATGTGGCTTTATTTATTGCAATTTTTCTTAAAGTTACTTAGTCACTAAGCGGACGTTACATCACACTTGTACAACGAGCCGAAATAGTCTAGTTCGGGAAAATATCCTTGACGACCGGAAATCGAATAATTTAATTGGTAAGACAAAAAGGTGAAAACCCTTGCAGGTCCGAATTGATGTCCAAATAATTTGATTGGTGCAACGGGGGCCGCTGGTTCGCTACTTGCACTCCGCGGTGATCGAAATCTGTCCTCTATTGTTCGCAAATTTCCTTGAGGCACTTAATCACTAGGCGAATGTTGCATCGCGCTCGTAGAACGAGCCGAAGAAGTTTAATTCGGGAAAAATGTCCTCGCTGACCGGGATTAATGTTCGAATAATTTAATCGGCGTGAGAGAAAGCTAAACAGATTCACTGCGCGTACTCCGCGGCGATTGAAATCTGCTCTGTTGATGCGGCCGCTACCGAGGGTAAGGCTCCGCACAATTGACGACACACACTCTCCAGTGGCTGAAACTCGACTGACTAATTAGCAAGAGATATAACTTAGATAGAGAATTAACCGAACCAATTTTGGGAAAATGTATGCCTCTCGGTGTAGTTGATGGAGATGGTGTTTCGTTGTAAATTGGATATGCGTATATTACAGCTTGGGAAATGGGTTTTTGGTAGGTTGGGGATGTATGCAATTCCAGGTTTCGGGACGGATGCTGTTGCATATTGGGATGTGTTTTTGCATGTTTGGAAATGGATCACAGGTTGGGTTAGGGTGACGCGCAGTCAGCGTCAAAATTTGTTGGCATTGTGGGTTGGTTCTCCATGTGGTATAGAGAACCCCCACAAGCCATACATCCGAAATTATTATTATTATTATTATTATTTATTGGCCTTTAGGAACCCGGAAGTTCATGACCTCGCCGACTCGGCTTCGCCATCGTTCCCTGTCCTGGGCACTCTCCTTCCACGCTTGACCATTCGATCCGATCTCCTCAAGGTCAAACCTAACATTGTCCTCCCATCTCCGTCGCGGCCGTCCTACCGGTCTCTTTCCCGTTGTTTTACCGTCAACAATTCTATACACGGTCCATTCGCGCCACGTGTCCGGCCCATCTTAATCTTCGCCACTTAATTACTTTCACTATTGTAGGTTTGCGATATAGTTCTTCCAATTCGTGGTTATGGAGTTTCCTCCATTGTCCTGCCTCCTCATCATATTTACCACTAAAGATACCCCTTAGAACTTTATTCTCGAATACGCGGAATTTGTTTTCTTCCCGTTTTGTGAGACCCCATGTTTCGCATCCGTATAGAACAATCGGCATGATTATGGTTCTATAGACACGGAGCTTTATGTTACGTGATAGCAGTCTGGATTTCAGCAGTTTACTGACTGCGTGCCAACTAACGTAACCGGACTGCAGTCTTTTGTTAATTTCCTTCGACATTTAGTTACTGGCCGTCAGTATCGTTTCCAGATATTTAAATTCTTTACCTTTTTCAAATATCTTACCTCTGACGTTTATATGTGTTCCCTGAGGTCCACCTGCTCTCGCCGTAATCATGTATTTTGTTTTGTCTTCATTTATATCTAGGCCCACCTCTTCTGCCGCTTGCATGATGATTGCACAGTTTTTACTAACAGTCTCTAGATTATCGCCCAGAACGGCGATGTCATCCGCATATGCGAGCACTTGTGTGACCCCGTTCAGGGATGATCCGGCCATGTTGTCGTCTTGTACCTTTCTGATGACATACTCAAGCATAAGGTGAAAAAGACACGGTGATAGACCATCTCCCTGCTTTAGTCCGTCCCGGATTTCAAATGGTTCTGAGAGGTGGTTTTCTATTCTAACTCGCCCTTTGTTTTCGTTCATGCAAATTTGAATGAGGGCGGCATATTGTTTTGGGACTCCCAGCTCAACTAGAATATGGAAGAATCTCTGCGTTGCGACTGAGTCGTAGGCTTTTTTGAAGTCAACGAACAGTTGGTGAACCGTCTCTCCGTATTCCCACTTCTTTTCCAGCAGTTGTCTTATTGTGAACATTTGGTCGCTTGTTGACCGGTTCCTACGGAATCCACATTGGTATTCTCCCAGTATCTCTTCTGCGTTCGGTGTGATTCTCTCCAGAATGACGTTTGTTAATATTTTGTATGCGGTTGAGAGCAATGATATTCTTCTGTAGTTTTCGCAGTCAGATCTGTCGCCTTTTTTGAAAATGGGGATGACTATTGAGGTTTTCCATTCTTCCGGAGTGACTTCCATATTGTTTGGATGAGCTGGTGGATCTTTCGAGCAGTTGCCTCTCCTCCATGCTTCACAAGCTTCGAAACGTATTCGAAAATTTCTGCTGACGATATCGCGGAATGTACAGTGTGATGGGGTCGTATCTCACCTTAGGACCGACTTACCAACTAAACCAAGCTTTTCTCGGACCGGTCCATTAGCCATGCTCCGAAAGATGGCAGGGGATTTCTTCCACCCATATCACGGAGCCTATAGCTTGATGGGGCGGTTTTTCACCGGGCAACAAGGTGTTGAGATTCCAAAGGAAATAAAAATGCTCTTCAAACTATGGAATTAATGAATTCCACTTTGGGTGAACATTCTGTGACTCATTTAATTTTAGTCTTTAGGACGCCTCACATCCACGTGCAATAAAACTTTTGACGACGAAGCAATTCAAGTTTTACTGGATGAATATCCATGTGAAACTCAAGATGAGCTTGAAGAACAGTTAGGAGTTTCTCAGCAAGCAATATCATCAATCTTTGTATAAGTATCCTTTCTAATAAAGTTAAATTTGACAAATAAGTCGAGTTTCTACTTGCACACATCATCATCATCATTGGCACTACAACCGGGATCGGGTCTTGGCCTTATTTAACAAGTCTCGAGGATTGTTAAATTTTCCATAATAATTTATTTTTACGGGCAAGGTTATTAGCCTTGCGCCGACTTGCACACATATTAAATGTTATTATTATAATAGTTTTTAGAAGAAGAGAGAATGTGAGCGCGAGTGGAGTACAAATACTAAGAAGGCATTATTGCATGCGTACATATGAAAGCAATGACTTTAAAGCGTCTCCAAGACACAACTTTTTTACGCGAGCACAACTGCGATTTTGAGGAATATGTAAATGTAAGAGCACAGCCCTAGCGGAAGACGGAGAGGAAGAGAAGAAGAACTACATTAAATGGTAGGCCATGATGAGCAAACACTTGATCAGACATTACATTATTCCATATTCGTGTGGTTCCGGTGTATGTTTAGATTGGTGGAATTGTACAGAAATAGACACAACCCTTCAATTTATAAAGAAAGTTCTGGATATAATGCGCAACTATCCGGTTAATTTAATGTGCTGGGACATCCACTCACGAATGGCAAGAAGGTGTAATGAACATCCGAAGTTCTCTTTAGCCCCAGTAAGTGAAATAAGGACTTGGGCTTACCCCATGCATGTTAAGATGTCAATTAGGATAAAATACATCAATACACTGCCATTAATACGTGGTTGTGTATTGTCAAAACACGAGTTACTTATTCCCTGCTCATAACCTCCAAACGATTTTAAACCTTTGTCAGAAATTATATTCATTGTGTACTAATATCAGAACGTTATTCCCATAATCATATTATAAAAATAATTGTAAAGCATCTTCCTCCGATATACCAATGGAATCAAATTGTTTGTTCATTATTCGACTTAATTTGTCATCGAAGGCTAAGGTCGGTTATATTTTGTATTTCCGCAGGAGCTGAGTTACAAATAGAATAGTATAGCGTGCAATCCTTGAGGTTGCATGTTCTATAACGTCCTCCAGTGGTTGCCCTATACATGATTTTGTTAGATATAAAAATCACGCGAGCGGTTTTGTTGAAATTTGTATTTATACTGCGGAGTCAGGAATTGTATCCATTTATAGGATGTAAAAGTACCAAACACGGTTAAGATTACATGGATTCGTATGAAAGCGGGTCCTTGTACGAACAATAATGTTTAGAGCATTAAAAAAAATATCTCAACAAGGTTATTGATTATGCAATCTCCTTTGTAAATCTAATTATATGAGCTACTTTTGTATATTGAAAACCGAAGTGCATGTGGTTTCTGATATAACCAGTGGCTTGATTTTTTGTTGTCTTCTGGGTCTATTTCGTTACCGAGTTAGATGAATAACTCGTTTGTTTTTTCCGCCTCCTGCAACAGTGTTCGGTTGTTATATTGACTTACTTAGTTCAGAACTACGATTTTCTGCTTGAATCTGGTTAAAGCGGAATTCGTTTCGGTGAGCTTTACTTACTACAGCAAGTCATCCACTAATAAACGTGTACATTTTCCAGCCAACTTAAGCTGAAGTTCAACAAATCGATTTCAGCGAGACCACGTTAAGTCAGCATGATCCGCGAATATACAACGTTGGAGTAATGTGTTTTATCGATCAAACATGGCACTGCTTGGGATTAGGGGAGAGGGGGAAGAGTTATCGCTATTTTACAATATTGTTAGATTGGGCGAAAAGTTATTCTGTTCTCTTTTTGTATCTTAAACCTTTTTAAGGTGCAGGCAATAATTTTTGCCACCCATTATAATCTTTGAATACATCTAATCTATGAAGTATCTTTAGTGCTTTTGCATCTATCTGCCATTAGAGTTATTCTATAAAATTAATTTATTGGTTTGTAGTACATTTTTCCACTAGGTACAGCCATTGAAAACAGCTAAAAATAAATACTATTCGTTACTAATATTTACACGGAACTTCGGGCGGCTTCTTTGATTCTCCGCGAAACGAATGAACGTTCCTTTTGATACTGTTTATTATACTGTAGTGTCACTTACATAATTTTCTTAACGTAATGAATGATTTTTATTGGACTAATCTAGCGCAACCTCTTTGATCCCGGTGACAAACTTGTACACAACTGATTGTCTTATACATTTCTCGGTTTTCATCATACGCACATGCATCCACGCCGTTGCTTGTTTAGGCGTCAGATCGAAATGTGTCACCGCTGATTTACTCGCCTTTTGTTCCTGTGTCAACTAATTTGGGCTGAACAAACTACCGAAGCACTGTTTCGATTCCGGTAGAAAAGGACCCGCGGTATGTTGTAAAGGCCACATTGCATACTTTTAGGTTTCAGGGTTTATTTACAATCTTTGTGACCAGGTTTTGGAAAGCAGACCCTAGATGACATATCCTTACAGCACAAGACAATGTAAGGTAAGTTTGCTTCGTCACTCAGGTTTCACACACTAATTGTTTTAGGACACATATGTATATTAATGTTTATGTGTGGGAAGATAACGGAGAATATTAATATTCAATAGAGTTCTTACTTATTTGGTGGTGTCCTGGAGTTGATGTGTGGCGACTCTAACAGATACACACACGATTCACAAGCAAAATAGTGAAGAGCACCGAACGAAAAATCGAATAAGAAATACATCAGAGCCGTATACCTTAGCGATAACATAACAATTCACATCAGTGGAGTATAGTCGAGTTTAAAAATCAAATTCTAAAACACGGTCAGTAGTCTGATGGGTAACGCTTAGGTTCAATTTTTTTCGTGATTCAAACTGTCATAGCGTCAGTTCGAATCACACGATCTTCTTCACCATTATTTCAAACGCTATAATTGGTGACTACGACGTGATCTGCACACGCAGCATACACTTTCCTATAGTAAGCAGAACTTCACACACGGTCACGACTTCCGCATAGAGCTCAGCCTCCGACGTTTTCTCGTTCTCTCGTTCGTCCGTCGTTCGCATAAGAATCTGATCGTAACGAAGTTACTGCGGAGGGAGTGGTGTGGCGACTCTAACAGATACACACATAATTCACAAGCAAAATAGTGAAGAGCAGCGAACGAAAAATCGAATAAGAAAAATACATCAGAACCGTATACCAAGCGATAACAAAAATAATTCACATCGGTGGAGTATAGTCGAGTTTAGAAATAAAATTCTAAACACGGTCAGTAGCCTGATGGGCAACGCTTAGGTACAATTTTTGGTGATTCAAACTGTCATAGCGTCAGTTCGAATCGCACGTTCTTCTTCACTATTATTTCAAACGCTATAATTGGTGACTACGACGTGATCTGTACACACAGCATACACTTTCCCATAGTAAACAGAACTTCACACACGGTCACGACTTCCGCATAGAGCACAGCCTCCGACGTTCTCTCGTTCGTCCGTCGTACCGCATACGAATCTGATCGTAACGAAGTTACTGCGGAGGGAGTGGTGTGGCGACTCTAACAGATACACACACAATTCGCAAGCAAAATAGTGAAGAGCAGCGAACGAAAAATCGAACAAGAAAATACATCAGAGCCGTATACCATAGCGATAACAAAAATAATTCACATCAGTGGAGTAAGTCGAGTTTAAAAATCAAATTCTAAACACGGTCAGTAGCCTGATGGGTAACGCTTAGGTTCAATTTTTTTCGTGATTCAAACTGTCATAGCGTCAGTTTGTATCACACGATCTTCTTCTCTATTATTTCAAACGCTATAGATGCTTACCCTTACTACTGTGTTTTGGGGGTAGTGAAGTCGGTACAAGCTCAATGAAATTCCCGTGGGCAACCCTACATTGAAGACCTACAGTTTCACGCTGAGCATGATTTCGACCCCGATAAAGTGTTGACTGAAATAGAACGGGTGCGCAATACCAAATTGACCACCATCCGGTGAAGACACGAATTGCGGTTTCTTTCATCGGAACAGACACTAAAGTATGTGCAGACGTCAAACAATCAACAGTGTTTCGTATTATAAATGAATACGAGTTTCGTCTTATAAACAAGTTCTCCGCACCTAAAGTAATAAAATAATAATTTGTTCTTTTTTTTTTTTTTTTTTTTTTTGTTTTTTTTTTTTTTTTTTGGTAGGTTCGTTAGGAAGGTGGAAATCTTCAAAAGATACATCTGGACCGACCACCCAGAGACGTGCCGGGTTTTTACCGACTAAACCCCCGTTTCTTTACGCTATACTTAAAACTATTGAGCTTTACTTCGCTTATGGATATTGCGCCTGTTGCTCTTTGCGCCGCTTGTTGATATTGTGACTGATTATTAAGTTATGTACTCTGGAATTGGTAAATAAACGACAATAAATAAAATACCCAAATAATCAAATCAATGGGTTACTTATTGGGCAGAATATCGTGTAATTCTCATAAACAAACTCCCGGCAGGAAAATTGCTTATGTTGGATTAATGCGAGTGTACTGCCGACTGCTTCGGCTTACGGAAGGCTCGTCCTGTGTATCTTCTGGGATTTGTTGCGCGATGCATGACATCCCGTTTGGCTGTCTTCACATCGACTCTCCAAACATCTCCCTTACTATCAGGATAGCATTCAGTAATTCGACCCATTTTCCAATCGGAGGACTGTGCCGGTTCCGCCAAACCCCACGGTACACTTACCTAAAAAAAACCCCCCATAACTCCCATTCAATCTCTCAACTTCGCTAATGCCATTGCATTAGCACCTGTAAATGCTGCACGCATCAAGCTTACCGAATTTATTTATTTCAAAGCTTCTGTAAAAGAAAACTTACCATCCCTTCGCAATTCTCTGTAAGAATTCTTCATTACCTTTTTAGGAATTCCACAACTCCCATTGTTTCCCGCCAATGCATTTGCATTGGCACCTGAAAACATTTCCTTCTCCAAGGACAGTTGATGCAAACAACGCATTATCTGAAATTCTTACAAACAATTCTTTAACGTGCATATGCACCATAGATTCCCGACCATTAGGCACCCTTGTTTCACCAATGCAATTCCGCCGTACATGTGCATACCACATGTCCCTGGCATTTCCACGGCCGCGGCCACGGACAAAAGCAAATACTCTCATCTTGCCCTAGAGTCATAAAACGAATTCCTTCGCATGTAATTTTGTATACAATTCGATCCCTTTAGCATCACCAGCGATACACATTTCCCATTGTGTAAATAGAAAAACCATTAGCACTTCTTCCTAATAGCGATACATTTACTTACGCATCCGCACCACTCATCCATGTCTGTATGATGCCCTTATTTGCTTTTACCACATTTCTCCGATGAACTGCCGTCTATGATAGCTGCAATGCAGAGCATAGACACAAATCATAAATCTCCTTTGTCTTTGCCGCTTGCCTGTTTCGTTGTTCCATTGCTTGTAGTGTGTCAGCAGTAGACCCTATGGGATGGGTTCAGGAATCCTCTATTATAAAGAAGAATGTTATCGGGAGGGGTGCTTTCTTCAGTTTTGTACCGATGATGTCGATGGCTTCAATATGAAATTGGGATTTGCGTTATGGGATTATTTGATGATATTTGGGATTTGGATAGGGGTAGCGATTTAGGATCGCTACAGTTTTTTCGTTCTGTGGAGGCTTTGTTTTTAAGTTGTGTTTTCTTTCTGACTTACCTCCTTTGGGGTTGTTGGATCAGCCCCCTTGGGGTGACCTCGTGGGGGCCGTTGTTTACCGCTGGAGTGGACGGCGTGAAAAGTGCGCCCTCGCAACTTCCTCCGGTGGGCGTGGGGGCTTCCGGACGGGACACTCGGTCGCCGTAAGCTCCTTGGCAGCGAAGGTAATCCTTTGGAGTATCCTGGTCACCGAATGGATTAATCCGCCAATGCCATCGATTTAGGGGTCGCAATGAATTGTCGAAAGGTAAATCCACACGCAGAGAGCACAAGCTCCCCATCAACCAAATATACCGCGAAAATGATTAGTCCAACTTTTGTTTGCGATGGCACTATTTTCTTTATTTCAATTTTCTTGAGTTTTATAAATTACGTTTGGCGTGGCTTCCTAGATTTCGACTCATTGACCGTAGGTTCGGCCTTCTGGAACCTTACTCATTGTGAAATAAATAAAAAAAACAAATGCGGTGGCGAGAGGCAGACTTTAGGGAGACAAGGACAAATATGTCCTTCATCTTGTCTCTGGCTTCTGGTCATCTTGTGATAACCAGAATCACCCACATCCGTGAAGATGTTGGGCTCGGTCTCAAGATAGCTGAAAAGAAAGGGGAAGGACGTATCTAAGGATAGTGTGGACAGGGTTAGTTCAATTGTTCTCTAACTACTTGGATGGGGGGATGGTGGGAAAAAAAATCGTACAAGACCGGTAGGTCTTGAGCGCGGTAGTAAACCCAGATCACGTCTTTGGCGTCTGATAATCTGCGCTTTGGTCAGTGTGTATGTGTGTGTGTGTGTTTGTGCTATCTTGTACTGTGCGTGCGTGTTTGTAGTGTGTCAGCAGTAGACCCTATGGGATGGGTTCAGGAATCCTCTATTATAAAGAAGAATGTTATTGGGAGGGGTGCTTTCTTCAGTTTTGTACTGAAGAAGAAATTGTGGTGGTCTGATCCGAAGAGATCGAAAGAGAGAAGGGTCAAGAACCCAAGACAAGTGGGTTCTCGCTGTTCTGAATGCTTTCGAGGTACTTATGTGCTAATTGTAGCAAGTACTCGTCGATAGGGATAATCGAGGCACCGTCGTATAGGTGAGAGTTCGGGTAATGGCGACCGTCAGGCCTTCTAAAGTGGTTGATGAATCTTCTGAGGAGTTTTCTTCCTTTATGCATCATTTTTAGGCCAGCTAAATGAGCAAATCCTGAGAAAGATTGGCGTAAGGCTAATAACCATGCCCGTAAAAACGAATTATTCTGGAAAATTTAACAAGCCTCGGATATGGACCGGATACACGACGACGGCCACGGAAACGAAAATGGCTACACGATTTAAGAATTTTTTCATGGAACGTCCGCTCACTATACAGAGCTCGAGCTGCACAGCAGCTAGCCGATGCCCCGTGCGAATATAAGGCTGACATAATAGCATTACAAGAAATAATATGAACGGGGAGTGGTGTTATTCAAAGAAACGAGGGTGCCATTTATTACAGTCATGCAACACCATGTGCTCGGGGTAGGCTTTCTAGTCAGCCAAACACTGAAGCCTGTCATCATCGGCCTTAACACCAGCAACACCTTTGGTCACGCGTTAAGACTCGCCCTCGTAGAGCTCGCTCGATGAAGGGAGAATAAGTCCTGGGGCCAGAATGCCGGGCATAGGTGAGAAATGGACACGCCTTAAGAATGCTGTCATTAGTACTACCAACCCCATCTTAGGCAGTAGTCGTAAAGATCGGAGCGACTGGTTTGATGATGAGTGCAAACTAGCGACTGAACGTAAGAATGCTGCATACCGGGCAATGCAGCAGTCTCATAGGACGCGAGTGCGTGAGGAGAACTACAAAGAGCTCAGAAGATCTGAAAAAAGACTTCACAGACAAAAGAAAAATGCCTGGGAAAAAAACCTTATCTGTTAAATAGAGAAAAGTGGAGAGCGAGGTCCGCACCGTGCGCAGAAGTTCTACCAAATAATCCGCAGTATGACGCGGTACACACCCCGCTACACTTACTGCAAGGATAAAGAGGGTAATCTGATCACCGATCCTGAAGGCATTCTGGAGCGATGGGAAGTGGACTTCAATGAATTGCTAAATAGTCAGCTCACAGAACAATTGGAGGCGCCACCAATGCAAGATCAAGACCAAATGCTGCCGTCACCAAGCATTGAGGAAACATTAAAAGCCATAAGACAGCTCAAATCAAATAAATCCCCTGGAGCTGATGGCATACCAGGTGAGCTGATCAAACAAGGGGGGACAGCGTTACATCACGCAATTCATGAGATCGTGGTGTAGGTATGGGAGCAAGAGGAGATGCCGGAAGAATGGCGTCGTGGTATAATTTGCCCCATACATAAGAAGGGGGATATCACACTGTGCAGCAACTATAGGGGTATAACATTGCTGAGTACCGCCTATGAGATACTCTCCACTATCCTACAAGATCGAACAGCCCCATACGCTAAAGTCATCATTGGTCAATATCAGTGTGGCTTCATCCCAGACAAATCAGCGTTTGATCAGATATTCACCCTTAGGCAGGCGAGGGAAAATGTAAGGAATTTAAGATTCCATTATATCATCTATTTATGGACTTTAAGGCCTCCTACGACAGCATAGTCAGGGTAGAACTATATAATCCCATGAGAGAGTTCGGCATTTCAAACAAATTGATACGACTTTGTAGGTTGACCATGACCAACGGAACTAGTCAAGTAAAAATAGCGGGATTGCTGTCCAAACCAATAAACATCTTTAATAGACTCCGACAAGGGGACGGTCTGGACTCCTGCCGTTGGAGAAAGCAATCAGTGACTCTGGTGTCACAACTAGAGGGACTATTATCACCAAGTCTAGTCAGATACTTGCCTACGCAGATGCCATCGACATCATCGGTAGAACCGAATCGGCTGTACAGGACACCTTCACCCAGATCGAGCAGGCGGCACAAAAACTGGGACTGCACATTAATGAGGTGAAAACTAAGTACATGGTGGCAACTTCTGCGAAGAGAAGACCTAACGTTGGTCAAACTATCAGGGTAGTGGAGCACGAATTTGAAGTAGTGCAATCCTTTAACTACCTTGGGTCAATAGTATCAGCCGATAACAATATGGAAGAAGAAATACGTTAACAGCTGATCAAATCCAACAAAGCCTACTATGGTCTACCAAGGCTCTTTAAATCCCGAAATTTATCGAGAACATCCAAGCTACTACTGTACAACCCGATGATGTTACCAGTACTCATGTATGGATCGAGACCTGGGTGCTCAATAAAAGGCACTCTGAACTCTTAGCCGCGTTCGAGAGGAAGGAGAATTGTTCGCCCGTATGTGAGGGAGGACGATTTCCGAGACGCTACAACCATGAGTTGTACGCAATCTACCTTGAAGCTAGTGTTGTAAGAAAAATCAAGCTCAGTAGACCCCGGTGGGCGGGACACCTAGCTCGAATGAGCGAAGAGGAGCCTGCCCGGTAAGTCCTTTGTGGCAGGATGTATGGAAGGAGACAGCGCCGCAGACTTTGTCTGCGATGGAGGGATGGTGTAGACCAGGACGCACAGAGTCTGGGAGTGCCAAACTGGATGACATCGGCTTGAAATCGGGACCGGTCGAGAGATTTGTTAAATAAGGCCAAGACCGTATCCTGGTTGTAGTGTCGATGCTGATGATGAAATGAGAAAATAAAAGAAAATCCTCCTCATTTTCTAAAGACTTATTTACATGCCGTATGTATAATCTGCTCCTAGTTCAATAAGAAACAGGTTTGTTTGATATGTACCACAATATAAATTTCGTTAATTGACGATTGGGGAACAAAGGCCACAATATAGTGCTTGTTTCAAAATCGGGATATTTTGTTAGAATTGGTTAAACAGAATAGTTTATAAGATCATAGATGGCCTGACGAACTCATTATTAAAGTTTTCTTTATTTTCATTAAAGTTTCTGCTCTGTTATGTACAATCAATATTTATATAAATATTTTCTGCATCTAACGGTTAATCGATGTAATTCACTTGATATTGTTCTGTTTATAGTCTAAAAGCACTCACTGACCTCACTGTTATCTCTCTTTTCATTATTATTATTGTTTTTAGTACTACTGTTCCTATTGGTGACATTGCTGTTATTGTTGTTAATGTCATTATAGCTGTCATTCTGATTGTTTTGATGACTTATTATCGTTGTCGTTGTTATATGGATCATAGGTTAAATAATTATTATAAATATTGTTTTTATACAATAATTGATAACCATTGTTGATATATATCGGGTGTTCGTCGTCCTCTCCTGATGACTCATTCGACTTAGGCCCTGTTACAGGTATTGGCGCTGTACATGGCAGTGAATTGATACAATTGTTGTTGCTGGCAATACTGTTACAATTATAGTTGTCATTTGAAGGACCCTCATCAATACGCGAAGCAAAATTACTACTACACTTGTTATTGTCGGCATTGTTGCTAATGTTATCGCTATTGTTGGTGTTGTTATACGAGCTGTTGCTTAAGTTGCTCACGCCACTATGGTTGAAGATAGCAAAGTCTTTTAAGCCACCATTATTCAAGTTGGTGTTATTTAAATTGACATCATGACTTAAGTAATTATTGTACAACCAAAATTGATAAGGGATCCCTTCATAACCTTCTGGTGCAGGGCCTAATAAGCTTGGTTTTAATTGAATAGACATTTGATTTAATGCTGTTGGGAAAATAAGTAAAAAAATGTACTTGTATTACAGAATGTATTGAGCGAAAAAATTACCTGGATTATTATTGACCCATTCACTTCTTGTCAAACAATGTATTGTATCATTTTGGTTCTCTAGGTTGCTACTTTTTCTTTTTAAATGATTGCTACGATTTCTATTGTTCACTACAGGTATACCCATTTTGGTCGAACTATTTTCATTACATTGGCTACTTTTAACTTCATTTGTATTTTTATAGTTGCTATTGCGGATGATGTGTTTATCCTTAGATACCATTTCAGCACAAGTCTCTTGTATAATATTACCTTTCGAATCAACTGAAATTCCGATACGACTGAGAAAAATGATTGATGTAGTGAATTCTTCAATACAAAAATGGTGCTTGTCTTTATATTCGGAAGGCAGCCGATGATAGTGATTTAGGGCACGGCCTAAGTGCGCGATAAACTTGTTTACCTTAATTTTTTCTTTTGTCCTAAGGTTATTATACCAAGAAGACCTTAAGAAGTATCGGAACAAAAGTGAATATGAATTGTGAGATTCTTTGGCCGTTTTGTTATTTTTTAAAGTTGCTTGAAAGGAGGAAGTACGTTGAGAGACATTACTTTGCACCTCATTTCTCTGGAAAAGTTATTAAGTTTACTACTTTTAATGTAACAATAAACCCAAGATTCAAAACCTTTACCTTAACGACATCGTCTTGACCACTTATTAGCTCAGTATTGAGATGGGGTTCATTCGCCCCTTGAGCTGATCGAGTTGAGTGGCTATTGGTGTTACTCTGTAACTATAAGAGTTTATAAAAAAATGAATTTCGTAAAAAATAGAAAAGGATTGACTCTACCCTTACCTCACTCGAATTTGTCGTTGGGTGTGTAGAAGTTTCATGCCCGTTTTCACTGTCTAGATAAGAAGAAATGATTATTAACAAATTATTGAAGTGAGTTAATGGAATAGATAAATATGACAGCATAATCTCGAGATAAATCTAAAAGAGATCGGTCTCTTACATTTATCTCTTCCACTAATCACCATATTAAAAGGTAGGCGATCTGAAGCTTTAGCGATATCGTTATCATGGAGAATTTATCCCTGAAACCGAAGTGTGATAAGTAATAGGGACTCCATGTTTCTCTTGGATAAGACCTTTTTTATCCATGAAGGGAATTGGGCTCTTAGATTTATCTTTTTCATTAATCGCCATATTAAAACTCCAGATTCTCCAGATACATATCCACGTGATATTTGTTTTTACAGAATTTAATGATGTGGTTACGCTAATTCTGATCTTAAATAGTTTTATATTGTAGCGAGCTTACGGTTCGCTGGATTAATTATTTTTAATAAATAAGAGCCGTTAAATCGATTTTGAACTAATGTGACACTTTATTAGTCCGTTAATAACAACCGCTACTTTTTACCGTACACTTAACGATTTCTTCACTTATCGCTTCCGTACTTATCGCGTATTTTACTGCTTACTTCTTACTTCACTGCTCCTTACTTATCGCTGGCTTCACTTTCTTACTTCTTACTCATAACTTGTTTCTATGATCTGCGCGCGACGTATTTATACCGTTCCCTCATTCTGATTCGGCGTTTCGTTTCCGTCCGTTCCATTGCCTTGAATGTTCTACTGTTCCTAGTCTCCAGTTTTCCAGTACTTTCCCGAATATTCTAGTACTGATTGTCATACGCGTCACAATATTTTCTTAAGAAAATTGCTATTGGTTCCAATAGACCCAATACTTTAAAAAGTTTTTAATTAAACGAACGTGTTTCTTTTTTTTACACTAACGAGTGCACAAAGGGGGATTTTGAAGTACCCTTAAATGTCAGAGCACAATGCGAGGGGATGGAGAGGAAGTGGACAAGAAAAGAAGGTATCGATGTATATTGGCCTTGAAAACATGGGCATTACAACGACGAGGAAACATATTATCAGGTAGAGCATTCCACATTCGTGTGGTTCGGCTGAATAATGACTCTGTATGTTTATTTGTGCGCCTGAAGGTGACTTTCAATGAACTGATGCGCATTCACATTGACGGGTAGCGCAGGAAAATGTCTGAAGGGGCGGAACACATTCAGCAAGTTCAATTGAGCAACTATTACTACTATTTATTGGCCTGTAGGAACCTGTGGGGAAGGAAGTATTGTGCCAGGCATGGGCATTCGGTTCACTTCCTTCCACCAGCTTAACGAAGACAAAGTTCCGCGGGAAAGACAGTCACAAACAAAAGAAATAAATGCACGCAGGAACTGCGGAAAATTAAACTCACTGTCTATTGGTGATCGATAGTACAAATGGTTAGTATACCCGTCTGCCACGCGGTAGACCGGGGTTCGATTCCCCGTCGGGGAGCCTCTGGCGCAAGACTAATGACCTTGCCCGGAAAAAAACAAATCATTATGGAAAATTTAACAAGCCTCAGGACTTGTTAAATAAGGCCAAGGCCGATCCCCGGTTGTAGTGCCGATGATGATGATGTCTATTGGTGATCACCGTTTTTTATTTCGTTACTTAAAACTTATTAAATATGTTAGTGTTTTGATACTTCACTTAAACTTATTATGACATTAACTTGATTTTTATTAATTTTAAACAAGGCGAAACACTCCTTACCCGACACGAACTACGCTTCTCCGCCGCGCGACGGAGAGCGGGAGCGGCAACTTGACTCGACGATATTCATTCGTTATCAAAAGAAATTTGGCCAGTGAAACTGGCTCTTACTTTTAAGGGTGGATTATCTTTCCCAAGAGAAACGTGAAGTCTCTCCTTGGGGGTAGGGAACCAGAATTCCTAGCGAAGATCTATGATGGTACACATGTATGTGTGAACATTGGTTCGTTCATGAAACGAAACCATGAGAACGAATCTAAAACAAAGAAAGGTCATAATGTGCATCCATACGATATGAGTTCGGCTAAGCAAACAAGCCGAATCTCATTAGGTGCTAATTGGCTCTTTCTTTGCTTATGTGAGAAGATCACTGGTAAACGGATCCAGGAATATGTAGAACAAAGGGAATTTATGATCTGAGAGTTCAACTGAGTAAACAAATTGTAACTCATTAGATGGGAGATGCATTTGGGATACTTCAAACGATATAGATTGTTTATCGTATCGCCAGAATGCCTGCGGAAGAACAGCGTTCTTTTGTTTGCACATGGTGCGAGTTAGGGAAATGGGCTTCAGCGTCGATTACGCTAATTATATGCAGCTGCTTGGGTTGTTTATTGTTAGGAGAAAAGGCCGCCAGCCAATGTGTATGAAGAAAAGGGATTTGTTGTACACATGTTGAGGCTGGGATTAGCCAACTCATGGGTAAGATTCCCTGATTATGCGGTTGTATTATATATGAACCGATGAATTTTCCTTCATTCTTATAGGGGATTTTAAATGCGAAGTTTTGCATGCAGGTAAGAATTCTCTTCTAGGGCATTTTAGCTAAATGAACTTGATCAATTTGATGCGTGAAGCATTTAAGGTGCTAATGCGATGGCATTAGCGAAAGCTTATGCAGACTGGGCTGTAGGGATGGGGGTTCTTTAGGTAAGTAGTCAGTGGGGTTTGGCGGAACCGCCACAAACCCGGAAGTTCATGGCCTCGCCGACTCGACTCCACCATCGTTCCCTGTCCTGTACGCTCTTCTACGTTTGATCGTCCGATCCGCTCTCCTCAAGGTCAGACCCAACATTGTCCTCCCATCTCCGTCGCGGCCGCCCTGCCGGTCTCTTTCCCATTGGTTTACCGTCAACAATTCTATGCACGTTCCTATCGTTGCCCATTCGCGCCACATGTCCGGCCCACCTTAATCTTCGCGGCTTGATTACTCTCACTATTGTAGGTTTTCGGTATAGTTCTTCCAATTCGTGGTTGTGGAGTTTCCTCCATTGTCCTGCCTCGTCAATTGAACACATTCGGCAAGTTCAGTTGAGCAACGACTGCGGTAATACCTACAGAAAAGAGACAGACATGATACTGCGCCTATGTTCTAACGACGGAATTAAACGACTCACAGCTGGGTCCCCAATATGTCTCACTGCTGGTTTTTGTTTCCTATCGAGCACGTGTAGTGCAATTTTGTATGCGCCTGACCAAATATGGGAATTGAATTTCATTTTAGGACGAATATACGCCTTGTAAATAGTGGTCAGTTTGAATGGAGTGAAATATCTTTTGCATCTCTTAAGGAACCCTATACGCTTGGTTGCACTTTTCGCAGTTTCAAATAGGTGGTTGCTCCAATTTAGGGTCCAATTAATTCGACTGCCGAGGATTGATAGATAGTTCCTTGGCATCGTCGATGCAGGTGCCGTTCATAATCGACAGTACTATATATTTACTTTGGGGTTCGCTTTTAACGACAAGAGGCAGCACTGGGTTTTTAAGGAATTGAATTCTAATCGGCTCGATAATCCCCACTGATATACCTTGTTGAGGTCGGAAATCAATATATCAAATAGAACCTGCTGATTGGTAATGACATTTGAAGAGTTTGGTCGGGGATGTTCGTATGAGTATAAAAAACTCAACGCGCTACGAGGGCAGTTTGATAAATCAGTGAATTTTTGAATAATAGATATATTTTTTATTTTATTTCTCATGATAGTCCCCTTTCAGCTCGATACATTTATTCCAGCGTTTTTCCAATTTTTTCATTTCTTCCAAATAATAGGTTTCCTCAAGGTCCTCAAATAGGCAATTCGGTTCAAATTTCTTACTGCCCGGTCAGGTTTGGAAACAGGAAATAGTCACAGGGGGCTAAATCTGGAGAATATGCTGGATGGAGTAGTACTTCGTAGCCCAATTTATGGATTTTAATAAATAATGCTTAATCAGCACACAAAATTTACTTTATTCCATTTTCGTTAAAATTCACGAGATTGTCTGCTTTCAATGGCTGTCAAACACAAACTAAATGACGCATCTTGCTCTAACGTTGACAGAAGTCTATTTATAGATGACAGTTGACGGGAGCAGTAAACAGTTACTGCGCGGGGAAATTCAAAAAGTCACTGATTCATCAAACTGCCCTCTTATCTTCAGCAAACGAGTGAATTGGGTTTCGGGTAATTGACAAGAGATCATTTATAAAGATGAGAAAGAGAGTGGGTGAGAGTACCGAACCTTGGGGAACACCTGCATTAATTTGATGGGAGGCAGATTTGACAGCACCAAGAACCACTTGGAGTGAACGGCCAGAAAGATAGTCTCTTATCCATCGTATCAGGGAGTTGTCCACTCGATAGGAATGTAATTTGGACAAAAGGGCTGGATGCCAAACTCTGTCGAAGGCTTTTGAAATATCCAATGCGACAACTTTGCTTCCGCCGAAGTAGTGAATGGTCGGTAAGAAGAGTGGGGCGATTTGTCACCCTTCTTGGGAATTGGATGAATGTTCGCTGACTTACGTCTGTTGAGGAAACGAACAGTAGAATAAGACAAATGGGAGAGTTTCTGCAGTGGTTTAGAGAGTGAATAGGAACATTTTATTCAAGAGAATTGGGGGATTGCCATCGTGACTGGTCTGTCATCGACTACACACGATGGAATGGGTGACGAGACCGAGTTTTGAATGTTTATCACGAATGCCTAAAAGTTTCTACTACCTGTGGGAAAATGCAGTATTTTCGGTCTCACTCTCTGATCGTCAAAGAACTCTGCGCATTGAATATACGCATTGTAGTCATTTCTAGCTCTCTTAAATCTTTTCCGCTTTCCTCAGTATTGTTTGATTTATACAACTGGAAGCTCAACTCTTTAGCATTAATGGCTACTCTGCACCCGGAATCGAACCACATATTTCTCTTGGGTTTGATACTCTTTACTCTGTGTGGAATAAAGGTTCGCCTACCAAGTAGAATCATGTCTGTTAATGTGTTTGCTATAGAGTCAACATTGTTATTGAGGAAAAAAACGACCAATGGAGGCGGTTCTTGAGAGTATGGGTAGAGATGTGGAAGTCGAACAAGGTGGAATTGGAATTGACATATCTCAGCATCCGCGAAAAGGGTTCGTTGAGACCATAAGAGGTCCGGCCGGGGGGAAAGCGGAGCAGGCGGGAATTACGCGTATTTCGAGGGTTTGTGTTCAGAGGAATTAAGTTAAGGTGGTAGGCCCAGTCGACCGAACCGGAGAGGACACGAGGAATGAATATTATGTCTGCTACGACCCTACGGTTCTCAAGGATTCTGAGGTTGATTAATTTGAGGCGGTTAATCTACGGGGAAGGATTAAGGGATTTTTCCACCCTAGCCCTCCGAGAGCGAACCGAAGGAGGCGACGTTGAATACTTTCGATTCTACAGATTTGGATCGTGCGATAAGGAGATCACACCTGGCTAGCGTATTCAAGTAGTGGACGGCCGAGGGTAAGATAAAAGGATCGAGTAATGTAAGGGTCGGAGAATTCTTTAGACATCGTTTCACAAATCCGAGGGCAGAATTGGATTTCTGGATCGCCTCATCAATGTGAGAGAGAAAGTGAAGCCCCCTGCCGCAAACGGGAAAAGGTTATTGATTGGCATTTGGCGATGTTCAGTACAAAGCAATTTTTGTCACACCAAGTCGAGAAGCTGTCCCGTTCAGATTGCAGCAGTGCAGAATCAAGAGGTGACTCGATGATCTTGTATAACTTGGTATCATTAGCGTATAGGGACAAGCTGGAATTCTTAATGACCTTATCGATGTCATTAGTGGCCAGTATAAATAGGAGAGGACACATGTGGCTACCTTGAGGGATCCCAGAGGAAGAGGTTGGAAATCATGGACCTGAACCGAACGGAATATAGTGGATCCTTTAGATAAGAAAAAATCCGTTTCAGCAATCCAGGTTTGAAGGATTAGATTGCGGGAGATTTTGGAGAATGCTTTACTGAGATCGGTCGAGATCATATCGACCTCGTAAACATTCCTCTAGTGCTGAGAGTGTAAAGGAAGTGAACTTGTGATGTGGTGTTATAAGATGGCATCAGCAAGGATGCGAGTTCGATAAACACCCCACCTACTGATAAGTCAAAACACTAATTGCACCAGCGAAAATAGAAGGAGTGAAACACGTCGTTAAGCTTTTCTATTGGGGATACACCACTACCGACACATTAGTTAATCCTTCAATGGTGCGCGCAGTCGTCCTACTGCTAGCAGCAGCTTTTCGCCGAGAAGAAACAAAGAATAAAACACTTGAGTTGGTGGTGCTCACTGCTTTTTTTGATAATATTTTTCTTTCAGTTTTACAGTTCGATTGTTATTTGCAAATAAAAACACTTCATATTGTTGATTGAGAATTAAGCCACTTTGCAAGTTAATTTACGAATAAGACAATCTATATTGTTGATCGATAGTAAGTGATAGCAAGAAATGTAAAGGGAGGATTTTACTAGCACTGCGGATCGATAGTACATGAGCAGAGACTTTATCTGATCGGTATACGCACTCCACGGGGGATTAATTTTGACTTCCTCGACGCGTGTGAACCCAACGATGGTTAAGATCTGACTCCGGTGATGCTGACCCAGCCTCTGGTGATTGCAATGAGTTTCCACCGCACACCATCGCAGGAGAAGCATCCCTTCCGTCATGCAGTGACCAATGAGAGCCGAGCCGCGTCCCATTGGAAAGTTCTTGCACAATATCGTTTCTATTGGAACGAATGTCTTCCTCTTGGAAGGAAGGACAAACGAAACGCGCATTGAACAACGAATAGAAGGAAGATATGCAGCTGTCCAAACATTAGCATGGGTAGACCTAACATTTCTATCATAACGATAGAAAGTATTTTGTATATACCGAAATGGTATCTGAAAAGGGCAAGCGCTAAAAATGCGCATTTGTTTGAATTGGCTAATGTAAATACGTTAGGATCGCTGGTTTATCGCTTATGCGATCGATCCTAGGTATTTGGTTGCAGCTGCATTAGCCATGGGTTTGTATGGGATGGTCGTGGGATCAGAGGTTGCTTGGGAAAAGCAAACACAGCTAAATTGCTGTGAAGATGTTTGGCATTAATACCGACGCGGGGATCGTGGAAGTTTTTCTAATGGTTGGCAATGGACATGGGTGCCGACCAGAGGAAACAAATATGTTTTAAGGGATACAGCGATGTGGATGATGCTGTGGCAAGGTGATGATCTTGCCATGGGATGTTTCACAGGAACTTAAGATTTTTGCAGGGTAGCTTAATGCTGCTTAATTGCAGGTAAGTACCATGTGGTAGGATGGAAAGAGGAAGGTTAGATGGGGTTAAAGCGATGGGTGCTTCTTCGGCGCCTTGAAGAAACCCCACAAACTCAATGAGGTTTGTTGTAGTTGATCGGCCATTGAGAAAACCATGTTGCTTTCGCGAAATAAAAGATTTGCAATGAAACCTAAAAGATTCGTATAGAATGCTTTCGAGAATCTTGGGTAAGTGGGACAGTTTAGCGATCGGGCGGTAGTTGGCGACATCGTGTTTGGGACCCTTCTTGTCGATGGGGGTGATGGAGGTTTTCCAAATGTGGGGAATACACCTTGAGAGAGAGATTAAAGATCAGTGAGAGGGGAGCAGAGAGAATGGATGAGCATTTCTTAAGGAGGATTGCAGGGATTCCATAAGGTCCCTGTGTAAACTCGTCTTTGAGTTGCAGTAGCTTGGATCCAATTATGGTCGGATCAAAGGAGTTTTGGAGAAGGGGCCCGAGGGAAAAGTTAGGTAGGTAGTTGAAGTATGACAGGTCAGGAACAAAGGAGTCAGTAGCGAATGACTGATTGAAGTTGCTTCGGCCTCCGGATTCGAACTGATCACGAATCCAAAATGTGCCACTCTTTTATACTATGTGGCGAGAGAGATTTATTAAAAGTTTTATTTAAAGATTCCAAGACGCACAAACAAATTTGTGTGCGCTTCAATTGGAATGAGATTTTGGGAACTGGGTGGGAATTTGGTTGAACAAATTCCGAGAAGAAGAAATTATGAAATGCATTTAGAATTAGGCATTTCATAATGTTAATGGTTATTGGGAATTGAATCAATGTGTGACAAATTAGCTTTTGCTTTAATTTGTCGCTCGTATGATTCACTATGGGAACATGATTGGGATTATGGGTAATAATAGGGATTGGATGGGATTAGTGATTTAGGATCACTACATGGGGTATCCGTCGGATCTACTATTATGATTGACGAGCTGGAAGAAGGTTTTGGGGTTAGTTTTGAGATTGGTCTGGGTACGATAGTTACGATAAAGTGTATTGAAAAGTTCCGTGAGGAGGAGGTAACAGCCAAGAAAGTTGGAGTAGTTAGGTATAGTTCGATTCCGAGAGAAGATGATCCATAACTTATTCCTTTTATTACGCAGGGAGCAAAGGTTGTGATTGCGATAAGCGAAAGCAATCACTACAGGTGTTATGCCCTTGTAATAGGTGTCCCACTACCCGTGCCATGCACACAACCGTGCCGAAATCCAGGTCACATTCCTTCCGTGTCGAACATTATGCCACTCAGACACCAAAAACTCTCCAAAGATTATAAATCAATTGAGAGTATCGAAGCCTAAGGAACATACAGAGCTGTGAAAAAGATGAAAACAGACACAAGGAATGGTAAGGGTATAGGGTTTTCTCATACTGTGCACCATGCGTGTATACCGTCGCACTTTCCGCAGCACTTAAACGCGTGTGTGGAGATCCGTTTGTTTGCTTGGGATCGCACAGGTAGATAACTTTTGGTACCCCTGTTTTTAGTCATGAACTTTTAGGTTCCTATTGATTAATAAGTGGTAGTAGTAATGAATTCTTTAGAAACATTAGAACGAGCAGAGAAAGGATTGCATTGCGATACAGAAACATGTCGGGAAGACAGGTTTTAGATGTAGGAAAAAGTATTCGGCATTTTTCTGTTTGCAAATATTTAGGTTGTATTTGATGTCTCATGAAATAAGTGTAAAAGGACAAGTCTCATCTTCCAATCCGGGAATCAAGCAATTTTTGAAGTAGCAACAATCACTCTAAAATGAATTACATACAAAAGTGTTGTACGAAAGCAAAAACGTGAAAAACTTCAAAATCCCCTTTTGTGGGAATGTTAAAAAAGTGGTATTTTCCACGATTTCCTGCTTTACTGACTTTGCCGTACATTTCGTTAAAGTAAAGTAACTTGTAGTATTTTCAAATTATAAAAAGAATACTAGAAACGGCCGAAATATTGAGTTCCACAAACGATGGCAAAGCCTGGATTGGCTACAAATGGGGCGCTATTATGTGTTTTGTGATTATCCATTACGAAGAACCATACCCTTTTCAGGCGCTTGACTTCAATCACACTACCAGCAATTAATGCGGTTGAGAGAAGAAATTGTAAAAGAAAGACGTCAGAATCGATGACCAATAAATGCTTCATCATGACAACGCATTCATGCCTCGGAAAATATTGAGAGCCCTTGGTTAGGAAGTTTTGATACATTTACCGTATAGTAATGAAACATGCTATGTTGAGAGAACTTGGTTAGGAAGTTTTGATGCATTTATCGTATAGTCCTGACAACATCCAATACTCTCTTGTTGACGATCTCAAAGAGGACTATAAAAGTACATACGTTAATTTATTGAAGATAAAACCTCGGTATTTTATATTAAAAAAATTAATGGTTCTAGTCAAAAACAGCAGAAGTTGGTGGAGAATAGTAGACAATATTTGGATAAATAAGTTTTATTTAATTAAAAATGAAAACATCATCACCATCGGCACTACCCGGTGTACCGACATGAAGTGAGCGTTTTTAAAAAATAAAACACCAATTGTAAATGGGAAAGTAAAAAACATTTTATTCGACGTATAGGCCATTGCTTTCTACACATTTCGACCACCTTTCTGGCAATTTGTGGATACCACGCCAATAAAACCAGTCGTTTTTTGAGGCAAACCATTCGAAGACGCAATTTTCGACTTCTTCGTAGGAATTGAAATGCTGCTCACCCAATGCGTGTCCCATCGATGAGAACAAATGGTAGCCGGAAGGAGCCAAGTCTGGTGAATACGGCGGATGGGGTAACACTTCCCAGCCGAGGGCTTTTATTTTTTCTTCGATAGGTTTCGCTGTATGACTCGGAGCATTATCATGCAACAAAATTACCTTTCCGTGTCTTGTGGCCCATTCTGGTCGTTTTTCGATCAATACATGGTTAAAATTGATCATTTGTTGTCGGTAGCGTTGCGCATCCTTTCCTCCCTTCTGGACTCATCAAACACAGAGCATTGTCTTTTTTCCGAACCGATCAGGCTTTCCAGTTGATGTTGACGCTTCTCCTGGATGTACCCATGATTTTTTGCGTTTAGGATCTTTAAAATAAATCCATTTTTCATCACCAGTCACAATTTGATGCAATACTGCCTTCCTTTCGTGTTGTAGAAGCAACGTTTCATATGTGGTGTTTCGCTTTTACCATCTGCCTGTCATTCAATTCATGTGGCACCCAGTTTCCACACTTTTGGATCTTTCCCACAGCTTTTAAACCGTCAGAAATTGTTTGTTGTGCAATATTTAACATTTGTGCCATTTGTTTTTAACTTAAAGTGTCATCTTGATCCAATATTGCTTGCAATTCGGCGTCTTCAAACTTTGTTGGTGGTCTTCCACGTTCTTTTCTGAACCGCTTAAACCATCTTTTGCATGTTGCTTCCGATAGAGCATGATCACCATAAGCCTCGACAAGCAATCGATGCGACTCTGCAGCACTTTTCTTCAAATGAAAACAAAAAATTAATGCTTTCCGCAAATCATCATTTTCTGATACAAAATTCGATATTTTTAACAGGATTAAAAAAAAAAAGATGTTTGTACAATAACTTGATGCATACTAAATATGTTTGACAGATGTCACAGCAAACAAATAAAAAAAATATATAGGCTCGTTCACAATAAACGTTCCATCCCTATCGATATATTTGTATCTTGGCGCTCACTTCACACCGGTACACCTGGTACAGCCGGGATCCGGTCTTGGACTTATTTAGTAAGTCTCTTTACCGGTATCCGGCCCTTATCTGAGACTTGTTAACTTGTCCATAATAATTTGTTTTTACGGGCAAGATTATTAGCCCTACGGCAACCTTTCTCAGGATGTCGCTGCATGCATTGGTTCAATACTTGGCGGGTACCAAAGTAGCTATCCAGGGGTGTCACGTAGAGACTGCATGTCAACTTCGATTGAACAGGGACAAGGATCGTCCTGGCCTTCGCCGGGTTGAAAGTAGAGACATTGCCCTGTATGTCCGATTATTCCAACTTTCGCGTCTGTTACCTTCAGTTCACTGAACTCTATAACACCCTTTTCGATAACTGTCTGATCAAGATTCAGACCAATCTGAGAAATGACTCGAAATCCTTTTTCCAGTGCGTAACCATAAACTCAAATTCAATGGTTATCTCGAGTCCTCTCCGGCTCGATCGACTGCGCCTACCTCCTTAACTTAGTTCCTCTCTTAGTTCTCTACATTCCCCCTCACCGGACCTCTTCTGGTCTCAACGAACCCCTTTCGCGGATGCTGAGAAATGTCAACTCCAATTCCACCTTGTTCGACTTCGACCTGTCTACCCATACTCTCAAGCACCGCCCCCTATACCATTCCCACCACCAATCTTAAGCAGCGCTTCTACACTTACTATAACCTGCCACCACCTCTTGCTACTCATACCTTTGTCCTGGTTACCTTAGGTTAAGTTTAGTTAAGATAGTTCTTAAGCTCTTTAGTTTGTAAGTTATATATACTTTAGTTGTGGGGAATCATGTTGCTTGAAATAAGCCAATAAATGGGGTGGTAGCCCGAATGAACTACCCCACCTCGATCCCCTTACTACTGCTAATCTATTTGCCTTCCATTTCAAACAGTCATTCACTAATGGCTCTTTTGTTGCAAACCTAACTTACTTCGACTTCTTAGCCAACTTTTCCCTCGGGCCCGTTTTCCCCAACTCCTTTGATCATGCCTTAATCGAATCGCCTTGGTTCTCACCGGCCCCCGATGGCATCCCGGCTATTTTCCTTAAGAAATGCTCATCCGTTCTCTGTGCTCCCTCCTTGTCTATCTTCAATCTTTCTCTCTCAAGATGTAATCCCCCACTTTTGGAAAACTTCTCTCATCGTTCCCATCCACAAAAAGGGACCCAAAAACGCAGTACTGCCTAATTGCCAAACTGTCCCAACGCCACAAGTCTCTTTATTCACCTATTAGGTAGTTATATATAGCGATAAGTATACGGCTTTGGTTATTCGAATTTCTTTCGGTGTTCTTCACCTTTGTTTGTATATTGCATGTGTATCTGTTAGAAAGGCCAAAATACCCAGAGTATCTAAAGCATTCTTTGCGAATGCCTTAATTTTCGTTGCAAAGCGTTTATCTCACCAAGGCAACATGTTTTTCTAAACGGCCGATCAACCACAACCAACCTTGTTGAATTCGCATCCTTTACACTCACAGCAGGAGAGCATGAGAAAGAACTCGACATGGTCTCAACCGACCCCAGTAAAGCGATTATCCGCAATCGGCTTTGAACCAAAACTGCTGAATTGGATCTCATCCTATCTTAATGATGGATTTTTTTTTCGTCCGGTTCAGGTCCGTGATATCAAACCCCTTCCATGCTGACTCTGGAACCCCCCAAGGTGGCCACCTGGGGCCTCTCCTATTCATACTAGCTACCGATGAAATTGATAAGGTCATACGCATTCCCGCTTGTCTCTATATGGTGATGACACTAAGGTATATGAGGTCGAGTCTGCACATGATCGTGCACTGCTGCAAACTGACCTGGACAACTTCTCAGCTTAGTGTGACTATAACTCCTTTGTACTTAATATTGCCAAGTGCCAATCTATAACCTTTTCTCGAAAACGTATCAACTCTTCCCCGCGCCTATTTTTTCCTTTATAACCAACCGCTAACTATTCTCCACACTATGCGGGACCTCGGCATCCTGTACGATAGGGAACTTAATTTCCTCTCTCATATTGACGAGATGATCCTAAAAGCCAACTCGGCCCTCGGTTTTGTGAAACGTTGGTCTTCTTCAACTCCTAGGTAACCCCACTTTATTCGGGACCTCGGCATCCTGTGCGATAGGGAACTTAATTTCCTCTCTCATATTGACGAGATGATCCTAAAAGCCAACTCGGCCCTCGGGTTCGTGACACGCTGGTCAAAGGGATTCTTCAACCCCTAGGTAACCCGATCCCTTTACCTTTCCCACGTCCGCCCCCTACTAGAATATGCCTGCCCGGTATCTCCCCTCTATCAACCGATTCTTAGCCATAGAATCGAAACCATCCAAGCCGCTTCCTACGGTTTCCCCTCCGAGGACTATGTTGGAAAAACCATCCTATCCCCCGCACATCAACCGCCTCAAATTAATCAACCTTAGAGGCCTTGAGGAGCGTAGAGTCCAGGCCGACATTCTATTCATTGATCGACTCCTCATTGGCTCGGTCGACTGCGCCTACCTCTTGAAGCTAACTCTCCTTAGTACAAACCCTCGGAATACACATAACCTCCGCGCTTCTACGTCTCCCGAGACGCACATCGTATGGGTTCAACGATCCCCTTTTACGGATGCTAAGAAACATCAATTCCAATTCCATCTAGTTTGATTTCGACCTCTCACTACCCATACACTCCAACAACACCTCTTAAATCATTTTCCCCAATCACACCACTGATCCTAACCGGTCCGCCTACACGTTCCACAATAGCTGCCCCATTATCCACCTAAATACAAATATTAACAAACGTTCTTCTACTAGTTGAAATTAAAACGAAATTATGTGAAATCAAACTTACTGGTTGTGGATTGATTAATGGACGCCATATTGGTTTCGACACTTCGACTACGATTTTCCAAAATGTTGATTAAATTTTGAACTTCAAAGCTTAAATAGAAGGACAGGAAATTACGTAATAAGAAATAAAACACAAAAAAAACCTAATCAAATGAAATCATTTGGACTCTAATAAATTTCTTACCTCTACTTGAATAAATAAAATTATTATTTAAAGGATTACTGTTCTTTAATAATTGTGTTTTTCTGCAGCCTTCTTAGAAGTGGAGAATAAATTCCAAGCAAATAATTGGTGATATCCTTCATGGTATTCAATTTCCCCGGGCTTACAAAATTAACGAATAACAAGTCGTAAAAAGAACGATTTTATAAAATTCAACAGCCTTATTGTTTTAAATATTTAGCTTTAATCGAGAATGTGCGATTTTTTTTCTATGTTTTCGTATGAAAAATTGTTCTTTCTCGAAATTCCTAAATTTCTAAATTTAATGAAAGTCAAATTTCGTTTTCGTGTAATTCCTACTTTATTTTAAATTACTCACCAATTATCAATAGTTTTTAAAGAATGGATTCTCTACTTTTGTTACGTGGTTATATTATCACCCCAAGCCGCAGTTTTTAAGATGGAATAAACGATATTAAAATAAATCTAAAAGGACCTTAAATAGAATTAAAAAATGTTTGCTTCTTCAATTACGTATAACACAAGTTAATTCTTTTTTTTAATAATAATTCATTCGAAAACGTCTCTTTAAAAAAAAAAGGAATAAACCACATTCAAATTAATTCGAACGACTCTTTAAACAGAATTGGAAATTTTTGTGCTGTCGAACTATGTATTAGCAGGAAGTTATAACAAATTTCCATTTCCATTTCGAACTAATGGTATGAAGCTGGTGACCGTGATGCTAATGTATAACACTTTTTTAACATTTAACAATTTCGTTTTTATCTCTTACTCGCGATATGAATATTTATTTTTAGTCTCACAGTTAAATCGAGCAATTTTTTTATATGATATGCCAAACGATATGCTCTGAATACGTTTAATTAAGCTTTTATTGTTAAATGATGTATAACACTTTGATGTCAGCGGAACTACAAATTATGAAACAAATAGATGTAAGTCGATAAAGGACAAAGTTCTTAATCTCACGTTACATTTTCAGAAAAATTTTTGTTTTGCATATGTCGTGTTGTAGGGACTCAATCAATGATAATTAATTGTGTATGTTGATACATCTACCAATATTTGCCATTATGTTGTTATGCATTTACGCTCGGTAAAACTACCAAATTTAGTTTTATTTATGTCATTGGTTGTGATGGTGGCACGTAACAGAGAGGCGGGGCAGGACGAAGGGCCTCAGTGTTCACTGTTGGGAGCGTGGAGGCGAGGAGCGATGGTGATTGTCGCTTGCGTCCTTGTGGTAAGGCTGCGAGTGCCCTCGACACCATAGGTGGGGACGAATGGTGGTTGGCGCCGGAGTTGCAACCTTTGGGCGAGCGACTTCGAGATGAAGGTGGCGTTGGAACACGGGTCCACTAAGGCAAGGACTTCAATCCTGCGTTGGCGCACCGACGTCACGATAAATCGAGCGGTTGCGAGCAGTGCAGCTTGCTGGGGAGCGGTGTTGATTGTGTGTGTATGCAGGCCCTTTCATGGTGTTTAATCCGAGGGGCGAGTCCTGCACTTACTTCTGGCGGCGATGAGGTCGTCGCGTTGATGGAGGTTGTCCGGACATGCAGAAAGGTGTGGTGTCTCTGCTGGCATTGCCGACACGCCTTGCTGGAGTGGCAGTTGTTCAGCCGGTGGCGACCCAAACAGTTGTAGCACATGTTTCTTTTGCGTGCGAAGGACTGTGGGGATTAGTATTGTGCCTAACACGGACATTCCGTTCACTCCCTCCTCCATCATAAATTGTTCCACCGACGAGCACTAAACAATTTCGCCGAAGCAAAGGAACGAAACGCCGCCACGTTTGTCCACAACCGGGAGTGAGGAAAAACACTGCCCACCAGACAGAAATTAAAGCACACGGATGGCACCGAAGCGAAAGTGAATGAAACGCAATGTTTAATGGTTGACTACAAAAGGTTCCCTTTATTCACAATTAATCTTACTACTCTTAATTACTTTACTGGACACAGATGCTAATTAGATTGACAACAAAACTGATGCACAAAAAGACAATATAAGACGATGCACACTACTTGTCTGACACTAAACTTTTAATCGATAACGATATTATACTGGAAGCACCAGCAAGCATCACTTTTTATTAATCGCGCGCTTACTCGACTCGCTTTGGTATTTACGCGTTTGTGCACCGGAGAGCGGAAGCGGCACCGACCGAATCGGTGGTTGGAATACGACTCGACGATATTCAATCGTTTGGGGTGAGTTTTCCCGAGAGAGAAAGTGTTTCTCTCGTGGTGAAAACAAGGAAGAAAGACTTGGCAATGTATGTGTATGTGTGAGTGAAGATCACTTGGTTTTTTTCATACACAAGGCCATGGGAATGAACCTGAAACAAAGAAAGGGAAAAGGGATCGTGGAGTTCTTTGTTTATGTAAGAAGGTTACTGGGAAACGAATCCAGAACCATGTAGGATGAAAGGAATTTATGACCTGAGAGTTCAACTGAGTAAACAAGTTGCAACTCATTAGATGGTAGGTGCATTTGGGATACTAGAATGATTGAATTGTTTGCGTATCGCCAGAATGCCTGATGTGGGACAGCGGTCTTTTGTTTACTCATGGTGCGAGTTAGTGAAATAGTCTCAACGTGGATGGTGCTAATTACATGCAGCTGGTGTTGGACTATTTATCGCTGGCTAAAAGAGTCGACAGCCAATGTGTGCATAGATAGTTTTTATGTACACATATTGAGGCTGGGATTAGCCAACTCAGGGGTAAGATTCCCTGATATGCGGTCGTATGATATGCGAACCGATGAATTTTATTACAGGGAATTTATGATAAGGTTAGAAAAAACTCTTACAGGAATTGTATGCGAAGAGATGCAAGAAAAGATAAGAATTCTTTTACTGAAACTTTTTAGATTATACCTTAGATAATCCTAGATACGTAAAGCATTTAAGGTGCTAATGCGATTGCATTCGCGAAATTATGTGATTGGATGGCAGTTATTGGGGTTTTTTTTAGGTAAGTGAACCGTGGGGTTTGGCGGAACCACCACAGGATTTCCGCCGGCCAGGTGTGAGTGACCGGAAGCATTCGCAAGCGTTGATAGAGCGTGAGGCCTGTCGCCTCGTGCATGGAGCCCGTTGCCTTAGAGGTTCCGGGGGTGTTCTGTTCCTCGGAACACGAGGCTGGTTGGTCATTGGGACGGCGGCATTGTGGCGGGTTGCTTGGTCGGGATTGATTGATCTGGTGTGTGGTTCCTTTCGCACTGGCTTGGCGGTGAACGTTGGCAGCTGCACTAGGAGCAGCTCACTGCGACGGGCGCAATTGACGCTGACGTTGGTCGCCATTGTTGGGGAAGCTGATGCAAGCGCGTACTGAGCCTCGAGTAGCTTCGTCTGTTGGTCGAGGATACTTCCTCGGCCTCGGCGATAAAATCTTCCGCGAAGTATTTGTGTTGTTGATACACATGGGCCGCCATGTTGGCTGATTTCGTTATGCCACCCGAGGATGGCCTCCCATTCGGCGCGAAGGTCGCGTTTGCTGGTTTCTATCCTGATCGGGGTTGGTTGCCCCTTGTCCTTCAGATTGAGGAAGGTGCGAGGGATGGTGAACTGAGCGGCGATAAATTCCTTAATCGTCATTTGTCCGCTGGTGGCGCGTTTCAATTCAATGGCCTCGTCAGTGCCTTGCTTTGGTGGAGATTCTTCACTGGACAACACACCCGAATCACAACCTGCACTTTTTTTATTTTCCTCAATATTTAGGTTTGCCTTGGCCGATGACGACACCTCTTCGGATAATTTGGGCCCAATTTCAGCGTCGATTCTTTGTTCACTAATCCGTGTTTTCACACACTGTTTGATGTGTTTCCTTTCTTCTGTGGTCACATTCTTTGGTAAATCATCTGGTAGAAGTAACTCGTCTTTGCTGCATCGTATAAAGCTTGATCATTTAAGTCATCCCCGAGTTCGTTCGTAGTTTAGTAGGTCATCGGTCAAGTCGGACATTTGCTGTTTGGACGGGATGACTCGCTCTTTCGTGTTGTTGATCCATGCGTCGCTGATTGTCGGATATGCACTGTTTCACACGTCGCTGAATCCGGTTCGTAGGACCAGAAAGTGTTTGTAATTGTGGTCGCTGTCCCCTTGTTTGGGATCCGTTGTAACCGTATGGCGCATAGTCATTCATATTGTTACAGTACATTATCATAAGGATAATCGCTGCAGGGGGAGTTGTTTGGTTGATAAGAATGAAAAAGGTTCCGGCGAATTGACTTCATTGACACAAATGTCTACAGGACATATTATTTCAAATAAAGAAGTTAACCAAAACTCAATAATTAAAGGCTGAAGGATAGCACGAGCACTATTAACAATAATGGACGCAACCACAGAACGCTGATTTGGCCGGTGGTGCGGCCGCGATGAAGATCTGGCAATGACTAGTAAGTGAGCGGTGTGTCCGCGGTGAAAGTATGGCAAAGACTGGTTAAAAGTCCGTCGCACACCTTTGAAATGGGTGACAGTCGAATGACATCCCTTGGCGATGACGCATTGTCAGCTGGTGGTTGACAGGCATGTGGTGAATATGCTAGACGGCGAACGTACTAGATTATATTTATTTGCGAATCCGCAACAATTTATTTTTGGTAAGTGGAAGCATTTACGAGGGTGGTCTGAAAAAGTTTCCGACCTCAACGTGAAGATAGCGGGACTCGTCAATAGCCATACATACCATGCGAATACGTGTGGTTGCTTAATTCAACCCCGATAAAGTCCTTGTTAAGGGATCTCGTTGCAATAAACATTTTAACAACCCCACCTTTCCACAGTTCATCAAATGGGCAAGTAGAACGTTTTCATAGTAACTTATCAGAAATGGCTTGGTGCACTACAGCCGAACAAAATATAATTGATACTAGAGAACAAGTTCTATTGGCTACCGCAAAATATGATAGATCAATCCACTCAGTCACAGGATATAGGGCGGGCTGAGAAGTTTCCGACCTCAACGTGAAGATAGCAGCACTCGTCAATAGAAGCTAGTGAATGTTGTTGTGCGTTTTGACAGTTACCCACCAACATTTTAACCATTTTGGCCGGTTAGTTGTTATTTGACAGTCGTTTGAGTGAGTTGATGTGAGTGTTTTGTGAAAACTTTTTAAAATATTCAGATTTCAGTAGACGTTCTGAAGATATCATCATCATAATCGGCACTACAACCGGGAACCTGTATTGGCCTCATTTAGCAAGTCCTGGGGCTTGTTAAATTTTCCATAATGACTTGTTCTTTCCGGGCAAGGTCATTAGTCTTGCGGCAGAGGCTCCCCGATGGGGAATCGAACCCCGGTCTCCCGCGTGACAGGCAGTTATACTAACCACTATACTATCGAGGAGCCGTTCTGAAGATATAATATACTTTAAAAACAAGAAGGATAATCGTTGTGTATGGAAGAGACATTTTCAGGAAAAAGTAAAACGTAATCATTGTGACGGAAGACTTGCGGGCAACCCGTTTGTTCTATCAACACTGAAGGATGTTTTCCCACGTCATTGTTAACCTATACATAACGAAAGCAGATAAAATTGATAATACTGTGCCAAGAAGCATTCAATCCTTGAATAATTATACTAGGTCTTTCGACAATCCTTGAATAATACTAGGTCAACCTTTTCATACTCGTATTTTATAAATTATGAGACTTGTAAGTTATATATTTCCCTGTAATTAGTAATTTTAAAAAAAACTTTAAAAAGCAAACATTCAAGTGAAGGCTTTTCGTCCGTTACCTTAAATTTACTGTTTTCTCTTCAATAATGTTTAATATTATAATTTAAATAAATGTGACCTTTTTTTTATTATTTCTAGCACACAAAACGAACCGGCTGGGTATTGCGCGATGTAAATGATTGTGAGTCAATCTCTGGTCATATGTATCGCATGAGCATAATGACATTCCTACTTGATGGCAGTGAAGGTTTAAATCAAATTCGTTGCATGGAACTGGCGTTGGTGCACGACTTGGCTGAAAGTCTTGTCGGTGACCTCACACCTTTTTGCGGTGTGGCCAAGGAGGAAAAGAAGGCCATGGAACTGAAAGCAATGGAAGACATCTGTAAATTAATTGAACCTCGTGGAAAACGTATAATGGAACTCTTTGAGGTAAGCTGCATTTTTAATGGTACTTTAGAAGGTTACTAAAACTATAAATATATATCAAAAGGCATTAGACTATCAAAAGTATAAAGAAAAATGTACTTACAATACATGGAGTGAAACAATTTGCTGGAAGTAACATCAGATATACCAAACAATCACAATTGTGCACGAATAAATAGTCTATGTATTCCCACGAGCCTTAGGTGTTTAGGACTTCGCTGGCATCATTATAAATGCGCACATACCCACCCTGTTTCGTCACTGTGATTTGGAGCTGTTTATGGACTGTATTAGTCGGTTCGGTTAAACTCCCAGTGCCTTAAATTAAAGGCGGAGGTGGTATTTTTTTATATCAACTCTTTTTTCATTTATTTATTGATCTTCTGTTGCTTTTATACTGGTTTATGTGGTTCAGTGTTGTTCGCACGAACGGTAGATGGAAGGAATCCGTCTGTCGGTTGATTGGTTGGAACAACTAACTCTAGTCCATTAATTACACTTGCAATGAATTATTTAATCGCTCGATAGTCCTAAGCATCCAAAAACATCATGAGGGTTTTTTCTCCTTAATTTATCATTTTTCGCTATGCTAGCCAATCCGGATGTGTCAAACCAGCTCTGTTTGCGTAAAACCGATGTATCATCATCACCATCGGTACTACAACCGGGAACCGGTCTTGGCCTTATTTAGCAAATCTCGAGGCTTGTTAAATTTTCCATAATAATTTATTTTTACAGGCAAGGTTATTAGCCTTACGCCAAAACCGATGTATAACAATGTGATTAAACTCGGGAAACAGATGCCATGTTGTCTGTTATAAATTACGTCACAAGTTGTGTAACATTAATTTGTACGAGGGTGGCCTGAAAAGTTTCCGACCTTACAAAGATACAAGCCATTTTTTCTTAAAATTTATTTTTATTTTTCTACATAGTCTTCTTGTAACTCTACACACTTCTCCCAGCGATGCGCCCATCTCTTTAACCCATCCAAATAGTACTCGACATTTTTCTCTGCACAATAACTGTTCACGAAGGTGAAATCTCTGTCCTCCGAGCGCAATTTTTAGATTAGGGAACAGAAAGAAGTCGCTTGGGGCTAGATCTGGTGAGTAAGGCGGATGGTCAAGCAGTTCAAACCATAATTCGTGGATTTTCGCCATGACAGCCGCTGAGGTGTGAGACGGCGCATTGTCTAAGTGAAACTGGATTTTATTTTTCTGCAAATGTGGGCGTTTTTCCGCAATTTCTGCCTTCAGTTGGTCAAGTAATGATGCATCGTATGCTGCTGTAATGGTTTTTCGTTTTCGAAAATAATCGATTAAGATAACTCCATAACTATCCCAAAAAACAGTCGCCATCACTTTCCCAGCCCAAAAAACAGTTTTTTTCTTTTTTGGTGCCGATTCCCCCTTTGCAGTCCACTGTATCTCGGCCATGACTCGGCGAATGTCTATTTTTCAAATACTACGGAGTTTATGGATAGTACGCGCAAACACGATTTTTCGCATAGCAGCAGATGTTCAGCAACATTGTTTCATTCCATCACGTTGACTTAATTGTCGCCGTCTTTATTTTACTTTGCAGGGTGGGTGATTTTTCAATCACTGATTGCTTTCAATCCGGCGAAGGCCAGGACGACCTTTGTCCCTGTTCAATCAAACGTTGACATTCAGTCTCCACGCGACACCCCTGGATAGTTACTTTTGCACCCACCAAGTAGTGAACCAATGCATGCAGCGACATCCTGAGAAAGGTTGGCGCAAGGCTAATAACCAGGCCCGTAAAAATGAATTATTAGGGCAAATTTAACAAGCCTCGGATATGGACCGGATACACGACGACGACCAGGGAAACGAAAATGGTTAAATGGTTTAAGAATTTTTACATGGAACGTCCGCTTACTATACAGAGCTCGAGCTGCACAGCAGCTAGCCGATGCTCTGTCCGAATATAAGGCTGACATAACAGCATTACAAGAAATAAGATGGACAGGGAGTGGTGTTATTCAAAGAAACGAGTATGACATTTATTACAGCTGTCATGCAAAACACCATGTGCTTGGGGTAGGCTTTCTAGTCAGCCAAAAACTGAAGCCTGCCATTATCGGCTTTTATATAATAAACGAAAGGCTATGCACTCTTCGCGTGGGAGGCAACTTTAAGAAAATAAGCCTCTTAAACGTTCACGGACCTACAGAGGAGTCCCCTTAAGACGAAACAGAAGAATTCTATGAGAAGGCCGAACGGGGCCTCAATGCCTGCCCAAGATACGACGTGAAAATCGTTCTTGGTGATTTGAATGCGAAAATAGGTCGGGAACCGGTTTCCAGGCACCATGCAGGTTCCAATAGTTTGCATGAGAACACTAACGACAATGGACTACGAGTTATTGAACTGGCAACATCAAAGAACTTTTTCACTGCGAGTACCAGGTTTCCGCGTCAGGATATCCACAAAGCCACCAAACTGACCACGTGTTGATAGATCCCCGCCACTCCTCGAGCCTGATGATGGTACGAACGTACCGAGGGGTCAACGTCGACTCGGATCACTCTCTTGTTGGTATAGTTTTTCGAGCGCGGATTGTCTTACGGAGACGTTTGCATCCGCGAATCAGGTTCGGATCAACACGCAATGAGAACACCAGTACCACATTTGGTCATGCGTTAAGACTCGCCCTCGAAGAGCTCGATGGAGGGAGAGTAAGTCCTGGGGCCAGAATGCCAATGACGTAGAAGAGAAATGGACACGCCTTAAGAATACTGTCATTAGTACTTCCACCTCGATCTTAGGCGGTAGTCGTAGAGATCGGAGCGACTGGTTTGATGATGAGTGCAAACTAACGACTGAATGTAAGAATACATACCGGGTACTGCAGTAGTCTCATAGGACGCGGGTACGCAAGGAGAACTACAAAGAGCTCAGAAGTTCTGAAAAGAGGCTCCACAGACAAAAGAAAAGTGTGGGGAAAAATCTAGTCTGTGAAATAGAAAAGAGTAGAGCGAGGTCCGCACCAGGCGCGGAAGTTCTACCAAATAATCCGCAGTATGACGCGGTACACACCACGCTGCAGTTGCCGCAAGGATAAAGAGGGTAATCTGATCACCGATCCTGAAGGCATTCTGGAGCGATGGGAAGTGCACTTCAATGAATTGCTAAATAGTCAGCTCACAGAACAATTGGAGGCTCCACCAATGCAAGATCAGGACCAAATGCTGCCGCCACCAAGCATTGACAAAACATTAAAAGCCATAAGACAGTTCAAATCAAATAAAGCCCCTGGAGCTGATGGCATACCAGCTGAGCTGATCAAACAAGGAGGGACAGCGTTACATCACGCAATTCATGAGATCGTAGTGCACGTATGGGAGCAAGAGGAGATGCCAGAAGATTGCCGCTGTGGTATAATTTGCCCCATACATAAGAAGAGAGATATCACGCTGTGCAGCAACTATAGGGGTATAACATTGTTGAGCACCGCCTATACGATACTCTCCACTATCCTACAAGATCAGATAGCCCATACGCTAAAGCCATCATTGGTCAATATCAGTGTGGCTTCATCCCAAGCAAATCAGCGTTTGATCAGATATTCACCCTTAAGCAGGCGATGGAAAAATGTCTGGAATTTAAGATTCCATTATATCATCTATTTATAGACTTTAAGGCCGCCTACGACAGCATAGTCAGTGTAGCACTATATAATGCCATGAGAGAGTTCGGCATTCCAAACAAATTGATACGACTTTGTAGGATGACCATGACCAACGTAACTAGCCAAGTAAAAATAGCGGGATTGTTGTCCAAACCAATAAACATCTTTAATGGACTCCAACAAGGGGACGGTCTGGCCTGCCTCCTCTTCAACCTGGTGTTGGAGAAAGCAATCCGCGACTTTGGCGTTACAACTAGAGAGACTATTATCACCAAGTCCAGCCAGATACTTACCTACGCAGATGACATCGACATCATCGGTAGATCCGATTTGGCTGTACAGGTCGCACAGGCGGCACAAAAACTGGGACTGCACATTAATAAGGGAAAAACTAAGTATATGGTGGCAAATTCTGCGAAGAGAACACCTAACGTTGGTCAAACTATCAGGCTACCGGAGCACGAACTTGTAATAGTGCAATCCTTTAACTACCTTGGGTCAATAGTATCAGCTGATAACAATATGGAAGAAGAAATACGCGAATGGATAATCAAATCCAACAAAGCCTACTATGGTCTATCAAGGCTCTTTAAATCCCGAAATTTATCCAGAACATCCAAGTTCCTACTGTACAAGACCATGGTCTTACCAGTACTCAGGTATGGATCCGAGACCTGGGTGCTCAAATGAAGGCATTCTGAACTCTTAGCCTCGTTCGAGAGGAAGGTCTTAAGGAGAATTGTTGGCCCCGTATGTGAGGGAGGACGATTCCCGAGACTCTGCAACCATGAGTTGTACGCGATCTATCTCGAAGCAAACGTTGTAAGAAAAATTAACCTCGATAGAGTCCGGTGGGTGGGACACCTAGCTCGAATGAGTGAATGCCTTTCTTCCATACATCTCGCCCGGAATGTCATTTGTGGCGGGATGTATGGAAAGAGACAGCGGGGCAGACCTTACCTGTTATATAGAGACGTAGACCTGGACGTCCAGAGTCTGGGAGTGCCAAACTGGATGACATCGGCCCGAAATCGGGACCGGTGGAGAGACTTGGTAATAAAGCCAAGATCGGATCCCGGTTGTAGTGTCGATGATGATGATGGTGATGATTCATTGCCCCATGAATGGTGACTCGCTCGTCATATTTCTACTAACAGTCACGTAATTTTCTCCACATATCAACAATTGAACAAATATTTATATAAAATGTTTTAGTAATTTCAACATGTTTTTGTGACGTCACAACAAATTGTCGGCTGTCAAATACTAGCAGACAAATGTCATCCAAACCGAAATGGTAGCCAAACAAAATCATCTTCAGAAACATAATAAAAGCACCCTGTATAAAAGTATATTTTACCACTTGCTTGATATTTTTATTGTATTTCCTTTTTTCTTTTACTTTTTTTCTTTTAGGAGTATGAGGCTGGCAAAAGTGCGGAATCGAAATTTGTTAAAGACCTGGACCGCCTTGATATGGTCATGCAAGCGTTTGAGTATGAGAAACGAGATGATTGCTTAATGAAACATCAAGAGTTTTTCGATTCAACCGAAGGCAAATTTGGACATCCATTTATAAAGAAGCTAGTTGAGGAGATAAACAATCAACGGAAGATACTTGTTGAAGCTAAAAGTGTTTCCAATGGCAATATAAAGTTGAAGACTGTAACACCGAATTGTCCGCCATGCTTAGAACATAAAAATGAAAGAAGCTGATGAGAAGGTCGTCTTCAAGGCGTTTCATCAGACTTATTTACCCACCGACTAGCGGCGGATAAAATGAGTAACGGGGAGCGTATTTTATTTACTATTGAATTAAATCAAATATTGTACTTAGGATAGCTTATTATTTTTGGAAAGGGATGTGAATCAGTTAGAGTAAATTAAGAACAAGATCGGAATTAGCTAACTTATATTTGTATGTCTATTTGATGTTAATTCATTTGTACCTACAACCTGACGAATCACGGACCCAATTCATACATACTAAGTTGTGTATGAAAAATGTATATTATTCAAATTTTTTAACTTTCATAAAATACTTTGCGGCTGTGTTTTATATTTATCTATTTGGTTTTTGTTCTGTTTTTATTTCACCATTATTTATATAGGTCGATTTTAACATTTTGAATATTAAATATGGTACTTATGTATTTATGTACAATTATATTGGGACCTTGGATGAATTCTCGCTGGCTTCAACTCGACTGCACGTTGTGCTTGCTTTTGAATCACTCCGATTACTTTCAAACATTACTGTTGTGCGATCAGCTCTCAACGATTCTGCAAGTTCACCAAAATTTATTTTTCTTCGTCTTCAAACTTTTTCGTTGCGCTAACGCGTCCTTTATCTTCAAAATCAAAATCTTTATTTTAAACTAAACTCGGTGTGTTTGTTTCCAACAGAGTTTTGTGTACTTCACTTGACATTTATTTTTGAATAAAATAGTGCAATTTTCTTTTAAAAAAAAAACTCAGTTGAGTGCCTATGCTCAGCCGCCTGGTGTCATACCGCCGAGCTTTGAAAATGGGAGGAATTGTTGACCATTTATCGGAGCTTGGCTGATGGACTCGATCAAGAAAAGTGCAAACAAGTGGTCGAACGTTTCCAAGGTGAGATTCCACCCGATCACACTGTCCGTTTTTCGGTATATCCGGAAGAAATCTTTGAGTATGTACTCGCCACAAGTATTTATTTTTTTCACCGACACTCGACTGCTTAATACTGTGAAAAAAAGTTGTTGAATGATATACACTGCATTTCAATAGTGCTTTTGTCACTTTCTTATAGATCTGTTACCATCTTAAACTACACACACGCAGTTCTAGTAAAGCCGTTTGTTGATAGCAGCAAGAACTTATTCAAGTTCCTAAAACATAGATCAATTTTAACACTTTGAATATTAATAATAGTACTTTCGTACTTATATAATAATAATGTTATTATATATAAAAAATCTAGTTCTTCTAATAACTCTCTTCTACACGGTAGCTAATTTTTAGGATATCAATGAACACATTCTTAACCGCAACAATTAAAAATCATCAGTTAGAAAACTGTCTGCGTTAGTCAAAAGAAAAGGGATGAGATGAGATCAATTGTAATTAGATAATTCTATTTATAAATAGTTTAACTGTGAAGATGTGTATGCTCTACCAAAGAAACGGGCAACCGGAAGTGTTACTACATAAAATAATTTTACTAATTTTTTCAATTCCAGACACATTGCAAATAATAAAACAGAAAACAAAAACTTTAACAAGATGTGTTTTCCTTTATCCAGTTCTACATGTAGTTTACGGATAGTTTTATTTTTATGGTTGAAGTTTGAAACAATCAGTGTCCATGTGTTTGTTGAGTGTGTAGATAAATTTAGATAAAATTAGAGGGGCCTTAAACGGCCTTCCACGTATTGTTAGCGATCCATTTTAACGAAAATGCTCATAAAAGGGAAAACAGATGGCGAACAATAGAACAGAGACAGCAGTGGAGGACTATATAAGGCAAACGGAGTTGCATGGTTGTTGCAGCACAAAGCAACAACAAATAACAATAAGGGATGAATCGATTCCTCAGAGATATAACAAAGGAGAATCGATTCATCACAAATTCAAATAGTTAATTTACCTGCAGTCGTGCGATACAACCGTTTTCACGATAATGTGCTGTTCGATGGCACGGTGCATTGACAATGGTGCCAACATAGGACTACGTCCAAGATATTGATACTCTACTCACGGATTTACGATCCAACATAGGACTACGTCCAAGATACTCTTACTCTATTTATGGATTTACGATCCAACATGAGACTAAGTCCAAGACATTGATACTCTACTCACGGATTTACTATCCAACGTGGGACTACGTTCAAGATATTGATACTCTACTTACGGATTTACGATCCAATATAGGACTACGTCCAAGATACTCTTACTCTATTTATGGATTTACGATCCAACATGGGACTAAGTCCAAGACATTGATACTCTACTCACGGATTTACGATCCAACGTGGGACTACGTCCAAGATATTGATACTCTACTTACGGATTTACGATCCAACATAGGACTACGTCCAAGATACTCTTACTCTATTTATGGATTTACGATCCAAGATAGGACTACGTCCAAGATACTCTTACTCTATTTATGGATTTACGATCCAACATGGGACTAAGTCCAAGACATTGATACTCTACTCACGGATTTACGATCCAACTAGGACTACGTCCAAGATATTGATACTCTACTTACGGATTTACGATCCAACTAGGACTACGTCCAAGATACTCTTACTCTATTTATGGATTTACGATCCAACATGGGACTACGTCCAAGATATTGATACTCTACTCACGGATTTACGATCCAACGTGGGACTACGTCCAAGATATTGATACTCTACTTACGGATTTACGATCCAACATAGGACTACGTCCAAGATACTCTTACTCTATTTATGGATTTACGATCCAACATGGGACTACGTCCAAGATATTGATACTCTACTCACGGATTTACGATCCAACATGGGACTACGTCCAAGATACTCTTACTCTACTTACAGATTTACGATCCAACCAACATTTCAATTATCAACAAGTATCAACAACAACAACGACGGCCCTACCTCGAGCTACAACGTTAGCACTCAATGGCCAACTGGGCCTTCGGTAACACACACTAACACTGATAACTGAGTACGAATTATTTAAAACAATAACTCATTATCTTTCATAACTAATTCAATTAATAGCACCAATATAATTAATTATTGCCACCCTACCTCTGCACCGTACCGGTTTATGAGCAACACGAGCTTTGAAGCCTCTGTTCTTACCCACAACTACCAACCACGATAAACCACGACGATGAAATGCCTCACATTGACAGCACCAAAGGGAAGAACAACCACTAGTGCATCGTCGTCGGCCCGGCAAGATGTTGCAGTACAGCAACAAAGCATAAACGATCAAAGATTTAAAATAAGAGGAAAACATCAAGCAGCCTCAAATGTCACTCGGAAATGCCAGACTGGTTTTGGAGCGTGATGTTAAATTGCCAGCAGTGTTTCTAAACGACAAATTGATATCAGATGCACTGCTCGGCACATTACCAATCAAATCGGAACATTCCTACAGTTTGAATTAAGATGGTGACTCTATGCCAAACTCACCGAAAAATCTACACTTAAAGATGGATGATATGGACGAAGAATGTTATCCTGCCATATCAATGAAAACTGCTACCAGCAGCACACGTCGTCTATTCGACAATACACTCAAGCATTTAGCGCCTAAGCGTATGCCTCAATAAAAATCAAACTATGAGGTTACAACAGAAAATTCTGTGGTGGCACTGAATGCTGGTAGTTGCTGAATAGAGGATTAGGGAAAATTGTCTATTCATTAACAGTTTTCATTGTTACTGTTTGACACAGTATGTTTATACAGTATGTTTTTTAACGCCGTTTCGGATAGAAGATTTTTATACGGTGTTTTCGATGCCTTTTTTGATACAGTTTTGTTTGTTCAATAGTTACACAGTCTATCGTAAAATAAAAGTTTAAAAGATCTCTTGACGATCTGTTTTATTGTTGAATGCGGTTTTGAGTTTAGATTGGTTTTTCGATTTGTGTATTATTTTTCAATGCGTTTTATTTGTGCCCAGTGCGGCAGTAGTTTTGCTGTGTCCGTAGCGACAATGGTTCTGATCTCGGACGAAAAATGGTTAGTTAGAGAACATTTGAACTAACCATGTCCACACTATCCTTAGACACCTCCTCCCCTTTCTTTTTCAGACATCTTGAGACCGAGCCCAATATCCTCATGGATGTGGATGATTCTGGTTATCGCAAGATGACCAGATGCCAGAGACAAGATAAAGGACACATCTGTCCTTGTCTCGCTAAAGTCGGCCTCTCGCCACCCCATTTTTTTTTTTTTTTGATAGGGGTAATGGAGGCACCTTCGTATAGGTAAGAGTTGGTGTAATGGCGACCGACAGGTCTTCGATTTGGGCCGAAGATATGAAGGACCATATGAGAAAGGCGTACGATATTCCAGATCGAATTAGTTGCTTATAGCAGAGAACTTTGGTATCAACTTTTTTGCTCCACTTCAAAATGTTGTGCAGTTGTTTAGACCGACCGAGGCTTCGAAGAATGTGGGAAACATGTCTGATGAAATTCATTTTTGGGGTATAGATGACCCCAAGATATTTCACCCTGTCCTGTGGTATAATCATAGTACCCCTCCCTTATTTGTATTCGAATTTTCTGTGAATATGGAGAAGTAGGTTGGGTGGGTTTACTACTCAGAATGATAGCTACTGCTTTGGATGGATTAAGTTGAATTTTTCATCGACTGTAATAGTGATACAATTTCTCCAGGTGATGATTGAGTCGATTTGTTGTGGGTTTGGGGCTTTTGGATGAGGCGTACACTAGGACATCATCCACATAGCATACTTGGTTTATTCTCCCGTCCACAGAGCGAGGAATATCTGAGGTGTAGATATGAAATAGGAGAGGGTCTGGAATGAAGCTTTGTGATATGCCTGCACCGGGGTTGAAAGTTCGGGAAAGCTTTCCATTCACTCGTACTTGGAAAGTACTTCAATTACCCCTGTCGACAAGTACTTGCTACAATTAGCGTACAGGTACCTCGAAAACACTCAGAACAGCAAGAACCTACTTGTGCGGGAGTCTTGCGTTCTTGATCCTTCTTTTCTTCGATCTCTTCGAATCCAACTGCCCCAATTTCTTCTTCAATACAAAACTAAAGAAAGCACCCTTCCTGGCAACTGTTGGATGTTATAGTGTGATAATAATGTCGATTGCGCCAAAAATGTTGTATGATAAGATGGGCTGCGCCAATAATGTTGAGTATTATGATGTTGTCGAAATGGTGTATATAATGATCATACAATAAAAACAATAAAATGCGGCTGCACCAGAATCTTATGTGAAAGGATTCGAATATGTGATGTAAATGTTCAATATTGTTATTTTATGCAGCAGGCGAGTGCGTGCGTGATACGCGTCAAAAATGTTATAAAAAGAGATGATAAAATGGTACTCACGAAACAACACGGATCTGCCGTCTCCTCTGGTTGTCTTCCCAACTGCTTGAAAAATTTCCGATAGCTCTATGCGGGCCGTGTCAAGGCCGGACTTCTCAAGTAGAACCTCGTACGATCGCATAAGTAGCCGCATGTCATCTGTACCTGTGAAACTTATAACGTGTTCCATACCTGGTAAGCAAATTTCATCAACAGCCTCCTCATGGGATGCGTCGATCCAAGGAGTTCTCAATCTTCGCCGCTCGTCTGTTTGATTCCATTGGGGTCCATTGAATATAAGGTAAGGCTGGCGTTAGCGATGAATCATCGGAGTTTTCCTGGCTTTCCCTACCGGAGTTCTCCTGGGTTTTCAGGGTGAATGGCGTTTCGGTGTTTGCTACTGGCTCAGATGATTGCTGACGTTTACACCAAGGTCTCCATTTCAATCACACTTTATTTTCCGTTTGTTAACATCGATCGATTACTCTATTCGCTTCGGCTTTATTTGTTCATATTAATTGGACTACACACACAGTCGTTACAGTTAACATTTGAACTATTTTAACTATTTTTATAATTTTAACAACGATAATATTCCTTTCTTCCAATCTCTGATCTCACACGACACTCGACAACCTCTTTTTTTCACACCGCCAAAAAAAACTGTCAACACCGGTTTCTTTGTTCTTTACTTTACTCTGCTCTCTAAAACGACAGATCACAGACAGTGCCGTGTCAAAAACCACCGTCAGCACAGTTTCCCTCAAAAACCGTCCTCTCTCTGTTCGAAAAAAACGTCAATCAACAACTTTTCAGCAAAATGCCATCTCCTCCCCCGCTATCCCTCCATTTCTCGACACCATTGCCTCAGCGAAGAAACTTAGCCATGACTGTCCCTTTAAATTGATTGACAACGTAATGGCCGCATTTTAGCTCATGCAGGTTTGTGCACAACGATAATATTAAACTGATAACATTTGAACTATTCTAACTATTTTTATCATTTTAACAACGATAATATTCCCTTCTTCCAATCTCTGAATTCTTTCCTTTTCTGCTCTCTAAAACATCCCATCACAGACAGTACCGTGTCAAAAAGTACCGTCAACACAGTTTCCTCAAAAAACCGTTCTCTCTCTGTTCGAAAAATACGTCAATCAACAACTTTTCAGCAAAACTCCATCTTGTGTGGGCTCTCACAAAACGGGAAGAAAACAAATTCCGCGTATTCGAGCATAAAGTTTTAAGGGGTATCTTTGGCGGCAAATATGACGAGGAGGCAGGACAATGGAGGAAACTCCACAAGCACGAATTGGAAGAGCTATACCGCAAACCTACAATAGTGGGCCGAACACGTGGCGCGAATGGGCACCGATAGGACCGTGCGTAGAATTCTTGATGGTAAGCCAACAAGAAAGAGACCGAGATGACGGTCGCGACGGAGATGGGAGAACAATGTTAGGTTTGACCTCGAAAAGATCGGATCGGATAGTCGAAGAGGAAGAAGAGCGCACAGGACAGGGAACAAGGGCGGGGTCGAGTCGGTGAGGTCATAAACCTCCGGGTTCCTACAGGCCAATAATTAATAATAATAAGGTTTGTGCACCAGCTGTTTTTGTTTTATACCAATAATAACCAGTTTCGATTTTAGTTTAGTTTGAAAATGTGGCAATTGTTTGCGATGTATGTACCCACTATTTAATGTTTAGTAGGGCAAATGTATAGTTTAAGGATGTAAATGAATGTTTTAATTAGAAACCATATTGTTTGTAATGTATGTGCTTAATTAATGTTTAATATTTTACATGTCATGTACCTTATTACTTTCAATATTTTTCTCGCTGACACAAGGGCGGTGAGGAAAGTTACCAAGTAACACAACATTCTCCTCTATTATAGAGGATTCCTGGACCAATCCCATAGGATCTATTGCTAACACATTACAGACACCCACGCACAGTACAAGACGGCATAAATACCACACACACACACACACACACCGACCAAAGGGCAGTTTATCAGACGCCAAAGACGTAATCTGCATTTATCACCGCGCTCAAACCCGCCGGTCTTGTATGATTTGCTTCCCACCATCCCTCATCCAAGTAGTTAGAGAACATTTGAACTAACCGTTTACACACTACCCTTAGATAGTTTAAGTTTAGTGGGGCTACCACCCCATTTAGTGGCTTAATTCAAGCAACATAATTACCTACAACTAAAGTATATATATGTAAGTTATAAACTAGAGAGCTTAAGATCGATCGTCGATTTAAGACCGCCAACGAGAGCACGTGCGCTTCTGCCTCGTGATCCGTACCATCGGATCAGTTGTGCGATCCGTTTTGGAAATCTTAAATATACACAAGATACCCAATTGCACTATCGGTTCGCGCGAGTTAACACACCCAACTCCCAACTTGAAGTTTAGATTCTTCAAATCAACCTACACCACAATGTAATAGAAATGATATTGAAGATAGGATTCACTGCTGCAGATGTACAAACAATGCAACAGATAAACCTTCAGCATTGAAGATAGGATTCAGTGCTGCACCCGACATGACACAGCTGTCCAAGCAATCATCGAACAAGATTATCGAAACGATCCCACGACCCAAATGAAGTGTGAGATAAGGAATTGGAGAAACAAAAAAAGATGACTGGAAAAGGGATATAGGCGAACGGTGGAATAAGTCAGTCGGGTTTCATCGACTGACGTGTTAAGATATACCTAGTATTTAGAATATTTTGAAAGTCTTAAGAAAATAAAGTGCAAACATTTTTGTAATTAAATAAGACGACTTATTAATTCGCGACAAGATTTACTGTGAGATCCGAAACAAACAAACGGATCTTCACACACGCGTCCGAGTGCAGTGCAAAGTTATCTGTGCGATCCTAGGCAAATAAACGGATCTCCACGCACGCATCTTAGTGCTGTGAAGAGTGCGAGAATATACACGCGAGTGATGTGCAGTACGGGAAAACCCTCTACTCATTCCATTCCTTGTGTCTGTGTTCCTTTTTTCGCACATCGATACTCTCGATTGATTTATAATCTTTGGAGAGTTTTTGGTGTCTGAGTGGCATAATGTTCGTCACGAAAGAGATGTGACCTGGATTTCGGCTCGGATCTCATGGGGCACCTACTACAAGGGCATAACACCTGTAGTGGTTGCTTTCACTTATCTATTGTTGGTCCCGACTTGCATCCTTTCTTGATGCGGTATTGGTTTTCTGTGTAGGGCCATTTCATTGGAGCGGGAATTTCGCGTTGATTTGTTTAACATTCGCGGCTTGAGATGCAATTTCTCTTCTGTGTCGGCCCACGTTTCTAACCAGAAACCAACTATGCTTGCACTTAGCGAAACCCAGGTAATTACTAATACGGATATTTCCGATTTTAATCTGCTTGGATATATTATTATTAGAACGAAGGAGTTAATATCGTCAATACAGACTAAATTTTTGTTTTTATAATGCAATTTATTTTTTCACATTAAACTCACAACGTTTCGATCATAGTTTTTGATCCTCATCAGGTCTAAAAAAATGTATTATGATGTTAAAAACTTAATAGTTACAATAAAACACTAACTAAACTCACCAACAACAATATTAACTCCTACGTTCTAATTTTTTATATAACAACAGACGATATTACCTTTACAATACACAAAATATATTATTATTATTATTATTATTATTATTTATTACGTAGTAATTAATTACACAATAACTTAATTCTAAATAGCGCTAGCTGCTAGGGCTTTCGACTTATTTTCATATTGCTTGGATATAACTTAGTGCCACTGTTCTTTCCATATCGTGGTATAGCCACATACATACGAAATGATATTGCTTATCAGCTTCTGCCACAATATGGGCTCTGCTCCAACCCAGATTTAATTTCTCGTGGCTAAAACTTCACGTTCGTAAGCATATCATACATTACTGTTTTCTTTACAGAAGCCCAATCTTAGATAGAAACACATCCTTTAACAAATTTGATGCTCTGTCTGATTTTATTGATAGGATCTTGACCCTATATCCACACAGTGACATCGTTATTGCGGGTGATTTTAATGTGGATAACTGTCAGTGGGTTTGTCGCTCCGGACACAACACCTGCGAGTCAGTATGTTCAGCTCTTTGCTAAGTCAAATAATTTAACACAACTCGTCAATGGGGCAACACGGGTACCAGATATAGATGGTCATTCCGCTAACACGCTGGACCTGTTTCTCATCTCCCACCCAAACAAATACACAATTGAAGTTTCTTCGCCCTTGGACACTTCAGACCGCTGTGTCGTGTCAGCTAAATTTCCTCTAACCAACAGTAACGTTAATGAAACAGCTCCCAAAAGAACAGTATGGTTCTATGAGAAAGCCCTTCCCAGTTGTCTAAACGAATTTTTTTTGAGGTTAAATTGGTCGTTATTTTTCCTCAGTAACGATGTTGACTCTATAGCGGACACATTAACAGACACGATTCTACTTGGTATGCGAACCTTTATTCCACACAGGGTAAACAGTATCAAACCCAAGAGAAATATGTGGTTCGATTCAGGGTGCAGAGAATCCATTAAGGCTAAAGAGTTGAGCTTCCAGTTGTATAAATCAAACAATACTGAGGAAAACCGGAAAAGATTTAAGTGAGCTAGAAATGACTGCAATGCGTATATTCAATGCGTAAAGTTCTTGCATGACCAGAGAGTGAGACAAAAAATACTACACTCTCCCACAGGTAGTAGAAACTTCTGGGCATTTGTGAAGCGCATCCAAAACTGCACTACACGTGCTCGTTAGGATGCAAAAACGAGCAGTGAGACTTATTGGGGACCCAGCTGTGAGTCGATCAATTCCGTCGTTAGAACATAGGCGCAATGTATCATGCCTATCTCTCTTCTATAGGTATTATTTCGGTCGTTGCTCAACAGAACTTGCTGAATGTGTTCCGCCTCCTCAGACATTTTCCCGCGATACCCGTCAATCTGTGAATGCGCATCAGTTCACGCTGAAAGTCAACTTCACGCGCGAGTTAATAATTAGTTATTTCACCGGATATTAAAAGAACGAACGTTTTTGTTTATCAAAGACCTACAGTCCTTTATTCGATAAAATCAAGCTTAACGTCTCTATCCTAGATTATAAACTACCCTGTTAGCTGAATTTCATTCATATTTATACTTAAGGCTAAGTTCGGCACATCTCGATACTCCCACGGTTAATAATACGTTAACTTGTTTCCTGTTGTCCGGAACTGGATCAGCTATGCTAATTTATGCCCGTGGGTTGGTGCGCTCACTGGAGGTTATCGGTTATCATCTCCCTATTTCTGCATTCGTATGTGCCTTTAAGGAGATGTGTTGATTTGTTAACCTCCTGGCAGGATCGCCAGTTAATAATTAGTTATTTCACCGGATATTAAAAGAACGAACGCTTTTGTTTATCAAAGACCTACAGTCCTTTATTCGATAAAATCAAACTTAACGTCTCTATCCTAGATTATAAACTACCCTGTTAGCTGAATTTCGATACTCCCACGGTTGCTGGTGCGGCTTATCTTTGATGTTCTCATGGATCGTGTGTGTGCGGCTTATCTTTGATGTTCCCATGGTTCTTGCTTATGCGGCTTATCGCGATGTTCTCATGGTTATCTGCAAGTGTAGATATTTCCTTATCTTGAGGTTTGTGTGAATCGTTAACTCGCGCAAACAAACATAGAGAGCCATTCGTTAGCCGACCCACACGAATGTGGAATACTCTACCTGATCATGTGTTTCCTCGTCGTTGTAATGTCCCAGGCATTTAAGACTAATGTACATCGATATCTCCTTTCCTTATCCATTTCCTCTCCTTCCGGTCGCACTGTGCTCTGACGCTTAAGGGTATTCCAAAAGCCTCTTTTGTATGCGCGTTTGTGTAAAAAAAAAAACGTGGTTATAATCCTGGACATCACAGAAGTCTATAATGTGGCCGATTATAATAATTGTGAGCTCGTACGGGCAAAAACGTTAACTTGTTACGTCGTTTATGGAAGACCCCTCAGGTCACAACCTCACGAAATGGATTCAAAATTTCGTTACTTCTCACAATTTTACAGCAACAATTTTATTGTTCTTGTGCCATAATGAAACAGAATAATTAATTGGACTTACGCTGGCACAAACGCGAGTTTGTTGTGACCTCTTTACTATCTTGACCAACCGGATGAGCATTATGGAGTGTTTCGCTATGCTAATTCCTATGAATTATAAAAAGAAAAAATTTCTGGCAAGCTCACCTAAACTCTGGACCGTTTAGATAAACAAAACACACATAGAAAAAAGGAGAGACATTTATTTATTATTGGTATTATTTTGAATACCAATCACTACATTGTGTACAATATAGCGAGTTGAGTTGCTATTCTGTCTTTGACTTATTTCTTATTTTCAATTTGAATAAAAGCTCACATTGTTTTCCGCAATTTTCATTTTATTTCATCTGAAAAATTGTCATTATTGGCCATCTTTGTATTGTAGATACAAATGCATAAAGTAACTGCAGAGTTTTCCAAGTATTTGAATATTTCCTATCACAATAGCGAAACGATTTATTTGCTTTGAAATAAAAATAGTCTTGTGCACACTAAACACTAGAAATAGGAATACGAAAAATGTCTTCCCCTATGCGAATACAACAAAGTTCTTAATAGCAGCCCATTTTAAAAACGAATTCTTCGTTGCGAAATACTTGTGTAGAAATATATTTATTTTATATTCAAAGTCAAGTGGGGAAACGACCCATGTTACTAAACATTGAGAAGACATTTTCCCACGCGAATGAGAATTAGATAGAGCAGCGAAGAGCAAGTCCTTGAACTTGTCGTTTTGTTTTTAACCTTCTAAGCACACCTCGAAGGGTGCCATGCAGTTTGCAACTCGGAAACTTTTGAGATGTTGCTTCTTGCATTGGCCCCTAGGAGTCTCGAGGGTAGAAACCAAGCTATTGTGTGCTGCGTTCTTTAGAGGCATGTGCACGTGTTCTATTTTTAATTTATTTATTTGATTTTGTAGGGGCCATTGTCTGGCTGTAAAATTTGTTGTTTAATTTCTCAAACGTATCTGGAACGCGGCCAAAAGTGGTTTAACGTAGTCTCATGTAGTGTCTATTAAGATACATTTAGACGTTATTGGGCTACGTACTAGATAATATTTTTATTTTATGGGAGATTGAGGATAGTGCTATTTGCTTTATCACTTGGCATGTAGTCAAATATTTAATATTGAATTACTTTTTCTTTATTTTAGTTTTATTTCAATTTTAATTTATTTCATCTCACCTGGATGAAATAAGCAAGTACCATACATCATCATCATTATCATCATCATCAGCACTACAGCCGGCAGCAGGGCTTGGCCTTATTTAACAAGTCCTGAGGCTTGTTAAATTTTTCATAATGATGTGTTTTTTCCGGGCAAGGTCATTAGTCTTGCGCTAGAGGCTCCCCGACGGGGTATCGAACCCCGGTCTCCCGCGTGACAGGCGGGTATACTAACCACTATACGATACCATCGAGGAGCCAAGTACCATATATGCTACTAGTCAAATTCAAGCGGTGGGCTGCACTCAACTGCCCGAAGAAGTTCATTTTCGAATCACCATCATCATCATCATCATCGGCACAACAACCGGGATTCGGTTTTGGCCTTATTTAACAAATCTCTCCACCGTTCCCGATTTCGAGCCGATGTCATCCAGTTTGGCACTCCCAGACTCTGGGCGTCCTGGTCTGCGCCATCCCTCCATCGCAGACAAGGTCTGCCGCACTGTCTCCTTCCATACATCCTGCAATAAAGGACTTTCCGAGCAAACTTCCCTTTGCTCATTCGAGCTAGGTATCCCGCCCAGCGGAGTCTACCGAGCTTGATCTTTCTTACAATATTAGCTTCAAGGTAGATTGCGTACAACTCATGGTTGTAGCATCTCCGGAAACGTCCTCCCTCACATACGGGGCCAACAATTCTCCTTAAGACCCTCCTCTCGAACGCGGCTAAGCGTTCAGAGTGCTTTTTATTGAGCACCCAGGTCTCGGGTGTATACCTGTGTACTGGTAAGACCATGGTCTTGCACAGTAGTAGCTTGGGTGTTCTCGATAAATTTCGGGATTTAAAGAACCTTCATAGACCATAGTAGGCTTTGTTGGATTTAATCATCCGTTCACGTATTTCTTCTTCCATATTGTTATCGGCTGATACTATTGACCCAAGGTAGTTAAAGGATTGCACTACTTCAAATTCGTGCTCCGGTAGCCTGTTAGTTTGACCAACGTTAGGCGTTCTCTTTGCAGAATTTGCCACCATGTACTTAGTTTTTCCCTTATTAATGTGCAGTCCCAGTTTTTGTGCCGCCTGCTCGATTTGGGTGAAGGAGTCCTGTACAGCCAAATCGGATCTACCGATGATGTCGATGTCATCTGCGTAGGTAAGTATCTGCCAGGACTTGATGGCAATAGCCTCTCTAGTTGTAATTCCAGAGTCACGGATTGCTTACTCCAACGCCAGGTTGAAGAGGAGCCAGGCCAGACCGTTCCCTTGCCAGATCATTAAAGATGTTTATTAGTTTGGACAACAATCCCGCTGTTTTTACTTGACTAGTTACGTTGGTCATGGTCAACCTACAAAGTCGTATCAATTTGTTTGGAATGCCGAACTCTCTCATGGCATTATATAGTTCTACCCTGGCTATGCTGCCGTACGCGGCCTTGAAGTCTATAAATAGATGATGTAATGGAATCTTAAATTCCAGATATTTTTCCATCACCTGCCTATGGGTGAATATCTAACCAATCGCTGATTTGCCTGAGATGAAGCCACACTAATATTGACCAATGATGGCTTTAGCGTATGGGCTATCCGATCTTGTAGGATAGTGGAAAGTATCTTGTAGGAGGTACTCAGCAATGTTATACCCCTATAGTTGCTGCACAGTGTGATATCTCTCTTCTTATGTATGGGGCTAATTATACCACAACGCCAATCTTCCGGCATCTCCTCTTGCTTCCAGACGTGCACCACGATCTCATGAATTGCGTGATGTAACGCTGTCCCTCCTTGTTTGATCAGCTCAGCTGGTATGCCATCAGCTCCGGGGGCTTTATTTGATTTGAGCTGTCTTATGGCTTTTAATGTTTCCTCAATGCTTGGTGACGGCAGCATTTGGTCCTGATCTTGCATTGGTGGTGTCTCCAATTGTTCTGTGAGCTGACTATTTAGCAATTCATTGAAGTGCACTTCCCATCGCTCCAGAATGCCTTTAGGATCGGTGATCAGATTGCCCTATTTATCCTTGCAGCAACTGCAGCGTGGTGTGTACCGCGTCATACTGCGGATTATTTGGTAGAACTTCCGCGCCTGGTGCGGACCTCGCTCTACTCTTTTCTATTTCACAGAGTAGATTTTTCCCCACACTTTTCTTTTGTCTGTGGAGCCTCTTTTCAGATCTTCTGAGCTCTTTGTAGTTCTCCTTGCGTACCCGCGTCCTATGAGACTACTGCATTGCCCGGTATGTAGCATTCTTACATTCAGTCGTTAGTTTGCACTCATCATCAAACCAGTCGCTCCGATCTCTACGACCACAGCGTAAGGTGGTGTTGGCAGTATTAATGACAGTATTCTTAAGTCGTGTCCATTTCTCTTCTACGCCCGGCATTCTGGCCCCAGGACTTACTCTCCCTCCGTCGAGCTGTTCGAGGGCGAGTCTTAGCGCATGACTGTTACTGGTGTTCTCATTGGGTAAGGCAGCCATGTAGATTCGAACCTGATCCGCGGATGCATTACGTCTCCGTAAGGCAATCTGCGCTCGGAAAACTTTACCAACGAGATAGTGATCCGAGTCAACGTTGGCACCTCGCTACGTTCGTACCGCCATCAGGCTCAAGGAATAGCGGCGATCTATCAACACGTGGTCAATTTGGTTTCGAGTGGCTCCATCAGGTGACACCCATGTGGCTTTGTGGATATCTTTACGCGGAAACCTGGTACTTGCAACGACCAAGTTTTTCGATACTGCCACTTTGATGACTCGTAATTCATTGTCATTAGTGTTTACATGCAAACTATGGGAACCTGTGTAGTGCCTGAAAACCGGTTCCCGACCTATTTTTGCATTCAATTCACCAAGAACGATTTTCACATCGTATCTTGGGCAGGCATTGGGGGATCGTTCGACGTGCGAATACCTAGAGGAAATACTCAATGACACTCTTGTCAGTGTTACGATAGTGGAAATATTTAAAGCACTATTTATAGTTCTTGCAATTCAAAATCACTCTAGTTGTGGGTTTTTTTTAACGCCGGGTCTATGCGAGATAGCAACTTACTTGCTATAGGCTCCATTAAGTGGTCGAGAGAAATCGATTGCATCATGGCTGCACAGAACAAGCTAGATTAGGTGAGAGACGGGTATATGTGTATAAGTAAGTTGCTATCTCGCATAGGCCCGGCGTTAAAAAAAACCCACAACTAGAGTGATTTTGAATTGCAAGAACTATAAATAGTGCTTTAAATATTTCCACTATCGTAACACTGACAAGAGTGTCATTGAGTATTTCCTCTAGGTATTCGCACGTCGAACGATCCCCCAATGCCTGCCCAAGATACGATGTGAAAATCGTTCTTGGTGAATTGAATGCAAAAATAGGTCGGGAACCGGTTTTCAGGCACTACACAGGTTCCCATAGTTTGCATGTAAACACTAATGACAATGAATTACGAGTCATCAAAGTGGCAGTATCGAAAAACTTGGTCGTTGCAAGTACCAGGTTTCCGCGTAAAGATATCCACAAAGCCACATGGGTGTCACCTGATGGAGCCACTCGCAACCAAATTGACCATGTGTTGATAGATCGTATATATATACATATATATATATATATATATATATATATATATATATATATACACATATACCCGTCTCTCACCTAATCTAACTTGTTCTGTGCAGCCATGATGCAATCGATTTCTCTCCACCACTTTCTGCGCAGATTAGTAACTGTCGATTTATATATATATATATATATATATATATATATATATATATATATATATATATATATATATATATATATATATATATATATATATATATATATATATATGTATATATATATATATATATGTATATATGTATATATATATATATATATACATATATATATATATATACATATATACATATATATATATATATATATATATATATATATATATATATATATATATAAAATCGACAGTTACTAATCTGCGCAGAAAGTGGTCGAGAGAAATCGATTGCATCATATATATATATATATATATATATATATATATATATATATATATAAAATCGACAGTTACTAATCTGCGCAGAAACTCATCTGGGTTGCGACGCATGCGCTCCAAAAGAGCCTTAGAAGAGACTACTCGGTTATATATATATATATATATATATATATATAAATTGGGTATGAAAAATTGAAATTGGGTAGCAACCGAGTAGTCTCTTCTAAGGCTCTTTTGGAGCGCATGCGTCGCAACCCAGATGAGTTTCTGCGCAGATTAGTAACTGTCGATTTTTTTTTTAATACACTAATGTACTAAAAGTGCGCGAGTTAGCAGAAATGGCAGGCATTTCAAAACGTGTTGTACATCGCATATTGACTGAACATTTGGACATGAGAAAGCTGTGTGAAAGATTTGCTCATCGTTGAATCGAAAAAAAACAGCGTCGTGAGGATGTTTCATTCGAGGTATTGGCCATGTTTTGTCGCAACAAAGCCGAGTTTTTGCGTCTATTCACAAACTATGGATAAAACATGGGTCCATCACTACATACCCGAGATGAAGGGACAATCAACACAATGAAGTGAAGGGCGAGAATCGGCTCCAAACAGGCAAAGACGGCTCCATCTGCAGGCAAGGTTATGCCTTCAGTTTTTTGGCATGCGCGTGTTAAGTACATCAATGACGGCCTAAATAAAGATGTGGACCATAATGTCATTGATGCATTTAAACCAAAAACTTCCAACAGATTCTGAACCCATATGATCCCCGAAACGATAATGCAATTAATTCGCCCAACATTTCGCCACAACCGTTAAAATGAAAATTGTGTAGTTGCAGGTAAAGTTTATTGGGTTACTTTGCAATTGCGGAAGTTGAACTGTGACGTAAACCGATGGACGTATACCGGCTGACGTTGCATTTCAACGCAATTGCAAATCGGAAATTGGGTCGACGGGGAACGAAATTGCATTGTCGTCATCGGGAGGTGTTGACCCCGAGTTAATAAGAAGGGGTAGAAGCAGAATGGGGGTTAGTCGATAATTGGAAGAGTGAACCGGAGGTGTCCGAAAAGAAAGTTCGTTGTTGGAGATCGGGAATCAATCATTAAATTGTGAGGGTGAGCGGTAGTTTGTCCTGTCCGCAAGAAGTTAAAAAAAAAGTAGAAGATAAAGTGAATCGGTTTTGAGAAAGTTTAGTGGATGTTTATTTTAGAGAAAAAACCCGGAGCTAAAAGTTTGTATCATCATCATCATCATCATCGGCACTACAACCGGGAGCCGGCCTTGGCCTTATTTAGCAAGTCCTGAGGCTTGTTAAATTTTCCATAATGATTTATTTCTTCTGGGCAAGGTCATTGGTCTTGCGCCAGAGGCTCCCCGACGGGGAATCGAACCCCGGTCTCCCGGGTGACAGGCGGGTATACTAACCACTATACTATCGAGGAGCCAAGTACCATATATGCTACTAGTCAAATTCAAGCGGTGGGCTGCACTCAACTGCCCGAAGAAGTTCATTTTCGAATCACCATCATCATCATCATCATCGGCACTACAACCGGGACTCGGTTTTGGCCTTATTTAACAAATCTCTCCACCGTCATCCAGTTTGGCACTCCCAGACTCTGGGCGTCCTGGTCTACGCCATCCCTCCATCGCAGACAAGGTCTGCCGCGCTGTCTCCTTCCATACATCCTGCCAAAAAGGTCTTTCCGAGCAAACTTCCCTTTACTCATTCGACTTTGTATAGTATATATATAATAAGAGTGACATGAACGGAAATCTGTGGCCCAAAGTTTGTATAATGTATATATAATAAGAGTGACTTGAACAAAAACCCGTAACTAAAAGTTTGTAAAATATATATGTATTAAGAGTGAAATGAACAATGGCTTGTAACGAAAAGTTTGTATTATATATATATATATATATATATATATATATATATATATATATATATGTATATATATATATATATATATATATATGTATATATATATATATATATATATATATATATATATATATATGTGTATATATAGAGTGACATGAGCAAAAACCTGTAACAGAAAATTTGCATAATATTGTAGCGACCTTAGGGTTCGCTGGATTAATTATTTTTGAATAAATAAGAGCCGTTAAATCGATTTTGAATTAATATGACACTTTATTAGTCCGTTAATAACAACCGTTACTTATACCGTACACTGAACGATTTCTTGACTTATCGCTTCCGTACTTATCGCGTCTTTGACTGCTTACTTATTACTTCTTACTTATTTCCCGCTGGCTTCACTTTCTTACTTATTACTTGTCTCCATGATCTGTGTGCGACGTATTTATACCGTTTCCTCATTCTGATTCGGCGTTTCGTTTCCGTCCGTTCCATGGCCTTGAATGTTCTATTGTTCGTAGTCTCCAGTTTTCCGTTACTTTCTAGAATATTCTAGTGCCTTGTTTCGGACTTTCTCGAATATTCTAGTACTGATTGTCATATGCGTCACAATATATATATTAAGGGTGACATGAACAAAAACCTGTAACAGTAAGTTTTTACAATATACATATCTATATATACATAGTTGCCTCAGTTAGAGACGCGAGAAGGGGAGCATTCGAAAATTTGGAAGAAGGTCAAGAACTTCCACCACCGAACGCCAAGATGAAAGCGGTACATCGTGATCAACATAGGATTCAGCGAAGACCGAACGCCAAGATGAAAGTGGTACATCGTGACCGACTGACAACTTTTGTTAACCCAGAGGACCAGTGAACTTAGTTCGTGACCAACTAACTAGGCGGAGGGTAGTGTGACGCATATGACAATGAGCTGGACATCTGGCAGGTCTCCCAAACAAAGTACTGGAAAACTGGAGACTATGAGCAAAAAACGGATAAGTCGCCAGTAAGAGAAGTGACACCGGGAGGAGAGGCGAAAAGTCAGGGGAGAAATGAAAAATGGTTGTCATTAGCGGAAAAATAAAGTTTTAAATAGAGAATTGATTTCACGGCTTATTTTCTGTGAATAATTAATCCAGCGAACCCTAAGCACGCTACAATATATATATATATATATATATATATATATATATATATATATATATATATATATATATATATATATATATATATATATATATATAGAGAGAGAGTCAAGTCTCATGTATGTTTGAGATCTGACAGGACATTCAGCGGGCACCAATTCCATGAATGCATTTCTCGGACAATTACACAGATTTACTTTATAATACTTTACAATGTGTGTTTTTATTTATTTATGATGGTGCTCTTGATGGCACGTTAAAATGTTAGAGGATGAGAGGAGGCTGCTATAACTCGTGGGAACTTCTTTTAATAGATCAAAAGAGAATCAAAAAACTAATTATCAAAGACGTTAACATAGGGTTAGTTTGAATTGTTAATAATTCTCACATATAGAATTCACAGTAAAAAATACATGGAGTACAATTATTCCCGCGCCAACTTTGCAGCCCGAGTTAACAAATGAAGTGGCCTTCGCTTTGTCCATCGTCAAACCAGTCTTCTCAAACGTCTATATCCAAGTTTCAATAAGCGGAGCTTCTCTATCCTGACAAATTTAGATTGCAAAATCTCCGTCACGCAATAACAGTTGAGTTATTGGTTTCGTAAAACTCGCATAGATACCACGAACGCCCTGCTCTATAGCAACTGATTTCCCCACGGGGGGAGTAACTATCGGTTTTTTTTGGCCTCTGTCAGCGGTTTTTTCAATAGGCTGCAAACGAAGTGAAAAGGACTTGTGCGCCTCACTATATAAATCATTGTAAATATTAGTTAGTAAGTAAATATACATTTACTTATATATATACATTTATATAGCAAGTTCCACTAAAATTATACCAGGAGTAAAAAGACAACATAACAATAAAAATAAATGACAAAATAGACATAAAAGTCATGTTGGCAAATAGAATTATGGCACTGCTGACGAATTCAGAAATTAGATAAATTTGTATATATTGCAGTATACTCTAATTTAAATGCAAACAAGGACTATAAATATTATGTTAGTGCTATAACGAAATTTTAGCAACCGTCGCCACTTACATTCATAATCAACACTAAATACATATGCAAAAAACATAACATATTGGCACAATCACCATTGCCGTTTCAATATAATAAATATACAATAGTAATATTAGAATTATAACTATTAGAACTCCTGACAAAAAATTATTTTAACAAAACGTAAAATTTGATTTAAGGGTATGGAAAATAACGTTTATAGAATTTATAATATGTTAACCTGGCTGTGTAAATAAATATACATTTTAATATTTGAAAACTTTTATTTGAAAAATATTTTAATTTAACCAAAATTCATTTAATCCTGCACTGCACTAGTTCGATAATAGCACCTGTTGTATAATTAAACAAATAAATCCAAATTCAAAAAAATAATATTTCAGCTTGAAACACGTTCCACCAGATAACGTATCTAAAAATAATAAAAATATTAGTAATAATTTCATCAATCGTGATTCTTTTATATTACCATCTAAAAAAACAAGTTCATTTTGCACCAAATTAGTCCTTTGATGTTGATGATTGCTTTTCTTCAATTTCTCTGAAATCAGATAGGGAAATAGGTTTTATAAATTGTAGTCAAAGAAATATATACATATATATATTGTAGTGAAAAGCACGATGTTCAAGCATAAGCAAATCCATAAAGCCACATGGATATCACCCAAAGAAAACATGGCGAGCTGAATTACCACTTGATTTAGCTAATATCAGGACATGGATGCTCTCGGCAATACTTGCAGAAGTATAAGCATGTGAATCACCGGTACTCCTTGTATTGCGAAGGCAAAATAGAAAATGCGGAACGCGTATTTACAGAGTGCGTGAGATTCGAGACCGCATGAATGATTTTAGAGAGACATATGAGACGGACAGTTACTAAAGCCAGAGTAATACAATACATGCTGAGTTCCAAACAGACATGGTCCGTACCAAATGGTATTCTATGTGACATGATGCAGCAGTTGCGACGCGATGAGCGGACTAACAGGTAAATTCCGTCCTGCCCCGCGATGGAATATCTAAAAGAAAGTTCCGCGGGGATCAACGGGGATATGTGCCTGGCAGGAATGACCTTGCTCGGAAAAAACAAATCATTATGGAAAATTTAACAAGCCTCACGACTTGCTAAATAAGGTCAAGACCGGCTCTCGGTTGTAGGGCCGATGATGATGAGGAGTTGGCTTTAGTAGGTGAAAACCCGGCAAACCTCTGGATCGGTCCAGAGGTATCTTTTGAAAATGTCCGCCTTCGTACCGAAACAAAAAAAAAACACTTCCTCATAGACAAAAGACACCACTCGAATATCCTTGGCGTAAGATCATAAAGGGGCTCCTCGATAGTATAGTGCTTAGTATACCCACCTGTCACCCGGGAGACCGGGGTTCGATTCCCCGTCGGGGAAGCCCCTGGCGCAAGACTAATGACCTTGCCCAGACAAAATAAATCATTATGGAAAATTTAACAAGCCTCAGCACTTGCTAAATAAGGCCAAGACCGGATCCCGGTTGTAGTGCCGATGATGATGATGATGATGAAGATCATAAAGAGGAGCAGATTGCGACTTCGATCATCTTATAGTAATGGGCAAAATTAGGAGTTGGCTCGCAGCAAAACCACATGGGCAGTCACGGGAGACGAGCAAAAAGTTCGACATTGATAAACTAAAAGACCTGCGCCAAAGGGCTGAATATCAAGACGAACTAACGAATAGATTTAGCATCCTAGAGAATGAGAGTAGTGAGGAAGAGGAAGCCAATAATGTGCACACTAAATGGATATCGATCAGAGACATAATCAAATAAACAGCCCAAAAGGTATTAGGACTAAAGAAAACAATTAAGTCCAAACCTTGGTTTGACGATGAGTGCAGGGCGAAGATCGAAGAACGTAAACGCCTTAGAGTGACCCACTTATAAAGATATGATGAAGACAACGCAGAAAGATACGCGACAATTCGGAAAGAGACAATGAGACTCTTCAAATGCAAAAACGCGAATGGGAGACGACTCGGATCGAAAAAATCCTAGAAAATTTCAGAGCAAAGAACATCAGAAGTATATATGCCGGTATAAACTCAATTAAAAGTGGTTACCGAGGGGAGCCAAAACAATTCGAGACACAAGCGGCTGTCTGGTCACAGAAACAAACAATATTGGAAGCAGTACTTTGAAAACCTGCTCAATGTGGGCACGCATCAACCACAAATAAACGCACCAGACGTATATTCAGCCGATTCTCAGATCCCAGAGTCCTCTTTCAACGAAGTTGTAGACGTAACAAATAGATTGAAAAACAATAAGGTTCCCAGAGTCGACTGCATACGGCAGAGCATATGAAGCATCGAGGAGAGGCAACCGCTCGAAAGATCCACCAACTTATCAAAACAATATGGGATAAGGAAGCCACTCCTCAAGAATGGAAAACCTCAATAGTCGTCCCCATTTTCAAAAAAGAGGATAGATCTGACTGCGAAAACTACAGATGAATATCATTGCTCCCAACCACATACAAAATTCTAACAAATGTCATATTGCTGAGAATCACACCGTACGCAGAAGAAATACTGGGAGACTACCAATGTGGATTCCGTAGGAACCGGTCAACAAGCGACCAAATGTTCACAATAAGGCAACTGCTGGAAAAGAAGTGGGAATACGGAGAGACGGTTGACCAACTGTTCGTTGACTTCAAAAAAGGCTACGACTCAGTCGCAAGGGAAAGCCTCTATCATATCGTAGTTGAGCTGGGAATCCCGAAAAAATATGCCGCCCTCATTCAAATCGGCATAAACGAAAACAAAGGGCGAGTTAGAATAGAAAACCAACTCTCAGAAACACTTGAAATCCGGGACGGACTAAAACAGGGCGATGGTGTATCACCATGTCTTTTTAACCTCGAGTATGTCATCAGAAAGGTACAAGACGACAACATGACTGGATCATCCCTGAATGGGGTCCTTACAAGTGCTCGCATACGCGGGTGACATCGCCGTTTTGGGCAATAATCTAGAAACTGTAAGTAAAAACAGTGAAATCATCTTCCAAGCGGCAGAAGAGGTGGGCCTAGAAATAAATGAAGACAAAACAAAATACAAGATTACGGCGAGAGCAGATGGAACTCAGGGAATACATACCAGTTTTACCGGTGTGAAGATACAAATGTATCGTGAACGAGCCCATATATTTTTTTGATTGGTTGCTATGACATCTGTCAAACATATTTAGTATGCATCAAGTCATTGTACAAACAACATCATTTTATTAATCATGTTAAAAATGTCGAATTTTGTACCAGAAAATAATGATTTGCGGAAAGCATTAATTTTTTGTTTTCATTTGAAGAAAAGTGCTGCAGAGTCGCATCGAATGCTCGTCGAGGCTTATGGTGATCATGCTCTATCGGAAGCAACATGCAAAAGATGGTTTAAGCGGTTCAGAGATAATGATTTCGTTGTGCGAAATGAAGAACGTGGAAGGCTACCGACAACAAATGATCAATTTGAACCACGCATTGATCGAAAAACGACCAAGATCGGCCAACAGACACGGAAAGGTAATTTTGTTGCATGATAATGCTTCGAGTCATACAGCAAAACCCTTCAAAGAAACAATAAAAGCTCTCGGCTGGGAAGTGTTACCCCACCCGCCGTATTCACCAGACTTGGCTCCTTCCGACTACCATTTGTTTTCATCGATGGGACACGCATTGGCTGAGCAGCATTTCAATTCCTACGAAGAAGTCGAAAATTGCGTCTTCGAATGGTTTGCCTCAAAAAACGACCGGTTTTATTGGCGTGGTATACACAAATTGCCAGAAAGGTGGTCGAAATGTGTAGAAAGCAATGGCCAATACTTCGAATAAAATGTTTTTTACTTTCCCTTTTACAATTAGTGTTATATTTAAAAAAAGACGCTTATTTCATACCGGTACACCTGGTATAAAAGTCAGAGGCAAGACACATTGAAAAAGTTAAAGAATTTACATATCTAGGAACAGTACTGACGGCCAGTAATGAAATGTTGAAGGAAATTAACAAAAGACGGCTTTCCGGCAACGCTAGCTGGCACGCAGTCAGCAATTTTACTTTTCTTATGTCTTTCGGCGTACAACATGCCGTTTATTCTATATGGATACGAAACATTGGCTCTCACAAAACGAGAAGAAAACAAATTCCGCGTATTCGAGAACAAAAGTTTTTAGGGGTATCTTTGGCGGTAAATATGACGAGGAGGCAGGACAATGGAGGAAACTCTACAGCCCCGTATTGGAAAAGCTATACCGTAAACCTACAATAGCGAAATGTGTCGGGAATGGGCAACGATAGGATCGTGCGTAGAATTTTTGACGGTATACCAACGGGAAAGAGACCGACAGGACGGCCGCGTCGGAGATGGGAGGATAATGTTAGGTTTGACCTTGAGGAGATCGGATCGGATGGTCAAGCGTGGAAGGAGAGCGCACAGGACAGGGAACGATGGCGAAGTCGTGTCGATGAGGTCATGAATTTCCGGGTTCCTATAGGCCAATAAATAGTAGTAGTAGTAGTAATAGTAAAATAACAAAACGACATCGTACAATTTAGAGTGCTTGTGAAGAGCCAGTAAGTTATTTAGGTTAAATAACTGTAAATAGGATAGTCTTAAGTGAAAAATGTAATCCGTTTTTTTTTGGTTATATAAATGCGGAATTTAATGTAAAGTAAAAAAAGACATGCAAACAGTTACCAGAGACAAGAAGGTTGGGATAGCTGTACTGCGGAAGAGACTGTTAGCAACACAGCTTTCAAATCCCCGGAAAATGGCACAAGCTACAATGTGCTAATTATTACTCGTAGAAGATGTCATAAGTCGCAGGGCGTCGACTTCTTAGAAAACAAATTTCAATTTTTAAATTCCCGCAAATTTCGGGAATATGCAACAATCCTCAGCGCACTAGTTCTAAGAAGCATATACAGCACCCACACACATTACATCGGCGTCAAGCACACAGACTTACATATTAAAAGAGGATGTGGTTGCATGACGCGTTTATTTCCTTTTTTATCATTCGAGTTGAATTGCCCCGTAGTATCGGGGTTTCCAATAGGGACTTGACAACTTTGAATTTAATTTGTGAACGCACCCTTTCACTAATTATCGCACTGTCACTGTCAATTTATTCAGTCAACTCAACATTTTCATCATGGTTAAGTACACGAACGAAAAACGTCTGCAAATTATAAAAATTTACTACCGAAAAAAAGTTGTCAAGGCCCTATTGGAGAAGAGCCGTTCATTGGAAGCACTTCTTACTACCATCTTTTAGTTCATAAACATTATACTTTTCCCTTGGGATCTTTTTTTAAATATAATATTTGTGTACTTTAAAACCCGTCTATTTTACTACATGGCTTGAAAAGTCCCGGGATTTTGCAATAGGCGGCGTCACTAGAATTTGAGCATGACGTTTGATCCTTTCGAGAGACCCATATGTCACTAGTTTATGTATGAAGTTTCGTGACATTCCGTCCATTTGTTTACAAGCTACAGTAGTTTGAGGGACGCTATTTTCGCCTACGTAAAAAAGTGGAAAAACAGGAATCTCGCATCTTGATCAAACATTGTTTTTTGATGAGAAAAACTTCTGATTAATTATCGCAATGGTTCCAGAAATATTATTGCACACCTGCTCCTTCGAGAATGACAGTGTATCGGTGGCTTAGTGAATTAAAAATGGGCCGTACAAGCACCGAAGACGGACCTCGCTCTGGAAGGCCAAAAGAGGCTACGAATGCAGAAATCGTAAAGTAAGTGCATCGAATTGTTTTGAATGATCGTAAAGTAAACTGAGATCGTTGGCATCTCAGATGAATGGGCGGGATACATTTTGCACAGCCGTTTGGAGATGAAAAAGCTATCGGGACGATGCGTGCCGCGTTTGCTGACCGTCGACCAAAAACAGCAGCGCATTGATGATTCAACGGCCGGTTTGGCGTTGTTGCACCGTAATCGAGCGGACATTTTGACGGGCGTGGCAATGAGAGAGCAGAAGTATGTTCTCTATTGGTTGTCCTGTGTGCAAAAATTAAATTACCCATCTTCATCCCTTTTTCAGTCAGTCGTTATACAACTACCGCAGCGTGTGCATGCTGGTGCACACGCTCACGCGCGAAGTAAATGGGAAGTGTTGTTAGACGAACGTAGTGTCTCGTTAGTCAATCGAGAAAGAGAAACGCGTTGCCCTTTTAAAATAGACTGGTTACAGATACATATTTGCCACGAAAAGTCTCTTTTGACGATTTTGTGGATAATTTTGTGATCTAGTGTTTGTCGAAACATTGATGGGGATTCAAAACCGTGCCATACGTAGGCACACCTACTTCTACCCCACAACATCTATGGTCCGTTTATTCTGACCACCATTGCCGCTAAGGCCATCCATAAGAAAAGCGGCGGGTGTAAAGTTGTACATGATACAATTCTTTTACTCACGACATATATTTATTATCCTTTCAGTTTCACCCAGAAAATTCTTGGCGACGCATTTGTAAGGTCCAAAATCCTTAGGTTTGGAAGGCCTCAATGTAAGTCTCATCACTATCTTGTTCATATTTACTGAGGTGAGTGACTCGTAAGCTCCTCCGTGAATGAATTCTTTGCCCTTGGACCAAAAATTGATAGATGTAGGATATGATTCTGATATACATTCGATGGTAATCTTCTGTCCGATTCCAACATATATTGTTTCATAACGCGACCAAACAACTGGTGCAACTATAAAGAAAATGTTTTTCTTTATTTTAATCAAATTGTCTACGGAAAAATATCAACAACCTACAATTGACAACAAGAAGAATTCTTTTGCTAACAGTGGGAGGAACACCGTTTGATGCTATGCACAAATATGCGCCCATATGATGGCGATTAACCTGATGGAGTGTAAGATTTGAGCCCTCCACACTGTAGATATTTACGGTCCCAGATGTCAGGAGAGCAGCATCTTTTTCTCGTCGCCATGTTATAATGGGTGGAGGAAGACCTGTAGCAGTGCAGGTGAGAGTTGTATTTTGTCCTTCTTCTACTGTTGTATCGTGACTCGTTTCGTAGTCAATTATATCGGGGGGCACCACAACATCTAAATATCCAACTTGACTTTTCATAGGGTCGGTATTAATTTGACACATGTACCATCCGCGATCGGATTCTCGAACATCCCGGATTTTCAATTGCCAAATACGATGCTCAGTGTGGCTGATACCTATGCGATGATTTTTGGTGATGACATGGTTTTGGATGGAAAGGATGGTTTGCGTATCGACGCGAAGCCACGCCACCTACGAATGAGAAACATAAATTACAATGTGTGAGAAAAATGACAACAAAATAAATTGCTCTGTAAGGTGTAGGTTCAATGAAGATGAAAAAGTAACAATAAACATCGCAAAGCTTGACAGATCGTATAAGACCAAATCCCGGTGGTATTCATATCAATTTTCGAAATGTACCATCATTCTACAAGATTAAATTGCACATTTCTTGCTTAACGGCATAGCTGGTCAATGCAGTACGATTAACTATCATCATCATCATCGGCACTACAACCGGGAACCGGTCTTGGCCTTATTTAGCAAGTCCTGAGGCTTGTTACATTTTCCACAATGATTTGTTTTTTCCGGGCAAGGTCATTAGCCTTGCGCCAGAGGCTCCCCGACGGGGAATCGAACCCCGGTCTCCCGCGTGGCAGGCGGGTATACTAACCACTATACTATCGAGGAGATTAACTATCTATCTACCCAAAATTCTCAACTGGAGGAACAACGTAAAAAATCACATCAACATCCATAGTTTTAATTACCACTTTAGGGTGAGACGAGCTTATATATGTTAGTAAAAATTCCAATTCAAATTCAAATTCAAATTCAAATTCAAATTTAAATTTAAATTCAATTCAGCTCGAAGCGGCATCGTGATGGTGTGGTATTATAACGTTTTGCAGGACCCACGCTATGACAGGATAAGAACCAAAACACCAACGCATCGAACCATTGCTGCGTGTGCATGCAAATGTGTAGTGCATTGCAAAGCCCCACTATTTCCTTACCCAAATATAACCCTTATCCGCAAATCCAAATTAAAAAACGCTAATTGAATAAATGCGCGATACATTAAACAATTCATTCCTTACCATACTTTTCAATCCCCAAACTAACATTCAATCTAACGTCAGACAAATTGAACCAAATGTTCAACTATTAATTCCCAGAAATCCCATATAATCCAAACATCACAACTCATATCTTCATATGCAGTCCATTTATCAAGCATCCATATGAACCATCCACAACCCGGCCAAATCAAACACGTGTCAAACGATCCAAATGTTCATTTGGTTCGCATACACACAATTTCTTTCTTTCTATAAATAGATCAAAATTCCTACAAATCCTTATCTCCATATGCATCATAGCCAGATGCTTATGTTCTAAAAGTAGATTCAAATATTCTCTCCCTCAATGGCTGAACTAACTATAATCGCCCTCAACGCAGAATCCATATAAATAAGTTGCCGTTTTATATAAAAAGTTAGGAATTTATTGTGAAAGAACGGAACATTAGGTTTTATTCAAAGAATTGTCCATTACTAGACACTACTTTTTGCCATCTTTCTGGCAGCATCCGGATACCACGTCGGAAAAACTCTTCATCTTTTGAGGATATCCACGAATCGGCCCATTTTTTTTTTTTTGTAACTTCATATGTTGTAAACTGCTGCTAAAATCAGAAGGGGCAAGGTCTGGTTGATACGGGGGATGGGGTATTACTTCCCAATGAAGTCCTACCCGCAACATGCGGAGGAGCATTATCTTGGAGAAAAATAATTTTGTAATGTCTGAAGTAGTAATGGGCGCGTTTTTCCTTGAGTGCCCGGCCCAACCTCATTAATTGTGTTCGGTAGAGAACTCCAGTGATGGTTTCACTCGGTTTCAGCAATTCATAATACACGACAACAATCTGATCCGACCAAATACACAGCACGAGTTTTTTTGCATGAATATTCGGTTTTGCTGTCGATATTGAAGCATGGTCAGGTGGTCCTCATGATTTTCTCTTCTTTGGGTTATCGTAGTGGATCCATTTTCATCCCCAGTGACTATACGATGCAAAAAACTCGGTTTTTTTTTGTCTGGCAAGCAGTATTTCACTCATGCAAAGTCTGCGTTCAATATCTTTCGGCTTCAGTTCGTATGGAACCCAATTTCCTTGTTTTTGAATCACCCCTAACGATTTTAAACGATGTGCAATTCCTTGTTGAGTTACATCTAATTTACGTGCAAGTTCTTTTTGCGTTTGGGATGGATGTTCCTCCAATATTGCTTCCAATTACTTGTCTTCGTACACTTTTGGCATTCCTTCTTCCACGCCAAAACTCTCCGTTTTTAAACTTTTGAAACCACTCGTGACAACTTCTCTCACTAAAAACAGCCTACAAGTAATCGATGCGCCCCAGAGGCAGATTTCTTCAAATTAAAAAAGTTTATCAAAAGTTCCCACACATGACGCTTATTTGGCACAAAACTAGACATTTTTGCACGAAAAAAAATTATGCGCGATGTATCTCGATGCCGCACGAGGAATGTCGTCAGTCGAGATCGTTGCTGATGTTCCGCCGAACGAGGAATGTCGTTGGGGAATAGCGAACGATGGAGCACGTTGATGATGACGCAATGGTGTCCGCAACCAACGGTGCCTGAAACCAAAGGGTTATAAGTTTAAGGAACAGCAATACCTGTTGATGATCTTTCAGCTTGAAGTTCCCGCGCTGAACCGATGTGTGATGAAATTGCTTGTCCCTCCGTATTGATGATCACGGGGTTGAGTTGTATCGCTTCTCCTTCTCACACTGAACGTATCGATAATTTGTTGGAATTTGTGTTTAAGTAGGAAAATTAAAACTTCATTAACTAAATTTGAAGTAAAGCCGATGCGACTGGCGAATGTCTTTAGACGAATATGGATAAAGTTCGACTGAGTTCTCGATAGAGACAACTTTATTTATTCAACACTAAAAAGCCACATGGTGGCGTGCGACACATCAATTAAAAGTTCTTATAAATTCAACAGCCACATGGTGGCGTGCAAATTAAATCATAGAAATTAAAAATCCAATTCAAGAAAAAACTTTACGTTGGTCCGCACCAAAAACAGTATGCTATGACAGTTGAACCTGCACACAACAGTATGAATTGACAGTTTCTCAAGACAGTTGCTGATGTGTGGTGAATATATTTGTCGGGGAGAGTGTGGCGGTTCCGCCAGATCCCACGGCTCGCCTTTCTGAAAAAACCCCCATAACCATAACCCGGTCTGCACCAGATTTCGCTAATGCAATTCGCATTACTATCTTAAATGCTTCACGCATCAAACAGACCCAATTATTATAACCCTAAAATCCCTATAAAGAAAACTTACCTTTTCATTGCATCCCTTTGCATACAATTTTCCGTAAGAATTCTTCTTGACCTTTTTAGGAATTCCATAACTCCCATTGTTTCCCGCCAATGCATTTGCATTTGCCGCAGAAAACATTTCCTTTTCCAAGGACATGTAATGCTTTCAAGCATTATCTGAAATTCCTAAAATTGAACCTTAATGTGCATATGCACCAAAAATAGCAAACATTCGATACCCTTTGTCTGAGTTAAAATACTATGTCGTCAGCTTATTTTTACAGCTGCAACACTAGCGATTCAATAGACAAACAATGATGCATTTCTTTCGTCGCCACCACTAATTGCTTGGCATACCTAAATGCAAGCAAGGGATGCGTATCGGCAATTAACCCAAGATACGATATACAATTTCCATGGTATAAAGTATCGTATTCCAATTATTTTTTCCAACGTCCGTCATAGCGACGTTGCATAAACATGACCCTCATTAAAGAGCGAACCACTTGGTCGCCTTTTCTTTTTCCCTATTGTCTTTGCCGCCTGCCTGTTTCGTCGTTCCACTGCACGTGGGAATAGCATCGATCCGCACGATCACCACACATACTACCATGACCTTTATCACAAGATCTGGTTTCCTATACCACCAAGAGAGACTTTACGTGTCTCTGGTGTTAGGTAAAAACGATATCCTTATCGGAGAGGATATCGGTTGAGTCGTAATTCAATCTTCGGAGCGGTCGGGTCGCTCGTCATCCACCGTACCTGCGCAGGTACGGTGGGTTAAAACGTTTGTGCCGCAGTTCGTGTGTGGAATGTCTAAGGATCGATTAAAATCAGCCAACACCAGTATAAGTAAGGACCATTCGTAATAAAAAGTTTAAGTATAAATAGCATCGCCGGAGTGTTTTTGTTTCTGTGTTGTGTCCGCTCGGTCGCGAAGGTCAACCATCGTTTTCTTCCCCCCTTGCGTTGTGAGCAGTGTCCACGTGAACAATTTATGATGGAGGAGGAAGTGAACCTAGTGTCCGTGTTCGGCACTTTACTTCCTCCCCACAAGAGTACTAGACGATGTACTAGATTCTCATCGAGCATATAATTATGAATCCGAAACAATTATGTAAAGCTGATACAAAGTCGCTAATATTTTGAGGTTATGTTGTTATCACGTGTTCAAACTCACAATATTACGTTTGACATCTGACAATTTCTACATTATTTTCTGGTGGGGCTGTGGCGGTTCTTTAATACATTCCCAAAAAACCGTCCATCCTCTTTAAATTAACCACTTCCTCTTACCATACCAAGTCATGGTACTTACCTGCAATTAGGGGCAGCGTAAGCTCCCCTGCAGCATCTTACCTGAAAAAAAAACCTACCCGACGGCATCCATACATTTTGAATTTCCCTGGTTCGTATTCCATGAACCAGTTCATCTCCTATCGGCTCAGCCTGTCTTCAATTACGATAAACAAACGCTGGCCAGGGTATTGTTGACATAGCTGTAGTCGATAATCTTTCCACAGTTCACAATCGTGTATCGCGCCTATACCATTAGGTCCGAGACAGTCGCGACAATTACCCGTTATTGGCTATCAACCGATCATGAATTTGGGCATGGATATGATCATTGTTTAGGTAACCTTACCCATGCCATGCCTATGATGACCCGCCTGAAAACCTAAATTAAACATACAGTATCTCACTGTGTTCGTTTTACTTACCCGCATATTAATCTAAACATACAGCAATCCAGCCTGACCCTTTGTCGCCGTCGACGAGGTTTCTGTTGACTTATGTCAACAAAATAATTTGCCCCCTTGTGCACCGGAGCCATACGGCTGGATTGGATATTGCCTGCATCGGTGTTTCCAAGGAATCTTAGGCAAATACCATGACGACCCCATTGTATCATAGGCACATCATATACATCATGTGTGCCACCATTTGACCTGCGAAATAGCGTTTTTGTTTACTTTGAAACAAAAATCTATTTCGATCCCTGGCATACATCATCAACGATGTATGGGTACATCGCCGCAGCCTCCGACGATCGTACGTCTGTTTAATCAGGTGCACCGACGATCATCGCCCTCATCGCAGGGCATCGTACTTGTCCTATACGGACACATATAGAATCCTCCCCTATCGATGTACTTCGCGGCCATCGAATCTGATGGATATGAGTTGCATCGTGGAGTCACATGTCAATCTCCATAGCGGACGGTCGTGCCTTTTCAACGGAGTCAAATTTTATCCCTCAGGGAGTCCGATTTTTACCGCCCAACCGCACACACGTGCCCAGGACGTTGCGTTGTCGGAGTCACTCGAGTGGATTACGTTAAGTGTTCGATCCTCGTGTAAATACATCCGTTCCAGATGTCCGTATTAATAAATAACATAAGAAGAACTTGACTCTGTGGATTATGGAATTTAATGACATTGTTTTTAACTAGTAAAGGTCCACGTCAACAGTGTGTATTGCGAAACTTGTTCCTTCAATTAACTTTTTAACTTGTAAACAATTCAATGTGCGATAGAAACCGATTACAACCAGTGAATTCAATAAAAATAACTTTTTACAACCGAACAATTATATTATACTTGCATTTCAATATATCTTTTCTTTGCGGATAATTTGGTTAACCGTTTTCTGCGGACAATTGTTGGGGAATAAGTGAACCTGTGTTACGACGACACCAAATTATTTCTCCACAGGGCCATCTTTTGCCAAACGGCAAAACATATTTGTATACCTAATATTATATTTCAACATCCGTAAACAACACCTACTGTTATTTGTTAATACCTTCTTCCCAGACATCCTTCTCCTCTCAGAAACGTGGCTTAAGTCCAACTCCCGAGTATCCATCCCCAATTACACATTTATTTCAAACTCCAGAACTACTGGATCCCATAAAGGTACCGACATCCTACTACACGAAAAACTTCAATTCACCGAAATCAGATTCGCCAATATTTTCAGTATCGAATACGCAGCAGTTATACTTTTTCGTGTAAACAATAAAGTAATCATATTAACATCCATTTATCCATTTAAATCCACCCAACACGAGAGCCAAACTTCCCTGACTCTGACATATCTCATAATCAGACAGTCTCTCCCCGCACCATTCATAGCCGGTGGAGACTGGAACGCTCGGCTACACCATCCAACGACATCAAGAATAACAAATACGGTTGACAACGTTTGGTCCTTCTCTCATCTGCAGAGAAGGAACTGCACCCAACTAGTGTCACCAACTGAACGCAGTCAACAATCGACCTCTTCCTCAAGTCCGCTGATGTGTACTCAACGAGCCCTCCCACAGTATCCTTCCTCTTTCCCTCCAATCATGGTTCCATTTACACCTTAATCAAAGTCCCTCCCTCAAACTGTTCTACTCACACAGTCCTGTCCCGAACTTCTCCAATACAAACTGGAAACAAGTCAAAATATAATGATAATTCCCGAATCAGCTAACCTAACTCCTGCTAATATCGATCGAGCAGCCCTAAAAATTGAGCTGACCCTCAAGGATGCCCTCACCAACAATACACCCACCACCAACCTTCATAATCATTTAGGAAAATTTTTGCCCAGCATCCTATTTAAATTGCTGCGCCTCAAAAAAGAACTCCGCCGAAAACTTCATATAAGATTCTGCCCCTTATTAAAAGTCAGATCCAACTCTTGACCACCCTAATAAATGAACATTTAAACAAATTCGCTGATCAGACCTTTACTTCTACCCTTAACAATATCAGTCCCAACCGTGATCTCTTCAAAAACATCAACCGACTAACTGGTAGGAAGTTTAAACCCCGAATCGATCACCTTATCAACCCACTCAGCAACAATCTTATCCAATCCGATACGGACATAGCCAATTGCCTCGCTGACCACTCCTTAAAGATCCATCAACAAAATGATTTCCTCTCAGTTCCTAATTTTCAAAACACTGTCAAGGAATATATCTCACACATATTGCCCGAATCTTATACTTCTTTCATTGGGGACTTTAACGACACAAAGAAGACGTTATATCCACCAGACACCACCACTTTTCCAACCACAGATGAATTAACCAAGTTCAAAAAATCACGAAACAACAAAAAACCGACCGGTCTTGATGGAATATCACACCTTCTATTTAAAGGACTTCGCCCGCAAAAACTATTTCCCGTTCTCGTCCTTCTTAACCATATCATAAATGCTTCACATTTCCCAGACAACTGGAAAATTGCAGTAGTAATCCCTATTAAAAAGTCCGTCAGTTCCAATAACATGTCCAGCTATCGTCCGATGTCTGTATTAAACACCCTAAGCAAAACATTAGATTGTAAGATCTATCAAAATCTTCTCTCGTTTGCCAATGCAATAGTGCTCCCTAAAATCCCTAATTCTCAGCTTGGCTTCGGTGAGCGAAACTCCAATTGACACACTCTACTTAAACTTACACACGATGTCACAACTGGTCTGGAAAGCCAATATGCTCTACCGTATGCATATTTCTCATATAAATTCATGGTAAGAATAAACTCTTCCCTTTCCAGGAATCTGTGGCGTTTCTAACAGAAGAGGCATCAGTTATCGAACATGATTGGTCTCAATTCAGGAACAGAATGAAACCGACAGTTACCACTCTTTTATATTAAACCGCCGGTCTAGACGGAATACACACAATACACAAGCAAACTGCGAAGAAAACCGAACGAAATTTGAATAAGCAAAAGCATGAGAGCCGTATACCATAGCTATAACATAACAATTCCACATCAGTTAAATGTACTTCAGTTTAGAAATCGAGTTGGTACACGCGGCAGTGGCCTAATGTGTTGAGCATTCGATTATTTTTTGTGATTCTAACTGTCATAGCTTCAGTTCGAATCACACCTTCGTCACTATACTCGCAAACGCTATAATTGATGACCCCGACGTAATCTGTATACACAACAGTGTGGCGTTTCTAACAGACACACACACAATACACAAACAAAATAGTGAAGAACAGCGAAGAAAATCTAAAAAAAAGCATCAGCCGTATACCGAGCAATAACATAACAATTCCACGTCAGTTGAGTGTACTTGAATTTAGAAATCGAATTCGAACAGGCGGGAGTAGTCTGATGCCTCAATGCTTCGCTCCTCATCCGTCTCATCGTGTGTTCAATTCACCTTTTTCACTATCCTTGCTAAGCGCTACAATTCTCTGATGTGATCTCATACGATGCGATCGATTCGATTCGATCAATTTATTGGGCTTGAGGAACCCAAGAGTTCATGACCTCACTGACTCGTCTACGTCTTCTTTTTGCCGGGTTGGTGTTTTTTTGATGAATTTTTTTTTGAAGTTTTCTTCCCTTATGGTAGTATCGGCTCATCACACCAACGTCTACCGGGTTTTTTGCATGTTTGTTGTGTTTATCATCATCATCATCATCGGCACTACAACCGGGATCCGGTCTCGGCCTTATCTAACAAATCTCTCCACCGGTCCCGATTTCGAGCCTATGTCATCCAGTTTGGCACTCCCAGACTCTGGGCGCCCTGGTCTACACCATCCCTCGATCGCAGACAAGGTCTGCCGCGCTGTCTCCTTCCATACATCCTGCCACAAAGGACTTTCCGGGCAGGCTCCTCTTCGCTTGATTTTTCTTACAATATTAGCTTCAAGGTAGATTGCGTACAACTCATGGTTGTAACGTCTCCAGAATCGTCCTCCCTCACATACGGGGCCAACAATTCTCCTTAACACCTTCCTCCCGAACGCGGCTAAAAGTTCAGAGTGCCTTGTATTGAGCACCCAAGCCTCGGATCCATACATGAGTATTGGTAACGCCATGGTCTTGTACAGTAGTAGCTTGGATGTTCTGGATAAATGTCGGGATTTAAAGAGCCTTGATAGACCATAGTAGGGTTTGTTGGATTTGATCATCCGTTTGCGTATTTCTTCTTCCATATTGTTATCGGCTGATACTATTGACCCAAGGTAGTTAAAGGATTGTGCTACTTCAAATTCGCGCTCCACTACCCTGATAGTTTGACTTTAGGTCTTCTCTTCGCAGAAGTTGCCACCATGTACTTAGTTTTCTCCTCATTAATGTGCAGCCCCAACTTTTGTGCCGCCCGGTCGATCTGGGTGAAGGAGTCCTGTACAGCTGAATCGGATCTACCGATGATGTCGATGTCATCTGCGTAGGCAAGTATCTGGCTGGACTTGGTGATAATAGTCCCTCTAGTTGTGACGCCAGAGTCACGGATTGCTTTCTCCAACGCTAGGTTGAAGAGGAGGAAAGCCAGACCGCCCCCTTGTCTGTGGGGAGTTAATGGTCCGTGCGCCGGCATGGACGCGGATTCTACCATCAACCCCACAAGTTCGCTAAAGTTCCAAAAATGAGTTCAGCCGAAATTCGCCGGAAATGGTTCCGACGAACACCAAAGGGAGAGCACAAACAAAGCTCCACAACGACACCGTACACAAGGAGGAATAAGAATTGAAAAACTGGTTATAGTGCACCTATGTTTTTGATTTATTTAAATTGATTAAAATCCGGGGTGTTCACAATTATATGGTTATTGGTTTTGTTGTATTCCAGAATACTACCCTTATTCGCTTTAACACTAACTCATGTCCTTTCAAACACAACCCTTAAAACTACATCCTCACATATCTTACATTCTCAGTTAATACAATTCATAAATAAACAGACACAATATTCTATATCCAGTCACTTACAGCACATTTCATAAATAAACAGACACAATATTCTATATCCAGTCACTTACAGCACATTTCATAAATATGCCCCTTTTCATAACAAGCACATTTTTCATTTCAAAACATGGCCACTTTGATTTTCGTTCAAAGTTTATTCAAAATTCTAAGTCACAGAGACTTCTAGATTGTTTTGTTCAGTTTATACGCCACAGTCAGTTAGAACAAAATGTTCTATATAAACAAGTAAAATTATATGAAAAAAATAGAAAGAAGAGAGCTCAGCTTGAGATAGCTGAGTTCGATAAAATAAAAATAAAAGTAAAACAAATATAAAAAGAAAAGAGATCTTTTATTCTTTAATAAATAATAACCTCCACGCTCTTCCCTCGAAAGAGGAAGCACGGCGTTGGAGTCGTAACACTGGTGGCAGCGGTGGGATCCACGAAGACTGGTGGACTCCCGACTAGTGGACTCCTCGAAGGAAGACCAATCCTCGAAGGAAGACCGATCCACGAAGACTGGTGGACTCCCCGAAGGACGACTCTATCCTCGAAGGAAGACCACTCCTCGAAGGAAGGCCGATCCACGAAGACTGGTGGACTCCCCGAAGGACGACTCTATCCTGGAAGGAAGACCACTCCTCGAAGGAAGACCGATCCACGAAGACTGGTGGACTCCCCGAAGGACGACTCTATCCTCGAAGGAAGACCAGTCCTCGAAGGAAAACCGATCCACGAAGACTGGTGGAATCCACGAAGACTGGTGGACTCCCCGAAGGACGACTCTATCCTCGAAGGAAGACCAATCCCCGAAGGACGACTTAATCCTCGAAGGAGGACTCGATCCCAGAGGAAGATTAGTGCAAGATAAAACCCTAAAGAGGGAAGGAAGGTCCACATTTTCGACTTGGATGGCGGAACATTCGATGTATCGAGTGCAAATAACTTCGAAATTTCCTTTGCCGATGAGTTCCAGAGGAAATCTAAATTAACCTCAGTGGCAGCAGATGAAAAAAAAAAAAACACAAGAAGACAACACCTCAGAAAAAAAAAAGAACAAAATATTAATCAAAAAAAAAAAGGGAGAACAAAACATCAATCAACATATATTAGTAGTAAGAATCGTTAGCGAAATATCAATTTTTCTGTTCATTTTTCCGTAGGAATATTTTTACCTTGGAACTTTTAACTTTTCCTTTTCCTAACAATTTTGTCCGATAGAAATTATTTCGAATATTCTCTTTCCAGTATTTCGACGACATTTCCGTTTTGTCTTTTTCGCCGAATTTTCTTTCTCTACAGCTTTGAAACCAAATTAACTTTCTTTTTCATATATATATTGAATAACTAAAAGCCCGGCCATTTTTATATACCGTATTTTTAAGAAGTGATTTTGCCATACATTGATTTCAGAGTTTTCAAGATTACGAGTCCGTATTACACGAGACAGGCGGCTAGGCAGGTGGGAGAACAAATCCACTCTCTACATATACACCATAACCCCCCTGAAATGGCTCTTTCTGTTGGAATTTCTGATGTTTTTAGAATCGTCCCTACCTTAGACGGAAAACCCTGCGACGTAGATAAATTTATTTCCGGGGGAGACCTATAAAAAGGGCAGACCCGGAGATATATGAAACATTTTTGGAGCTAGTCAAAAATAGACTAGAGGGTCCTGCCTACGATCTGATTAGGTATAGCCAAATCGCTAAGTGGGAGGATTTAAAAGAAAAATTAGAATTGGAATATAAAGAGGAGCAATCTCAGTCAACGGCACACAATGAGTTGATATCCCTGAAACAAAACTTCAGAGAAACCGTTCGGGAATACGGAGATAGAGTTGCGAATGCTCTGAGGACGCTGAACTCTGCTACGTGTGAAATAACAGCAGACGCGGTGGTTAGAGAATTCTTGATAGAAGAAAACTCAAAATTGGCAGTGCAAATATTTGAGGATGGTCTCAAGAATGAACAACTGAAAATCCTAGCCAAAGTCCATGGGGGAAGTAGTTTAAAACAGTCTATTGCACATGTAGTATCACATGCTGCTCGAGTGGACAACTCTCCCAGGCCATATAACTATAATGACAGATTTAATCGAATAGTCTGCCAAACCTGCGGTAAGCCAGGTCATTCTCAGGACACATGTTATCGGAACATGCAGTCCAACAATTTTCCGAATAGACAACCAATAAAAAGAGAATATAACATTATATGCAATTTCTGTGGACGGAATAATCACACAGAGAACGAGTGTAGATACAAGATATCTAGGAATGGACCATCCTTAACAAATTACCAACAAGGTACAACAACGCGTAATCCATTCCGAAATAATACTACCGAAAACCGTTTTAGTGAAAATCCTAGAATCACCAATAGACAAAACGATAGGCAAAATGTTCACTTTTCTTGGGTGCAAGAGTCGGAAAACGAGGCCTGACGCCAACCCAAATTTATGGAAGACAGACAAAATTTTTCTATTTATAACATTAGATCTTTGGCAATAGATAACGACAATTTTAATGAAGCTCCTAACCAAATAACTAAAGCGATACAGATAAACGAAGAGAAAACAAGCACTAATATAAATATTCCGACTCATACTCCAATTTTGGAAAATAATTCAGCAACACAGACTGAAAATTCGAAATTTTCAGCAGTACTAAAGACTGAAATCCCTAATATTTCGGATATCCCTATTGACAACACAGACACTTCAGCAACCAAGACTGAAAACTCAGCAATATTAAAGACTGAAAATTCAGAACTTGCAGAAAATACACTAACAAAAATCCCTCACATTTCGGCTATCCCTATAGACAACCCCGACACTTCAGTAACAAAGACTGAAAATTCAGCAGTGGTAAAGACTGAAGATCCAAAAGGTGCAATAAAAATCGAAACCCAGGTCAGTTCAGTAGTTAACACTGAAGAACACCATGTTTCACCAGCAAAGTCTGAAGGATTGAAGGTTTCTACAGCAGATATAACTGAAGAAATAGTTCAAACAGCAAATAAGACTGGGAACCAAGATGTTCTAACAGCAAATAAGTCTGAAGAACTATACGAATCAGTAAATGAGACTGAGAAACTAAACGATCCATCAGCAATGAGTAAGACTGAAAAGGTAAACGTTCCGACAGAAGTTAAAGCTATAGAAAATGATGACATTGAGCCGAAAACACTAAACATTTTAAATAACGATACTGAACAGCAACACGAAGTAATGAAAATTGAAAATAATAATTCAATTAAAATAGGTATTGAAAAGAAAAACCTTATAAATACCTTACAAATTAAATTTTACAACAATAAACATGTATTCGAACACAAAATAAGAAAACATAAAAAGGTACACAGTCATTTAGGACAACTGAGATCATTTCTTAAGAAAATGTTTGGTATTATGCAATTCTATGCAGTCATCATAATAATAGGCCCAAAAAAGTTTTGGAAAATTTTCCATAAATTTAAGGAAAAGATAGACACTTAACAAATGGCCTTTGTTTTTATTCAATATATAAAACAATTGTAAGAAATGACGGAAACGAAAAAAAAAAAAAGAAGTTAAAAAAGGGCAAGAAAGAAAGAAAATTTTAGAAAAAAAAAAAATTTTATTATATACTGGGATATAATACATTTTAAAATATATATTGGGATATAATATATTGGAAATTCGAACGAAAAAGAGAATTTTGAGAAATAATATTAATTATATATATAGAAAAAAAAAAGTTGTTGGATAATAAAAGAAAAGGTTCCAAGTGGAAATATTAAGTTAGTTAGAAATATTTAAAGTTAGTTAAAAGATAATGTAAGTAGACTATAAGTAAACTTTTAGATTATTGTAACCTATTTTTCTTGTATTACGAACTTCTGGATTTTTGTAACTTTTGATATAAGATTAACTTCTTTGAACGCCATTGTAATTGAACGAAAATCCAAGTCAGTAATTAATCCTAATCTAAGCAATAGTTGACAGAAAATTATTCTCTTCGTGGATAATTTTCTTTCTCGAAGAAGGGTGGGATGTTGTATTCCAGAATACTACCCTTATTCGCTTTAACACTAACTCATGTCCTTTCAAACACAACCCTTAAAACTACATCCTCACATATCTTACATTCTCAGTTAATACAATTCATAAATAAACAGACACAATATTCTATATCCAGTCACTTACAGCACATTTCATAAATAAACAGACACAATATTCTATATCCAGTCACTTACAGCACATTTCATAAATATGCCCCTTTTCATAACAAGCACATTTTTCATTTCAAAACATGGCCACTTTGATTTTCGTTCAAAGTTTATTCAAAATTCTAAGTCACAGAGACTTCTAGATTGTTTTGTTCAGTTTATACGCCACAGTCAGTTAGAACAAAATGTTCTATATAAACAAGTAAAATTATATGAAAAAAATAGAAAGAAGAGAGCTCAGCTTGAGATAGCTGAGTTCGATAAAATAAAAATAAAAGTAAAACAAATATAAAAAGAAAAGAGATCTTTTATTCTTTAATAAATAATAACCTCCACGCTCTTCCCTCGAAAGAGGAAGCACGGCGTTGGAGCCGTAACAGTTTTATTTTTAAGCGGTAACTCACAACAAATTCTATTTACATTAACCATTACAAACGAATTGCGGCACAAACTCGCCAAACAATTAGAAACCGACAAGTTCGAAACACCTCTGTTCGAAACACCTCTCACGACTCCGGGTATTATCGCATGTCTGCAACGCTACAGACAGCAGGAGTTACCATGACCATTGTGGTCAGGGGTTGGTAAAGGACTCAGCGATAATCATCTCGTGCAGAGATGATTCGCTTATGGGGTGGGCTCTACTAAGGATATCGTTTTTACCTACCACCAGAGAAACGTAAAGTCTCTCTTAGTGGAATAGGAAACCAGATCTTGTAATGAAGATCATGGTGGTATGTGTGCTATCGTTCAGATTTGAGTTGTTTACACGTGCTCGAGGGCAATGGGTAAACGAAGCAAACAGGCGCCAAAGACAAAAGAGAGATATGACCAAATGCGCCGTTGGTAATGCGGTTCATTATCTACGCGATGCGTCGTCGCTATTATCGACGTTGGGAAAAAGGTGCTAATGGGATTGGTGGCCGGCCGAATCCCTTGCATGCCTTTGTATATGCCGGGTAATTAGCTGCGGCAGGGAAAGAAATTGAACATTGTTTGTTAGTGGAAAAACAAACGATGAGTTGGATCTTATGCATGTTTACATGCGTAGAAATATGGTTTATGGCATCTGTAAAAACAAGCTACCCGACATAGGACTTTAACACAGACAAAGGGTGCCGACTGGCTTGGGATTCATGATGCCATATGCACTTTAAATAATTATTTCTAGGAATTTGATCTAACGCGTTGTATGCATTAAATGTCCTTGTAAAAGGAGATGTTTCAGGTATGCTGAGTGGAGATTGTGGTGCAGGTGTGGGAAATTGAAATTTGCCTGGGAACCGAAGGTACCGAATAGGTTTTGGGATACCTGAAAAGTTAGAAAAAAAATCTTACAGGAAATTATATGCGAAGAGATGCATGAAGGTAAGTTTTCTTTTACAGGAACCTTTTAGATTATACCTTAGATAATCCTAGATGCGTAAAGCGTTTAAGGTGCTAATGCGATTGCATTAGCGAAATTATATGATTGGATGGAAGTTATGGGTTTTTTTTTTTTTAGGTAAGTGAACCATGGGGTTTGGCGGAAGCCCCACAACTCCACTAAAGATGTTTATTGGTTTGGACAGCAATCCCGCTATTTTTACTTGACTAGTTACGTTGGTCATGGTCAACCTAAAAAGTCGTATCAATTTGTTTGGAATGCCGAACTCCCTCGTGGCATTATATAGTTCTACCCTGGCTATGCTACCGTAAGCGGCCTTAAAGTCTATAAATACAAGCATGTGCTGAAATGTTTCCGACCTCAACGTGAAGATAGCAGCACTCGTCAATAAAAGCTAGTGAATGTAGTTGTGCATCTTTTGACAGTTATTCACCAAAATTTCAGCCATTTGGGAAACGTAGTTTTTATTTGACAGTTGTTTGAGAGAGTCGATGTGAGTGTTTTTGTGGAAATGGACAAAATTAAGAATCGAGCTGTCATTAAGTTTTTGTTTTTGAAAGGCAATGCGCCTACGCAAACCAAAGATGAGTTGGATTTTGTGTATGGGAACTCTGTACCATCATTTAAAGGTTATTAGCCCTGCGTCAACCTTTCTCAGGATGCCGCTGCATGCATTGGTTCACTACTTGGCGGGTGCCAAAGTAGCTATCCAGGGGTGTCACTGGATACTGCGTGTCAACTTGGTTTGAACAAGGACAAGGATTGTCCTGGCCTTCGCCGGGTTGAAAGCAATCAGAGACTTTGCGCTGTGTGTTCGCTCCCACCCCCCGCTGTTGTGTTTATAGTTTTCGTTTATTTTTGTTCCCACGAATCTTGGGGTTTCAAATAGTCCGACATATCAGAACCCCATTTTGATACGATAAGGGCTACTTACTGCTCTAATTTGCCGATTTGAGGACTGTAGTATAAGCCAGTATACCCCGTTAAGATTTCTACCACGTGGGGGGACATTCGTCCACAGGGTCCCATATTGAAGTCTTGCAAATCCCATCCAGAAAAGCTATAAATCTATAGGAGATAGATGTGCCACTATCCAGAACCTTGAACTGAGTGGGCAGGAAGGCAGATTCTTAGTTATTGAATCAGTGTAGCGTTAACTCTTCGGCGACTTACACAGACACGACAAGCGTCAACCACACGAACACGCATGAACCACAATGAACAGCAACAAAAGAGGAATTCAAAAAATAAATTATCGGAGGCATATACCAAAGCGGGCATGCATGCTTTCAACCCGGCGAAGTCCAGGACGATCCTTGTCTCTGTTCAATCCAAGTTGACATGTAGTCTCCACGTGACACCCCTGTGAAAGGTTGGCGCGACATCCTCTGAAAGGTTGCCGCAAAGCTAATAACCTTGTTCGGAAAAATAAATTATTATGGACAATTTAACAAGTCTCCGATATGGACCAGATACTGGTGGAGAGACTTGCTAAATAAGGCCAAGACCGGATCCCGGTTGTAGTGCCGATGATGATGATGATATACCAAAACAATTATCGTAGCAGCCCAGAGCAGAAAATGGTAGTCGAGATTATTAAGTCTTCGTCTACACACGGCCTTAGTCTGATGTGTAGAAGCTTTGGTTCTATTTTCGGCTGTGATTCTAACCGTCAGAATTGATTCGCATTTCCTCACTGTCGTCACAAGAAGAGAAACCCTCTATCACTCCATGCAAATGCCATTTCGACACCAGCACTTCGAAAACTTTTGAAATATTCAGAGCGAGATTCTTGTTGTCACCGCAGTACTGGATGGAGTGGCTCCCACTTTTCGGTAGAATACGCCATCAGATCTCCTATGGACTTGTTGCTACGACATATTGGCAATTATGAGGGCAATCATTCTATGGCTATGGGGTGTAATGCAGAAAGGGATGATTTGTCGCTTTTTTGGGAATTGGTTGAATATTGGCGGTCTTCCATTGGCCAGTTCAATAAGATAGATGGAAGAGTTTCCCCAGCAGGTTAGCGAGTGAATAAAAACTTCCAGCTGTTAGTAAAAGCTATCCGGCGCCAAGGACAGGTATAAACCAAAAATCAAGATGAAGAGTATACCAATTAATCTAAACGATTGTGAGACAGCCAAGAAGGAGAACGCTGACGAGGTATTGATCAACGAACCATATAAAGGTCTTCATAGCAACACGTGGATCAGTGTGGCAATCAGACAAGAAGCCATGTTGGTATACTGTTCTAAAAAGAAAACATTTCGGTTGCCATACTAGATAACCGAAATGGATTATAGAAACAATCAGCAGAACCCCTGTCTGCCTGCATTTGCTGTCTCACAGGTGCGACCGATTTTTATAGTGTATCCGTACCCAGGGCAGCTTTTATTCAATCTACAAAGAATAGCGCAACTCGCGCCTAGCTGGCAAGAGCCGAATTCTTTGGCAGTGTAAATATTCACATTGGAATTCGATCCTTGACTTGCTATGAATGCAATACACAATCAACGTGGATGTAAACACAACCGTCATTGTGTAATGTTCCCAAACGCATCATAATCACCAGCACCATATTTAAACAACTGTGAACACTTCGTCCAAAAATGCTCTTGGATGTGAATTTTCATTCCCACGGTTCGTACACCCAAGTGCTCGCGCCACGAGCAAACAAAGTGATCCGCGCGTAATTGGACACACCCATTTTTTTTTTTTTCATTTTTGTAAACATTTTTTTATTTTCTTTTTATCATCTTAGTTTCTAAATTAAAGGCTAGACAAAAAATGCTTAAATTCTAGCTTAATTATCTTATATAATAACTTACTGGTCCTTCGCAGACGCTCTAAGCTAAACATTACTTAATATTTGTATAATTTGCCTTTCGGCGACAGACTTGTGGCAGTACTTATAATTATTTGAAAGACAAAGAAAAATTTGAAAAACTTTGTCAATTTTTTTTGTTTTTTTTTTTAATTTTTAATTTTATGTAAAAGCACTTAACTTAACTTAACTTAAATCTTATACTACCCTAATTCTAGAAAAGCTAAGTCTATGAAAGCTAGCTGATGATAGTGTGATTCTATACCGACTTTGGTATCCGGGTCTTTATATGCCATTCAACCACCAGAACTGTTGACGCTGTCTAATACTATCGTCCCGGTCTCTGTGGGAGATACCCCTACTGAAGCGCAGGAGCTCTTCTTCGGTGCGCGTTACTTCCCGGCCGTAGCACAATCGCCCGTCTACGGATGATCTACTTACATGATAGATCAGCGGAATTCCGGATCTATGCTGTATACGCCCTTTCATGTCCAAATCAAGGAACGCCTCTGGTGGAACAAAACTGTTGCGACGCACGTTCTCATAGTACAGGGTATTTGGATAACAAGCCCCGAAAATTAGGTCATTGGACGAGATTATTGCTCTCGCAATATGTCCTCGGATTAATTTAATCATAAAATTATCCACCCTATTTATGCAGGCTTCATTATATAAAGTCTCATTTGAGTAGTACTTTTTGTATTCCGACTCCGGTGTTCGATATAATCTGAGATAGGTTCTCAGGCACTTCCTTTCGAACACCCGAATCTTTTCCATCAAATTTGGACCTATGTTAAACCATACTGGACAACCATATATGAGCATTGGCCTGATTAGCGTCATGCAGCATATGACTTTTACCCTGCTGTCAACTTGGCTAGTGTGAAATAGCCTCCTTGTCATAGCAAACGTTTTTCTAGCCTTGATCAGAGCAGCCTAATTGGACACACCCTCGTTAGGATTTATGTACCGGAGATCCATTCTGATTGGTCGGTCTCAAAAGGAAAATTTCATTTCCTTTTTACCACACCACCAAACTCACCCCAAACGAAGGTTGAATCTTTGAGTAGTAATTCAACCAGCAAGGCGGTCGGGTCGCCTGCCTTCCACCGTACCGGCGCCGGTACGATGTGTCAACACCAAAAAGCGTGTTCAAGTCCTGCGAGTCGTCTGCGCGTTTAATGTAATAAGTGAATTTTTTGTGTCGTGTGTAAAGTAACTATAGAATAGAACATTGAAACAATAATCAAATCAGACTAAAGTTAACCTAATATTTTTACGTAAAAATAGAACAATATGTAAACGATGAATCACCACCAATAAACAACAATTAACAATAAAAACCGTGTTCTAGTGTGTTTCCTTTCTCCTGTGTTTGATGTTTTCTTCACTGCTATGGCGATCGTTTTGCGGCGAACACAGTCCTTTCGTATTCGGCGGAACCTTTAGTGATTTGTGGGGACGAGGTAGAACTCTGCGCCCATGTCGGTGCCACGACTGCGCCCCCACAGTGGTGAGCTACCAGTGAATCAACGCGCAACTTCCTGATTTTAAACTTTAAACTTCGAACTTTGAACTTCCAACAGTGACTATTCGGTGCAAGATCAGTGACAATGTGAAGTGCAAAAACAAGAATCTGTGCACAATTGCCAATCGCCTTGCTCCGGAACGTCGAATGCTTCGGAGGCGGAATATCCAATCAATTAAATTCATTTAAATATTTCAACTAAAATGACGCTAAATGATAACTTTACAACCTTCAAACAAGAAACCAAAAAATAAAAACAATAGAAGGGTACGCAATACCCCAACACAGCCAACAACAAAATAAACGAAAACCAATATTGCTAAGATATAAATACGATCAATATAGACAAAAAGTGAACGTAGAAATTATTATAATTTGCTATCTACGAATAGTTCATATTATTCCCTCATCGAAAATATATTTCGGACAAATTTTGTAAAATGGATACAGCAATTTTGAAACTCCGATTTACAAAAGCGCATCAATGTGTTTTTAGTTTTCTTGAATCAATGGTTTTATTATTTTATTGTGTGTGTCAGGAAGTGAGGTCTAAATGCATAATATTATTTGCCATGCCATGTATCCAATCGGGATATGTTCGCTTAAGTTTAAAAGTCTAGAAAGAAAACGAAAGACGGATTGTACTCTCAAATGGATCCTAGAGCTTCAGACATTTTGTCACATTGTGCCAAAATTAGTTAAACAAGTTCCAGGAAGTCAATATAATTTTAAAAAAATTACGTGGTTAGTGATTGGCCATAAGGATGACGTTGTAGCAGGCATACAGAAGACCCGATAAAATACATTACTGAAAAGTTTAATGACTCCATTCAGCCCATGTGAATGCACAGTTATCTTAAACATGCTCTATAAAATTCGGCTCTATCCTGTCGTTGAAATTTCCTATGGAATTGACATCTGGATTTGGTCAATAAAAAGCTACTTGTCCGGCCATAGAATACAAGTGATTCTGGATAGTACTAAATTAAACTGTTACACCTCAGGACTTCATTATCTTACCCACTCTATTCGTCATGTTGATCTCTTGCCCCTCACAAATCATTTTTTTCTTTTAGAGCACCTTATGTCTACTGATACCAGATCACCTCTGCCTCTAGGTAAATACGCTTCGACCTTACACTGTTGGCCGAACACTCAAAGCTTTGAGCATTAACGAATCCACTGACCCTCTTCGATTCTTCGATGAATAAGCTCTACCATCTGTACCTTTTATTTGGTCAACCTCTAAACAGATATTGGCTGATGAATACCCAACCCATTTCCAAAATGGGCGACTCTTTCTTTTTATCGATCCATGACACTAACTTAACGTTTATGGGGCAATGATTAATCGTCGACTTACGAATTATCTGGAAGTTTACGACCGCCTTATGATGACATTACTATAATGTAGAGCTACGAGGGCAGGTCAATAAGTCCTTAAAAAAAGATAAAAGAACAATTTTTTTGCGGGAAATTTTTTTTCTATTTTTCAACGTAATCTTCTTCTAGTTCAATACGCATTGACAGACGTCGCTCCAACTTTTTAAGCCTTCAGAAAAGTATGATTGTGGTAGTTTTTCAAAATAAGCATTTGTGTGTGCGATGACCACCTCACTTGATTTTGATCTAATTTTTTTAAATTTGAAAATGTATAGAAATCACTCGGGGCCAGATCCAGTGAATACGATTGATTCAAACTTCAATTCTTCAATTTTAGCCATTCAAACTGCCCACGTATGCAATCGTTCATTGTCCTGGAGGAAGAGGATTTTTTTCTCTTCAAGTGAGGACGATTTTCTTTTATTTTTCTGATTTAGTTGACCCAATGACACATAATACTGTTTGGTTATCGTCTGGTCCTGTTCCAAATAGTCAACGAAGAAAAAACAAAGTAGCCATAACATCTCCAGCTAATTCACCGATTTCGCCTTCTTTGGAGCCCGTTCGCCACTGTTTTGACTGTTCTTTCGTCTCGGGAGTGTAGTGGTGTATATATGTTTTATCTACAGTTACCAATCTGGGCAGAAGCTCATCTGGGTTACGACCCCTGGGCTTCGAAAGTTCTCAGATACCTAATGAGGAATGATTTATTATTATTTTTATTATTTATTGGCCTGTAGGAACCCGGAAGTACATGACCCCACCGACTCGACTCCGCCATCGTTCCCTGTCCTGTGCGCCCTCCTTCCATGCTTGACCATTCGATCCCACCTCTTAAGGCCAAACCTAACATTGTCCTCCCATCTTCGTCGCGGGCGTCCGGGCGGTATCTTTCCCGTTGGTCTACCGTCAAGAATTCTACACACGGTTCTATCGTTGCCCATTCGAGCCACGTGCCCGGCCCATCTTAATCTTCGCGACTTGATTACTCTTACTATTGTAGGTTTGCGATATAGCTCTTCCAATTCGTGGTTATGGAGTTTCCTCCATTGTCCTTCCTCCTCGTCATATTTTCCTCCAAAGATACCCCTCAAAACTTTATTCTCGAATACGCGGAATTTGTTTCCTTCCCGTTTTGTGAGAGCCCATGTTTCGCATCCATATAGAACTATCGGCATGATTATGGTTCTATAGACACGGAGCTTTATGTTACGTGATAGCAGTCTGGATTTCAGCAGTTTACTGACTGCGTGCCAACTAGCGTTGCCGGAATGCAATCTTTTGTTAATTTCCTTCGACATTTCGTTACTGGCCGTCAGTATCGTTCCCAGATATTTAAATTCTTTAACTTTTTGAAATATCTTACCTCTGACGTTTATATGTGTTTCCTGAGGTCCACCTGCTCTTGCCATAATCATGTATTTTGTTTTGTCTTCATTTATTTCTAGGCCCGTCTCTCCTTTTTTACTTACAGTTTCTAGATTATCGTCCAGAACGGCGATGTCATCTGCATATGCGAGCACTTGTGTGACCCCGTTCATGGATGATCCGGCCATGTTGTCGTCTTGTACCTTTCTGATGACATACTCGAGCACAAGGTTAAAAAGACACAGTGATAGACCATCCCAGTTGTAGTGCCGATGATTATGATGATGATGATGATGATGATAGACCACCTCCCTGCTTTAGTCCGTCCCGGATTTCAAATGGTTCTGAGAGGTGGTTTTCTATTCTTACTTGCCCTTTGTTTTCGTTCATGCAAATTTGAATGAGGGCGGCATATTTTTTCGGGACTCCCAGCTCAACTGCAGTATGGTAGAGTCTTTGTCTTGCCACCGAGTCGTAGGGTTTTTTGAAGTCAACGAACAGTTGGTGAACCGTCTCTCCGTATTCCCACTTCTTTCCCAGCAGTTGCCTTATTGTGAACATTTGGTCGCTTGTTGACCGGTTCTTACGGAATCCACATTGGTAGTCTCCCATTATCTCTTCTACGTACGGTGTGATTCTCGTCCGTATGACATTTGTTAATATTTTGTATGCGGTTGGGAGCAATGATATTCCTCTGTAGTTTTGCAGTCAGATCTGTCACCTTTTTTGAAAATGGGAACGACTATTGAGGTTTCCATTCTTCGGGAGTGACTTCCTTATCCCACATTGTTTGGATGAGCTGGTGGAACCTTCGAGCGGTTGTCTCTCCTCCACGCTTCACAAGCTCTGCCGGTATGCAGTCGACTCCGGGAGCTTTGTTGTTTTTCAATCGATTTATTGCGTCTACAAATTCGTTGAGAGAGGGCTCTGGGATCTGAGGCTCGGCTGTATGTACGTCTAGTGCGTTTATTTGTGGTTGATGGGTGCGCACATTGAGCAGGTTTTCGAACAACTGCTTCCACCTTGTCACGATATTGTTTGTTTCTGTGACCAGACAGCCGTTTGCGTCTCGGATTATTTTGGCGGTGGCCATTTCTAATTGAATTTATGCCGGCATACATACCTCTGATATCCTTTGCTCTGGAATTTTCTAGGATTTTTTCGTTCCGAGTCTTCTCCCATTCGCGTTTTTTGCGTTTGAAGAGTCTCGTTGTCTCTCTCCGAATCGTCGCGTATCTTTCTGCGTTGACTTCATCATATCTTTCTAAGTGGATCGCTATGAGGCGTTTACGTTCTTCGATCTTTGCCTTGCACTCATCGTCAAACCAAGGTTTGGACTTAATTGGTTTCTTAAATCCTAATACCTTCTGGACTGTTTGTTTGATTGTGTCTCTGATCGATGTCAATTTAGTGTCCACACTATTAGCTTCCCCTTTCTCATTGCTCCCATTCTCTAGAATGCTAAAATTATTCCTCCATGAGGAATGATGCTTACTAAAAACAGATCATTAGCGATGCTATGAGTGCCATAGTAGGCGTTTCTAAGGACTTATTGACCTACCCTCGTAGTTCAATGATTATGTGACATAACAGTAAAGGTCAGAGCTCCCCACGCCTTCTTTGACACATCTTATCAAAAAAACATTCTGCATTATGTGAAAACGAACCATTCGGAGTCGACGTGCAACACATATATAGGTGGGAAATTATGAGTTAAACAGTGAAAAATGTCAATATTTACACTAAATTACCTTGAAAGAGACCAAGTCATGAACCAAGCATGTCAAGGTGGCATCTCTACCGACAGGGGCAGTCACATTGGTAATTGGTGCACTAAATTTTGGGTCAGCTGGAAATAGATGAGAATAAGACACAATAACTTTATATTACCGAATGCAAAACGGAAAAATAGACTGTTAATGAAACAATAAAACATGAAATCCAGCGATTCATCCAATTACTACGTTAAATTGTCCAAAAAATAAAAACATTATAAAGCCCAAGGAATAAGTCGAAGAATCAGGCACACATCCCCTTCTTCACTTGGCATTTAATTTGCAAACTTGTGTCTCATTACTCGCGTGTGCAGACGTGTGCCATGTTGTCCACAGGGAATTACTCCAAAATAGATGTTTCAGCTTGGCATTCAAATCTAGGTGGCTGCTTTATGTAGCGTGAAGTCGTCTAGTGGTTTTCACCTGACTCAGTTCATTGCCGAACCGCTCCATAAAATCAAATTTGCTGTTTAGACTAGTCAACGTATTATCAACTGATTACAATACTGTAATCTAAGAGTGAGTCAGTTACGTACTTAGATGGTGGTGGCGCTACAATTTCAGTTGGCTCAGACTTCCAAAAGGAGGGTGAGTTAGTTACCTCTGAATATTTCCTTTTCACCTACAACTTTCTTTTGACTAGGAGGAGACTAATACTGTTATTATGATGTAACGCTTGGGTAAAGGCTTCATGTCACGTCAGCTCCTAAAAAACAGCCTGCTTCCTGAAATTATCCTGCTAACAAAGTGGCAGGTTGACTTCAACGTCCATTTGTGCTGTTAAAATGAAATTTACATCCAGACATAGACAGGGTTCCTTCAACACGCATCCCACAGTTGTGACGGGAAGCGAACGATAATAAAATATATTTTGCAACAGACATTGCATGTTTGGGATGTGTTCAAAAGAAAAGGAGGAAATCGGTATGACCTCTTGACTCACACCATCGCTATGGTCTGTTCCGCCAATGTCAGACTGGCAAGTGGCTGGCACTACAAATCAAAATTCCCCGGAAATCATATTAATTTCTGGGAAGAACCGAAAGTCTCCCATGCGGCGAAGATACTATGTTCTTTGTCTTCCCCTTTTTTTTACATTCTCTTGGAAGAGGTTTAATTTCACAATTTTATTTTGGCTTCGTCATATGCAGCATAGGCTTTGCCTAGAATATACAGTTTCTAATCTATAATTTGTAAAAGAAAAAACCAATGAAAAGTAATATCGCAACACTTTGACTGGGTATCTTATAAGCTTTCAAAAACTATAAGAGTATTGAGCTCTGAATTTCAAATAAAAAAGTGGTTAATGTCTTCTATATTTATTGAGAAGGAAAACTGTATGGCTTTGAATCTACATATTTGGCTGTAGAGGCCAAGTCCTTTTCATCTTAGGCAGTGTACAAAGGGGATTACAGTTTTAGCATCGTATAATGAGAATCTTTATTATAAGTAATAGATTGCGCGAGTTAATAACTGAGGTTATTTTCTATATAAAAAATATTTATTCATTCCTTATTTTATTCGAGTCTACATCTAGTATCCTTAGAACTAATTGGGTTAAGACTGGTGATCTATAGTTTTTTTCATTCCTCATGAAACCTCTGTGTTCCTTGTTGGCATCTCAGTGATTATCAGTTGTTAGCCATGGGATGCAGTGATAAGTTTATTCACTGTGGTGATAGTTATGATTCATACTTCAGCGATATGTGACTGTGGCGTCTCTAATAGATGCACACACAAAAACCCAAGCATATAGTGAAGAACACCGAACGAAAATCGAATAAGTAAATGCATCACAGCCGTATACCATAGCAATAACATAACAATTCACATCAGTGGAATATACTTGAGTTTAAAAATCGAATTCAAAAATCGGCCAGTAGCCTGATGTGTTACGCATTGGTTCCATCTTTGCTGATTCTAACTGTCATAGCGTCAGTTCGAATAACACGTTCTTCACTATCATTTTCACTATCATTCCAAATGCAATGTTTTTTTTTTTTTTTTTTTTTTTTTTTTTATTTACTGGCCTGTAGGAACCCGGAAGTTCATGACCTCACCGACTCGACTCCGCCATTGTTCCCTGTCCTGTGCGCTCTTCTTCCTCTTCGGCTATCCGATCCGATCTTTTCGAGGTCAAACCTAACATTGTTCTCCCATCTCCCTCGCGGCCGTCATCTCGGTATCTTTCTTGTTGGCTTACCATCAAGAATTCTATGCACGGTCCTATCGGTGCCCATTCGCGCCACGTGTTCGGCCCACTATTGTAGGTTTGCGGTATAGCTCTTCCAATTCGTGGTTGTGGAGTTTCCTCCATTGTCCTGCCTCCTCGTCATATTTGCCGCCAAAGATACCCCTTAAAACTTTATTTTCGAATACGCGGAATTTGTTTTCTTCCCGTTTTGTGAGAGCCCACACAAGATGGCGTTTTGCTGAAAAGTTGTTGATTGACGTATTTTTCGAACAGAGAGAGAACGGTTTTTTGAGGAAACTGTGTTGACGGTACTTTTTGACACGGTACTGTCTGTGATCGGATGTTTTAGAGAGCAGAAAAGGAAAGAATTCAGAGATTGGAAGAAGGGAATATTATCGTTGTTAAAATGATAAAAATAGTTAGAATAGTTCAAATGTTATCAGTTTAATATTATCGTTGTGCACAAACCTGCATGAGCTAAAATGCGGCCATTACGTTGTCAATCAATTTAAAGGGATAGTCATGGCTAAGTTTCTTCGCTGAGGCAATGGTGTCGAGAAATGGAGGGATAGCAGACGAGGAGATGGCATTTTGCTGAAAAGTTGTTGATTGACGTTTTTTTCAAACAGAGAGAGAACGGTTTTTTGAGGGAAACTGTGCCTTAACTCGCGCTAAAAAATTTTCAAAATAATTTGATTTTTTATAATAACTTCTCCAGGTATTATCTTACTTGGTGCAAGAAACTAGGAAGACCTGAAAATCAATCGATTTATAGACAGTGTAGCCAATAAATGAGGCAAGTAGTCACTATTTCTTTACGTTGTGATGGTTTAAAATTGGCGCAAGGCTAATACCCTTGCCCGGAAAAACAAATTATTATGGAAAATTTATCAAGCCTCGGGACTTGCTAAATAAGGCCAAGAACGGATCCCGCTTATAGTGCTGATGATGATGATTTAAAATACGAATAAAACCGAGATTGTACACCATATGCCATTGTTTTGTAAGCGATTCAACTCATTTTACTCCACGTATACACTATATGTCCCAAAATTAACCGTAATTGCTTTCAGCCATCTGTAATGCAATTAACCCGGTGATTGATTTATATGGTAAGAACATTCCTTAAGAAAGTGTCAGACTTTAGTGACATTTCATTCAATAGAAGCCGAAATAGAACGCATTAAGTAGTTTTTATGTATCAGTCAAACATGTATAAAGGCCAAGGTGATCAATATTAGGCTCCTCGATAATATAGTGGTTAGTATACCCGCCTGTCACGCGGGAGACCGGGGTTCGTTTCCCCGCCGGGGAGCCTCTGGCGCAAGACTAATGACCTTGCCCGGAAAAAACAAATCATTATGGAAAATTTAACAAGCCTCAGGACTTGCTAAATAAGGCCACCGGATCCCGGTTGTAGTGCCGATGATGATGATGATGATGATGATGATCAATATTAACTTTTGTCTTAAAATTAGTAAAAATGCTACCGAAAAGTTCGATTTGCTAAAAAAGCTTATGGTAATAATTGTTGGGTGGTGGCGGGGGGGGGGGGGGGGGTCTTTCCTTTGACCTGCCTAAGGGAAGAAGCGTTGGAATACAACAAATTGGAGATTATGTGGATGAAAATTATGCGAAGGACTTCGTAAAATGGCTTCGTTGTCGCTACTACTCCACAAATGACGACCGACCTTCTCGAACATTTTTCACATCCTATCAACTGAATACAAATCCACCACCTGGCATCTGAGATTCTGAGATTGTCGTTTTTAGGCCATAGTATACACAACTTCAGAGGTGATGGGAGCGAACACACAGGGCAAAGTCACTCATTGGCTCCAACGCGGCGAAGGCCAGAACGATCCCTGTCTCTGTTCAATCCAAGTTGACATGGAGTCTCCACGTGACACCCATAGATAGCTACTTTGGCATCCTCCAACTAGTGAACTAATGCATGCAGCAACATCCTGAGAAAGGTACGCCCATGGCTAATAATCTTGCCCGGGAAAACGAATTATTATGGACAATTTAACATGTCTCGAATATGGAATGGATACCGGTGAAAAGACTTGCTAAATAAAGTCAAAACCGGATCCCGGTTGCACTGCTCATGATGTTGATGATAATGACGAATTAATGAAGATCGGAACAATAAAATCCTAGCCATTAAAGGTAGTGGACCGAATATGTTCCCACAAATAAATAAAATATTTAGAAAAAAAGACTACAATAACATTCCAATTTTCTCATGGAACGTCCGCTCACTATACAGAGCTCTAGCTACAAAGCAGTTAACCAATGCCCTGGCCGAATATAAGGCTGACATAACAGCATTACAAGAAATACGATGGACGGGGAGTGGTGTTATTGACAGAAACGAGTATGACATTTATTATAGCTCTCATGCAAGACACCATGTGCTCGGGATAGGCCTTCTAGTCAGCCAAAAAATGAAACCTTCCATTATCGGTTTTAATGCAATAAACGAGAGGCTATGCACCCTTCGCGTACGAGACAAGTTTAAGAACATAAGGCACATAAACGTTCACGCACCCACAGAGGACTCCCTTAACGACGAAAAAAAAGAATTATACGAACGTCGAACGGGCCTTCAATGCCTGATAAGATACGATGTGAAAATCGTTCTTGGTGATTTGAATGTGAAAATAGGTCGGGAGCTGGTACTGGGCACTATGCAGGTTCCTGTAGTTTGCAATGAGAACACTAACGACAATGGACTACGAATAATCGAACTGGCAACATCAAAGAACTTGGTCGTTTCGAGTAGCAGGTTTCCGCGTAAAGACATCCACAAAGCCACCTTTGTATCACCTGATGGAGCCACTCGCAACCAAATTGACCAGGTGTTGAGAGATCGCCGCCACTTCTCGAGACTGATGACGGTACGAACGTACCGAGATGTCAACGTCGATTCGGATCACTATCTTGTTGGTATGGTTTTACGAGCGCGGATTGCCTTACGGAGACGTATTGCATCCGCCGATCAGGTTCGAATCTACACGCCTGCCTTACGCATGTTATCAGTAACACCTTTGGTCATGCGCTAGGACTCGCCCTCGGAGACCTCGACGGATGGAGAGTAAGCCCTGGGGCCAGAATGCCGGGCGTAGAAGAGAAATGGACACGCCTTAAGAATACTGTCATTAGTACTGCCAACACCATCTTAGACAGTAGTCGTAGAAATCGGAGCGACTGGTTTGGTGATGAGTGCAAACTAGCGACTGAACGTAAGAATGCTACATACCGCGCAATGCAGCAGACTCTTAGGACGCGGGTACGCGAGGAGAAATACAAAGAGCTCAGACGATCTGAAAAAAGACTCCACAGAAAAAAGCGAGGTCCACACCAGGCGCGGTAGTTCTACCAAATAAACCACAGTATGACGCGGTACACACCACGCTGCTCTTACTGCAAAGATAAAGAGGGTAATCTGATCACCGATCCTGGGCTTTCTGGAGCGATGGGAAGTGCACTTCAATGAATTTCTAAATGGTCAGCTCACAGAAGAATTGGAGACTCCACCAATGCAAGATCAAGACCAAATGCTGCTGCCACCAAGAATTGAGGAAACAATAAAAGCCATAAGACAGCTCAAATCAAATAAAGCTCCCGGAGCTGATGGCATACCAACTGAGCTGATCAAACAAGGAGACTAGCTTCAAATTTCTGGAAGTTTATATTAAGTTTCCAGTCGTCGCGATATCGTTGCACTTTATTGAAATCGCATTGCAGTAAACTGTTTATGATTTCAATTTGCGGGGCTCTTTTATAAATTATAAGATCGTCTGCGTACGCAATTGCGTCGGGAAGTTTGCTTAATATGTCGCTAACGTAAAGTTAAAGAGAAGAGCAGAAACTACCGCTCCCTGTTGTAAACCATTCTTAATATTATACGTGATACTGGAGGTCACTTTGCCACTTTTGATCACGAACCTTCTGTTATTTAACATCTCATATAGTACGAGCTGAGCTGGTCAAACAAGGAGGGACAGCGTTACATCACGCAATTCATGAGATCGTGGTGCAGATATGGGAGCAAGAGGAGATGCCAGCAGATTGGCGTCGTGGTATAATTTGCCCAATACATAAGAAGAGAGATATCACACTGTGCAGCAACTATAGGGGTATAACATTGCTGAGTATAGATACTCTCCACTATACTACAAGATCGGATAGCCTCATACGCTAAAGCCATCATTGGTAAATATCAGTGTGGCTTCATCCCAGCCGAATCAGCGATTGATCAAATATTCATCCTTAGGCAGGCGATGGAAAAATGTCTGGATTTTAAGATTCCATGATATCATCTATTTATAGACTTTAAGGCCTCCTACGACAGCATAGCCAGGGTAGTACTATATAATCCCATGAGAGAGTTCGGCATTCCAAACAAATTGATACGACTTTGTAGGTTGACCATGACTAAGGTAACTAGTTAAGTTAAAATAGCGGAATTGCTGTCCAAACTAATATTCATATTAAATGGACTCCGACAAGGGGACGGTCTGGCCTGCCTCCTCTTCAACTTGGCGTTGGAGAAAGCAATCCGCGACCCTGGAATTTCAAATAGAGGCACTACTGTCACCAAGTCTAGCCAGATACTTGCCTAGACAGATCGCTTAGGCGGCACAAAAACTGGGACTACACATTAATGAGGGGAAAACTAAGTACATGGTGGCAACTTCTGCGAAGAGAAGACTTAACGTTTGTCAAACTATCTGGGTAGTGGAGCGCGAATTTGAAGTAGTGCAATCCTTTAACTACCTTGGGTTAATAGTATCAGCCGATAACAATATGGAAGAAGAAATACGCGAACGGATGATCAAATCCAACAAAGGCTACTATGGTCTATCAAGGCTCTTTAAGTCCCCAAATTTATCCAGAACATCCAAGCTACTACTGTACAAGACCATGGTCTTACCAGTACTCATGCATGGATCCGAGACCTGAGTGCTCAATATAGGGTACTCTGAACTCTTAGCCCCGTTCGAGAGGAAGTTCTTAAGGAGAATTGTTGGCCCCGTATGTGAGGGATGACGATTCCGGAGACGTTACAACCATGAGTTGTACGTGATCTACCTTAAAGCTAATATTGTAAGCAAAATCAAGCTCGGTAGATTCCGGTGGGCGGGATACCTAGCTCGAACGAGCGAAGAGGTTTGGCGGATTTGTGTGTTGAGTCGAATGTTTGCTGATGCAGTGTTCCGCCGAACACTGTTAACCGTAGAGGAAAATACACAAGCGGAGCGCCACAGCACAAAATGAAACACGAACTATATTTAGTGCACACTTTTGTGTATTAACATTTGTTTTTGTTTTTAAATTCCGAGCTTACATCGCTTTTACTGACGAACTTCGGACACATGTTAACTCGTCTTTTTCTTAAGTTGAATTTAAAGTCGCGGTTACTTATCTAGCGGTTCTCGCGGTTCGACCTCCTCAGTGGGGTTCGCTGTCCTCCTACTCGTTTTAGCTTCTCGTCCCGGTGACGATCAAATTTAGACTGCTTTTAGACCGATTTTGGTCTTGGAGTAATGCCTCACAATAATATTAATTATTAGAATTCGGAGCAGTCACGTTAATTATATGTAATATCACTATATTTATATACGCGGTGGTTCAACATGAACTCACCCGATCTACTTCTTTTGGTAATGGCTCAGAAGGAGCTCACCCAAGAGAAAAAAAAAAAATTATAAAAATAAAATATATTTAAAAAAAAGGGAAGAGAAGACAAATTTTTTAAAGGACTTGCGGTTTTTTTTCTTCTTGGTTTCCTGTCGGTCGTCGAGCGTCCGTGGGCGTCCTGCTGGGTCCTTGATTCGTGGCGAGGATGACTGCTATTCGGTGGACGTCCTCGTAGTGATTTTCCCTGGCCCTGGCACTGCATTGTTTTAACTGCTGATGTCACTGGCACTGGTGCTGTCTTTCCTTTGCACTGTCTAGTGCTAAGTTACCGGAACTGTTTTATTTTGACGTGGGCTTATTATTATTCGGCGCGTATTCACTTTTTTTACAATTGTTTTTACGCGGTTTACCGTTTTAAATTGTACGTGCGTGGTCACTTTAACTCACGTTCGCGGTCACCAGTTTGGCGTTTGAAATAATAGTGAAGAAGATCGTGTGATTCGAACTGACGCTATGACAGCTCGAATCACGGAAAAAATTTTACCTAAGCGTTACGCACTAGGCTACTGACCGTGTTTAGAATTTTAATTCCAAACTCGACTATATTCGACTGATGTGAATTATTTTTTATTATTTATCGCTTGGTATACGGTTCTGATGTATTTTTCTTATTCGATTTTTTTGTTCGTGTTCTTCACTATTTTTGCTTGTGAATTGTGTGTATCTGTTAGAGTTGCCACAGAGGAGCCTGCCCGGAAAGTCCTTTGTGGCAGGATGTAGCGCGACAGACCTGTCTGAGTTTGGGTTTGAGTTTTTTTGAGTTTGAGTTTAGTGAGAGCAGAACCCTCGTTTATTTCACTTAGTACAAGCGTAAAAAAAAAATTAAAAAGTAAAAACTTACGAACTAACTTAAAAACTAGGGATTACGAACATTAATTTAGAAGGTGATATGGTGGGAAGGTGGCGGTGTGCGTGATGGGGTGGCGAAGACCGGGAAGTAGGATAAAGGGGTGGGATGATTGGAATGTGTAGGGGTAATAAGAGTGTAGGTGGTGGGACGGGCAAGGCCAGGAGGGGGAAGAGAGGAGACGACGTTTGAGTGCAATAGGATTGAGGTAGAAATTGAAGAAGGTAGGGTAAGAGTTTTCCCGCCTTCGCATTCGAGAAATGGGTTCATTACAGCCATAGGAAGTGTGGTGGGAGGGCAGATAGAAGAGTCGAGGGTTTCGAAGGTTACGGGGGTGGGTGTTTAGTGTGATGGTGGAGAGCAAGCTAGGGCAGTTGATTGTGCCGGAGAGGAGACGGCGAATGATATCATCGATATGTGGGATGAAGCTGAGCTCCCTGTCAAATAAGATTCCGAGGCCACGTATTGAGGATACGTATGAAATCTGCTGGTTTAGCAGGAAGTGGGAGCGTGGGGGTGGGAGTGGACGTTTGTGGGAGATGGTAATGAAGCGACATTTGACAACATTGAGTTCCAGGCAGTTATTACGGCACCGAGTTGAGAAGCTGTCGAGGTCCTGTTGGAGAAGTGAGGAGTCGAGCGGAGAGATGATTGTTTTGTAGAGTTTGGCGTCGTCCGCATAGAGGGAGATGGATGAGTGTTTAATAACGGAGTCGACATCATTGATGGTAAGGATAAAAAGGAGGGGGCCTAGATGGCTACCTTGCGGAACCCCTGAGGTGGGGAAAAAAGGATCGGATAGGGAGGTTCTGAATTTGACTCGGTAGGGCCGATCTTTCAGATAAGAAGATAACCATTTGATCAATAGGGGTTCTAAACCTACGGAGGACAGCTTGAAAAGGATGAGATGGAGGGATCGAGTGGACCAGGACGCCAAACTGGATGACATCGGCTCGAAATCGGGACCGGTGGAGGGATTTGTTAAATAAGGCCAAGACCGGATCCCAGTTGTAGTCCCGATGATGTTGATGATGAAGATGAATCACTTAAAACATCAGTTGCCCTCCATTCCCAATTTCAGTTGTCATTTCATTTTATTTTTAAAACATTTTTTTATTTTCTTCTTATTTTCTAAGTTTCTAAATTACATGCTAGGCAGAAAGTGCTTAAATTCTAGCTTAATTATCATATAATATAACTTACTGCTCCTTCGCAGGCGCTCTAAGCTAAAGATAACAATTGTATAATTTGTCTTTCGGCGACAGAACTTTGTGGCAGTACTTATGATTATTTGAAAGACAAAGAAAAATGAGAAAAACTTTGTGTCGATTTTTTTTGTTTTTTTTTCTTAAAATATAACCTACATAATTTTTTTTAAATTTTATTTAAAAGAACTTAACATAACTTAACTTAAATTTTATACTACCCTAATTCTAGAAAAGCTAAGTCTATGTAAGCTGGCTGATGATACTGTTATTCTATACCGACATTGGTATCCAGGTCTTTATATGCCATTTAACCGCCAGAACTATTGACGCTGTCCAATACTATCGTCCCGGTCTCTGTGGGAGATAGCCCTACTGAAGTGCAAGAGCTCCTCTTCGGTGCGCGTTACTTCCCGGTCGTAGCACAATCGCCCGTCTACGTATGATCTACTTACATGATAGATCAGCGGAATTCCGGATCTATCCTGTAGAAGGCCTTTCCCTGAAATTGGTATCGCTTCTGATCTTCTCATTTACGTTATCGATTACTTTGTTATGTTGTTATAACTTTCTTTCTCGTTCAAAAATCCCGCACTCAATCTTAATTCCGTCCTCGAGTCTGTTTTTAGTTTTTCCTTTATCCATCGCTCCTTTGTTCTCTTGTTGACCTTACCGATCCAAAACCTCGTATTTTTTTTTCTCGTTTGACGTCTCCTTTGTCGCTTCCTTTTTTCGCGCTTATCAGCCCATCCGATCTTCGTTATGTTTCAACCACATTTTCGCTCCTCTTCTCTCTAGGGCGTTTACAAGTTCTTCATTGAAGAGTAATGCTGTTGCACCGTTCTCTTGAATTCGCGCTATTAGCTCTTGTGTCACACCTCGATGTATACAAAACTGAGGTACTTGGTTGTGACACATGCTAACACCTCCGATGTAGAAGGTGTAGAGTTATTTAAATTTATTATTATAAAGTGTATATTATTATTTGTTGGGTCGCGCAACAACCCCAAGGCCGAATATCCATAGTTTGAAGGTCATGCTCCATATTTGTCTTATGAAAAAGGTGTTGGATAATGTTTAATATTTAGAAGCATCCTATCTCCCTTTGACTTAGGAGCAGCCTGTCCCCCCAGCAAAGGTTTGACGTCTGCTGTCAATTTTGAATGTGTCATTTTTCTGATTATTGGAGTTCTTAGTTCTTTCTTTTGCTGCATACCAGTGTTTTTTTTTTTTTTCTTGTAATTTCACTGTAATTTTGCAAATATGCGTTAACCCCATTTTATAAATAAAAATATACGTAGAGTAACGTAAAAATAAAGATCTTGTTCTAAACATGTTGGTGCCCCCTGTGAGGAATACTTATATATTATACTACAATAGTACGGCAGAGTTAAATCTAAGAATTGCGGCGATGAACGCCATGAAACGAATCCACAAATGTGTGTGCGTTCCAAATTTGAGATTGTGCGATTCCTCGCAGCCTGAGTAGGAACTAAGCTTGGTTGCGGCACATTAAGGCCGTTTCGTACGATGTTATGAGTTACTGGTGCGCCGGGCGAAGGAGGGAGAGCTTGAAACACAGGATCAACTCTGGGCACCGATGGAAATCACCTACAATGAGTCGTATGTCATTATCATCAGAAAAGTACGGCATTCGGAAGAGCAGGTCAAACAAGTTATTGGAACTAGTACGCCATCAGCACCCAATTTCCATCTCAAATTAGATTTCATTGTTATTTCGACTTTCGATGGCTCCTTGCACAATTGGCTGGGATTCAAAGATGCTTTTGAGACTTAGGTTCATGCACAGAACTACCCAGAAGCATATAAACTGAACAGACTTCGGCGGGCAGTGAGCGCTACCAACGTGCCACTCATGGGCGGACTGTATTTTGGCGGATATGGAGAAGTGTGGAGAGCGTTTTGATAATCCAAAACTGTGGGCTGAAATACAGGTCGCTCGATTTCTAAACATCAAATCTGCATCGGACGGACGAATCGCCAAAAACTCTTCTTACTATTTCCTACACGGTGAAATAGTAAGAAGGGCTTTACGCGTGATGGAGTTGCCTGTGGATAGTTGGGATAGTTGCCTTGGAGGCGGGAGTGGTCCTTCCAATCAAGTCCCGAGCTTAGCGGATCTTCTCAAGTTTTTGAAAAAATTAGCACACAGCCTAACTACCGAATTAGTAAAAATCTCTGATCGTTGTGAGCCGCAGTCATCACGTCACCAACATCTTACCTCACCTTCTATAAAATCACACCTAGTAACAACTGATGACGGGAAGCGTGTCCGTTGTCCAGGGTCTCACAATTGTTAACTAGTCGCCGACGAGGCAGCACGTGCGCCTCTGCCTCGTGATCCGTACCATCGGATCAATTGTGTAATCCGTTTAGGGTATCCTAAGTAAACACAAGATGCCCTAATTGCACTATCGGTTCGCGCGTCAAGTCTGCTGTGGGATCCGAAGTAAACAAACGGATCACCACAAACGCGTCCGAGTATAGTGCAGAGATATATATGACATTCGCGTCGTAGTGTGAAAATTGTGAGGAAGTATACAGTGTGGGAAAACTCAAACCCTTTCCTTTCCTTCTGTCTGTTTTTCCTCTTTTTCGCACTTCTGTTACGTCCCTCTGGCATCGATACTCTCGATTGATTTATAATCTTTGGAGGGTTTTTGGTGTTTTGACTGGCGTAATATTCGTCGCGAAAGAGATGTGATCTGGATTTCGGCACGGATCTAGTGGGTCATCTATTATAAGGGCATAACACCTGTAGTGGTTGCTATCGCTTATCTATCGCCGGGTCGTTTTTTGGGGCGGTATTAGTTTTCTGTGCCGCCATTTCAATGGATTCGCGTCGATTTTTGCAACATTCCTGGCCTAAGATGCAATTTCTCTTCTGTGTCTGCCGACGTCTGTAAACAGAAACCAGCAATCCTTGCACTTAGCGAAACTCAGGTAATAACTGATGCAGCTACTTCTGATTTTAATCTATCCGGTTATAACTTAGTGCCTTTGCTCTTTCCGCATCGTGGTCTAGCCACATATCTAAGAAGTGATATTGCTTATCAGCTTCTGCCACAATATGGGCTCTGCTCCAATCCAGAATTTAATTTCTCTTGGCTAAAACTTCACGTTAGTAAGCATATCATACATGACTGCTTTCTTTACAGAAGCCCAAATTTGGATAGAAACGCATCTTTTAACGAATTTGATGCTCTGTCTGATTCTATCGATAGGATCTTGATCCGATATCCAGACACTGATATCAATATTACGGGTGATTTTAATGTGCATAACTCTTAGTGGCTTCGCTACTCCGGACACACAACACCTGAAAGTCAATATGTCCAGCTTTTCGCTAAATCAAATAGCTTAACTCAACTTGTCAATGAGCCAACACGGGTACCAGATATATATGATCATTTCGCCAACACACTGGACCTGTTTCTCACCTCCCACCCAAATAAATACACAATTGAAGTTTCTTCGCCCTTGGACACTTCCGACCGCTGTGTCGTGTCAGCTAGATTTCGTCTAACCAACAGTAACGTTAATGAGAAAGCTCCCAAAAGAACAGTATGGTTTTACGAGAAAGCCAACTGGGAAGGTTTGAACGCATTTTTTAGGGGGTTAAAATGGTCGTTATTTTGCCTCAATAACGATGTTGACTCTATAGCGGACACATTAACAGACACGAACCTTTGTTCCACACAGGGTAAAGAGTATCAAACCAAAAAAAAAAAAAGTGATTCGAATCCGGGCGCAAAGAAGCCGTTAAGGCTAAAGAGTTAAGTTTCCGGTTGTATAAATCAAACAATACTGAGGAAAACCGGAAAAGATTTAATAGAGCTAGAAACGACTGCAATGAGTATATTCCACGCGCCAAGGTCTTGCATGACCAGAGGGTGAGACAAAAAATACTATACTCTCCCACAATGGCCGGGCCCTCGAGGTTGGGGAAAGTTTGAGATTGCTCGGCGTCACGGTCTGTGGGAATGTATCATGGCATAAACACGTATCGGGTATCGCCAGATCAGCCTCAGGAAAACTGAGTTATCTTTTTAGAGCCAAGAAATATTTTACTTCGGCCCAACTTCTTCTCCTATATAAATCTCAAATTAGACCCGCGCTCGAATATTGCTCTCATGTTTGGAGCTCGGCTCCTAAACATACCCTCGACCTACTTGAGAGCGTACAAAGACGAGCGATCCGCCTGATCGGGGACTCGGCGCTGACGTCGGGACTACAGTCGCTATCACATCGAAGGCGCGTGGCCGACCTCTGTCTGTTCTACAGATATTATCACGGGTGCTGTTCTTCGGAGATTCTTGGCATTGTTCCACGCAATTCGGTCTATATGCGCTCCACCAGACAATCCGACGGATCGCACCCGTTTGTGGTTCATCTCCCGACAGCGCGAACATCCCTGTATCAGAACTCGTTCCGTTACAGAGCGGGGAAGCTGTGGAACTCCCTTCCCACGCGAGTGTTCCCGGAGCGTTACAACCTGCAACTGTTCAAAAAGAACTGCAACAGTTATTTGATGGCATCTCGGGGCGCCCACTCGACGCTATAGGTTCGCCTCTCCCGAGAGAAGTCAAATAAAAAAAAAAAAAAAAAAAAACAGGTAGCCGAAGCTTCTGGGCATTCGTGAAAAACATTCAGAATTCAGTCTCTTCATCCATTCCATCGCTTATAGTCGATGACAAACCAGTCACCATTGAAATAGAGAAGGTGAATCTACCTGCTGTACATTTTGCAGTCAACTCAACGCTGCCTGATACCACATCAGTGCCACCTCATCTTGAGCATATGCAGCACATCATGAGCCAGATGCGCTTCCGAACGCGTACTGTTGCCCGCGCACTCAAGGAGCTAAAAGCAAACAAATCCGCTGGTCCGGATGGCATTCCCCCAAATCCTCTTGAAGAGATGTTCCTCTTCACTTGCTTAGCCCCTGCGGAAACTCTTCCATTTGTCTTATTGTACTGGCCGATTCCCAAATAAATGGAAATCAGCGAACATTCAGCCAATTCCCAAAAAGGGTGACAAATCATCCCTTTCTTCTTATCGACCCATAGCTCTAACTTCTATTCTCTCCAAGGTAATGGAATCACTTATCAACCGTCAACTTTCGAAATATCTGGAATCAAATGACCTCAATGACCGCCAATATGGCTTTCGTAGCAACAGGTCCACAGGAGATGTGATGGCATAACTTACCGAAAAGTGGACCCATTCCATCCACTACCTCGGTGAAAGTAAGGGTGTTGTACTAGATATTTCAAGAGCCTTCGACAGAGTGGGGCATCCAGTCCTTTTATCAAAATTACATTCATATGGAGTGGACAATTCCCTGATCCAATGAATAAGAGACTATCTTTCTGGCCGTTCAATTCAGGTGGTTCTTAATGGTGTCAAACCTGTCTCCCATTAAATTAATGCTGGTGTTCCCTAGGGCTCGGTACTCTCACCCACTCTCTTCCTGATCTTTCTAAATGATCTCTTGTCAATTACTCACAACCCAATTCACTCGTTTGCTGATGATAGCACGTTGAGTTTCTCATACTCATACGAACACTCCCGTCCAAACTCTTCGAACGTTACTACCAACCAACAACTATGCTTGATACATTGAATTCAGACCTCAACAAAATATATCAGTGGGGATTATTTAACCGACTAGAATTCAATGCCTTAAAAACCGGATGCTGTCTCTTGTCGTCAAAGGCGAACCCCAAAGTAAATATACTGTCTACGAACGTCACATGCATTGACGAAACCAAAGAACTGTCAATCCTTGGCACTCGAATTAATTCGCCTCTTAATTGGAATGACCACATATTTGAAGCTGTGAAAAGTGCAGCCAAATGTATGGGGTTCCTTAAGAGATGCAAAAGATATTTCACTGGCCACAAGGCGTATATTCATCCAAAAATGGAGTTCAACTCTCATATTTGGTCAGGTGCATCCAAAACTGCACTACACGTACTCGACGGGGTGCAAAGCGAGCAGTGAATTTTTGTTGGGGACTCAGCCGTAAGCCGATCAATTCTGTCGTTAGAACATAGGCGCAACTTATCATGCCTATCTCTTTTCTATAGGTATTACCACGGTCGTTGCTCAACTGAACATGCTGAATGTGTTCCGCCCCTTCAGACATTTGCCTGCGATACCCGTCAATCTAAGAATGCTCATCAGTTCACGTTGAACATGGACTTCAGGCGCACAAATAAACATAAAGAGTCATTCTTTAGCCGAACCACACGAATGTAGATAAGGTCCTGCAGTGGGGAAGAGCCAATCTCGTCGGCTTCAATGCAGCGAAGATACAATATACAACATTCACAAAGAAAAGTGGACCATCGGTTCCATAGCTGATAACGAATGGCCAGGCCCTCGAATCTGGGGAAAGCTTGAAATTTCTCAGCGTCACGGTCTATGGGAATGTATCGTGGCATAAACACGTGTCGAGCATCGCCAGGTCAGCCTCAGGAAAACGGAGCTATCTTTTTAGAGCCAAGAAATATTTTACTTCGGTCCAACTTCTTCTCCTGTATAAATCTCAAATTAGACCTGTGCGGGTTCTTTAAGGCTCGCCCGAAGAACCACCCATCGTTCTAACCCAACCCCCCTTTCCCAACCTGTAATACCATTACCGATCATAGCCTCTTACCTGCATATGAGCAGTTTAAAGCTCTCCTTCAGTCATTCCTTACTTGAAATACATGCCCACGGCAAAATCATTATGGCGTGGCATCAAACAAGGCATATCAACCAAACTATTTCGGTTCATCCTACATGAATCATTTAGGAACCTGATCGGTTTCTCTGGGCGGCAACATGTCCATCAAACACACAGCAATCCTCCTGTGTTTACTTGTTCCAACAATCCGTTGGTCCCACGAACAAGCCATAACAAGTCGCTTGCTTGTATAGCTGCATACCGATTGCACGATCCGTCGCCTTATCGAGGAACGATTATCGCATCGGTCATGTCTAACGATCCGCTGTCTAAACAACGAACAGCCACGATCCTCACGCTGGCTATCAAACAGAACGCTTCTATATACACGATGTATATACAGAAGAATCTATTTTGGCCTGCACGGCAACATTCCCTAGCATAAACGAATCGCTAGTATAAACATAGCAACCTTTTTCGGTCGCTATTGAGCTACCATTCGTTTGCACAGCTGACCTGGTCGAACTCCCTTCGTTGCATACAATTTCTGATGCAATCCCGTTGGTCCAAAGACAAGCTGGGTAAGCGTACGCTTGCACATCTTCAAGCCAAATTCCTCATAATCGGTCGCCTAACCGATAATCGATCATCGAGTTGCACACGACCCATAATTGTTTACCCAAACAATCATACCAATGGTCATGCCCTATGATTCGTTTCCCAAACCAAACATGCACCCATCCATCCTAGTCCCTTGCCATCGCAGGCGAAGTTTCCGTTGACTTAACGTCAGAAAAATCTATCCTCTATCGTTTATGATGGCAATACAGCCAGCCTCCGTACACGATCATCTATTTGACCAGCTGCATGTTTAGATTCTCTTCTGAGCACTCTTCGCATTTTTGTTTGTCCTGGCTTCCAGTGAATGGGAATTAAATCAGACCTGTACGGTCACATTGGAAATACTTCCAATAAAACCCAAATCGATTGTTCATTGGTCGTCACCAGAGAAGGGGATCTGATTTGCTCCTCACACATCGGTGGAAATCCACCCCCGTTGCGATTGGTGGTATGTTCCGTGCAACAGCCAGTAGAGTCGGATTTTAGCTACTGAGCCAGAGGCACGTATCGTGGACGTTGTATGTAAAAGTCGTGTTTTAAGTAGTCAATCGCGAAGAGTCGAGATACACAGCTTTTTAATCTATAATCCACTATTTAACTTATCTCCACAAACGTTTCATCATTTCATTTCAATTACTCTTCCTTTATATTTCTTATTTTTAACTTACTCAACTTCTATCCACTATTTAACTTATTTCCAATATCTTTCAACATTTCATTTCATTTGTTCTTCCTCTACACTTCTTTATTTTAACGTATTGATCTTTAACCCACTATTTAACTTATTTCCAATATCGTTCAACATTTCATTTCATTTGTTCTTCCTTTACATTTCTTAGTTTTCACATATTGAATTTTTGATCCACTATTTAGCTTATTTCCACTAGCGTTCAATATATCATTTCATTTGCTCTTCTTTTACATTTCTTAGTTTTCACATATTGAATTTTTTAATCCGCTATTTAACTTATTTCCACTAGTGTCCAATATATCATTTCATTTGTTCTTCCTTTACACTTCTTAATCTTTCGTCCACTTTTAACCAATTACCACTGGCCTTCCAACACTCCGTTTTAATTCCTCTTCAAGAACTTTCTACCGTGACCAACGACCGACTCCCTTCCTATCTGGTTCGTACTTCATTACGTTACCTCGGGGTCAACACCTCCCGATTACGACAATGCAATTATCATTTCAACCGACCGAATTTCCGATTTTTGACTTTAATTCGCAATTGCTTTGTACTGCTGTGTTAGTCAATATTCCTTCATTGACTTTTACCACAGTTTAACTTTCGCAATTGCGTATTGACCCAATTAATTTTTATTTTTATGTTTTGCGGCTTGTGTCGGACTATGCAATTAATTGCTTTTGCATTATCCGGTAATCGTTTCAGCCTATGCAATCAATTATGATTCGTTAATCGCTTCGGTATCTTCAACCCATTATTCTTATGCGATTTGTCGATTGCTCTGAAATGTGGACTTAATTGCATTATCGTTCTGTGGGGTCATTTAAGTTTAGAATCGCGTGGCGTTTTTCTGCTTGAGTGTGTCAATGATCTTTGGCTATGATGTCATCGACACACTTAACTCGAGTGATCCCGGAGCGTTACAACCTGTAACTGTTCAAAAAGAACTGCAACAGTTATTTGGTAGCATCTTGGGGCGCCCAATCGGCGCTATAGGTTCGCCTCCCCCGAGAGAAGTGTAATAAAAAAAATGTGTAACTTCATAATTAAAAGTATACGCTTCCACATTGTAAGAGCAACGGCCAATGACAACAATTTGATCTCGGAAGTTTTCTATTCAAACGATGCATACCTGGTGAATACTCTCCAAAGCGGATTTGTTCTATTAGACAAAAAAAGCCTCATACAAAATAGTTAGAGTCCCTATCATATACCCTGCTTTCCGTGGAGCTAGGGACAAAAGAGTACTGCATGATAAAAACATATCCCACCACGTGGACCGCTTACGTTTTAGTACAGCAATTGGCGAACAAGATAAATTATAATAGACATGTTTTTCACCTTTGTTGGTGGTGGCGTAATGCTGCAGATGGGATTAGACGTCCCCCTTATATATAATGGTTTAAACACTTTTCTCATTTTCCTTCTGTCTTTATCTCTATAGTTCATTTTTTCTCGTTTTACTTAAGTTAATTCTATTAATTAAAATTTATAATATAGGTAAAAAAAAATATACGTATATATATATATATATATATATATATATATATATATATATATATATATATATATATATATATATTGTCGAATGGCCCTAAGCTGCGTGCTCTATGCGATTGCAGCGCCGGGCCGAGCGTTGCGAGCGATAGGAGAACGAACGCACGAGTACTTCTGACAGAAGAAAAGAAGCAGCAACGTGGGACGGTGCTTAAGATTGCGTGGACCCGCCACTTTGTTTAACACACTGCTACAACAGGTTATGCGCCCAGGACAAGACAACGGGAAAAACACACTGGAAAGCACACAGGAAAACATAACCCAACTGCAGACAAAATGGACGGCCAAAGTTCAAGTGCAATGCGCATACAAATGCTAACAAGGGAGAACTACGACACCTGGAAACTTAGAATGCAGGGCCTTATGACCAAGAACAAAACGTGGGCTCACGCAAGCGGCGAAAGGCCGAAACCAGAAGCTGCTGAGGAATTACCAGCGTGGAAAGACGAGGACGCAAAGGCGAAAGCCGACTTATATCTCGCCGTCGGGGACGCCGAACTCAGGCAAATCAGACACTGTGAAACAGCCCGGGAAATTTGGCTGAAGTTGGAAGTAATCTTCGAATCAAAAGGACCGGCGAAGAAGGCATCTTTGTGGAAACGCCTGATGGGTCATCGTCTAAACGAAGGCGGAGACGTACGACGGCACGTGGACGAATTCTCCGACATGGTCGACAAAATGTCCAAACTATCCGTGCAGGTCAGCACCGAACTACAACCCATCATGCTTCTACACAGCCTGCCGGAGAGCTTCGAAAATTTTAGATGCGCCATCGAGTCGAGAGACGAATTACCCTCGGCAGAAAACCTAAAAATCAAAATCCTCGACGAAAGTGCGACAAGAAGACAATGCAGCCAAGCCGATGACCAGGCAATGTTCGCGAGAAAAGGGACGCCGTACAGGAAAAGAACCAGAAACAAAGCGTCGAACAAGCCCGTCGAAAAATCGGAGACCAACGTACCGGCGGAACATTAAATGCAATACAACAATAAATTGCCCAGAGAAGGCCGAACGAAACATCCCGTTAACAAAGAAAAAGCCGCCATCGGCGAAGACATCTTCTTTATGATCTCCCACACAAATGCGGACTCTCACTTCACAGGGAACGCTCAGAAAAACGACACGTGGTGTCTCGACAGTGGATGCACTTCACATCTGTGCCACGACAAGGACACATTCGAGCAAACAGCAAGTGCTGGAAACCTGAGAATCAATCTGGCAAATCACGGCTCCACCGACGTTAAGGCAAAAGGAACCGTTAAAATCGCAGCATCTGACGGAGACACGACTCGGCTCATACGTCTGGAAAACGCACTACACGTACCCGATCTGCGAAACAATCTCATCTCGGTCGCAAAGATCACGGACGCCGGAAACAGCGTGACGTTCACGCGAGAAGGAGCCAAAATCGAAAACAGCCACGGATCTGCGATCGCTGTAGCGGATCGAAAAGGAGACCTCGAGAATCGGAGAGAAAAAACCGCACGCTCGTGGAAATGGCGCGTTGCATGTTGGCACTGTCGGGGCTCTCAACTTCGTTTTGGGCGAAAGCCATCGCCACGATGAACTTCGTGAGGAACCGATGCATTACGAGGACGCTTGGGGACTAGACCCCTTACGAGCTGTGGCATGGAAGACGCCCGAACGTGAGGAACATGCAAACCTTCGGAGAGACCGCATGTATGTTGGACAAAACTCCCGGGAGGGGGAAGCTGGAGCCACGAGGCATGAAATGTTTTGTGGTGTTTATGTGGTTTTCAGGATCGCCGTGTAAGGGTTAAATCGCCAATGTAAGGGGGTTTTATTTATAGGAGTTGTGTCGTTGTATCCTATCAGTTAAAGACAACCTAACAGCTTTTAATTTCCCTAATTTTCCGCTATACAAAGCGCAGCTCGCTGAAAGTATATGGCGAAATCGATGCAGTGTTATGAATCAATAAACGATTGCTTAATGATTGATTTATTTCCGAAATTGTTGGGGTATTTATACTCCCAATCATTCGTTCAATTATCTACAATTTCCATATAAATATTGCTTAATATGCAATTCTTTTCTTAACGGTAACTTCACTTATACAAATATTGATTACTTAAGCTATTTTATTCTTTACAATCGATTAAGAGTGCAATGCAAAAACCACGCTACGAGTTGACCCAATTAATTCATTAATTGCTTGCCAATGATAAACTCAGAAACGTTTCTTTGTAACCGGAGCTATTCGTTTGTTTACGAAAATGAAATGAGTTGACCTTGAATTTATGGTCAACAACGAATGCTGGTTATTCGATATTTGGAAAATGTGGCACGGCCAATTAATGCATTTGATATTATCGGATACGACGAGTCGACTCAAGGGCATCGAGTATGGGTACCAAGCAGACAAAAGGTAACCACGACACGGGACATCTGATTCATCGACACCGATGTAAGAACGGGAATGCACGACAAATCGCCGTCGTCCCCGCCAAATCCAAATCGAGATTTGAATCACAATCCCGAGGGATCATCACTGCCGAATTTCTTTGAACCTCACCCAGGTGGGGACCACGATGAGGAATTGAGAAATGAGTCGCAGGAACACGACGACCCGATGGGGGAAGGAGACGAGCCCACCGAAGCGATCAGAAGAGCTCCGGGCAGGCCTAGAAGGATTCTCACCGGACAACCCGGTCGCCCGCGGAAGCAATACCAGATCACGCTGGAGGACGAGGACCCTCGTGGATCGAGCGGGGACTCGTCCGACCGGATCGTCGACGACGAGGAGTCGAACACCCTGGACGCCCTGGAGGCAAATCTGGCCAGCCTTCACTCGGGGTCCCGTACCGGCAAGAATTGAATGGACCGGACTAAAAAGAATGGGTGGACGCCATCGTCGAGGAAGTCAAATGCCTAATCAAGAACGACACATGGCTGATCGTGAATCGACCCAAGAACCGAAGCGTGGTCGGATGTCGAATGATCCTCAGGAACAAGTGCGACTCGGGCGGCAATGTCGAGAGAAGGAAGGCACGACTCGTGGCAAGGGGATTCGCGCAGCGACCCGGGATCGACTTTCACGATACCTACGCTCCCGTCGCTCGCCTGGGATCCATGCGCCTGCTGCTCGCGCTGGCGGTCGAGCACGACCTTAAGGTGCATCAGATGGACATCACGACCGCATACCTGAACGGCACGATCGAGGCGGAGACGTACATGGAACTGCCCGATTCACTCACAGAATGTTTGAGGAAAATCGTCGCGACACAAGACAAATCCGGTGTCGGGAGCCGCGCCAAGGAAATGCTGAAACAACTTCAAGGTGGCGAGAAGGTTTGCCGTTTGAGGAAGGCCTTGTACGGCCTCAAACAGGCCGGTCGACAATGGCACAAGAAACTGAGCGGAAAGCTCGAAGAACTGAACATGACGCCAACGGGCGCGGATCTGTGCGTTTATTGCCCCGGGCGAGGGGGAGAACCGCTGATAATACTGGTTTACGTCGACGACATTTTGATATTTTATCGGGATCAGGAGGACCTCGACTTCATCCGACGAGGCTTGTCGCGGGAATTCGAGGCAAGAGATATGGGGACAGCTCGCTATTGTCTGGGGATCGAAATCGCCAGAAGCGGAAATCAGATTACCATTTCTCAACCGAATTACATTCGGCAACTACTCTCTAGATTTCGGATGGAGGACTGTAACACCGTCAGTACTCCCGTTGAACCGGGTTCGAGGCTCGAGAAGGACGTTGAAGAAGAAGGGTCGCCAGGAGGTAGTCGGCCCTATCGCGAGCTTGTCGGAGCTCTGAATTACTTGGCGATCGCCACAAGACCGGACATTTCGCATATTGTCTGTTGTCTCAGTCAACTCAACACTTGTCACGGCGAGGCGCACTGGAAGGTGGCGAAACGCGTCCTGAGATATCTGAAGGGGACCGCCGACTTCGGAATCACGTACACGAAGAGCACGAAAACCTTGGAAGGGTTTGTTGACGCCGATTGGGCCGGGTGCCCGGTAGATCGGAGGTCGTACACCGGATACGTCTTCACCCTGACGGCGCCGCCATCAGCTGGGAGTTGAGGAAACAGCGCACCGTCACGTTTTCGTCCACTGAGGCAGAGTACATGGCGCTAACTGAGGCCGCGAGAGAGGCCATATACACACGGGGATTCCTGACGGAGCTCAAGCTGTGCGAGTGCGAGAGAGTTCCGGTGATGAACGACAACCGAGGGGCACAGCTGCTGGCCCGGAACCACACGTTTCACGCGGGGTCGAAACACATCGACATTCAGACATCATTTCGTCAGGGACGTTTTGCGCGACGGTCGACTGGACATCAAACATCTTCCCTCGGATGAGATGCCTGCGGACTCCCTGACGAAGGGACTGACGAAAGACAAACATCAGAGGTGCCTGGATCTGATCGGCCTCGGGGGTTCCCCAGGGGATCGACCCGACACTACAATCGAGGGGGAGTGTTGTGGAATGGCCCCAAGCTGCGTGCTCTATGCGATTGCAGCGCCGGACCGAGCGTTGCGAGCGATAGGAGAACGAACGCACGAGTACTTCTGACAGAAGAAAAGAAGCAGCAACGTGTAACGGCGCTTAAGATTGCGAGGAGCCGCCACTTTGTTTAACACACTGCTACAACAATATATATATATATATAAACAAAGAAAAAACCTAAAATTCATAAAAATGTAATCAGATTCAAGTTGTTTTTTTTTCTCTGAAATATTTTGTAAACTTTGTTTAAAGTAAAAACAATAAAAAATTAAAATACTGGACACCGAAAGGTAACATATTTGTAACAAAATAAATGTACGTAGAATAATTTAGAGTGCTCATAGAGAGTGAGTAAATTACATCAAAATGTGATATGTTAAAATAGCCTTAACATTTAGTATAATATTGTAAAAAACCTTACTTGTGCTCCTTTTCCCTTTACAAATAAATGCGTTAACAAAACAGTTTTTTTTTTTTTTTAGATACAGATGGGCCATATCCTCGTTGCACTCTTGATACTGTTAAGATAATTATTGATATTTCCTCTCCTTCAGCTCATCCTTGTATCTGGATTAATATTAATAGCGAACCCATTTTTAACCCTCGAGTTATGGCACGAAAAAAAGAGTTTTTTCCTTTGAAACTTTTGGCTCTCTAAATAGATTCTAAAAACTGGTGGAATTCAATTGTCACAGAATGGACATTAAAACCCAAACGCGACAATATCCTACCATACCGCCGCTGTGTAAGATAATCTGCTTTTATTGCCTTTATTGAGTCGCTATCATCCTTAAACATTTCGGCCAGATGGTTATAGTAAATGAATTGTGTAATTTTTGAAAATTCGCTTACTAATAACCGAGGGACAAAACCTCCGACTCAACAATTTTTTGTTTATTTTATTTCGTTTTTAAAATATCTAATCCTGTGTTTAAATGTACCAATTAGGAGGTAGCGTCCTTTGGCTTAGCATCATAAAGTGTTCCGGTTGCATGAGCGCATCCCAACGATACCCAATTTTCTGCGCCACACGAAATTTAATTAACGGAAATGGTGAAAATATAATTGTATTAAAGTGCAAATGATTATTGCTAACGATGATGCCAGTTGTAGGCTGTGACGGAAAGTATTTATCTCAAACCGCTGTAATTTGTTTTTAAAGATACGACTGTGTCGGTGGGAAATCAATTTTATTGCGATTATTGTAACCTTAAGAAATGTCGCAATAGGTAATATATAATTAAGGTTTAGTTAATTTTTCTGATAAAGGTGAAATTGTAGATTCTGTCGAGTATCACATGTGTACCTATTTAATATAGTACTTCCGTAAAGGGTTATGATAAAATAAAGATGAAATACGTTATTTTTCTGTAACGTTTGCTTATCGATAAACTTAAATATCAATACACCATGCGGTTTGAAGGAAAGTGAGAGGATTGGGAAAGAACATATCGTTGGGCATTGATGGTACTGTACGGGTTGATATATGTACCAGACATGGGCACTCGATCTACCAACTCTCCAACACTTACCGTTGTTTCACTAAAAATATGTCCACAAAATAAATCGACTCCAAACAAGCGAAAGAAATAAATATGCACGCAAGTATTTCGTTATCAAGTGTTCTTTATTTTTATCCACGATATGGCATCGTACATGCACTTAAACTGGGGGTTCACAATGTTAATATCACTTAATCCTTTGCGATGACGCCCGCACTCCTTCAAGACCGTTGAAAGTTTTAACACAAAGTTCACTTAAAAAGTACAAAACGAATTCCGCGACCAGCTGACAGCGAGGAAAAAACGGCACTCCAACTCGAATATTTAAGCGCGAAAAAAAAACGAAATTGGCTACTCAGTAGCGGGGCTGGTAAAGGCGGAACTCTAAGCGGGTGCGACTGTCCGCTGCGGTAATAGGAATCTGACTCGACGATGCAACTCACATCCATCAGTTCGATGGCCGCGATAGATAGGGGAGGATTCTATATGTGTCCGTATAGGACAAGTACAATGCCCTGCGATGAGGACGATGATCGGTGGACACCTGATCAAACAGAAGTGCAATCGTCGGGGGCGATGTACCCATACATCGTTGGTGATGTATGCCAGAGATCGAAATAGATTTTTGTTTCAAAGTAAACAAAAATGCTATTTCACAGATCAAATAGTGACACACATGATGTATATGATGTGCCTATGATACAAAAGGGGTCGTCATGGTATTTGCTTAAGATTCCTTGGAAACATCGACGCGGGCAATATCCAATCCAGCCGTATGGCTCCGGTGCACAAGGAGGCCAATTATTTTGTTGACATAAGTCAACAGAAACCTCGTCGACGGCGACAAAGAGTCAGGCTGGATGGCTGTATGTTTAGATTAATATGCGGGTAAGTAAAACGAACACAGTGAGATACTGTATGTTTAATTTAGGTTTTCAGGCGGGTCATCATAGGCATGGCATGGGTAAGGTTACCTAAGCAATGATCATATCCATGCCCAAATTCATTATCGGTTGATAGCCAATAACGGGTAATTGTCGCGACTGTCGTGGACCTAAGGGTATAAGCGCGATACACAATTGTGACTATGGAAAGAATATCGACTACAGCTATGTCAACAATACGCTGGCCAGCGTTTGTTTATCGTAATTGAAGACAGGCTGAGCCGATAGGAGATGAACTGGTTCATGGAATATGGACCAGGAAATTCAGAATGTGTGGATGCCGTCGGGTAGGTTTTCCTTTCAGATAAGATGCTGGATGGCTATATGTTTGATTAATATGCGGGTAAGCAAAACGCAGAGTGAGATACTGTATGTTTACTTTAGATCTCAGTCGGGTCATCGTAGGCATGGCTGGGATATGATTGTTTATGGTGAATCATATTAGTGCCCAAATCCCATGATCGGTAGATAACCGATAAAGGAAATTGGTCGCAAGTGTTGCGAACCTCGGGACTGGGGCAATAAATGGTTATGAACCGTAGTAAAACCCATCGGCTATGATTGTGTCAACAATTACGCTGGCCAGCAAGTATTTATCTATTATAATTGCTGACAAGCCGAGCCGATGGAAATAAGGTACTTTGGCGGGTTTTGTCGATTCGGTCGTAAGTGTTCCGCCGAACACTGTCCGCACACGAGGGAGAACACACTGAGCGGAAACGGCACAAATTAAAAAAACTCAGAAGGTTTTGGTGTATAAATCTACTTTTATTGTACTCGCTCTTGTTTATGCTTAGGTTATTTGCTTACACGCAGATATTACAAGTTCACTATTTACATTTGAATAAAGTTAGTGTCGTAGATATTCCAAGTTCACTGTTTGACAAAGTTAGTGCACGTACGACCGTCTTGATCACCACGGAATCACTATACGAAAGGTTACGGTTTGAGCACACGACGATTTTCCTAATCGACACTACTAGTTTGTTTCTAAGACGCGAACTCACACGACTCACAACTCGCGCTACTCGGATTTATTTTGTTTCTCGACTATAGTAACACCTTCACGATGGCGTTCCTCCTCGTTCTATGCTTGTCGTCCCGTTGACGATTGAAATCTGACTAACTATCTCCATCCAAAAACCAAACCTTGATACAGATCGTATCTACGTCTGCCAGAAGAAATCTTTCATTTCATCCGCTAACAGAATTTTCCACAGTATCTGTTAGCGGCATGTTATTAATGCCCATGGGTAATTTAGGTGCCTGAAAAGGAGAAAGTACCTCGACGCATACATCCTTATATCATCATCACCATCCGTGGTGGTGATCGAAGTTCGGATCGACGCTTGTCGATTGTGTGCCGCCTCTATTTGCATAAAACATCTGGCGCGAAGAACGGAGATGATTGTTTGGGCGTACAGCCCGTGGTTGTTTGCCTTTTGTAAACACAAACGAAATCCATTAGATCCTTCTAATGGGTGTGAAATTCTTACAAAGGAATCGTGGGACCGGAGTATTTCCTTTGGTTATATAAAAAAAAAAAAGGGCGGATCTGTTTAAAATTTGTATTGCTTTTTTTTGTACATTTATGAGTTTATTGTCTTGAGTTTTGCTCGGAAGGAGCTTACAACGGAGCAGAAAAAAAAAAGGTATAATTAGAAAGAAAAATGTTTCTACAAAAACTTGCGGTTTTCCTGGGTAATGTCCTGCGTCAGTGGGCGTCGTGATGAGTCCTGGTCCTGGTGGCTGCGGTTCGGTAGGCACTTTTCACCGGCACTCTTACTAGCTCTTTTTTTATTTTTTGTCGCTGAGCACTGTCTGTATCTGTGTTTATTTTTCGGCACTCTGTCACTGTTTTAATTGATTCCGCGCGTGTTCACTATAAAATTGATTTCCGGGCGTTTACTATTTGTATTTGGTGCGTGTTCACTTTTACTCCGTCGCGGTCACCAGTTTGGCGGGTTTAAATTATATAACTTTGGCGAAGTTGGGTATTATCGCCGGAGGAAGTGTTCCGCCGACACTGTCCAATACTTAACACGGTACGAATGACATGCTCTACCAGCTCTGTCCACAAAAACCAAAAGACCGGAGCGGATGCCGTCATCAATTAAACACAACACATTTTTGTTTCAAGACTCGTTTATTCTACACAATTCAAAACCGCAAACCACTGTGACGACCGACACACGTTAAACTAAACTTTCACTTTTAATTTTCATTCTTAAGTCGCGGTTACTCCCGACACCGTACCTCGTCTCGCGCACCTACTCTTTCGGATTCCTAAGCTTGCCCTTTCGGCTTGCGTATATTTTAGGTTCTCCTCGCTGTTCGATAAAAGACTATGTCGTCTCGTTGAGATATATTCGATTGCGATAGGTCGTGGCTGCCTTCTGTTGTTCAACGGATTTGGGTGGTCCTTGCGTTACATTACCCGCACGTGCATCCGTTGATCGGCTCATTCTTTGATGATAGCAATTCTTTTGTATTGAATTTTGGAATTGCCGGTTCGATGAGATGTTCCTGGGCGCAGGCAGCATGTATGGCATTTTGGGAATTGTTTTTTTTTTAGGAATAGAACGCATGGATGTTTATACCTTTGTTTCAGGCATGAAGAGTTATAATTGTTGAGCTTGACCTAAAAAGCTTTGGGGACGTTCAGTTCCTTGCTTTTTGGTGTCGGTCTCAACGTTGGCTGCGAGTTGCAGGCCCTATCGTGGGACTTTGGGGCACGCGTCTGTGGGCGCGTGCAACGCTCTCAGGTAAGTAAGTTCTTTGAAGATAGGAACCTTACCTGCGTAGAATTGTGCGTTCGTAGAACGCTACAGTACGGTTCATATAATAATGCAATGTGATGCATGCCTTGATGAGGTTTAACTTTAGGTGTGATGCTGCAGGGGAGCTTACGCTGCCCCTAATTGCAGGTACGTACTATGGGTTTGGAAGGTGGTTAATTTAAGAGGATGGGCGGTTCTTTGGGAATGTATTAAAGAACCGCCACAGTAGAACCGCGGTGGAACACAAAAACATTTAGATCATTCCGCTCGTTTATTTCTACTGAAGAACAATTTCTTTGTGTTGCAAAGATTATTTTGCAACAAAATAAATATGGATATAAATATGAGTAACATGCGTACTCACGGTTTATGCGGCCGTGTTTAGCTCGGTGGGTGTGTCATAGTTGCTGTTACGCTGCTACCTGGATGTGCCCCCTTGAGTACAGCTGTCGATGTTGTATAGCCATTGGGGTTTCGTTGCTCGCTTTACACACGCAATAAAAATGGTTCTTTTTCCTTTTACAATTTAAACAAAGCTGTTCCTTTTTCTTCAAACTTTCAACTTTTTGTTTATTACACAGCAGACATTAACTAAAATTTCTTTTTATAATTTAAACAAAACTGTTCCTTTTTCTTTAAACTTTAAACTTTTTGATATTTTAATATTGAATATTTTTAATATTTTTTTCTTTTATTTTCTTTTAAAATTTTAATCGTTCCCGACTGAGTTATTTTCTGTGTCGTCGATATATTGAAAAAAAATATTTTTTCTTTTTCAAGCTGGATTTTACTCCTCGCTTGATCACGTTATTTTATATTTTTCTTTCGATTATTTCACAAAAAGGTTGTACTTTCAGAGTCCGCACTGGTCGTGACTTTCCTGAATTCTCTCTTATAACTAACAATATTTCGGTATTTATACATTTCTTATTTTCAGATAGTAATGCATGTCAGATAGCAGATGCTTCATGAGTCAGTTTGATAATAATGCATCTCAGATAATGAATGGGTCCTTACAGTGTTTTACACGCATCTCAGATAATAGCTGAGTCATTACAATATTTTATATTTTTTGTTAGATAATAGTGTGAGTCAGTTAGGTATTATAGGTAAGGGGTGTTTTGGGTGTTAACTACTGCGACTTCAAAAACACGAGAGCGCGAGTCGCTCATTCATCATCATCATCATCATCATCGGCACCTCAACCGGGAATCAGTCTTGGCCTTATTTAGCAAGTCTGAGGCTTGTTAAATTTTCCATAATGATTTGTTTTTTCCGGGCAAGGTCATTAGTCTTGCGCCAGGAGTCGCTCATTCACGCCCTTTTATATAAAGAACAAATTTACCCCCACTTTTCCGTCTTACTGCTCATTAAATATTTTTCTTTGATTCTCGCTAATACAAAAAAAAAAAACTATTCGAATTCAGGTGGAAAGAAAGTAGCCGTAAATTTGGTGGGAATGGTAACGTGTAGGTGTCTGTGTACTTAGCCGTGGCGCTCCTTTAGAGAATTTTGTAATTCTTTTGTGTTAAGAATTACGACATGTTGCGAGATAGAGCATGAAAGGGGTGGAAAATATTTGTATGAATTTTCCATTGAAATCGTGACTATTCAAAACTGAATAGTTTGTACATCTTATGTACAGCGAAAAGTTTCGCCTTGAAACGGCTTTAGAATGTGATTGTATTTTGAATGGGTAATGAAAATGTGATTATGAGGCGTGGGAAATGTTGTTTCGTGTATGATATGTGTGTAATTAGGGTTTAAGGTCGCGAATTTGCGTAATTATTTAGTGGGTGGGGGGGGGGGGGGGGGGGGGTGATTATTCGTATTAATTATGCAACAGCGGGTTATCTCCCCATCTTATGCTTGAGTGTAGTCCGGTGAGCACGATCTGATCAATTAAGCTTGTAGCTGAGTACTAGGAGAGGAGGAATCCAATTTTTGTGCATAAGCTATTTGCGTGTTAACATTTGGAAAACAGGATAGGAAAATGAATTCCGCCTGCATTCTATAACATATCGCATCGGATACTCCTTTAATATAAATGTCTTGGCCGAGAGGAAATAATTTGACGTTGCAACTAAAAAAAAACGTTGTGTTGCATGAGGTCTCACGAGAGAATAGCCGGAGAATCCGATCACAATTAGAGCTCTCAAGCCTTAAGGAATGGCAATGAAGGTGGGGTTCTTCCACAAAAGGAAGATGGACCCACACCACGATACCTGATGTAGAAACATGGGTGAAAAGAAAACATGGTGAGCTGAACTACCATTTGGCTGAGTTGATATCAGGACATGGATGCTTTCTTGCACAAGTATAAGCATGCAAATCACCCATACTGCTTTTACTGCGAAGGCAACATATAAAATGATTTGAGACCGCACGAACAATTTTGGAGATACGTATGAATCGAACAGTTACTCCGGCAGGAGTAATGGAAGACATGGTAAGTTCGAAACAAGCATGGTCCGTTGCAAATAATATTCTATGTGACATGATGCAGCAATTGCTATGCGACGAGCGGAATAACAGGTAAATTCGGTCCCGCCCCTCGATGCAACATGATAAAGTGATTTTACAGCATGACAATGCTCGACCCCATGTTGCGAACGTGGTCAAGACATACTTGGAAACTTTGAAATGGGAAGTCCTACCCCACCCGCCGTATTCTCCGGACGTTGCTCCCTCGGACTATCACTTGTTTCAATCAATGGCACACGGCCCGGCTGACCAGCACTTCCGGTCTTATGATGAAGTAAAAAATTGGATCGATTCGTGGATCGATTCAAAAGATGACCAGTTTTTTCAATGCGGGATTCGTATGCTGCCCGAAAGATGGGAGAAAGTAGTGGCCAGCGATGGACAATACTTTGAATCATAAATGTATAATCAGTTTTTTATAATAAAGCCTCGAATTTCGGAAAAAAAACGGTACATATAAAAGAAAGTTCTGCGGGGATCAACGAGAATATGTGCCTGGCGGGGGGTGGTTTTAGTCGGTAAAAATCCGGCATCCCTCTGGATCGATCCAGAGGTATCTTTAGTAGATTTCCACCTTCCTACCGAAACAAACAAAAAAAAACTCCTTTAAGTTTCATTACTTGATTTTGCCCCATATTAAGCATGTGTGTTCTTGATGCTCTAGATGTTAATAGAATTCGTTCAATCAATAAATTCGTTATAAATTGTGGCTAAACCCTATCGAGGTTAGTACGAAATGTTAGACACTTTAGTACACTTTTCACGGCTTCGAATACAAATCCATGCCACTTAAGTGCTCCAAGTGTCAATTATAGAGAGTTTGTGGGGGTTAGGAGTATAGTGCCAAACACGGCCACTCGGTTCACTCCTATCCCCATCCGACTGTCACTAAAGTTCCGCCAAAAGGGGTAAAGGGTGAAAGATAAACACCCAGGACACTGCGAACAATTAAACACACGGATTAGTTTATTGTTTTATTTTTATTGCTTAACACTTGACAGAGGTAATTTCTATTCACGAATGTAAATCCTAGGACAATGAATATATTTATATTAAACGGAACGAAAGTAGTTTATAATTATTTACCGACTAATTTAAGAGAAAGTAAACCCGATCGATAAGGCCAAAGGGATACGACCTTTGTGCCTCGCACCGTACCGCTGAACTCGGTACGGCGGATGATGACGCGACCGTCGCGAAGGGTGGCTGTAATACGACTCTACGATATTCCTTCGTTGGCAAAGGAAACTGGCTCTCTTAATAAAGAGGTGGATTTTCCGATTCCAAGAGAGACGTAAAGTCTCTCTTTGGGGTAACCAAACAGATCTCATACAGAAGATCGTCACGGTACACATGTATGTGTGTACATTGGTTCTTTTATGGATCAAAGCCATGGGAATGAACCTGAAACAAATAAGGGAAAAGGGGATCGTGGAGATCTTTGTTTATGTGAGAAGGTTACTGGGAAACGTATCCAGAACTATGTAGGATGAAAGGAATTTATGACCTGAGAGTTCAACCGAGTAAACAAGTTGGAACTCATTAGATGGTAGGTGCATTTGCGATCCTCGGATGATTGAATTGTTTGCGTATCACCAGAATGGCTGATGAAGGACAGCGGTATTTTGTTTACTCATGGTGTGAGTTAGGGACATAGTCTCAACGTGGATGGTGCTATTTACATGCAGCTGGTGTTGGACTATTTAGCGCGGGCTAAAAGGGTCGACAGCCGATGTGTGCATAGATAGTTTTTATGTACACATATTGAGGCTGGGATTAGCCAACATGATATGCGAACCGATGAATTTTATTACAGGGAATTTATGATAAGGTAAGAAAGAACTCTTACAGGAATTGTATGCGACGAGATGCAAGAAAAGGTAAGAATTCTTTTACAGAAGCTTTTTAGATTATACCTTAGATAATGCTAGATGCGTAAAGCATTTAAGGTGCTAATGCGATTGCATTAGCGAAATTATGTGATTGAATGGAAGTTATGGTGGTTTTTTAAGGTAAGTGAATCGTGGGGTTTGGCGGAACGGCCACAAGTTCTTTGGGTTCGACGAAGCAAAGACAAATATTGGGTTGTACCACGTGAGATAAGAAGTTCTCGAGTGAACATCGGTGCCCGAATGTTAAATTTTCTTTTTTTATAAAGTAAAGAGGTGCATGTGCTTAATTTGGGACATTTTAGGGTTCGTTACAAGTACAGTTTTTTTTTTCTACGAATTGTTTACCATTGTTACGTGGTAGCTTCCCCCATCCCCATTGTAACAATTGGAAAACAAACGATGTAGGCATATAGCCTACGATCCACATGTTGGAGGCGCGAACCGAAATTTGTTACGTTGTGGAACTTGTGGAGGCAGCTGTGGGCATTCCTTTTCGGAGTGGGAAAATTCGGAGAGAGAGAGAGTAGAAGGTGGTCGGAAGTTGAAAGAGGTGATAGTCGAAGTCCGAACTCTAAGCAGAACAAAAGAAGATTTTTAGACAGAAAAAGAAGAAACGGAAAAGTACAACGGTGCGGGAAAAAATGTAGTAAAAGTAAAAAATTAAAATTTAAATGTAAAGTACTAATTAATTTTGTAACCTCCACGTGCCGTAAAACGTATATCAGTGTAATGTAAATCATGTTAAAGTACTCTTACAAAAATAAAATTGTTACGAGTGGATGTGAAACGAGTTTAAATTGTTTGGTTCGTGCGGACTCGTCGGGAGACTTGGAGACAAGAAAAACAAACCTTAAAAGCCAATTCGAAATCTCATCGTATTCCATGTTCGAAGGACTAGTTTGTGTGTGCATCTCTGGAACAGACATAATTTCATAGTGGGAGTTTAAGCCGCTCGGGGTAATACGACTTATTTGATCCTGTACCGAAGACACAGTGCAGGCCGAAAGTAACCAGTTGGCAAAGAGTTCCTGTAATACCCATTACAATTGGCGCAGCCGGTGCTCATCATCTGTGGCGGTATCATACCGTAACCAGTGGAGGTTATTGCCAGGAGGTGAGGGGAGCCCTGAAGGCTCCGTACGCACCTGCGTTCCCGTAACGCCTTGTGGTGAGCTGATGATGATGCTGAACAAGAAATATACTTGAAGATCGATTTGAGGCAGAGCATAGGATTGTGAGACCGACGTCGGACTGAGGCTGGACCGTACCACTGGAGTGTCTGTGGATTGGCAGTATTACCAGACAATAATCTTGTGAGAATTTTCTTTATTATTTGTTTTTGTTCTTTTGTTGAGTTTAATTTTGGGGCAAGACCCATTTCAACGAGAGTTCAACGATATTTTTCATATCAGTGTAATCTCGTACCGTTGGATTTTCGCAGTTTCTTCCGGGTCGTGGTATAGTTTCGTGTTTGTAAGGTTTTTGATTGTTACAAGTTGGTGTCACTGGTGAAGTTTTCTCTCTCTCTCCGTTTTCTCATCTGTTGGAGACCGCATTTGGCTTTTGATCCCCCTTCCATTTAGCCGATTTGTGGATTCTGGGCGTTCCCGCAGTGAAGTCTCCGTGTGGAATTAGTTGTTCGGAATCCGTTTCACCCATTACACCATGCTGTCGGCAGTTCAAATTCAAACCCTCTTCCTTTATGATTTTAAAATGGGACATAATGCGTCATTGGCAATAAAAAACATTAATAACGCATTTGAGGATGTAGCGGTACACGAACACAATATACGACGTTGGTTTGGAAAGTTCCGTTCCGGAGATTTCAGCCTCGAAAATGAACCTCGTGGGAAGCCAGAAACGTTAGTTGATCACATTGCAACGGTGAATACGGACCCAACGAAATCGGTGAGGGAGATTGCACAAAGCATGGGAGTATCCCCAATGACAATAAGTCAACACCCTTCTCTCAAGGGAAAGGTAAAGAAACTCGATTAGTGGGTACCCCATGAACTGAACGACTCCCAAAAACGACGGCGCCTGGAAATCTACGCTTCACTTAGATTAAGAAACCCAACTGAATCGTTTTTGTACCGGATAGTCACCTGTGATGAGAGGTGGATTCTGTATGATAACCGTAAAAGATCTGGCCAGTGGTTCGATGCAGCTGAAAAACCAAAACACATCCCCAAGCCCGATTTTCTCACAAAAAAGGTTATTGTGATAATTTGGTGGACATCGAAAGGACCAATCCACTTTTAATTTCTTCAGCCAGGAGACCCGATAAACGCTATCAAATATTGTATGGAAATTGACATATTGTATGCCAAATTGTCTGAAAAGCGACCTGCGTTGGTCAATAGGCACGGCCCGATCCCTTTGCATGACAATGCTAGACCCCATACCTCACAATTAACGGTGCAAAAACGGTGCAGTCCGGATTTGAAATTCTTCCGCATCCACCGTACTTTCCTGACATTTTCTGACATTTTCCGCAACCTGGATTCATTTTGCCGGCAGAAGGTCTTCCGGAACCGAACAGAGGTCATAAAAGACTTTGAAGATTTCATTGCCTCAAAAAATCAGCGCTACTACGAAAAAGGAATATTTGATTGGATAAAAATTTATGGAAAAATAAGATCAGCTTTTAAATTTTTACTATAAAATTGGACATTTCATGTGGTAGAACCCAATAATAGATAATGGATATATGACGAAGTTTTTACTTTTTATTTTTTTATTGAAATGTTGAAATCTACGCGGGTAGAAAATTTCCATTGGCAAATTGGAATCGAGGTTCAATGTTTGCGGAAGCACTGCGTTGAACATATGTCCGGAAAGGCGATTTGATTAGATTTTGGTTGATAAGCTGATAGACAAGGGATCATTGTTTAAGATAAAAAATAGATTAAGCATCAATCAGTTGTAGGATATGGGCCATAAAAACGATATTGTTTGACGATCCATTTGCTGGGTAAACAGAAGGGGCCTGCGCAGCATCACCGGATACCGGCAGCCACCAAAAATTTCAGGGATAACTACGTGGCCAAGAAACAAACAGCCTTTTTGATTTCTCTTTGAGCCAGCACCGATTGAGCTTTTTCTTCACGGATAAGATCATTGCAGGAACAGCAAAACTAACAAGCAATGAAAACTCACAGTGTTCCTACAATGGGATGCAACCCATGTTAGATTCCCTTATTAAAGCAAACAATATCGCGTTCGACGATGACCGCTCCAGCCCCGACAATCACCAAGGGCAATAAATCACACGGTAGGAATGCGTCTTACCGCACACGAGTCAAAGGTCTAATTATCCTCTGTTATGGAGTCTTTAAAGAAAGAGAGCCCTCTCGTTCTGAAAACTACTCCCGTTGCGATTACCATCGTGATTCCTCTAACTAAAGGGAAGAGTGGTGACAGATGTTTAGAAAAAGTTTAAAAAAATGCTATGGTTTTCTTTCCAGAGTTCGTCTGTCTGAAAACGATACCTATAGCGTGGCGATTTTCGCATTCCAAAAAGGCCAAAGAAACATCGTAGAAAAGAGTCGTATCAAGTACTTCATGTGATCGGTGAAGTGTGTATAAAAAATTAAAAAACAAAATAAAAAATGAAATACGGGTAAAACTAAAAGTGGCTTTGTTACACGCAACGCCCCTTACTTACATTAACAGGATTCACCTTCACATGACCCCACATGTTGATTAACCCTAATTAACTTTTCAGCATACCAGCAAAAGTGCATGAAATCCTAAACGCATGCACAGGCGGATCAATGGAATCCAGATACCACATCTGGAAAAAGTCGGTGGCGGCACAAAGGAAATAATGTGCTACTCAAAACAGATAACAATTCCATGGTAACGAAACAATAAGATATACAAAATATCTTTGCCTTCGTTTTTCTTACACTAATGCGCGCACAAAACGCGATTTTGGAGCACAGTACGAGCGGAAGGAGAGGAAGTGGATTGGCAAAGGAGGTATCGATGTACATTGGTCTTAAATGCGTGGATATTACAACGACGAGGAAACACATGATCAAGTAGAGTATTCCGCATTCGTGTGGTTTGTTTATTTCTCTCCTTCTCGTTCTTGGCGGATTACATTGTTTTTCCGTCCACACGCGGTTGGTGGTTGGACACGCGGCGAATATTAAACTTTTATTTCGTCCGATTAATTTTAATTCATAAATTGGTTATTGATTTTTTTTTTACACTAACGCGCAGAAAAGGGAATTTTGAAATACATTTAAATGTCAGAGCACAGTGCGAGCGGGTGGTGAGGAAGTGGATAAGGACATCACAACAACCAGGAAACACATGATCAGGCAGAACATTCCACATTCGTGTGGTTCGGCTAAAGAATGACTCTCTAAATTTATTTGTGTGCCTGAAGTTGACTTTCAACGTGAATTGATGCGCATTCTCAGTTTGGCGGGTATCCGAGAAAAATGTCTGAAGAGGCGGAACATATTCAGCAAGTTCAGTTGAACAACGACCGTGATAATACCTATAGAAAAGAGACAGGCATGATACGTTGTGCCTATGTTCTAACGAGTTGCAGCTGGGTCCCTAATAAGTGTCACAGTTGACCATAAATGAATTTTTTTATTTTATTTATTGGCCTGTAGGAACCCGGAAGTTCATGACCTCACCGACTCGGCTTCGCCATCGTTCCCTGTCCTGGGCACTCTCCTTTCACGCTTGACCATTCGATCCGATCTCCTCAAGGTCAAACCTGACATTGAAACCATAAATGAACACTTGTGTAAATACAAGGCTCTAAGAATTGTATCACATGCATCCACACAATCAAGTCTCGCAGGACGTAAGCATTTTCAATGTTAGACAAACAAAAAATGTACTGCGAGACATACATCTGTTGTGTTGGAAAGACATCTATTGTGTGTGCAAACAATGGGTGTATACTTCGGCCTGCACGATCGAAGGAGAGATAACAGAGTCGGCACGCATCCATTGTCCTCAACGGGCAACATAAACAGAGTCTGAGCCCGAACTTCATCCTTGACGGATGCAAATTAAAACCAAAGTAAAAATAGAGTCGTGGAAATTTACCCGTCATAACCAAAGGATGTACATAGGGTCGTAACGCGGGTAAAGTGAATGTGTGCACGTGTGTAAAATAAAGTACATAATAAAGCTTAAATCTATTGATTATTAATTAATCTTAAGTTTAGTGGGGCTACCACCCCATTTATTGGCTTAATTCAAGCAACATAATTACCTACAACTAAAGTAAAGATAACTTACAAACTAGAGAGTATAAGAACTATCTTAACTAGGCTTAACCTAAGATAACCAAGACAAATTAAGAAGGCAGGAATAGGGACGAGAGGTGGGGGCAGGTTATAGTAAAGTGTAGAAGCGCCGCTTAAGATTGGTGGTGAGAATGGTTTAGGAGACAGTGCTTGAGAGTATGTGTAGAGAGGTCGAAGTCAAACGAGGTAGAATTGGCGTTGACATTTCTCAGCATTTTGACATGACAACGTCTTATAAATCGGTATACCTTGGGAGGCATTCGGAAAAAAGTTTGTAGCGTTACGATAACGATAACCGATAACGCACGAGCCGCAGTGAGCGAGAGCACGACTAGCGAGAGAGAGGGAAATAGTAGCGCCAATGATTTCATTGACGATGACGATGACGTTTATCAAAACAATAACGATCAAGAAGCAGAACATGAATCTTCAGCACAGACGTCAGGAGCAAGGAAAACAAGAAAACAACAGTATCGCAAACGACTGGTCGGGCGTATCATAAGATACCGACATTATGACATTGACGAAACTATCAATTATAAACGAGAGATGGTTCTCTAGTACGTTCAGTTTCGCAACGGAGTGACAGAAATTATCGATGTTGCTGATGGACTTGTAAATGGTGCTATTGGTGTCTTGCGACATATCGAGCGTCAGTTATCAAATAAAGGCGATAATTCTGAAAATGTGGAAGCATCGCACAACAAAGATCGCCCGGCACTTGAAGAAGAAATAATTGCCTTGTGGTTTGAGTTTCTCGAAGCGACTACAGGTACCAGTGCTAAAATCAAATGTCGACCTTACGTACAAAGCAAAGGAAATACAATTTCTAGAAAATTGGTGCCGATTTATAAAAAAGTAGTGAACATTACGCTAACAAAAACCGTAAAGTGCAAACGAAAACAGTTTCCCTGTGTGCCCGCTTGTGCGATTACGATTCACAAATCGCAGGGTGGGACGTTTGAAAAGATCTTATATAAATACTCTGCCAAGCAACCGCAGCAGTTGACACGACACCATTGTATCTGCATCTGTACCTGAGCACAGTTGGTCCTATCATCTGTATCTGAGCATAGTTGTGAAAGTGTAATTCAAAGTTAAAATTCAAAGTAAATTCAAAGTGTTAATCGAAATATAATTCGAAATATAATTCAAAGTGGCGTATATGCTGTGCAGTAATGCACCAGCCCAAGACTATTTAATAAAGCGAAAAAGAAAGGCTATCGACTTTCTTCGCAACCCCCCTAAAAGAAATTCGACCGTCCCAATTTACTTGAGCCCTATCACCGAAAATATGGCATCAATTTCACTTGATCAAAGACTGCAGCAGGCCCTGGATCACATCAAGGCCCAGGAGAAGATCATCAACGACCTAACCAGAAAGATCGCCGAACTGGAAAACAACTTAAACCTTCCTGATTTATCAGATGAGTCTGACATGGAAGATCAACCTGCTCAGCTACCAGCACCAGCTGCCAAGGCAACACCAACAATATCAAGTTTCAAAACAACACATGAACCGAAAGCTCATACGAATGAAGGCACTTTCAAAGGAGGAGCTCCGAAGAACGAGAGGCCCCCGCCAATCAACATAAAAAAAGGTCAACAATATCAAAAAAGTTATCCAGCTTCTGGAGAACGCTTTGGGGCACCGGAATTTTACCACCAGATCTAGGGGTGACAACGTTTCCGTATCACTATCTTCTCTCAAAGACCACGCTCTTGCCGAAAAAGTGCTTATTCTGAATAAGCTGGACTTCTTCACCTTCCTAAGGTCAGATCTCAAGCCGAAAACATTCATAATTCGCCACATCGACCCTGCTTGGACTAACGAAGAATTAAGCGCGGAATTGTCCAGATTAAGTCCCAACCTGAAAACGTCCAAAGTCGACTATTATCAAACCCCTCACGTGAGATCCAACAACATTTTCAACCTACGGATCATCCAACTGGCACCAGACGAAGACATTAATAACCTGAAAAAAATTAAATACCTCTTCACTCATAAAATTGGCATAGAGGTACCTCACAAGCAGGAGCTTCTCCACTGCAAGCGCTGTCAGCAGTCAGGTCATCTTTCATCTTCGTGTCATCTACCACGACGATGCGTAAAATGTGCGCAGGAGCATGAACCGAACCAATGCAAAGTCAAGCCACCGGGTGAGGAACCAGAACGTATACACACGGAAAATCCGGATGGCTCCATTTCTGTAAAGGAATTGTCAGTTGAATGCTGCAATTGTGGTGGACCGCATCCTGCAAACTTCACAAAATGGCCGCACAAGCGCCGCTTACTGAAGCAGAGAGTGCCTCCAACCAAAAACAACACTGGCCAACTTAAGCAACCAACAGCAGCAGTTACTACAACAACGAGATCGAAATCCTATGCGGAAATTACCAGAGGAAACAACGCACCCTCATCACAACCAGGAACAAACCTAGGACTCGACATCATGGGATACATCCGAGAGTTGCAAGCTCTCTTACCGACGCTAAATGGATTAAGTAACTTCGAAAAAAAAGGTCAGATACTTTCTCTTATAACCTCACATATATTATCCCAAAATGTCTAAGTTAAGTGTAGTTGCCCTTAATGTATATGTATATTCCATTTCGTCAAACATACGGAGGCATCACCTCCGACTGCTAGTGAAGGAGTTTTCTCCAGACGTCCTCCTTCTTTGTGAAACCTGGCTCAAACCCAACTCTCGCATTTCTATTCCAAATTACCAACTTGTTTCAACTCCTCGAATTGACGGTGCAAAAGGAGGTACCGGTATCCTTATTCATAAAAGATTCCAATTCAGTGAAGTCAAATTTAGAAACATCTCCTGTGTCGAATACACTGCTGTCAAACTGCTTTGTGACAACAATAAAGTCTTGGTTCTAGTAGCCATCTATTTACAACCCAAGAGGTACCCTAACTTCCCATCTTCAGACTTCGATGAAATATTCCGTCAATCCCACCCCCACTCATTCATCATCGGAGGCGACTGGAATGCCCGTCATACCGCCTTCAACGACACCGCTTGCAATAAATTTGGCAAACAATTGCTTGCTTTCCTACCTCTCCACCCCTACGTCTATATCGACTCCCCTACGGAACCTACTCATTGCTCCAGCTCTACTCAATCAACTATAGACTTCTTCTTAAAATCTGCGATCCTACGCTCTGTATCTCCCCCTACTGTGTCGCACTTCTTCCCCTCTGACCATGCCTCCATCCACTCGGTAATTGACCTTGGCCCCTTAAATCCGCTTCAATCTCTCAACCCAGTCCATAATTTCTCCAGAACTAACTGGAGAAAGGTCAACAAATCCGTTGGCGATATGTTTCAAACGCTTCCCATCACAGATACGAATAACTTGGATCCTAACGAAATTGAAGAAGCAGCTTGTAAGATGGAAGGGATCTTACAGCAAGCCTTGTATTCTAATACCCCTTCAAGGATGCCACACTCCTTCGTAGGTAAACCACTTCCATATCTCACCCTCAAACTCATCTCATTAAAAAAAAAGCTCCGCCGAAAACTATTTCGAAGATTTTGTCCCCTCCTGAAAGTACAGGTTCAATTATTGTCTACCCTCATTAACCAGCAGTTAAATGCTTTCGTAGAGCAGAACTACATCTCCACTTTAAATAGTATCAGACCCGACCGTAATCTTTACAAAAACATCAATCGCCTTACAGGACGAAAAATACACACCTCAATAGACAGACTAATTGGTCCCAGAAATAATATTCTGTACTCTAATTCTGAAATAGCAAAATATTTAGCGGAACACTTCTCCCAAGTGCATAGGCAAAATGATAGCCTAGGCAACCCCGAGTTTGAGGAAGTGGTCAACCGTTATACATCCCATGAACTAATCTCCTCATTCACTCCATTCATAACTGAATTTAATAATCACAATAGAGCATCTCAACCCACCGATACAAACTTCTTTTTACAACCACAGGAATTTAACCAAATGATATCTTCTCGTAGCAATAAAAACTCAACCGGCTTGGACAAAATTCCACAAGTGCTTTTCAAAAACCTCAACCCTTCAAATCGACTATACATCATGACCCTGCTAAACCACATAATAAATGCTGGTCACATACCGGAGTCTTGGAAAACTGCCATAGTCATCCCCATTAAAAAATCAGGCGCATCCCTGATGGCGGCCAATTTTCGACCCATCTCACTACTTAATAATTTAAGCAAATTACTTGAATTAAAAATTCACCATTACCTACTCTCCTTCGCGGAAACTAACTCATTACTCCCTGATTTCCAATTCGGTTTTCGTGCACAACACTCAACATGTCACGCTCTCCTCAAGTTTACTCACGACATCACTATGGCTCTTAACGACCAGTGCCCCACTGTGTGTATCTCCCTTGACATATCCAAGGCTTTCGACTGCGTGTGGACTGCGGGTCTTCTGTACAAATTACATTCCACGTATCGTCTAAACAATCACACTTCCAAGTTTCTCTACTCGTACCTATCAAATAGGAAATTCATGGTCAAGATAAATTCCACCCTTTCCCAGACGTACTCAATAACAGCAGGAGTCCCCCAAGGATCCATTCTGGGTCCCCTCTTATACTTACTATACACATCTGATATTCCTCAACCCCTCTCACCGAATACTCGAATCCTCAACTACGCAGACGATACCCTTGTCTACTCCAGCAGCAGGCTCGTATTATCTGCCAGAAACCGCGTAAATGAATTCCTCCAAATTCTTTCCTCCTACTTCCTTAAATGGAAGATCCGCTTAAACCCCAACAAAACTCAGCTGATTGTATTTAAAGGTAGAAACGTTCACTGTACCAATAACACGGTACGTAACCATTCAAAAATCCAACTGAACCTCTGCAACACCGTCATAAAACCATCTAAATCACTAAAATACTTGGGCATTACTTTCGAAAATAATCTCTCTTTCACGACTCACATAAACAATGTCATCCGCAAAGCGGGGATACAGCTGAACCTTTGTCGGAAAGTAATGTGGAAGGCAGATGGTCTCTCTCAGCAAGTCAAACTTCTACTTTATAAACAAATCATCAGGCCCACACTTACTTACGCTTGTCCCATCTGGTTCCATATCTCTCCCTCTCAAATGGAAAAACTTCGTATCTTCGAAAGGAAGTGTTTCAAACTAATCACAGGGCTACGTCGACAGCGCGACTCCCACAAATATATCAGAAGCCTTATGCTATACCACTCCGTCGGTCTGGAGAGATTGGATAGAAGGTTCCTGGAATTGTCGATAAGATTCATTGAAAACCTGTCAACCAATCCAAACCCTCTCATCAATTCCCTTAGCCTCCCCAGCCACAATGCATCAAATCCCTATCTTCATGCACTCCACTTAAAGGCTCTCTTCTACGCAGGAAGATTAGTAAATGATGCGAACGAAATCATCTACCATAACAGGGTAACCGATCTTAACCACTTCAAATACTCAAACATTCAACCCTTTTCTCGGGTTCTTTCCTTTAACGAGCAGTCGGTGGAGAGACCTCCCTCTGCCGCTCCCTTCCCTCCTTAGGGTATGTACAGTACGAAATCTCAACTTAAGCTTAAGACGAGGCTAAATTGTTCTACATTGCTAAATGTGAGTTTATTTAACTACCTTAGATATAAGCTAGATTTAAGTAGAGATAAGTAGTTTTAAGAATATTTATTGTAAACATTGACAATCCATCCTGGTTTTCATGACCTTTCCAGGAGTCCTACTAATAAATTGTATTTGGAATAGATCTCCTTAGACGTAAGACCTCAAATTAAATATTACTTGGAAAAATGTTCTAGACATTGTAAGTAAAATTGTCACAACTTAGTTAAGTTAGCTGTAAACTTATGTAACTAAACTTTTAATGGTCAATAAAGACAGCGTTTTATAAAAAAAAAAAAAAACCGCAGCAGTTAGTGTACGTAGCGATGAGTCGGGTAACGAATCTAGACGGCTTGTATGTCGTTACGGAGAACGATGAGCCATTTGTCTTCAAGCATGGGCGTGAAGGGAATGACTCACAGAATACACGCGATATCCGCAACGAGTGTCTGCGACTCAACGGACACATACTTTCAACTATTACCAAGGAGGCAGTGGAATTCTGTAACGAAGCTGACAACGCTAAACAAACAATAGTGACAAACCTCAATGTGCAAAGTTTGTCGGCCCATTCAGAGGATATTCAAACGGATACTGTCATACCAAGATCAGATTACCTCGTATTAACCGGAACGTGGATGCGCGATGATTGTGATTCAGTGCCAATCAATGATTATGAGTGCGTTACGAAGCAGAACTATCGTTCGGATTCTGAAACAAACGCAGCTGGTGGTGTAGCGATTTATAGAAGATAAATCGCCGTCCATGGCAAAGGAAATTCTTCGAGTTGAATTGTCCGATTCAGCTCGTCATATTAAAAACACGGGTGATGTGTGCTTGGCTGAAATGTCATGCTTCACTGTCGATAGGATGTACAAAGTATTACTCGGGTTGTCACGAATATAATGTCCGAGCGACAACCAGAGTTTTTTTGTTAAAATACGTGCCACCTTTTTCGACAATCGTTTTGTTCTGTGTTCTTCACAAAGATTGTGAGGGTGTGTGTGTCTTTTGGAATCCCCATTACTGTGAGTATTTCGTAGCGTGGGTGAGAATCACGTTTTTCACTACCATCGCCATATTGTTTTTCTATTTATTGGACTGAAGAATCCCGAAATGATCCGATTTCCGAAGGTGATGTCTAACGTTGTCCTCTCATCTCCATCGCAGCCTACCGGCAGGTCTCTCTCTTGTTGATCTTCCATCATTACCATCATTAAAGGTAACAAGATAAAAATTAAAACACTGAGTGCAAAACACTCTCCCATAGTAAATCAGGGCCTGACATCACTTCTTCTGTGTACAACTTGCTCGATCCACTATGTCCTTCCGTCGTTTCGTGCAAAGTGATCGTAACATAGTTACGGGGGAAGGCGGTAGTATGGGGAATTCAATAGACTACGCACAACCGTAGTAAAGAACACGACACACGCGAATCGAAAAATAATAATAGGTGTACAACTTTGCTTCCGCCGTTTTGCAATAGATGGCTGTAGCGGTAAGTGGTAGTTGAAATATATAGATCATAGATGTCATACAATAAGCTTAGGTATTTGTAAACATAACGCCATCGAAATATTAGTCGATTTGTGTCTGCATCATAAAGTTATTCTCGATTAAACATGTCAGCTTACGAGCCAAATTCTCGTCATTTGCGGGAGGTTTTAATTTTCTGCTTTAATATGCAGAAATCTGCGGCTGAGGCTCATCGAATGCTCTCAAATGCCTATGGTGAGCCCTGCTATTAGTGAAAGAACGTGCCGAGAGCGGTTTCAACGCTTCAAGAACCGGCGGAAGCAAAGTTGTACACCTAATAGTTGTTCGGTTTTTTTTTCTTTATTTGTTAAAATAATGGTTTCTTTTATTTTACATTAAAATAAATTATCACTAGATTTAAATGGAAGGACTTGTATTAGTATTTACAATAAAGCCACGAATTTCGGAAAAAAACGGCGGAAGCAAAGTTGTACACCTAATATATTCCTTCTCCTTTTTAATAGTTATTAATTTAAATATCACATGTAGTTTTGTCAGCTTTTTCTCGCTAAATTTTACTATAGCTTAATTAATTTTTGAACTTTAAATAGACTGCAAAACTATTAACTGTGTTTACTTGTTTTTAACTATACTCTTCTAGGTAATTTGGATCATATTAATCTGTTTTCTGTAATCTGTAACATTTAACCATTATGATCGAAATCTTTATTTCCAATGAAATATAGCCGAAATTGTCTTCGGTTTTATTTATTCCGGCTGTGGTTAAGAATTTTGTATCAGTTTAAATGTTTAGTTGCACATTTTTAAATGTAAAATTTATAATAATATTCCAGTTCAAATAAAGCTTTTTAAAATATTCACTTACAGTTATTTAATTCCGAAATGCTTGAAGAACAACATACAACCAGAGACACGATAACAACGAACAAGATAAAAAGAACTTGCATTTTAGTCGATGTTTTAAAAGATAACTGACAATACAAATTAAGAAGAACCAATGTTTCCGATAACACTTCACTTAGACGATTCCTTGAAATGACTGAACTATTGCACACAAATTATTGCCTGCTGCCTCATTATATAGGAAGATTTTGAAATCCAAATTATTTGTGGTTTTTTTTGATACTGCGCATGCTAATAATATCTTGTATCCTGAACTCAAAGAAGGAGAGATATGGTTTCAAAAACATCTTGAGCAATAGGTAGAAGTATTCTAATCGGTAGCAGGCATACATTTCTCTTTCTTGAATTGCTGTATGTGTTATTAAATTGTACCTTCCTTGCATCAGGCGCTATCTGTTCAATTGGGCGAATTTGTTCAACTTTTCTGCTGATATATATTTATTTTGCGATAACTTCCTAACGAATGCGATAATTACTTCGGGATACGCGAAATGTTTTTGGGAATTTCCACACATGCACTGAACAGCATTGTGTCCTTTCAATCGCCTTACACCGCAAAAACGTATTTGCATAACTGTTGATTATGCTGATTTCATATTTTCCAATTAGTGTGTTTATATGAGTGTTTTGAAACAACCGACCTGAAATACAGAAGAGGAAATGACCCTTAAAGTAGAAAATTGGTCGATGAATGAATATGGTTGAAAATAAAAAGTTGCAGTTTTTTTTTTATCATTAACAATCATAGAATGGGACATAGTAGTTATTTTTTTATAAGATCCAATGCTATTTATTCACGTAACTATAAGGAATCGTATTATGCAAATAATAACTTGAACCTTTCTTTGTTGCAATACTGTTCCTGTGGAAATTTATTTTTAAATTATTTACTTTGACAATGTATTAATTTTAAGTTTATAACCTTATGTCTACTGATATTGGGTTCTACCACATGAAAGGTCCGATTTTATGTATGCATTTTTTTATTGTAACAAGGAAACATTTAAAAACAAAACGATTAAAACAAAACTAACAAACTATGCTAAATATGACGAAGGAGAAAGGGGGGAGCGTTCCAACCAAAAAGCATACTATTTTTAGGGACGTGTAGTCCTCACTTCATCACTAGTCCACCACCAATTGGGATGAGATCGGTCTCTTTTAGATTTGTCTCTTTCACTGATCACCATACTGAAACGTAGGCGTTCTGGAACATTAGAGATATCCCTATCATGGAAAATTTGTTTATCTCTGGCATCGCGAAAAGTGTGGTCAATAATAGGGATCCCATGCTTGTCTTGGATAGTCCTTTTCTATCCAAGAAGGGGGACGCTTCTGGGGGAATAGGCCCATTCTGGAGAGTGCTGGGGGGGTTCTTTGAGGCACCCGAAGAACCACCCATCGGCCTAACCCAACTCCCCTTTCCCTACCTGCAAGCCTATTACCTATCATAAGCAGCTTACCTTCAGATGAGCAGTCAAGCTCCCCTGCAACAATGCTTACTTGAAAACATTAGCCCGCGGCAAAATCACTTAAAATGATTGCCGTTTGCTATTTTGCAATCGCATTGGCATCTACAGACTTTCACCCAGCGGCATGTTTGCATCCAACCATCAAGCCTTAAAATCGAATTCGGTATATCATCTAACCGACATTAACACCCGAACATGTCAATACGTATAGCTGAGAAGCATTTTTCCATATACGTACATGACATGTTCACCCTTGCCTTATCGGCATATCCATCGGTCGATCGTTCGATCGGCAATATACAGCACAGCCCATCGCGGGCTATCTACAAGAGAATTCAAGTGTTGTTTAATGTAAACACACACTCGACCCATCGACCGATGAGACGTTACCACTTTGAGCATAATCAAAGTGATGCTACACGCGATGGCAAAGTAGTAAACAAACATTGCCCCCGTGTCCATTAGGTTTTCAACAGCTGCAACCTATTTCGCATTATCGGCCACCAACCGATCATAGAACTAGACACGAACATGATTGTTATTTAAACAATCATACCCCTGATCATGTTCCACGTATCGTTTCCTGAGCTAAACAATCTCCACGCTAGACCTTGCCGCTGGTATAAGCGGTAAGCATCTATTGGATCGGACACGATCATGATTGTTATTTAAACAATCATACTAATGATCTTGTCCCACGATACGTTTTCCCTAAAACAAATATGCACCCCATGCATCCTAGCCTTGCCATCGTAAGCGAAGTTCTGTTGACATAACGTCAACAGAAAAACTTATTTCCTATCGCTTATGATGGCAGGGCAGCCAGCCTCCGTATTCGATCATCTATTTGATCAGCCGGATATTTGGATTTTCTTTTGCGCATCCTTCGCTTCTGCGTTGTCGTGGCTTCCAACGAATGGATTTTTATCCAGGCCTGTACGGCCACAGAGGGAAATGCTTCGATCAAAAACTCCAATTCGATCGCTCATTGGTTATCACCAAGGATTGGCTACTCCCAGATCGATGGAAATCCATCGCCATCGCGGCTAGTGGATGTTGTCACCAACAGACACTAGGAGAGTCAGATTTTTACCGTCCATCGGGGCAGACATTTTCAAAGTCGTCGCGATCAGAGTCGAAGCGAGTTAGTCTTTTATTTTTAATCGATCGGCGGTCAGGAGTTCGAGTGTGTTCATGCGAAGGTGTCAGATACTCTAGTTCAAATAATTACCTGTAACTGAACAAAACATAAAATAGGATATTATGCAATTTACATGTGAAATTTACTTCAACTAATTAAACTGTATCTGTGAGATATGTTCACCAGTAATCAAGAAAAATAAAGACCTAATATTCAACAAGACAACTTCATCGTCGTTTTATTGTTTTGACACTTTTCCTTCATAGCTCCTCTTGTGTGTTTGGTGATCTGCCTTTCCCTCAGTGGGTGTTTTCCGAATCCGCGCACGTGCCGGTGCACAAGTTGAAACAACCCCACAATACTATCCAGATATATATCACTGGGATAGAATGCTTCCAAAATAGGATCATTTTCACTGCACATTGCCTTTGCAATGTGACGACGAATAATTTTGATAATGAACTTAGTTTAGTCCTGATTTGTCATATATTGGCTTCTACCACATGAAATGTCCGATTTTATAGTAAACATTAAAAAGCCAATATTATTTTTCCGTAGATTTTTATTCAATCAAAATAGGATCCGTTGGCCTCTATAACATTCTTCCAAGTGATACAAGGTCAAATACTCCTTTTTCGTAGAAGTGCTGACTTTTTAAGGCAATAAAATCTTCAAAGTCTATTATGACCTCTGTTCGGTTCCGGAAGACCTTCTGCCGGCAAAATGAATCCATATTGCGGAAAGGGTGGTAATCCGTTGGGGAAATGTCAAGAGAGTACGGTGGATGCGGAAGCATTTCTAATCCGGACTGCAACCGTTTTTGCACCGTTACTTGTGAGGTATGGGGTCTTGGCCTTATTTAGCAAGTCCTGAGGCTTGTTAAATTTTCCATAATGATTTGTTTTTTTCCGGGCAAGGTCATTAGTCTTTCTAATCCAGACTGCAACCGTTTTTGCACCGTTACTTGTGGGGTATGGGGTCTTGCATTGTCATGCAAAAGGATCAGGCCGTGGCTATTGACCCACGAAGGTCGCTTTTCAGCCAATTTGGTATGCAATATGTTAATTTCCTCTCAATATTTGATAGCATTTATCGTTTCTCCAAGTTGAAGAAATTAAAAGTGGATTGGTCTTTTCGGTATCCACCAAATTGTCACAATAACCTTTTAACCCTCATGGGGGACCCACTTATCGAGTTTCTTTTCCTTTCCTATGAGAGAAAGGTGTTGATTTCTTGTCATTGGGGATACTTCCATGCTTTGTGCAATTTCCCTCACTGATTTTGTTTGGTCCGCATCCACCGTTGCTCTTAAAACATCGTCGTCAACTAATGTTTCCGGCTTCCCACATGGTTCATTTTCGACGCTTAAATCTCCCGAACGGAAATTTCCAAATCCACCTCGTGCGTTCATTTACCGCTTCATCGTCAAATGCGTCATTAATGTTTTTCATTGCCAATGACGCATTATGTCCCATTTTAAATTTATAAAGGAAGAGGGCTCGAATTTGAACTGTCGACAGCGTGGTAAACAATTCCAAAAAAAAAAAAACTGTACTTGTAACGAACCCTAAAATTCTCACACGTCAGGCCCACGTACCTCTTTACTTTATAAAAAAGAAAAGTTTACGTTCTGGCGCAGATGTTCACTCGAAAACTTCTTATTTCCGACTGAGCGAAACTGGATAACTCTCAATTGCTTTTTTGCGGTTTCTTAGCCTCGCCCTCGCCGATCGCTGAACAAGCCAGCCGCTGTGATTGGCCTGATTGCGATTACCACTTTAGACACTCACTACCTGAAGGAATATCTACTCACCTGTTCACCAAGTTAAATACCTTAACCTAGCTCATACATGACGCAACGTAAATGCCAGACACTGATGGCCGTTCCATCAACACATAGTATCTGGTTCTCATCTTACTATTACTACTATTTATTGGCCTGTAGGAACCGGGAAGATCATGACCTCACCGACTCGACTCCGCCATCGTTCCCTGTCCTGTGCACTCTCCTTCCACGCTTGACTATCTGATCCGATCTCCTCAAGGTCAAACTTAACATTGTCCTCCCATCTCCGTCGCGCCCGTCCTATCGGTCTCTTTCCCGTTGGTCTTTGGCGGATCGTTGGTCTATAATCGATGATGCAGTGTTCCGCCGAACACTGTTCGCAGGAAAACAAAACGAAACCGGAGCAAATGATAACGACGGTTAAAACACTTGTATTCCTTGTTCATTTTCAGTGGTTTTTATTTTACTGTTGGTAAAAAGTAAGTTCTAATCGAATCTACGATAACACTAAACTTCCGACACACTCGAAACGTTTCTTTACTTCTTCAAGCTCGCGTATCTTTCTCTCCGCCCTTACCGCTGCTCCTTGACGAAAACTCGTCTCGGCGACGATCAAAATCAGACTGTCTGTCTGCCCACACAGATATCCAGATTCCAAACCAGTATCCGTATCTGTACGGAAAAATTTTTCTATTCGATCTGCTAACAGAATTCCGGAAATCTCTGTTAGCAGCATGCTATTTCATCCCAGGGGTAATTTCCTATTTTCCTGAAAGGAGAAAGTCATTCCTTGCATACATCATTATCATTGGTGATAGAATTTCATTTCCACGGCCTTCTGTTTGCACAGAACATCTGGCGCCCAGACCAGAGATATTCGGCGATTGTTTTGACGTGCAGTCCGTGGGTCTTATTTGAACTTGGTACCCGGAATCGAAATCCATTAGATCTTTATAATGGTGCGAAATTCTAGCGTGGCCGTGGGACCGGAGTATTGCCTTTGTTGGCTTAACTCCTCATAAATTATCGGATATCTCGTTGAGATATATTCTATTGCGATAGGTCGTGGCTGCCTTCTGTTGTTCAACGGATTTGGGTGTGGTCCTTGCGTTAGATTACCCGCACGTGCATCCGTTGATCGGCTCATTCTTTGATGATAGCAATTCTTTTGTATCGAATTTCGGAATTGCCGGTTCGATGAGATGTTCCTGGGCGCAGGCAGCATGTATGGCATTTTGGGAATTGTTTTTTTTAGGAATAGAACGCATGGATGTTTATGCCTTTGTTTCAGGCATGAAGAGTTATAATTGTTGAGCTTGACCTAAAAAGCTTTGGGAACGTTCAGTTCCTTGCTTTTTGGTGTCGGTCTCAACGTTGGCTGCGAGTTGCAGGCCCTATCGCGGGACTTTGGGGCACGCGTCTGTGGGCGCGTGCAACGCTCTGAGGTAAGTAAGTTCTTTGAAGATAGGAACCTTACCTGCGTAGAATTGTGCGTTCGTAGAACGCTACATCACCCCCCCCCCCCACCCCCTAGTGACGTAGTCACGATATGAAGTAGTTAGTTGCTTGGGGGGTGTAGTTGAGTTTTATGGGCGTGCTCCCTTCCGTATTGGGCGGTGTTTGGGTGGTAGAGGAGCGAAAGTTATCGCGTTCGTCGTTCTTTTTCGCTTATCAGAAGGTTGCGTGTTCATATCACGTCGGGGTCACCACTTTGGCGTTTTTAATACGTCGTTCAAGTGTTCCGCCGAACACTGTTCACGATGGGAAAAACAACCTGGAACACGGAGACACTGCCAAATTAAATCAAACAAGGATAGTTATTTTCACTTGCTATTTTATTGGGTAACGTTTTTTTCTTTCGTCACACATAACTACAACGTAAAAATTCGTTTCACGCGCCAACCGACACACATTTCCTTTCGGCGACACGGAAGGTTTTCTATTACATTAAATTGTTTCGCGGTGAGATATTATTCGTTAAGTTCTCGAACTATCCTCCTCAATGCTCTAAGTCCACTCTTGTCGCGTTGACGATCATAATTAGACTATGTCGTCTCGTTGACGATTGAAATCCGACTAACTATCTGCCCTCAACCATCCTGCTCACACAGATACCCAGATTCAAAACTGGTATCTGTATCTATCCGGAAAATATTCCCTATTTGCTCTGCTAACAGAACTTCCGAATTTCTGTTAGCAGCATGTTATCACATCCCCCGGGATATTTGTAGATTCCTGAAAGGGGAAAGTCATCTTGCATACATCATTATTATCGCTGATAGAATTTCATTTCCACGGCCTTCTGTTTGCACAGAACATCTGGCGCCCAGACCAGAGATATTCGGCGATTGTTTTGACGTGCAGTCCGTGGGTCTTATTTGAACTTGGTACCCGGAATCGAAATCCATTAGATCTTTATAATGGTGCGAAATTCTAGCGTGGCCGTGGGACCGGAGTATTGCCTTTGTTGGCTTAACTCCTCATAAATTATCGGATATCTCGTTGAGGTATATTCGATTGCGATAGGTCGTGGCTGCCTTCTGTTGTTCAACGGATTTGGGTGGTCCTTGCGTTAGATTACCCGCACGTGCATCCGTTGATCGGCTCATTCTTTGATGATAGCAATTCTTTTGTATCGGATTTCGGAATTGCCGGTTCGATGAGATGTTCCTGGGCGCAGGCAGCATGTATGGCATTTTGGGAATTGTTTTTTTTAGGAATAGAACACATGGATGTTTATGCCTTTGTTTCAGGCATGAAGAGTTATAATTGTTGAGCTTGACCTAAAAAGCTTTGGGAACGTTCAGTTCCTTGCTTTTTGGTGTCGGTCTCAACGTTGGCTGCGAGTTGCAGGCCCTATCGCGGGACTTTGGGGCACGCGTCTGTGGGCGCGTGCAACGCTCTCAGGTAAGTAAGTTCTTTGAAGATAGGAACCTTACCTGCGAAGAATTGTGCGTTCGTAGAACGCTACACTGCCTCCTCGTCATATTTACCTCCAAAGATGCCCCTCAAAACTTTATTCTCGAATATGCGGAATTTGTTTTCTCCCCGTTTTGTGAGAGCCCATGTTTCGCATCCATATAGAACAATCGGCATGACTATGGTTCTATAGACACGGATCTTTATGTTACGTGATAGCAGTCTGGATTTCAGCAGTTTACTGACTGCATGCCAACTCGCGTTGCCGGAATGCAGTCTCTTGTTAATTTCCTTCGACATTTCATTACTGGCCGTCAGTATCGTTCCCAGATATTTAAATTCTTCAACTTTTTCAAATATCTTACCTCTGACGTTTATATGTGTTCTCTGAGGTCCACCTGCTCTCGCCGTAATCATGTATTTTGTTTTGTCTTCATTTATTTCTAGGCCCACCTCTTCTGCCGCTTGCATGATGATTTCACATTTTTTACTAACAGTCTCTAGATTATCACCCAGAACGGCGATGTCATCCGCATATGCGAGCACTTGTGTGACCCCGTTCAGGGATGATCCGGCCATGTTGTCGTCTTGTACCTTTCTGATGACATACTCGAGCACAAGGTTAAAGAGACACGGTGATAGACTTGGGCGTTTACTTTGTGTAAACGAAAACAGCTTCGATAGTCAGCGTGAGAATCGTGGCTACTCGTTGCTTAAGTAAATATTGGTGTTCATGACCGATGCTGGTGATCGTCCCAAGATCCGGCAACGGATCATAAAATCGGTCATGCTGATAACCAATCAAATATGCGCGCCTGAAAGGCCAATGTTTAAATTTGATCTTCTCTTCCTTTGGAAAGATAGATCATAGAACATGCCGTTGAAAATCTGGCTTGCAGATGTGCAAGCAACCCGAAATTACTTCTAGGACAATGGATGGGTACCAAGATAACACACGGAAAGATTAGCGTGTGTTGGTGGACATGTGCCATCCATTGTTCGGTCGCGGAAGCTCGGTTGATGCTGGATTGATGTCATGGCAAGATGATAATCTTGTCATGAATTATGTTTCCAGGTATGACCGCTCGAAGAGGGCTTGGAACAGCCCTTAAAAAGGTAAGCTGCCTATGGTGTATTTATATCGGTTGTCCGTGGGGATAACCGAATTGATTCCAGCGAATTGGTTGGCGGTTAATGCCATAGCAAGATTGTATAACCTTGCCGAAGATTCAACTTTAAGATAAGTTGTATTTGGTGGTAATGGTGGGGTCGAGCGATGCGTGGCTCTTATGGGCCCTGAAAAACCCCACAAGTCTCTTTGGCGGCAAATATGACGAGGAGGCAGGCCAATGGAGGAAACTCCACAACCACGAATTGGAAGAGCTATACCACAAACCTACAATAGTGAGAGTAATCAAGTCGCGAAGATTAAGATGGGCCGGATAAGTGGCGCGAACGGGCAACGATAGAACTGTGCGTAGAATTCTTGACGGTAGACCAACGGGAAAGAGACCTGTAGGGCGGCCGCGACGGAGATAGGAGGACAATGTTAGGTTTGACCTTGAGGTGGTTGGTTCGGATGGTCGAACGTGGAAGGAGAGTGGACAGGACAGGGAGCAATGGCGGAGTCGAGTCGGTGAGGTCATGAACTTCCGCGTTCCTACAGGCCAATAAATAATAATAAATAATAATAATCTCACTTATTTGGAAATGTATTGAAACACGCCACTTTCTCCGTGCTGTCTAATCCCTCAGTTCTGCAGGGTGGAATTTCACTTAGTGGAGTTACTTTAACCTTCGACTCGTGTGGCGTTACTTACTGTGATGTGTTGGGAAGTGGACTTGTGGGGGTTTAAGTATGGATGCCGACATACGACACTGGTTCACTTAACACCCACCGTGGATAAAACAATACACCGATCGCAACAGAGGAAACAGGAGAAATTAAAACACGGGCAGTTACTGTTCTTGAAAATATTTCTTTTCTTTTTATTATCCTTTTTATGTTGATCAAGCTGGTCCCCGTTTACAATGAGTATCCAAGTTTTCTGTTCACGAATTATTGCACAGCAAATGTTCTATCTTATACCACTAATTATTGCACAGCAAATGTTCTTTCTTTTACCGCGAATTATTGTACAGCAAATGTTCTATCTTTTGCCACTATTTATTGCACAGCAAATGTTTTTTCTTTTACCGCGAATTATTGCACAGTAAATGTTCTATCTGGCTCCTCGATAGTGTAGTGGTTAGTATACCCGCCTGTCACGCGGGAGACCGGGGTTCGATTCCCCGTCGAGGAGCCTCTTGCGCAAGACTAATGACCTTGCCCGAAAAAAAACAAATCATTATGGAAAATTTAACAAGTCTCTTGCTAAATAAGGCCAAGACCGGCTCCCGGTTGTAGTGCCGATGATGATGATGATGAAATGTTCTATCTATTAGCGCGAATTATTGCACATCAAATTTTATACTAACGTGGTGATATATCACCAGTGACTCTCAACGAACTCTGCTCTCTACGTTCTGTGTGCACACACTTCGGAGGATGAATATCGACTGCTTTGAATTAGGGATGAAGATGGGTAATTTAATTTTTTTTGCACACAGGACAACCAATAGAGACCATACTTCTGCTCTCTCATTGCCACGCCCGTCGATGTGTGGTGAATACATCGGTTAATTCGATAGTCGACGAACATGGGAGAATGAGAGAACAGAAACACCAAGTACTATGATCTCGGGGTGGGTTTGGTTGTGTGTGCATGAATCAATGCAGCTTCTGCCCTAGTGTTACGACTGTGGTGATCTCAGAGTGCGTTAAACCGTAGGGAAACAGAATTATGGAGGAGAGGAAATGTGGTCGGTGCTATTCACCTGCGAGAGAGATCATTGATCCCAAGCGAATGGATGATCTGCGGAAAAGTCAATAGGACGCCGGGAAATAATCAGCGCTAGAACCAGACTCTAAGACGCTGAAATAACCCGAGCGATTTTGCTATAATGCAACAGCGTCGTTCGCTTAGACTTGTAGTTGCTAACCGACATGATGTGATTTCCGATGGAAATCTCATGGGCTAGCAAGATGGAGTTGCCGTATGGCAAAAGGGTAGCTAAACTCAATTATGCATTATCTGCATAGGATAATGAGTTTAGCTATGCGTCCCTTGGGAGATCAATGATTCTCAGGTGAATACCGAACGGTGGGATAGGGGTTAGTATGACACGCTAAAAGCGGTCGAAATAAGGCGGAAATTGTGGTTAGAATTGTGGGTTGGTTCTCCATGTAGTATAGAGAACCCCCACAGACTGGCTCGTGGTGTTGCTGGTAATGGGCTAACTGCTGCTGATGGTGTGGCAATTGCTGTAGCAGTTGGCCAATATGTTGATGTTCCTAATCCTATTGTTGCCGTCGATGATGGAATGATTCCAACATTTTCTTTGATGCAAACACGTCAGATTATTTTGCACCGTAGCACGCGAAAAAAAAATTTTTTCTCGGCTGCACCTCTTGTTTATCGTGGAAAACGGTTATGAAAAATATAAATCCAACCCAACTGTGCCCAAACAGATCATTTTAAACCAGCGACACCGTACCGTTTATTATTGTTATACTTTCCTTTTTACTTTTATAAGTTGAGCTTTTATTCTCCCGCGCCGTAATCCCTGCTATCCTTTTTGATTATTTTATTTATTATGTGTTGTGTTGAGATTTTATTCTTCCGCACCGTAATCCATTTTTTGCTAGCAGACACTTCTATTCTCCTGTTTTGCCGTTGTGGGGGTTGTTCCTCAGGAAGCGCGTTTTCTTGTCCTGAAAAGGACGTTGGATCTCTTTATTTGATTGCTCCTGGAACAACACACTTCAGCAAGGGTTCGTTGCCGTGCTTCCTCTGACCCAGAGGGAAGAGCAACGTCCTGATTGTTCGTGGGACGTAACCTAGGGGATAGTGTCCTTATACCCTGCAACCTCAGTACTGGTTCCTGTACCGATTTCTTTGGAGTCGTCCTGGTATATATATATATATATATATATATAAGGAATCATCCAACGTTGGGTGCCAGCACAAAATTTCAAAAGTAATGAAAGCAGTCTTATTTATTTTGGATTTAGTTTTATTGGTTTTATTTTAAAATAACTGCTCTGTGGCAGGAGGATCTAGATACTGCGGCCCGGAGATCACGAAACCATTCCTTTATAAAGGAAAAGGAATCGAAAATTGTATCTCAAAGATACACATTTTCGTGCAACAATCTCGATCCTTTGGATATTTCGAGCGAGATGTTGTGTTTACACAAGATAAGAAATCAATTTCTTGAATTCTTACGAAACCATTACGCAGATGTGTGAATGTATCTGCTTTTGAGTTTTTGTTTGTTTAACTCAATGGAATTTTTAGGATAGAGATAACAATCTCTGAATTTTGGATTTGGGTGATGCTGTGGAGCAAATATAGAATAATAAACGAATATTGGATTCGTTTATTGTGAATTTTAATTTTAATTTTGATTCTGGATTTAATTATGCCGTGGGGGCAAATGTTATGCGATAAACGAATGTTTGATTCGTTTATTGCGAATTTTGGATAATGTTTGGGTTTTTTCAGGTTTTGATAGGATTTTGGATTAGGAATGGGAGAAAAAGATGGTAGGGCTTTTTGGAGCACTACATCCTCCCCTCCTTGAAAAAAAGAAAATTGATCTTTATGAGATTAATTTTCTGGAAAATGGTGTGATTGGGAATAAGGATGATAGTATCGTGATTCCGTTACATATGCCTGATTTTTTTTTCATTTTAGTTCTATGTATGCAATATTTATTTTCTTAGCTTACAGTACAATTTTTTTTTTGTTTTGATATTTAAAGTGATCAATGATTAAGTTGTAATTACATATATTAAAAGTGTTATTTACAGTGTTTATGTTATATTTTTTTTCCATTACGTTTAGTAACAATTGTGAGTAATATGTTTTTCTTCTTTTTATATAAGAGGTTTTTTTTTTGTTTTTGTTTATAAAGTATTATTATAGGTTTTCCAATTTGTGGTACAATATATATGTAAGTGTTGCGTAAGATTATTAAGGCTTACTATTACAATTTGTGTATTACATATTAATACTGATTACATATTATTTACAGAGCATTTTTTTTTGAGGACTTTTCATTGTCCTTATTTATTTATATAATTTTATTCTAGACATTTTTAAATTTGTTTTGAGTTATACTAAAATTTTATTACAATTTATTCATTACAAAATGTTTTGTACTTATATAAATTCTTATTTTAACATTATTTCGTATTGTAAGTTTTGTTTTATTTATTATTACAAAAATGTTTGTTTGTTTATTTATTTAAGTTAGTGATGGTTGATTAAAATATTTGTATAATACATTTTTCGATAGTCAATATTTGTTTATAGTATAGTTTTGAAACTTCTATTTTTGAAACATATGAGTTATGTGGAGATTTAATTTCTTGTTATATTTTATTTGTTATCTCCTGAATTTATAAATTTTCTTTGTTTATTCTATCTATCTATTTCGTTTTTGAACAATAATTTGTTAAGAGGTGAATTTAACATTATTAGTTGTATATATATTTTTCTTTATAGATATATTTTTTGTTTTGTTTGTTTATTTCGGTTATTTAAAATATTGTATAATATTTACAAGATTATTTATTCGTGTAACAGTATTTGAAAAGAAAAATTTTGCAGGCAAATTTTAAATACATTATCGTGGTATTTTCGTACAGTGTTACTTTATGATTTTTCTAAGGTTTTTTTTTTTTTTACGTATATACATTTATTTTTCTTTTTTTGTTTTTGTAAGGTTATAAATACATCTATACATTTACTTTCCTTCAACCTTTATTTTATTTATTTTGGGTTTCTTATTTGTGATTGCCTAATCCACAAATGGTTTTATATTATTGTTGTGGACTATTCGGGTTCCTTTTCCTATTCTGAGGATTGAATTTTCTTCGGATAGGATCTTTACAATTTCGTAGGGGCCTTTCCACAGGGAGGTTAGTTTGTTAGGTCTTGAGTGATTCTTTAATAGAACCTTGTCGCCAACATTAAATTTCTTACGGCCTACTTTTTGGTCGTAGTATGCCTTAGATTTTTGTTTTTTCTCTATCAGTATTCCCTTAGCTGTACGATAACCATGTTGTAATCGCATTTTTAATTCATTTGCGTAATGGTCGTAGTTATAAGTGCTTTCGGGGTTTTGTCTGAGAGAACTGGGTATTTCGGCTGGGAAACCATATAGTAATTCATGCGGCGTGTAGCCTGTATTACTGTGGGGTGTAGTATTGTACACAAACATTGCGTAAGGTATCCAGGTGTCCCAAGTGAGAGGATCCTGGTTTACATAGTGGCGGAGGTATTCCACCAGAGTTCTATGGCTCCGTTCTAGTGCTCCATTCGTTTGTGGATGGTAGGGTGCTGTGTTTAGTTTTCTCATTTTAAGTAAGGAACAAAGGTCCTTAAAAAGTGCGCTGAGAAAATTAGCACCTCGGTCAGTTAATAGAGAAGATGGTATGCCGTGCTGGCAGACGATATTTTCAACGAAAATTCTGGCCACGTCCTTGGTTTCGGCGCTGGCCAGTGCGTAAGCTCCTGAGAATTTAGTCAAATCGTCTTGAAACGTTAGTAGGTATTTATTTCCATTATAGCTGACTGGTAATGGTCCTACTATATCTAAAGCAACTCTTTCAAAAGGTTTGGAGCTTGTTGTGGTTATCTTCATAGGAATTCTAGGATTCCTTCCACTTTTGTTTATCTGGCAGGAAGCACATTTTCGAATATACGCCGCGACGTCAGCGGTCATTGTGCGCCAGTAATATTTTTGCTTCAATCTATTGATTGTTCGGGTGGCTCCTTGGTGTCCTCCGAAAGGTGAGTTGTGGTATTCCGCGAGTAACTTTTGTATTTCGTTAGGATCTGTTAGAAGCTTCTTTTTATTTGAGAAAACGTACATTGTCACGTTGAGGTGAGCAAAAGTTTCTTTTAGCAAGTTATTAAGTGCTACTTTTGATTCGTTTTCTATCAAGGGCACTAAAATTCCAATGGAATTGAAATTCCGGTCTTCGCAAATCTTCTTCAGATCAATAAGGGAACTCTTAGCGGTTTCCTGGTCGCTTAGGTTTCTGAAAGGCAATGGCAATGTGATGGCGCATAACCCATCTTGCTCATGAAACGTAATTTTACCTACGTCTGGCTTGGTGAAGTTTGGAATTCTTCCTGCCAGATTTTCTTCCTCAGCAGAGTCTATCAATGGGAGGATTATGATACGTAGTCCAAGTTTCTTCTTGGTATAGATGGACCCTGTTTGTTCTTGCCATACAAGATTGGTAGTATCTTTGTATGATTGTGCAGCCACATCTTCTTCGAGTTTGGCTTTACTTCGTGTGGTGACGAGGATATTATTTTTAATGGGATTGACTGGGGTAGTCGTTGTTATACGGCTGAGAGCATCAGCATTTACATTTTGCTTTCCTTTTTTATGGACGATTGTGTACTCATACTCTTCGAGTAGAATTCTCCATCGCATAAGTCTGGATGTAGGATCCTTTCGTTCTATAAGCCACTGTAGAGAGCTATGGTCAGTGACTATAGTAAATTTTCGTCCGTAAACGTATGGTCGGAACTGGGCTAGTGCAAAAACGATTGCTAGTAATTCCTTTTCGGATGTTGTATATCGAGTTTCTGCGTCGTTTAAAGTTCGGCTAGCGAAAGCAATAGGTTTATCTTGTCCTATTGTACCTTGAGATAGCACTGCTCCTAACGCAACATTGCTAGCATCCGTAGTTATTATAAACTCCCGGTTAAAGTCTGGATAAGCCAGTATTGGTGGGGTAATAACCTTTCTTTTTAGAGTTGTGAATGCCTCGTCACAAAAGGCATCCCAATAAAATGGAACATTCTTCCTGAGCAATCTGCTTAAAGGTTTTGCCAGTTCGGCGAAATTTGGGATAAATTTTCTGTAGTAGCCTACAAAACCGAGAAAAGATTTTACGTCTTTTTGTTTCTTGGGCGTTGGAAACGTTTTCACCGCTTTAGTTTTTTCTGGATCTGGTTTTATACCTTCCTTTGAAATAACATGCCCCAAGTAGGTGAGCTCTTTCCTTATGAAGTGACACTTTTCTGGTTGTATTTTCAGATTGTGTCTTTGTAATCGCTCGAAAACTCTGGTGAGTCGGGAATTGTGATCGTTCAGATCGTATCCGTAAATTACGATATCATCTACATAGACGAAACATTCTATTCCTTGGAGACCCATGAGTACATTATTCATAAGCCTCTGGAATGTGGCAGGTGCGTTTTTAAGTCCGAAGGGCATTCGATTATATTCGTAATGTCCGAAGGGTGTGCTAAACGCTGTTTTTGCCTTGTCTCTACTGTCCATGCGTATTTGGTGAAACCCATTTGCTAGATCCAAAGTGCTAAAATATTTAGCTTTTCCCAGCTGGTCCAAAATATCCGTAATATTGGGCAATGGATATGCATCTCCGACTGTTATTTTATTTAAGGCTCTAAAATCGACAACTACTCTCCACCGTTTTGTCCCATCAGGTCCGGCCTTCTTGGGTACTAGTAAGAGAGGGGAATTCCAAGGACTGAAACTTGGTTGTACCACGCTATCCTGAAGCATTTCATTCACTTGTTTGTGGATTTCTTGCTTCGAGCTATCTGGGAGGCGATATGGTCTTATGTAAAGTGGGGGCTTTCCTTCTTCCGTGATGATCTGATGCTCTATGGCGTCAGTGTGTGTGAGATGGTCGCCCTCTAAGTAAAAGAGATCGTTAAATCTGCGGCAGATGTCTAGGATAGATATCTTTTCCTCCTGGTTACAATGACGCAACTCTAGGAGTGATTCTAGCCGTTCAAGCCTATTTTTTAGAAAGTTCTTAGTTTCATCCGCCTGTAACACATTGTAGTCATCCAGATCTTCCCATTCGACTTCTATGTCGTTGGTGCTTACTTCTTGATCGGTGTCTAATGTGTTCATTAGTAATACCTTTATTTTGTTGTCCTGTGGTGTTGTCAAACTATTACCCAGATATATCCCTGGCATGATCTCGGATTTTTTTATAATCAGTTCTTGACTGGATTTTTCTTTAAAGGGAATCTCCATTATTTGTTGAGATCGTGAATGCAATTTTATGAAATCGATTTTGGCATTTCGTTTTAAATTTACTGGGGATATTGGAGTTTCAGGTTCATGTTTTCCTGAACTCAGTTTTTCAGCAGTTTCCTTAACTTTTTCGTTACCACAAACTTTATTTAAATGGGAAGAGGAAGATTCAAGGGTGGTTGGTTTCGTTGTGTTTGTCACAGCATCAGATCCGGCCCGTAGACAAACGGATTCGGATGTTGACTCACGAACGGTGTTATCCAATTTTTCAAGAATGCCTGTATTATCCGTGGAAGACACCTCGTAAGGCGTGGCATTCTGAATATTTTCCTTGACCTCATTTTTGTTCCCTAAAGGCTGCTCGAGTTCTACCATGGTTCTCTTCTTTACAGCGAATTTGAGGAATCCCTTTTCAAAGTTAATGTGGCACTCGTGCTTCGCAAGGAAATCGCTTCCCAGTATGCCATCGTGTTGAAATTCTACATTGCTTCCCACTACAAAAAGGTTATGCTTAAAGGGTATGGAGTGCCTATCAGTTCTGAACTCGAACTCCCCCAATACCTTTCCACATGTGCTGACCGTTTTCCCAGCAATGATATAGTCACTGAGTCTGAATTATCTACAGATCGTTCAATATATAAGTTGTCTAATTTGATAAGACTGATGTCGGCGCCTGTGTCAATGAGGAAAGTGGAGTATTTTTTATCCGATGGATTAAATCTTACACGTATTACTGGCTCCTTAAATTCAGGGCAGAAAAATACGCGCATTTGAAAATTTACATCGGGATGGGGTGTATATCGGCGATTGTCTGCACTCGAGAAGGATTGCCGTTGCTCGCTGCCCGAGTGAGTTCGTTTCCCTGTTGTGAATTGGATACCCTGTTAATATTTTGATTTTGTCGGGTATTTCGATTTTCAATGCGGGGCGAGTTTGTTATTGTCCTATGTTGAGATTGATTGGGCTGAGTTCTGAAAGGATTTCGACTCGTTGAAGGTTGGTCCTGGTTTCGCATATGAGCTAACCTGGTTCTGCACTCTGCCTGAGTGTGATTATACTTTCGACAGTATGTGCATTGGAGACGTTCAGCCTCAGTCTTAATGCGTTGGGGGACGAAATTAGGAAAATTAGTGTTGCGATAGCAAGTCGCAGAAGTATGTCCCCTCTTGTTGCATGTTTGACAAACAATTGGTTGGTTATTTCTCCTAAAATTGTTATTGGAAGTTAGCATTGAGTTATCGTTACCTAATCTTCGAGATTGTTCTAAAGCGTAGCTAATGGCTGCTTTTAAATTTGGGGCGTTGTGAGACTTCACCAAGATTCTGAGGCTGGAATTTCGTATCCCATCCTCAAACGTTTTCAACGCGAGTCTCTGATTCTCGGCCAGAAGATAAGTTCTGACTGCAGGCTCAGGTGAACTAGCGTATGTGGCGCTGTCCAATTCATGCAGGTGATGTGTGAGTCTATTTGAAAATTCTTTCACACCCTCCTTGCTATCTTGTTTTGTTGCCACTAAGTTATTTTGGGCAGCAGACCTAGAGATGAGAGCTTTAAATTCTCCCTCTAATTCTGAAACAAGATCTTCCCAGGTAGAAATGATTTTATGCCGGATACAATCACGCGCCGGTCCCTGCAATCTGGTTTTGACCACCCTTAGAATAAAAGATTTCTGGTTATCATCTTGTGCTTGTGAGAACAAAATGTCTCCACAAGAGACGAAACCCTCTAATTCGTCAGGATGACCGTTAAATACCGGCACGAGTCCCAGTATGTCGCTTAATCCGAATCCGTAGTTCATTCTAGAACTTTGTTCGCGTATTTCCGTTCGTAACGTTTCCGAAGTTTCGTCCTCGCGATTTTGTATGAGCTCGGGCTCAGGTCTCTGCGAACGCGTACCCGGTTTATTTTTTTCGCTAACGACGTATTTATGAAACAGACCTTCCCAAATGGTGGTAAAAAGGGGTAGAGAACAAAGAGACTCAATTTTCATTTTGTCGTGGTACGATGGCCAAGAGAAAAGATAAGAACAACAAGATTAATGTACCTTCAAACTTAGTTAGTTTGACCCTATTGGGTAAAGTGTATTTTTCCCTAAGATGAGAGAAACAATTTTCCTTTCGTTCGATGGGAGCAAGGCCTAAAGTGTCACGGGCAAAGAAGAGAAACAGATCCAAGAATGAATTTTCCGATGAGACGCAAATGATACCAAAAGAGAAATCCAAAGGAAAAAATTCAACCTAAGAATGTCCTAAACAGCGCTTAAAGACAAGGACTAATAATTTTAATTTGTCCGCTATTGTTATCACATAAAGAGTGTAAAAATCTTCCCCAAAAAGCAGAAATAATTTAAGGAAAATATATGTATATATATGTGCTAAATTCAAATAGGTATATAAAAAATAAAAATAAAATTTTGTAGTTTATTTTTGGGGTTTTTATTTGTCCCCTACTTGATAAATAAGTTGTTGCAATTTTGGATAATAAATGTGTATATGTATAGAAAGCATTTTTGATAAATGATTATATATATATTAAAAGAAAAAATGTATTTAAATTTTGCCTCTATTATACAAGTAAACAGAAATTTTCTTTTTATTATATATTTCCCTTTGTATAAAAAATTTGAGTCAAAGAAACATGTATGTTGAGGAAAAATCGTTTGTTTATTATTTTGACCCGGGCATCCCCTTTTGATTACTAAAATGAATTTACTTTATTTTAGGGAGTTGATCACTATTACAAGACCGACATTAAAAATTTCACCTTAATCGGCTTCACAAAAGTTACGTTAATTTCACAAAAGTTACATTAATTTTACTATGAAGAGCTCTCTTAGTCTCCTTGAATTTTTCACTGTATATTAATAAAATGAAATTTTTTTACCTTAAATAAACTGGATACTTTTGTCCATGTACTGCTGACGTAGCTGGCAATGTCCACTTCACAAAGATATACCAGCTTTTTCCTGTCGGTGTCGCCGCTGCTGTCGTCGCTGGTGGATGTGGTCGTCTCCGCTTGTCACTTTTATTATTTGGTTTGTTTTTCACTCTGCTGGTGTCTAAGCCCCAGGCGACGCTTTTAGAAATTCTAAAATTTTAAGTCACTTTGCCGGTGTTTAGCCCCGGGCACGCTGTTTTTATCAAAATTTGTTTATTATTATTTTCACTGAAGCGCTTTTTGTTATTTTGTTGCCGATGGTTCTCTGTAACCTTATGTGCTCTATACTTTTACTGGTAGGGGATATTGGGAATCAGTCCGATTCACTGCTGCCACCAGAATTTTGTTTGTTCTGATCCTCCTTCTGTGGTGAGCGGATTTTGGGTATCCCACGCGCTGCCACCAAAATTTTGTTTTGCCGTTGTGGGGGTTGTTCCTCAGGAAGCGCGTTTTCTTGTCCTGAAAAGGACGTTGGATCTCTTTATTTGATTGCTCCTGGAACAACACACTTCAGCAAGGGTTCGTTGCCGTGCTTCCTCTGACCCAGAGGGAAGAGCAACGTCCTGATTGTTCGTGGGACGTAACCTAGGGGATAGTGTCCTTATACCCTGCAACCTCAGTACTGGTTCCTGTACCGATTTCTTTGGAGTCGTCCTGGTATATATATATATATATATATATATATATATATATATATATATATATATATATATATATATATAAGGAATCATCCAACGTTGGGTGCCAGCACAAAATTTCAAATGTAATGAAAGCAGTCTTATTTATTTTGGATTTAGTTTTATTGGTTTTATTTTAAAATAACTGCTCTGTGGCAGGAGGATCTAGATACTGCGGCCCGGAGATCACGAAACCATTCCTTTATAAAGGAAAAGGAATCGAAAATTGTATCTCAAAGATACACATTTTCGTGCAACAATCTCGATCCTTTGGATATTTCGAGCGAGATGTTGTGTTTACACAAGATAAGAAATCAATTTCTTGAATTCTTACGAAACCATTACGCAGATGTGTGAATGTATCTGCTTTTGAGTTTTTGTTTGTTTAACTCAATGGAATTTTTAGGATAGAGATAACAATCTCTGAATTTTGGATTTGGGTGATGCTGTGGAGCAAATATAGAATAATAAACGAATATTGGATTCGTTTATTGTGAATTTTAATTTTAATTTTGATTCTGGATTTAATTATGCCGTGGGGGCAAATGTTATGCGATAAACGAATGTTTGATTCGTTTATTGCGAATTTTGGATAATGTTTGGGTTTTTTCAGGTTTTGATAGGATTTTGGATTAGGAATGGGAGAAAAAGATGGTAGGGCTTTTTGGAGCACTACACTCCCACCGCAAAACCTGTTGTTTTGACATGTTATTGTCATGGTATTTTTTCCGTGTTATCACAGATCAAGATTAATACTTGAGTACTGTTTTTTTGATCTGTCCTGCTTTTTTGTGTCACAACAAAACGTGGTAGAACTAAATTGTTGATAGTTCTAGGGTTGTGAGACAAGCTAAGCATGAAGTGTTATACAAGAATGCCTTGTAATAAATACAGTCTTGTCACCCCTAGTTGCAACCACAACAACTTCTTTTCCCTCTTTTGTTTTAATTTTCAAATGCACTACCCCCTGTATAAATTTACCATGGCCTTACTTCACGAACTATTTCAATCCCCTTCTTTTAGGTAATTTTTCATTCGAAAGTACTTAAAAAAAGACAATCAAAAATCGAATTCCACTTACAGCGATTTTGTGATCATTTTAAAAAGATTAAAAATCGCATATTTTTATTGATTAATGTATACATTAAAAACGTTGATAATACGCATAAAATGTTATTCTCCAACAACATGAGTAGTTTGGAATCTCATAATAAATACTATAGACTTCACACTTCATGTGGGAACTCTTGGTTTTGAATGCTTGTTGCAGTGTCCGTAATAGGTGTTTTATTTCTTTCTGCTGGTGTTGGCTTTTGTGTTGGTGAACTTGTTTCCGGTTCCAGAGAGACATCTTCATAATTAGCTTCATTATCTGCAGCAGGCAATGGTGGTGGAGTGGTTGATACAACAGCAGGGCCAACAACATCACTAGATTCGAAAAGATTTGTTACCACTGCAGGGCTAGGGATTACAGATGCTGTTAAATCACTTGGAATTTCTGAGCCAGATGCGGCGCCATCGGCTGTACCGCGTAACATGTCAGCAGATTCATGGCCGGGTAGTTGGGCATATTCTGAAAGAAATAGTTGATATGGATTATTGACGATTAAAATGTACGGGGAAACGGTTTTCATATACTCTTGGCAAAGTAAGGTGGCACATATATTTGTTATTAATACGAGAGTAAGTCGCAGAAATACTTGAGACAACAACGAAGAAATTTGGGAATGAATTAAAAGCTTTGATATCGTGTTTATAGTGACAAAAGTAGAGCTCTTCAAAGTAGCTATTCACCACATACTCGTCTATTCATCGTCATTTTTCAAGTTTGGAAAGAGAAAATTGTCCAGGGGGATTAAATGTAGCGAACAAAGTGCGTGAGGAAGCATTCGATCATTAACATATTAACAGTACGGCGATAATGGATACATACTAAAACTGGCGCATCATTGTTTACACTAACGCGCGCACAAAACGGGATGTTGGAGTACCCTTAAATGTCAGAGCACAGTGTGAGCGGAAGGAGAGGAAGTGGATAAGGAAAGGAGGTATCGATGTACATTGATCGTAAATGGCTGGACATTACAACGACGAGGAAACACATGATCAGGTAGAACGTTCCACATTCATGTAGTTCGGCTAAAGAATGACTCTCTATGCTTATTTGTGCGCGCCAAGTTGACTTTCAACGTGAACTGATGCGCATTCTCAATTTGACAGGTATCGCGCGAAAATATCTGAAGAGGCGGAACACATTCAGCAAGTTCAGTTGAACAACGACCGTGAAAATACCTATAGACAATTTTAACGACAGATTTGAACGATTTAGTGCTGGATCCCCAATAAGTTTCACTGCTCATTTTTACATCCTACCGAGGACGTGTAGCGCAGTTTTGGAGGCACCTGACCAAATATGAAAGTTGAATTCAATGTTGGGACGAATATACGCCTTATAAATAGTGGCCAGGTTGGATGGAGTGAAATATTTTTTGCATCTCTTAAGGAACCCCATACATTTAGCTGCACTTCTCGCAGCTTCAGATACGTGATAATACCAATTAAGAGTCGAATTAATTCGATTGCCGAGGATTGATAGTTCTTTGGTTTCGTCGATGCAAGTGCGTTAATGTAAAAAAAAAATGTCGTTTCATCGACAGTATATTTACTTTGGGGTTTGCCTTTGACGACAGGAGGCAACACTGGGTTTTTAAGGCATTGAATTCTAGTCGGATAGATAATCTCCATTGATATATCCTTTTTAGGTCGGAATTCAATGTATTGTGACGCATATGATAATCAGTACTAGAATATTCTAGAGAGTCCGAAACAGAGTACTAGAATATTCTATAAAGTAATGGAAAACTGGAGACTAGGAACAGTAGAACATTCAAGGCAATGGAACGGACGGAAACGAAACGCCGAAACAGTATAAATACGCCGCACACAGAGCATAGTGATGAGTATGAAGTAGGAAGTGAAACAAGCGATTGCTGATGAGTAAGAAGTAGAACGTGAAGCAAGCGATAAGTGTGGTAGTAATAAGTAAGCAGTAAAATACGCGATAATTACGGAAGTGATAATAAAGAAAACATTAAGTGTACGGTAAAAAGTAACGATTGTTATTACGGACTAATAAAATGTCACATTAATTCAGAATCGATTTAACGGCTCTTATTTATTTACAAATAATTAATCCAACGAACCCTAAGCTCGCTACAGTATTAAGCATAAACTGCTGGTTGGTAATGACATTCGAAGAGTTTGGTCAGGAATGTTCATTTGAGTATCACAAACTCAACGTACTGTCATCATCAAACGAGTGAATTGGGTTGCGAGTAATTGACAAGAGATCATTTATAAAGATAAGGAAGAGAGTGAGTGAGAGTACCCTGCATTAATTTGCTGGGAGACAGATTTGACACCATCAAGAACCACTTGAATTGAACGGCCAGAAAGATAGTCTCTTATTCATTGGATCAGGGAATTTTCCACTCCATAGGAATGTAATTTCGATAAAAGGGCTGGATGTCAAACTCTGTCGAAGGCTTTTGAAATATCCAATGCGATATGTCGAAAGTTGACGGTTGATAAGTGATTTCATTACCTTCAAGAGAATAGAAGTAAGTGCTATGGGTCGATAAGAAGAAAGTGATGATTTATCACCGTTTTTGGGAATTGGCTGAATGTTCGCTGACTTTCATCTATTTGGGAAACGGCCAGTAGAATAAGACAAATGGAAGAGTTTCCGCAGTGGTTTAGCGAGTGAAGACGAACATCTCTTCAAGACAATTGGGGGAATTGCATCAGGATCAGCGAATTTGTTTGGGTTTAGCTCTTGAGTGCGCGGGCAACAGAACGCGTTCGGAAGTAACTCTGGCTCACTAATGCTAAAGTTGAGGTGGAACTGTTGTGGTATTAAGCAGCGTCGAGTTCGCTGTACAATATGCAGCAAGTAGAATCGCTTTCTCTATTATACTGGCGAGGGAATGGATGACGAAACCGAATTTCGAAGGTTTTTCACGAATGTCCAGAAGTTTCCACTACCTGCGGGAGAGTGTAGCATTTTTTGCTTGTCATGCAAGAACTTGGCGCGTTGAATGTACGCATTGCAGTCATTTCTAGCTCTCTTGAATCTTTTCCGGTTTTCCTCAGTATTATTTGATTTATACAACCGGAAGCTCAACTCTTTAGCAGTAATGGCTTCTCTGCACCCAGAATCGAACTACATATTTCTCTTGGGTTTGATACTCTTTACGCTATATGGAATAAAGGTCCGCGTGCCAAGAAGAATCGTGTCTGTCAATGTGTTCGCTGTAGTCTCAACATGGTAATTAAGGAAAAATAACGACCAATTTAACCGCCTAAAAAAGTCGTTCAGTCCTTCCCAGTTATCTTTCTCGGAGAACCATACTGTTCCTCTTGGAGCTTTCTCGTTAACTTTGCTGTTGGTTAGAGCAAACTTAACTGACACGACACAGTGGTCTGAAGTGCCCAAGGGCGAAGAAACTTCAATTGTGTATTTGTTCGAAAGAGAGGTGAAAAACAGGTCCAGTGTATTGGCGAAATGACCATCCTTGTCTGATCCCCGTGTTGGCACATTGACGAGTTGAGTTAAACTATTTGAATCAGCAAAGAGCTAAACATATTGACCTTCAGGTGTGTATCCAAAGTGTCGAAGCCACTGAGAGTTATGCACATTAAAATCACCCGCAATAACGATTCCAGTGTGCGGATATAGGATCAATATCCTATCGATAGTATCAGATAGAGCATCAAATTCGTTAAACGATTTCTATCCAAGTTTGGGCTTCTGTAAAGAAAGCAGTCATGTATGATATGCTTACTAACGTGAAGTTTTAGCCACGAGAAATTAAATTCTGGATTGGAGCAGAGCCCATTTTGTGCTAGAAGCTGATAAGCAATATCATTTCGTATGTATGTGCCTAGACCACGATGTGGAAAGAACAGAGACACTAAGTTATATGCAGGTGGATTAAAATCGGAAATATCTTTATTAGTTATTACCTGGGTTTCGCTAAGTGCAAGGATAGTTGGTTTCTTGTTAAAAACGAGGGCAGACACAAGAGAAGACACAGCATGTTACAAAAACCAGCGCGAATTTCCTGTTCCATTGAAATGTGGTATGCCCTTGTTACGAACCTCGGGTCCATATCCTCGCCCAACACACTATAATCCACGAATTTCCCCTCTCTACCGGTAAATTAGAAATAACGTCAAGTAGCTAATTTGCATAAACTACTTTATAATAATCAATTTCTATAAAATAATAATAAAAGGCGTTAGCGCCGAATAAAAAAATAGAAAAACGTCAACCGCAAAAAAATGTTCAGTTCAGTTTTTAAAAACGATTGAAAGCGAACAGAGAAAACAAAAACAGTCCGCAATTATTATTATTATTTATTCGCCTGTAGGATCCCGGAAGTTCATGACCTCACCGACTCGACTTCGCCGTCGTTCCCTGTCGTGTGCACTCTCCTTCCACGCCCGACCATCTGATCCAATCTTCTCAAGGTCAAACCTAACATTGCCCTCGCATCTCCGTCGCGGCCATCCTACCGATCTCTTTTCCGTTGGTCTGCCGTCAAGAATTCTACGCACGGCCCTATCGTTGCCCATTCGCGCCACGTGTCCGGCCCATCTTAAGTCCGCAATTAATATAGCGATGACCATCGCGAGTGAAATACACAACTACATACACACCAATAGCGCGAGGGAATGTATACCCACCAATTAAATAAAACGCCAAACAAGCCGAACAAGGGGAGTCTAGAACTCAACGCCCCCCTGCAACCTGCATACCAGCTCCACGGTCCACACAAGTAAGTCACTTCCCTTACTTAACTATTTTGTTTACCTCGTTTTCAAATTATAAATTGATATTTAAATTTTACCATAACAATTTTGGCGCAGCCGGTGACCACCAGCTGAGGTTTGTGTCGCATCCGTCGGGGATACAAACCCAGTGGTGGGAAGAGCCCCGAGGTTCTAACGCACCTACGCCGACTAGCGGACCTATCGGCTAGGAGAAAAATATACAAAAGCCGTACAACAACAACAAACAAGAAATAATAAACAAATAAACAAAAATTTTGTTTCTCTTTTCCCTTTTCCCAATTTATAGGAGAGAGGACGAAAGCATCGTTGGGGAGAAAAATCAGAGAACATTTACCCAAATATTTTTCATTGTTTCGCGTGCATTTTCAGGTTTTTGTATTCTTCTTTCTTTCTTCCTTTCGTTTTTATCTAGATTGGGTCTTGTCTCTCATCGCTGGTCGCTTCTTTCTAATCGTGTTTCGGTTAGATAAATCCGGATAGTTCCGTAAACAAATAAATGCGCGTATTTTAATAACCATCGATGCAAACTAGAAGCCAATTGAGGAGGAATTCCGTGGAACGCGTAACGGAGGAACCCATCGCCCCAATGTTGGGTGCCAAGAGAATTTTGGACCTGGTACAAAACAACGTGGCAGTGTTTAGTGGCCACAAAGGTCCTAATGTAGCGAGGGAACTACATAACTTCCTCGAAAGCTGTGACAGGACTTTAGATTGTTTATCCGCAGCGGAGGAAAAAAATGTTCCAGCGGTGGCTACCCATGCGGTTAAATGGGAAAGTTCGCCGCATTTTCAAGGAAAACCTCCCAAAAACTTTCGAGGAGTACGAACAACGACTCCGAAACACGCTACTGCCACACGCTTCGTATGTGGAGTTACATTCGAAACTCTCTCATATGCGACAATCCCGCGAAGAGGACGCCGCAGACTTCACGTACCGGATAACTCAAACTATAACGGACTCCAATCCGTACGTAAGGACGCGACAACAGCGCATCATTCACATTGAATGTCGGTACTGATGGCAGGGATTACGGATGACCAATTCTGACACCTGATATTAAAATCAGTAAAAGACCCACTAGATAGAATTATAGCGAGAATTATCCAAATAGAAAAAACTTAAAATGAGATGAGGGGCAACAGTGGATGGTATAGTAGGAAAACATCAACGGGAGTAGGTACATACCATGATCAGTCACCTGATAGGAATGACACACATCAGGCAAACGATATTAAGGAACGGCATTTTCTATTATTGGAGGGATGAACCAGATCACCCGCGTAACAAGTAGGGTTTCAGACCAGACCTACGGATACACATGGCAAAACCCCCAGGAATAGAGACGCAGGCAATATAGACCTGCACACGATGCGTCTCAGGCAGTCGGGACCAATAATAGGAACATCAATAATAGGTTCGCAGAACGATCCCTCCCTGTTACACGCCCCCAACCTGGGAAAACCCCATTTAGGTCGGAAACAGCACCGCGTTCTTCTAGAAGACCAATAGGGTCTAACATAAAACAGCCTGAAGTACCACGGCCCAATCAGGAAGGCGGAGGTGACTATCAAAGTGACTCAACCAGTCAAGGTCGGGATAAACGTGCACCACACCCATGGATGACACGTATGACATGCAGCTCCTGCAAGAGGAAAGGACACTTATATGAAGCGTGCCTGCGACAGCGGAACACACCATTTTGTGCGAGGTGCAACCAATATGGGCACGATGTCCAAGACTGTCGTGCACAAAGCACACAAATGAAGACAGATAATCCCGAACTGGAAAAGCCCGATGGAGAGTTGTGGTCGATTTCAGGAAACTGGACGACAACACTATTGGTGACGCGTGCCCTCTCCCTCGAATAGAAGACATTTTGTGGCAGCTCGGTCATTCACGCTATTTTTCCACGCTCGATTTAGGCAGCGGCTACCACCAAGTCTTAGTGGATCAAAAGGATCGAGATAAGACAGCGTTCAGCACAAATTCCAGGCATTATGAGTTCAAAGTATGACATTCTGTCTAAAGGGAGCACCGGCTACGTGCCAGAAACTTATGAAACATGTCTTAACCGGGTTGCAAGGTATCGCATGCTTCGTTTATCTGGACGACCTTGTCATATATGGGAAAAACCTAGAGCACCATAATGACAAACTCCGGAAAGCATTCGACCAAATGAGATAGCACAACCTCAAGCTGCAACCGGAGAAATGCGAGTTTTTACAAAAGGAAGTAGTATATCTGGGACATGTTTGTTCCGAAAAGGGGACAATGCCAAATCCCGATACGACTGCTAGTGTCAGGGATTTCTCCCAGTCCCAAGACGGTAAAGAACGTCCAATCGTTTCTAGGGTTGGCGAATTACTATCGAACATTTTTTGAAGATAGTACGCCCCTTAACAAACTTGTTAAGGAAAGACGTTAAATTCACCTGGACAGACAAATGCCAACAAGCATTTGTTAACATAAAGGAGTTATTGGTCTCGCGGCCACTATTGACCTATCCAGATTTTACCAAAACCTTCAATCTGACCACGGATACTAGTAATGAAGCACCGGGTGTCGTACTGGTGCAAAGTGAAATCGGTAAGGACCAGCCAGTCGCTTATGCCCGCCGAACCTTGAATAAGGTGGAAAAGAATTACTCTACGATCAAGAAAGAGTTACTAGCCATTGCGTGGGTGGCTAAGAATTTCCGCTGTTATTTACAAGGGCGAAAATTTACCATATACACGGATCACAAACCATTAGAGGGAGTATTTAACGCGAAAGACCCCACTCACGTTTACTAAGGTTCCATCGCAAGCTACCGGAGTTTGACTACCAAATCGAGTATAAACCCAGTAAATACAACACCAATGGGAATACCTTGAGCCGGATCCCTCAAAATTGTGATGAGACTCCCACACTACCAAGCTGCAATGTACTAACACGCACCTAAGCTAAAAAGCTAAGGGCAAGCGAAGGAACTCAGGAGATTCCAAATGACGACAAGTCTTCTCTTCACGAGAATCCCATTTCGACCTGCACGGAAAAAGGAATGGAGACAACAAATCCTGACGAAATCTAGTTCCTACTCGGGGAATACCATGATCCTCCTTTGGGTGTGTGGGGGTTTAAAGTAGTGTGCCGGCACGACACTCGTTCACTTCACACCCACCAACGATTGCGTCGCCGAAAATTGTTCACCAAAGAAGAATGAATACAAACGCTCAGGGTTGTTTTATTGTGAATTTTTTTATTTTTACTGATTTTTATATCAGTACATACACACATCACTCTCTGGTGATGGTTCTTAATACATATGGGTAATTCCACAGGATCACCTTCTTTATTTAATTTTATATTTGAATGTAGCACTGCGTGGACCGCAATTGAGTCTTGAATTGGAATTTTAATGTTAATAGTATGTTCACATACATTTGTTCTTTCAGAATTGTCTATTAATTGCAACAAACTTCACTTCGATGAAAATTGACTTAACCGCCTCGTACAACCGACTGTAAACTTGACTCACGGCTTGCTCGTAAAACTCGTTCAGAAGAAAACGTGTGAACGCACACCCTGGTGGTTAATGTTCGATCGATTTCCTCGAGGGATGAAACTTGACTGTTGCTGGTGCTATCAAACGGTCATCCATTCGAGATCGCACTCTCATCTTCGCTCTCTCATTTCCCCCGCCCATCGAGGTGAATAAACTCTTGCGGGTTAATTCAATAGTCAATGGACTAGAGAGAATGGAAGAAAAAGATAGCGTGACGATCCCAAGGATGATTTTGCTTTTTGCATGCAACGAGCGCAAAATCAATGGTGACCGAATGACCCAGTTTGGTTATTGGATTAATCTGATTGGGGGAAATGGAATGAGATGAAAAGTATTTTGTGCTATTCACCTGACTAAAGAGTTTATTGATCCCCAGCGAATAGTGTCTGGGGGAAATCAAAGGGACGCTGCAATGGCTTGGGAATAAATTAGCGTGGGAACAAACTAAAGGAATTCGATAACCCAAGCCGTTGCACGATGATGCAACAGCATCGTTTGCTGTTGCTAACCAACATGAAATTGTGATTTCCGGTGGAAATCTCATGGGGTTTATGACTTATGTTGCCGAATGGCAAGAAGGAGCTGAATTCAATTATGCGTCTTTTAAGGTAACTACTTTTTTGCAGGTGAAATAGCCGACGTGATGGACTGGGGTTGAGGTGATGCGCGGTTAGCGGGTGAAATAGGGTTGAAATTGTGGGTTGGTTCTCCGTGTAATATAGTGTGTAGCGGTTCTACGAACCACCACAACCAACTGTAGGTTGAGGTGTCCTTCCGCCAAGAAATATACTTACCGGTATTCATTACACGTGCCCACAGACACGTGTCCCAATAGCCGGTGATCATACCTGTAACAAAGGTTATAAGAAATTTTAACAACGTTGAACCCGATATCAAAAAGCAAGGAACTTAACGTTCCAAAAGCTCCCAATATCCAGTTCAACGTTTCATCCATCATATTCAGAAAACAATGGAAAAGTCCAGAAATGCACAATCTTCAATTCCGAACATCTGCACGATGTTTCCATGGAATACCATGTCGGTAATTGAAACGAACAAGGGATATATTCTCGGGTAGCTAAATTCAATTAGCACCTAATTCCCTTGTAGGACCTAATGCAAAGGCACGCTTATGCAAACAAAGCATATCGTTTAGCTGCCGCCCCGTGGTCATACAATCATAAACTCATAACACTATCCCTGATAGATGTTTATGATGGAAAAGGCAAACAAAGCATTACCGATCGGAGAATAAGCGGCGGCATCCAATCAACACACAAAGGGACGAGATACCGACCACCAACAACTAATGGTAATGATGATGATAATGATCATCAGGAAGATTTCTCCTTTTTTTACAGAGACTATGAGAAATGCCGCTAACAGATACTGTGGGAAATTCTGTTAGCAGATTGGATGGGGAAATTTTCCTTTGCAGATGCGGGTTGATAATGTGAACGGGATATTTTAGTTAGGAGATACAATTAGTCTATATCGAATGGTGGAGAAAAGGAGTCGTCACAGAGAAATTTAACAAGGAGGTCGGTCCACGCAGAGGAAGTTTGAAAAATAGAAAAAGTAACGTCGAGTGCCTAACGAACGTTTGGTTCCGCGGAGTGATTCGAAACTGTAAACTAAAGTAAATAAAAAGTTTAGTTCGCGAGTCAACTTGAATATCTCTGCGCCATTCTATATTGTCGATTTTTGTGTAGCGAACATTAAGCAAACAACTATAATAAAATAAAAGTAGAATCTGTGAATTAACCATTAGTGACTGACACCTAAATAGTCTTTGTAACATCGCCACTGGCGTTCAAGTGTATTAAATGCTTAAATCTTTATACCAAGTAATTTCGAAAATTAAACAAGATTAAAAGAAAACAGTTCGTTGTGTTTCATTTGGAACAAAATTCGCTCCGTGTGAGATTTGTGGACAGTGTTCGGCGGAACACCTAAACCGCAGCCATCAGCAATCGACTACGAGATCCAGAACATCCGCCAAAAGTGGACACCAAGGAGTGAGCAAAATGTATAATAAAATACGTAGGAATGTTTGGTGGAAGAACATGATGCGCGACATCAAGCAATGCATTAAAGTATGTAAAACACGTCAAACCGTGAAATGTTCACCGAACCTACGTATGCCCATGGTAACAACCGACATTGCAAGGAGGCCTTTTGAGAAAGTATATTTAGATACAGTAGGTCCTCTTGATCGAACTCCAACCGGCAATCAATATATACTCACATTCCCAGACAACTTGTCTAAGTATATAGATTGCTACGCTCTCCCAGATGCGGATGCAGAAACGCTGGCCACAGTCTTTTTCAACCAAATAATTGCTCGGTATGGTGTTCCGAACCAATTAGTCACCGATCAGGGAAGCAATTTCAACCTCACGTCCATACCCTCGCCCAACACACTATAATCCACGAATTTCCCCTCTCTACCGGTAAATTAGAAATAAGGTCCAGCGATAGACCAGCAATAGATAAGCGAAAGCAACCACTACATGTGTTATGCCCTTGTTACGGACCTTGCGTTCATACCTCGCCCAACAAACTGTAATCCACGAATTTCCCCTCTCTACTAGTAAATTAAAAATATCGTCAAGTAGCTAATTTGCATAAACTACTTTATGCAAATTGTACTTGGCAGGGAAAATAATAATAAAAGGCGTTCGCGCCGAATAAAAAAATAGAAAAACGTCAACGGCAAAAAGATGTTTACTTCAGTTTTTGAAAATGATTGAAAGCGAACAGACAAAACAAAAACAGTCCGTAATAACATAGCGAAAAGGTTCACACAAGTAAATCACTTCCATTACTTAACCCTTTTGTTTCCCCGTTTTCAAATTATAAATTGTTATTTAATATTCCTAACACCCTTGTAGTAGATGCCCCACTAGATTCGTGCCGAAATCCAGGTCATATCCCATCCATGACGAACATTATGCCACTCAGACACCGAAAACTCTCCAAAGATTATAAATCAATCGGGAGCATCCATGCCCGAGGGAGGCAAACAGAACAGAGGTGCAAAAAGAGGAAAACAGACACAAGGAATGGAATGAGTAAAGGGTTTTCCCGCACTGCACATCACTCGCGTGTATAGGATCGCACAGATAACTTTGCACTATACTCGGACGTGTGTGTGAAGATCCGTTTGTTTGTTTAGGATCTCACAGTAAGACGTCGCGCGAACCGATACTGCAATTGGGTATCTTGTGTATATTTAAGATTCCCAAAACGGATTGCACAACTGATCCGATGGTATGGATCACGAGGCAGAAGCGCACGTGCTCACTCGTCGGCGGTTTTAAATCGACTCGATAATGGTAAGTTTAGACAGTGCTGGAAAAAAATGGGAAGTTATTAGTGAAAGAAGAACTCTTATATACAGATTACACTGTGCTGTCTCGTTGGTGGTCAGAACTCTAGTATAAAGCCGTATGAATAGAATGCTGTTTTAATTTTTACTTATTTTAGAACAGTAGTGCGTTAAGTATCGCACCGATTAAGAAGAGCCTTTTGGAGGACGATCTTTACAGCGGTGAATAGTAATAAAAAAGAAGTACCTGGGTGACTTTCAAACCGACAACTTGTCGCTCAGTTTTGCTTGTGCTATTTATCTTAATCAACCGTTATTTTCACAATAATTATTACAAGCCATTATCTTGTTTTCTTTGCCTCGCTACCGCAAACACATAACTTAATCAAGTGCGAAATCCGTTAAGATATGGCCCCTGGGCCACGTGTGTTAAACAAAATTAAGCGTAAACGGTTGCGTTACGACCCCGGTATTGGAGGCCAAACCCCTCCAGATAAACTTACTAAAGTTAATAATAAAATGATAGATAATTCCAATATGTGTTCAAACACTAACTTTTTCCAACCACTTCAAAGCCTAATGGAGGACTCACCTGAAACGGAATCTACCAACGTCGATCAGTGCGCAGAAGTTACTAAAGAAACCGTTCCGCCAATTGTGGTGTTAAAATCAACTAGTGCTAAAGTGCGGAATATTTTGAGTAACATTAAAATAGACAACTACTTAATTAAAAACATATCGCTTGGACAAAAAATATGTGCCCCAACAATGGACATATACAACAAAATTAGAACTGAACTCTTACGGTTAAAATGTGAGTTTTTTACTCACTCGCGTAAGGAAAATCGTCGATTAAAGGTAGTGCTATCCGGATTGACTTGATTAGCAACGATATAGTGAAAAATGAACTAATTGCACTCGGGATTAAGTGCTTAGATGTTAAAACCATCAACATAAATTCAACAACAAAAGCCTTGTACAAACACTACCTGTACATTGTTTACATCCAACGCGGTACTATAAAACTAAATGAACTCAAACGTAACTTCTCCACATTGTTCAAAACTATCGTTCGCTGGGACTTCTAAAAACATCATCCAGGTAAGGTCACACAATGTCATAATTGCCAGCTTTACGGTCACGGCTCGATGCATTGTCACATAAATAGCTTCTGTGCAATCTGTTCGCGAAACCACAAAACATCCGACTGCAAACCGAATGAGATCATCAAGTGTGCAAATTCCGGTGGGCCACATAAATCCACCGACCCAGAATGCATTAGCCGAAAGCAGTACATAGACACTCACCGCAAATTATACCCACGTGGACGTGGTACAGAAAATACAATGTTCCTACAGCCTCCGAGTGACAAACAGCAGCCACTGCCCGACCGATTATCCATTGATAATTTTCCTCCACTACCGCGATCTGTGCGTCAACCTTTACTTCCTTCATCCACGTGGGCTTCTGGCCTCCATCAAACCCAGCAACCTTCCAACAGTGATACGACACACACGAAGAAAAATCCGTCTGAAACTATAACTTATGATAACTTGATCTCATTAACCGAAATAAACTCTCTTCTTAATGAAGTCTAACAAAAGCTGACCAATTTAGCGTCATTACCTCATTAGCTATTAGTATATATATTCGGAAAAATCATGTTGAGAAACTCTCTTAACATCATAACTTGGAATGCGAGAAGCATCAAAAACAAACAGCATGCATTTTTTAGTTTCTTGATAAATTTTAATATTGATATTGCACTTGTTTCAGAAACCTGGCTCAAACAAGACATTTCTTTCTCTCATCAAAATTACATATCTTATCGCCTAGACAGGGTACATGCTAGTGGTGGAGGTGTCGCCATTGTTGTGAAAAAATGTATAGAACATACCTTGCATCCTTCATGGCACCTTAAGTTAATTGAGGAAATTAGTATAGATGTAACATTAAGTGATAACTCCAAGGTGAGTATTTTTTCCCTGGAGGAAATGGAAACACTGAGAAATCTGTAGCGTTCTACGAACGCACAATTCCACCCAGGTAAGGTTCCACCCTTCAAGAAAATACCTACCCTGAAAACATTGCACGCGCCCCACAGACGCGTGTCCCAAAGTCCCACCTTAGGGGCTGCAACTCGCAGCCAACGTTGAGCCCGAAACCAAAAAGCAGGGAACGGAACGTCCCCAAAGCTTTTAATGTCAAACTCAACAGTTCTAGTTCTTCATGCCTGAAACAAAAGCCATACATTCATACTGTTCCTAACAGCAATTCATGAGAATGCCAGAAATCCTGCCTGAGCCCAGGAACACCTCATCGAACCGACAATTCCGGGTATCGATACAGTGAATTGCTATCACCAGCAAATTAGCCGACTAACGGATGCACGTGCGGGTGGTCTGACACAAAGACCACCAAATCCAGCGGCAAACAAAGAAAAAGGCACCCGCTTGCAATAAAGCATATCGCCTATCCGCTGCCAATGGCAGGCAACCGTAATTATCTCAACGAGATAATTCGAAAAATGTATGAGGTTAAAACCTACAAAGGAACTACTCTGATCCCACGGTCCCTTCTGAATTTCACACCATCAGAAGGATCTAATGGATTTCGGTGTGTGTTTACAAAAGGCAAACAAACCACGTCCTAACAATCATCTCCGTTCTGCGCGCCAGATGCGCTGTGCAAACAAAAGGCCTGGGAGTTGAGTTCGATCACCACCACTGATGGTGATAAGGATGTATGCGTCGATGGACTTTCTCCTTTTTAGGCACCTAAATTACCCATGGGCATTAATAACATGCTGCTAACAGAAATTCGGAAATTCTGTTAGCAGAGCGAATAGGGAAATTTCTCCTGTACGGATACAGATACCAGAGTTGAATCGGGATATCTTTTTGGGCAGACAGTCAGTCGAATCTTGATCGAGCATCCAGGGAGTTGACATTCAGAGGACCCCACCGAGGAGGCCCATCCGCTCCGCGTATTTCAATAAAAGAAACAAAAATATTCAACGTTCACGCGTAACGTGTGTATCGGCCAGTTAAATTGTGCTTTAAATAATTAAGGAAGGCGGTCCGTGAATACGAATGCCGAATATAAATAAAAGCAGTGTTAATTAGTAATGCGATTAAGGTCGTAGTGAAAGTTGTTGCTCGTGTGTTAATATTCTACCCGAACTACTAATGTAAGCGAAAATCAAAAGTGTGTCCTAGTACAAGTGGAGATCGAACTCTCACACAAAATAAAATTCAAAATAAAGACAATTCTTTGCGTGTTTTATTTGTTCAATAGACCTTGCTCCGCGTTCCAGGTATTCCTTTTGGCGTGTGGACAGGTACGGCGGAACTCTACGACAACCTACATAAAATCCGCCAAAAATTACTTACTTTAAGCGCGATCTGCAAAAATTGTATAGAGTCAACACTCGAAACAAGGTAATTATTGGTGGTGATCTAAACTGCAGACATCAGTCGTGGAATTGTCTTAGGACAAACTGCTGGGGCAACATTTTACTAGATATTACTGAATCCAGCCCAAGTTTTTCCATATTTTATCCACTTCTCCCCACCTATATCCCAGCGAGTGCTAACAAGAACCCCTCAGCTCTCGATCTATATATCATTCCAAATTACTGCTCAGTACCATTAACTCTAAATGCGTTAAGTTCAGACCACCTTCCGATCAGCCTCACAGTGAATCATACAGTAGCTGTAAATCGTACCAGTTTATACCACAACTATTCCGCCGCCAACTGGAATTGTTATAAATCATATATAAACACGAACTTGGTTCTAGGTGATACCAGCCTAAATTCTATAACCTGCAGTGAGCACATTGATATCCTATGTAACAATTTTGTTTCTGTTATCAATAGAGCGGCCGATCTTGCGATACCTAAATGTTCCACTGCTCCAGCTGATAAGGCACCGCTTCCTGAAAATATCTTACATCTGATTAGGCTACGAAACTCTGAAAGAAGAAAATGGCTTCGTTATAGAATCAATTGTTTTCTAGTTAATGTTAAAGTCTTAAATAATATCGTTAAAAAAGAAATCTCAGCATATAGGAACAAGTGTTGGAATAAACACCTTTCCTCTCTTGACAAAGCAAGCAAACCGTTCTGGAAAATATCCAAAATTATGAAAAAGAGAGGGTCACGTATTCCTCCGTTTAAAGTTCACGACAAGTTGTTTATTTTTTCAGTGGAGAAATCGAACCTACTTCCTACTTCGTTTAGTAAGAACCACTCCATATCTATGCATCTAAGCGACGCGTATACTGAAGCTGAAGTTGCTAACACTATCCATGTACTTTCTCAAACACCATCTGAAAGTACTTACGCAACTAATATTAGCAAAGTTAAAGAATTGATAAAAAAATCGAAATCAAAAAAGGCTGCTGGTCTTGATAATATTAACAACAAATTAATTAAAGCACTTCCACCTGCTGCAAGTAACTATTTAACGTTCATTTTCAACGCTTGTCTTAAGAATTATTATTTTCCGGACTGTTGGAAAACAGCAAAAGTAATACCTATCCCCAAACCCGGCAAACCGAAGAACAGCCCCGAAAGCTACAGACCTATTAGTATACTTAGCTGTCTGAGTAAGCTCTTAGAAAAAATAATTAAGGAAAAGATTGATCGTTTCGTGAAGGCAATAATATCCTACCAAACTTTCAGTTCGGTTTCCGTAGTGGTCACAGCACAATACACCAAGTCTTGCGCATTAAAAACCACATAGCGGGACTGGTTCTTCTAGACATCGAAAAAGCCTTTGATACGGTATGGCACGATGCCTTGATTTATAAGCTACTGCAGCTTAAGCTGCCAATGCCGCTTATCAAAATTATCCAGAGCTTTCTTCGTTCGAGAAAATATGTTGTGAGTATAGGAAGCGACATATCCTCTACTCACAAAATCCACTATGGTGTACCCCAAGGCTCGGTCCTTGGTCCCATATTATTCACATTGTTTGTCGCAGGTAGCTATGTTTGCCGATGATACGGCTATTTTCTCTTTGGGTGCCTTATTCACTAATGTCTACAACTCTTTGCAAGCAGCTCTTGACAAGCTAGCAGTATATTACAGGAAATGGAAAATAAAAATAAATGGTAATAAAACACAAGCTGTCTGGTTTTCGAGATGTAGGAAACTCTGCTACCTACCAAATGGCACTAAACTCAGTATGTGTGCAGTTGATATTAATTGGTCCGAAGACTGTAGATATCTAGGTATTATTCTAGATAAAAAACGTATCTTTCAAAAACACATCACTACCACAATTGACAAAATAAACAAAGTCGTAAGAGTTCTGTATCCATTAGTGTGTAGAAAGTCAAAGCTTAGCCTCGAAAATAAAATTACTCGTATAATTTTTAAAACCATTTTTCAAGCTATACACCCTGTATGGTGTAATTGTGCTCGCACACACAAAATAAAATTGCAAAGGTGTCAAAATAAAATATTGAAAATGTTGCTGAATTTGCCACGGCATTATTCGACACATGAACTACATGAAAACGATAACGTTAAACCGGTAGAGTTCCTTATTGACAAAATCAATCGAAACTTCTTCGTCAATTGTTCTTTTTCTGACAATGTTCTCGTTTCCCGTCTTGCGTTATCCTAAATCACTACATATGTACCCTGTCTATGAAAATTATTTCGAGGTCATTACTATATAAAATAACCGGAAGCCAGTACAATATTAGTCTTAAGATTCAAATAAGGGTTTTTTATTGTAGTTTTCCCTTAATTTATTATTTGTTATTCATTAAAATTATGCTATTGTCATTATATAGAATTAATATTATAGTTGTAGAGGAATCGCTGTCCTAAATCTCTTAAATACTAGTTGTAAAATATAAAGTTGTAAAATAAAATATAAATATCCGAGTGGTAGCCGGGGTACCAACGCCCTGTGCGCCCGGTGAAATACCACCCCATCAAGCTTTAGGCTCCGTGAAATGGTCAGGAGAAATCCCTGGCCATCTTTCGGAGCTTGGCTGATGGACCGGTTCGAGAAATGGTTGGTTAGGTGGTAGTAGGTCCCAAGGTGAGATACCACCCCGTCACGCTGTATATTCCGCGATATCGCCGAGAGAAATCTTCTACGGTGTTTCGGATGTGTGGCTGATGACCCGGACTGACACGGGGATGAGTCACGATGGCACCTTCCGATATAAAGAATTCCGGAGGTAAACTAGTCTCCCATTCGGATCTCCGGGGGGGACTATGTCAGGGGGAACATCATGCAGATATCATGATAAATAATGGAACTTTGCGAGGTTCGTCATCGCATAACCAGGCTCACTCTCGAGGCTAGGCTCACGCTCGGCTAGTGACGGTATTTTGTAACATCAGGGGCGTCGGTTTCACCAACACGAATATAAACGCCGTCCACCAATATTTGCAAACAACGAAACCTGATATCCTTGCCCTGACTGAGACCCAGGTCGATTCGTCAACTGATTCGACATATCTTTGTTGCTCAGGATACGACTTACATTCGAGATTCCGTTTTAGGGGCGGAGTCTGCGTCTTCGCGCGGTCCAATCTGGCTTGCCAGAGGATGGAGGCGTTGGAACCCAATAATATGGACATCATATGGCTGAGGGTCGTGCTGAGGAATTCCGTTAAATTTCTTTGTTGTCTTTACCGCTCCCCGAATGACGATCGACCGGCGACATTTTTCGAACATCTTTCATATACCGTCGACTGGATACAGATCAACCACCCACCTTCTGAAATTGTAGTCCTTGGCGATTTTAATGTGCACAATTCCGGCTGGTTGTTACATTCTAACAGAACCGACGAGGCTGGGAGGCTGGCGGATATATTTGCTGGAAGCCACAACTTGAATCAACTCGTGGGGGAGCCAACGCGAGTGCCAGATGTCCGAGGCGATTATGCGAACACCCTGGATCTGTTTTTGACATCTGAACCGAGTATTTATCCCGTAGAGGTTTCAGCGCCACTGGGAAATTCAGATCACTGCTTGGTATCTGTCGCGCAAGGACTTGCATATCAAGCGAATAATCGGCCTACGCAGCATCGCCATGTGTGGAAGTATGGGGCCGCTAACTGGGACGATTTGCGAGATTTCTTCGCATCCTTTCCATGGTCCGAGGTGTGCTTCGGAAACTCCGATGTTAACGCATGCGCAGAGTCGGTATCAGAGATTATTCTTCTAGGGATGGAGATGTATATTCCACATTCCATCAAACGAAGTTCGTCTGATAAACCTTGGTTTGACAAAAAATGCGAGCTGATCACAGCGGCAAAAAATAGAGCTTTTAAGTGTTGGCGCTCCAATCCCACCGATGTTAACAGAACGAATTTTGTTAGACTTAGAAACGCGTGCAACCAGACGATTGATACGAAGAAGGCTCACAACGACAGGGTGATAAATAAGCTCCTTCGGTGTCCAACTGGTTCGCGCACCTTTTGGTCAATGGCAAAAGCTGTCAGCGGTAACTTCGCATCCTCCTCTTTCCCTCCGTTGGTGACAGACAGCGGGACGTTAGTCACGAATCCTAAGGATAAAGCTAATGTGTTCGCGAATTTATTTATTTAAGGATAAAGCTAATGTGTTCGCGAATTCAAAACTCGATCCCGGCCTTTTGGAGCCACCTGTGATCTCGCCGGTACGGTCTTCAATGCGGGATGTGAGATTTCGTCCGCGCACTATTCAACGCATTCTACGTGAACTGGATTGTAGGAAGGCAACCGGCCCGGACGGAATACCAGCAATAGTCCTTAAGAACTGTGCTCCAGAACTATCACCGGTTCTTGGCAGACTCTTCCGCTTATCTTATGCACGGAGGACCTTTCCCGCCTGCTGGAAAATCGCTCGGGTACAGCCAATCCCAAAGACGGGAAAAAAGTGTCTCCTACAAAATTACCGTCCGATAGCATTACTGTCTACATTATCTAAGGTAATGGAAAAAGTCATCAATACAGAGTTGGTTAAGTATTTGGAGTGCAACGGACTTCTGAATGATCGTCAATACGGATTCCGTAACAGGCGGTCCACGGGAGACCTGTGGGGGTTCTCTACATCACACGGAGAACCAACCCACAACCCTATCCTGCAAACATGCAAAAATCCAATCCGCAATAGCATACATCTCGCCAATAGCATACATCCCCCAATCTGCAATTAAACATTTTCCAAACCTCCAACAGAATATAATTCAACCGAATATATTCTAATCATTCCCACATGCATTTCCCCAAAATTGCTTCGGTCAATCCTCTATATTTCCTCATCGCAACCAAGCAATCCTAATTTCCCCCAAACTCATATGCCATAACAAACGCATATCCAAATCCTCAACGGAACATTACCAACTAACTAAGCCGCGCACATTTCCCCGAAATACATATGCCATAACAAACGCATATCCAAATCCTCAACGGAACATTCCCAACTAACCAAGCCGCATACATTTCCCCGAAACGACTCCGGTTAATATTCTACCTAAACGATATTCCTTGCTTGCACCCAAGCATTTTCAATTCCCCGGAATACCCAACCAACGAATCCAACTTATTTTATACGGCAAGGATTCGCTGGAACTAAATTCTTAAACAGGCATAGCAACTCGTACACAATTCCTTGTAATTGGCAGCGACCCTAATTTTGCTATGACGCACCGCCACGACGCAATGAATGAATTATTTTCGTTCATAAGTCAGTCTTTGTCCAGCACATCGTCCTTCCAATCCAAACAGTCGCGGTTTAACCTCCGCCCGATCAAGGAGTCGCATGTCAACCACCGGGCGCGTACACCTAGGAGTTATCCAGTGCGGGTTTTGCGAACCAGTCGCGAGTCGAGCTTTGCTCCCCCTTTTTCCCCCTGCCGTTTCGCGTGGCGGTAAAGCCGATTCACCTTGAAGTAAAGTTTGTGTAACGTGTATATGTTTCCGTGTAAGTGTAAGAAATGTTGCCTATAAGTAAAAACCGAAACATTTTGTCTATAAGAAAGAATAAACAAAACGAAAGAAGAACACAATAAAGCCAAATAATTCGTGAACGACTGTGCGTTTTATTTCCCTTCTTCTCTCCCTGGTCAGCGAACATTGCCGATCTTATTTTTTTCAGTGACGTGTTGGGGGCGCAGTGAAATCGTGTCCTTGCCGGCGCACATACTAGATCCCCCACAGACCTTTTGACACTTATAACCGATATATGGACATCTGCGATTGAACGGCATGGTGAATCAAGGGCGGTCGCATTGGATATCTCCAAGGCTTTTGACCGCGTCCGGCACGGGGCATTGCTGAGCAAACTTCGTTCATATGGACTTTCCCAACAGCTTTGCGACTGGACGAGGAGCTTCCTCGAGAATCGATCGATCCGGGTTGTTGTGAACGGCGAGTGTTCAGATCTGTATCCTGTTAATTCGGGGGTGCCCCGAGGTTCTATTTTGGCTCCGACCTTGTTCTTGCTTCACATAAATGATTTGCTGGAGACAACGGATAACAAAATGTTCAGTTTTGCGGATGATAGTACGCTTGTTTCCTGTTACGGACCGACATTGAGTCCAGGGCCCCCCAGAATCCACTAATCCCCCTTCGATTCCCCCCTTTACCTGTAAACGCGCCAAGTAGCTAATTTGCATAAACTACTTTATGCAAATTCTACTTGGCAGAGAAATTAATAAAAAACGACGTTGGCGTCAAATAAAATAAAAATATACGTCAACGGAAAAAAATTATTTAATGACAATTCGTCGTAAATCTTCGAATGTTTTGCACGAGTTCACAAAACCAGCTCTTCAATCGCAATTGATACTACTGTGAGATAAGGAAGAATCCTAACCTCGCAATTGATGCTACTGTGATATAAATTAAGGAAGAATCTGAACCTCGATGGACTAACCATAGCTTCCACATAAGAGATAATTCCTTAATTAACACAGAATATTTATACAACAAATCATAATTAACCATGGGACAGACTAAGAGGGGAGCAGCCTTCAACGCCCCCTGCAACCAGTCGCAGATACAAAGCAAATCCAACGACCGCTCAACGGTCCCAACCCAAGTAAGTCCTTCTTACTATATGTTTTAAAAATAAAATCAAATAAACTATATTAATTATATATAAAAACAAAATCATATTTACATTTAAATATATTTGTTATACAAACAATATAACATTCCTCCTTTTCGAGCGATCGGCCGATTGGTGCATCAACGTCACACCATCTGAGATGTAGACAGATTGACTCTCTGAATCGGGATCTGGATATGGGGAAAGGCCAATCTTGTCGACTTCAATGCAACGAAGACACAGTATACAACATTCACAAAGAAAACTGGATCATCGGTTCCACAGCTGATGATGAATGGCCGGGCCCTCGAGGCTGAGGAAAGTTTGAAATTGCTCGACGTCACGGTCTGTGGGAATGTATCATGGCATAAACACGTATCGGGTATCGCCAGATCAGCCTCAGGAAAACTGAGTTATCTTTTTAGAGCCAAGAAATATTTTACTCCGGCCCAACTTCTTCTCCTATATAAATCCCAAATTAGACCCGCACCCGAATATTGCTCTTATGTTTGGAGCTCGGCTCCTAAACATACCCTCGACCTACTTGAGAGCATACAGAGACGAGCGATCCGCCTGATCGGGGATAGGGCGCCGACGTCGGGTCTACAGTCGCTATCACATCGAAGGCGCGTAGCCGACCTCTGTCTGTTTTACAGATATTATCACGGGTGCTGTTCTTCGGAGATTCTTGGTTTTGTTCCACGCAATTCGGTTTATATGCGCTCCACAAATCCGACGGATCGCACCCGTTTGTGGTTCATTTCCCGACGGCGCGAACATCCCTGCATCAGAACTCGTTCCTCTACAGAGCTCCCTTCCCACGCGAGTGTTCCCGGAGCGTTACAATGAGATATGAAATGATGAATGAAAAATTTCAAACGCTATAATGTTGTATGCAATAATTTTTCCCCCAAAAACATATTTAATATCACTTTTTATTATCAAACAAATAATTCGGTTATAGATTTTGTAAAAATGCATGTTTCTTCAAAATAAAATTCGCACCCATGGCATGAGTAAACTATCAGAGTTTGGTATTGCTTTAGAACCCAGCGAAATTTTCCCACAAAAAATCAATATGAAGAAAAGGAATTCAAAATACCTTGTTGGGGACTTTCTCTCGTGAACAACCCCATTTTCGGATCGAGTGCCGGCCGATAATCCGACTCCGGTTCTCCACGTTCTCCACTCACAGAGGCACTAGAAACGCCCACATCGACCCGCCCGCCTACAAGATGAGTTGGTGCACGGGGGTTATTTGTCTGGATTTGCTGGTTGTGCGACGATTTTCGTACTTTATCCGCCTTACGCCAGAGAATTATTTCCTGTTTTTTTTTTTTCATAAGCACATAATGAAATAGAAAGGTTGAAATTATTAAAACCTAACATAGAATCACAAAGCATATGTCAAAGAACAAACCTGCTGTTTGAAGTAACGCCGATCCTCAGTATCCATAAGAACAAGATTTAGGTAATATTTTACAGAGAATTTCTTACTAATATCCTTCATGGTTGGAGTCAGACTGTAGCCTCCTAAGAACACTCTAATTGGTATGCTTTCGCCTGTGGAATCCAAGTATATTAAATACAACAAGTATATTCCTGATATCGAAATGTACCTTTCACGGGGGCACCATCCATTATTTCATATTTTGCGATATTTTCACTTTCTGTAAATATATTCGGACCAGTTCCAGTTGATTCTTTCTTAATAATAGCAATCTCCATGTGTTTTATTTTAATTCGCACCAGAAGAAAATATATTTTCCCAACTATCACATCCTTTAAATGATATCTGCACAAAAGGAAGATGTAGACTAGGCATACTTACTAATTTCATAATGTACCTACTTCGATTTGTTGTATTCAAACTCAATATGCAAGCAATCTTCAATGCCTACTTCCATTTTGATAGGGGTATTCGTATCAGGATACGTACACAATGTGTGAACTGCTATATCGACTTCCTTAGAAATATCGCTGAGCCGCCGGATAATAGTGGCACGAAGAAAATATCGTAGACGAACATTCGAGCCCATATACACCTCATAGGGTTTTTCAACATTCGGGAAATCAAATGGAAAACTACTGTTCTGAATTAAGTCTCCCGGTCTAGCTAGTTCTTTAACGATTGTCTTGAACTCATGATGGTTCCCGCGATCATAGAACAGCTCTATCTGTCCAATGAATTCTATTTTAATTCCTTGATGCTCAAGACGAGCGCCTGGTTTTTTTAGTGTAACATTGACCTAAAAATTGCAGTAGACATATATATTAATAAAACTGAAGAATATATTAATAGAGGTTAAGTTACCCTTCCAAATACAGGTTCACCGTCATAATATAAAAGACATTTCTCTTTTTTGCCTTCCTCTGTTTTTATTTCAACCGTTTTTCGATTTTCGGCTCCATCGAAAACGATATCCAGCTCAGCTGATTGACCAAAACCCAGAAAATGCATAGTTTCGTCTTTATTAGACAGTTAAATACCTTGAAAAATGAAAAGAATTATGAAAATGGCGAATCATATGGTGTTTGGTTTGGTTTGGGTAATGATACATTGTTAAATGTCCACCCGGAAGTCCTCAATAATGCAACAAATTTGAATGAGTCATCAATATTTATTTTATCAGCTTCAAAGAACACCCTTCAACACACTTAAGCCAACGACTAATCCAATCATCCATAAAAATTTAAAGGCCGCGGGTGGGATCGATTTTAGCTTCTTCTTCGATTTGTCTTTTATGATTTCAATCGATTCGAAACGTGTTCCTCGAAGTGGCTATTTGAGTTTAGGAAACAGGAAAAAGTCACAGGGTGCCATATCTGATGAATACGGTGCTTGTTAGATCATATTAGTCGAGTTTTGATAGGGGAAAGATAAAGAAAGGAAATAGCGGCTGGCAAAAGGCCTAGGCAGACAAAAGGACATATCCTTCGGTCTGCAGGATGTAAGAAAAAGTCTTCGTTCGGGGAGACTAAGAAAAAAAGGATGGAGTTGATTCGAGACATTTGCCAGGGATGGTTTTGGATAATTCTAAGGAATGTGAATATATTGTCAAAGTAAGTTAATGTAACATTAATAAAGAAAATGGTGAAATGACAAATAAAGGAAATTTAAGACTAAAGAAACTGTAGAGATAGCGACCTTACCGACAAATAGAGACGTCGACCTTACCGACAAATAGAACTATCGCGCTTCGTTACCACCAAGCCAATGGCGGGAGAAGAGTTGCGTCAGTTGCATAGCACTATCCATACAAGACAGACGTTTACATTTGTAATAAGACAAATGCATATATAATATATATCCTCGTGTATTAACCGTTGTTCTTAATTATTGACTTGCCACCCACTTCCAACAATGATTATGGGCCCAGAGATACGCAAGTAAAACAGTTACACGCGCGGCATTCAATAGACGAATCGTTTTTTTGGTGATAGTGAGTGAAAGGTTCCAGCGCTCCGTAATACAATCGAAAAGGTATCGAGGAGAATATTATGAGCAAGATGGGAACGGATCAGAAGTCTTCGATCGATAAACTAAATGGATCGAATTATGCCACCTGGTCATATCAGATGCAGATGGCACTGATGGAAGCTGATTTATGGCCCATTATAGAACCAGGAGAAGACTCACCAGCGGACAATGCAACCGAAGCTCAAAAGAAGCAATACGTATCCAGACAGAGCAGGGCTCACGCCAAGATTGCGCTTGCGGTTTGCGACGAACAGCAAATGCACATTCGCAACAAAGGATCGGCGAAGGAAGTCTGGGACGAACTGCAGAACCTCTACGCACCGAGGGACAGCAAGTTTCGCACAGTGCAACTGAGAAGAGAACTCGACAATCACAAGATGAGCGACAGTGGAAACATGGAGAATTACTTGGAACAGATCAACAAAACTATAGGCGATTTGTCTATTGTTGGAGATGTCATAGACGACAGCGACATCGCGATGATAATACTGTGCGGCTTATCCACCGATTACGACAACGTAGCGTCGAATTTGTGTAATCTTCCCGCAGATGAGTTCAAGAGTGCAACTGTAAAAATGAGGCTACTTGCTGAGGAAGCAAGACGCCGAGAAAGCGGTGCAAATAAAGAAACGGTATTAATGGCCTTTAGCAAAAAGAAACATACGAAGGAAGAACCGAAACACGGGATAAGAAGAAAGCCAACCCAAAAACTGTATGTTATGTGTGCCAGAAACCTGGACATATTGCTAGATTCGGAATGGGGATAGGGCGAGACAGCTGGATCATTGACTCCAGCGCGACGAACCACATGACACCGAACGAGAATTATTTCTCAAAAGTAAGTAAGAGTGACAATGATGAAATCACAATGGCAGACGGGAGTACAACGCCAACTTTGGATCGAGGAACTGCGAGCATAAGGATAAAGAATGCTCCTACTGAGATCACTGAGTTCGAAGCTAGAAACACAATTTTAGCTCCGGGACTGGACTATGGTGTCCTGTCAGTGAAAAGTCTAATCGAAAATGAGAAGAAAGTCATCTTCGACGAAGACGGATGTTCCATTCTGAGCAAAGAAGGCAAGTCACTGATCAGGGCACGACTACAGGGAAGGCTGTACACAGTGGACAATGAACCAGGACGAAAAAGCGCATCGTTGAATGCCATATCAAAGGAAGTCAACGTGAAAACCTTAGCACTTGACAAATGGCACCGGAGAATGATGCACGTGAGCAAAAACAAAATCCTGGAGATGGCCAAGAAAGAAGTGGTGATCGGTATGAAAGTAAGCAATGAGAATCCGACGCAATGCGATGATTGCTTAGCCGGCAAATCGACCACACAACCATTCCCGAAACGCAATTTGGCAAGGGACGAAAATGGCAAGACAAACCTCATAGTCGACCTGGTACATGCAGATTTGATGGGACCAGTGGATGGGGCAAGTTGGGAAGGAAACAGATACATGATGAGCATCATAGACGATGCAAGCAGATATACATACGTGAGTTTCCTACAATACAAAAGCCAAGCTTTTGTGAAATTCAAGAAATGGTTAACTGAAGAGGAAAACCAGACGAACAAGAAGTTAAAGTGACTTAGAACTGACAATGGTCTAGAGTTTTGTTCAAATATTTGGAAACAATATTGTCAGGAAAACGATATCATCCATGAGACAACGATGATACATACACCACAGCAAAACGGAGTAGCAGAGAGGCTCAATAGGACGATACTTGACCTATTACGAGCAACGCTACACGACACAGGATTGCCAAAGGCGGCATGGGCTGAACTGGCGGAACAGCTGTATACACAAGAAACAGAGTTACAAATTCTCACGACAACCAGAGGACGCCCTACGAAATTTGGACTGGGAAGAAGCCGAACGTGAGTTACTTCCGTGAGATTGGATGTGAGGTATTCGTCCACATACCCAAAGGAAAGAGAAAATCCAAACTCAGCCCCAGAGCGAAGAGAGGAAGACTCATTGGTTACGCTAAGAGAGGACGTGGATACCGCGTGTGGCTAGAAGACGAACAACGGATCGAGGAATCGAGAGACTGCGTCTTCAAGGAAGCACACTACCACGACAAGTCCAAAGTAGCTAACCCGGACGAGGGAACAAAAGAAAATTGCCCAGAAACAGTCCAAACCGAGGAGCCAAGGGAAAATGAGAGTGAAGGAGAACTCGACGGAGATGAGGAGGACACAGTCGCGGAATCATCTACAACGGAGGTAATACAGCTGGACGAAGACGATAACGAACCAGTTCCGTCAACACCGAACGTGATCAAAATCGATAGCGGGGGGCGAGCGACACGAACAAGGCGAGGAAGACCAAGGAAAGGTCCCGAACACGAAAAAGAACGAGTATCGCACAAAATGAATTTGAGGCCACGAATAAGAGACCAAAACTATTCAGAAATCGAGATTGCTGATAATGCAGAGGAAACGGACGGAGCGGAAACCGTACGCCCAGCATTAGAACTTGATCCGGGAGAACTTCGGAAACAGATAAGGACAAAGCTGAACAGAGAAACCCCAGACTACAGAGCGAACCTATCAACCGTCAACGGAAAGGAGATACCATCGTCTTATCTAGAAGCAATTGAATCTCCAGAATCAGCACACTGGCAGGAAGCGATGAACGGTGAATATGACTCACTGATAAAATACAATTCTTGGAAACTCGTGGATCCGCCAAGCGGAGTGACACCGATAAAGTGCAGATGGGTTTACGCAAAGAAAACAATGGGTGGCGCACTGAGGTGGAAAGCGAGACTCGTGGCTAAAGGATGTTCGCAAAGAAAAGGCATCGATTACGACGAAGTTACGCACCCGTATCAAACTTCGAGACAATACGCTTGCTGATAGCGGCTGGAGTTGAAAAGCGCTGGATTATTGACCAATACGACGTAAAGAGCGCTTATCTCCACAGCAAGCTGGAACGAGATGTATACATGTTACAACCAGAGGGCTTCGTCAAAAAGGGTGACGAAAATAAAGTGTGTTGGTTGAAGAAATCAATCTACGGATTGAAACAAAGTGGAAGGTGCTGGAACGAGCACATGAACGAAACACTGACTGAAAAGGGATTCATCAGAAACAAGGTAGACCCGTGCGTTTACGAACTAAAGACTACCAAAGGACGAGCATTGCTGACAGTTTACGTCGACGATATGGTGACAATAGTCGAAAACGAGGCTACCAGGAAACACGTAGGAGACTTGTTAAACAAATGCTTTGATGTCAAACACTTGGGGAAGTTGACAAACCTATTGGGAGTAGATTTTTACGAAAATCGAGAGGGAAGCATATCACTTTCGCAGGAAAACTACATTGATATATTAGTAGAGCGGTTTGGACTACAGAACGCCAAAGGATTCCAAACACCTATGAAAGTGAGACCAACATTCCTGGAGGAACAGGATGAGGAAAGTGAAAGCGATCGGCCGTACCGAGAACTCATCGGAGGACTTCTGTACATCTCTCAACGAACACGACCGGACGTAGCATTTCACGTAGCTAAATTGGCCCAGTTTTGTACTCGACACAACGAACAACATTGGAGTGCTGCGATGCGAGTACTGAGATACCTGAAAGAAACCAAAAAGTTGGAATTGATTTACAAAACCACAGGAAAGGAGTTGATGGCGTACAGTGACGCAGATTGGGCCACATCAACATTGGACAGGAAGAGTATCAGTGGATACGTGGTGATATTGGGAGGAGCACCAATACTTTGGAGAAGCACGAAACAAACTTCAGTCGCTTTGAGCACAATGGAGGCAGAATATACGGCTTTAGCGGATCGTGCAAGGGAAGTCATATGGATGAGAAATTTGCTGAACTCAGTTGGACTGAACGAACTCGCCAGGGATCAGACGATCATTCTAAGCGATAGTCAATCTGCGATAGCACACGCAGAGAGTTACATCAGCAAGAGCCGAACGAAGCATATTACAATCAAACACCACTACGTGAGGGAAAATGTTGCAAATGGAAGAATTAAACTGAAATACGTGACTACGGATCAAAATACGGCAGATATTTTGACAAGATCACTCGGAAGGAATCAACATGAGATTCACCGGTCCAAGATGCTTCAAGGGCTATCCATGCGAAAAGATCCAAGCTCGGGAGGAGATCTTTCCGAGGGGGAGATTGTAGAGATAGCGACCTTACCGACAAATAGAACTATCGCGCTTCGTTACCACCAAGCCAATGGGGGGAGAAGAGTTGCGTCAGTTGCATAGCACTATCCATACAAGACAGACGTTTACATTTGTAAAAAGACAAATGCATATATAATATATATCCTCGTGTATTAACCGTTGTTCTTAATTATTGACTTGCCACCCACTTCCAACAGAAACAAAAGCGTTTGTGTATCTCCCTGGACTCCGAGATTTCGTCCTCGTATCGCAAAGTCGCTGAGAATCCTGTCATCATACTTGAGAGTGGTGGATCCAATCCCAGCAGGGTAAAAGTAAGTAATCAACCATTCCATAAGGGAGTGGGTCAATTATTAATAATAAATAACATTAACAAATGTAATAAATTACAAATATTTTACAATTTAAAACACTAGCTACCAGGACTTACTGATAGCAATATATTTCGTTTTTTGACTGGGAAACTTTCAGAAATTATGATCACTTTAAATCGTACTCTGTTTTTTTATCAATAAGGATCAATATTACTATAAACGCGGCATCTCGAAACCGGAAGGATAACTAAATAGAAAATTTACAAAAAAAAGTTTTATTTCTCAATGCGAAACCGAAACCGAAAAAAATGGTCCTTAATACTTGACGCGCGATGCTTTTATCGCGCTGATGTAGATTATTAACGAAACGCCAACCACAAGGACGATACGATGACTTTATAATGATTAGCTATTAAACTAACGAATCGACAAACAAAATTAGTGCACGATGAGTTTATTGCACGTATATATTGAAATAACGACACGAAAACCAAAATGTAACTAAAAGATACACGATAGATATTTTATTTTCTACAGTCAACGAAATATGTGGACTGTATAGTATGATGATTACAATTATTATAACAAAAAATAGCAAACAAACTGCTTTTATATAGCTACAAGAGGGAGGTCCTCCTTTACATGTATTGGTACAATATCGGTGGAAATTAATGGTAATGAAACATTTGTATATGGGGAGAAAATGGGAGGAGCAATTGCATCCACGTGGTTTTGCATGCGTTTGAAGCATGAGGAAAACCGTCTGTACAAAAGTAATGGAATTTTAATGATGTACTTAACAGTAACGAACAAGAATGAAAAGGTCTAGACGAGTATTATTAGGAAATACAAAATAAACTATAAAAACGTGGTAAAAGACCAAAAACATGATGCAGGTAATTATGGAGGGAAATTTGAGAAACAAAAAACATCAGCAGGACGCGACATGCCGCCCGCCTTGAAGCGTCAGGTTCAAAACTGGAGGTGATGATTGGTCTTCAGCAGCAGGCTCGATGGGAAGAGGGCAAAGCTTCTTTACGCAGCGATCGTATAAGCCACCTTTCGTACGGAGGGTGACGACTCGTACAACTCCATCTTTGCCAGGATGAGTAGAAACGATTCTGCCAAGGGCCTATTTTAACGGTGGAAGATTTTCTTCTAGAATGAGCACCAGCGCTCCTTCCGTTAGCTGGACCTCGGAACGTCGAGAGCGACCGAATTGAATTAATTGATGCAAATATTCCTTGTGCCAGCGCTTCCAAAAGTGCTGCTTCAGTTGTTGAACGTGTTGCCAGGCTGATAAGCGATTAGCTGGGGTACCTGTGAGATCAATTTGTGGGAAAGAAGTTAAGGGGCTACCCACTAAGAAATGGGCAGGAGTTAAGGGTTTGAGATCATTGGGATCAGAGGACATGGGGGATATAGGACGGGAGTTTAGTATTCCTTCTACTTCAATAACATAGGTCTCTAATTGTTCATAAGTGAGCAAGGCATCACCAACGGTACGAGTTAAATGATGCTTAAAAGACTTAACGGCAGCCTCCCAGATTCCTCCGAAGTGAGGAGCTCTGGGCGGGATAAAATGCCAACCAATACGTTGGCCACTACAAAAATTAAAAACGGAATTTTGATGTTCCGGGGAATTTAACAGAGTATAAAGCTGATGGAGCTCATTTTTAGCCCCGACGAAATTGGTTCCATTACCGAAATGTATCTCTACTGATTTTCCCCTGCGAGAAAAGAAACGCTTTAAACTTGAAATAAAGCCCTCGGTGGATAAACCACCAAATAGTTCGAGATGAACAGCCTTTGTGCACAGTCATACGTACACAGCTACGTAGACCTTCAATCGACATTTGTTGCGATAGTGCCTTTCCTTTATATAAAATGGTCCACAATAATCTACTCCGACACGTAGAAACGGGCGAGAAGAAGTTACTCTTTGTTTTGGTAACATACCCATGGGGTAGTCGGCGAGGAGAGGCTTAGCTTTAAAGCATGGCACGCACTTGTGAAGTATACGGCGAGTCACGCCTCGACCGCTTATCGGCCAATATTGTTGACGCACCGAATATAGGGTGGTTTGTATACCGGCATGGTTGAGCCTGATGTGTTCAGGTTGTATAATCAACTTAGTTATGTGATGCTGAGCTGGCAATAGGATGGGATGGCGTTGATCAGTTGGAATTGCAGAACGCGCAAGCCTGCCTCCGACACGTAGTATACTAGACGAATCCAGTATTGGATTAAGAGGGATCAATTTGCTAGATGAAGGAAGTGGCTGGCGAGCTGAGAGCGCCTCAAGCTCGCATTTAAACGAATGCATTTGAACAAGTCGAATAATGGCATCATTAGAGAGCGAAAGCTCGCTTCCCCGCAATGGGCCATCATTACGTTGTATCTTGCCCTTAGCATTATGAGCGAATCTGAGCACATATCCCATAACTCGTTGTAGTTTGCTGAATGAGCTGTATCGCTCGAGTATATTCCACTTTTGGATTGCGAGTGACATACAAGCAATCGCGGGTATTATGGGTTTTAACTCAGGTACGTCTATATTAGCTAAAGCTAGTTTAGGCCATGATGAGTCGTTTTCCCGTAACCACGAGGGACCATCGAACCAAAGGGTACTTTCCACGAAATCAGAGTGAAGTTGACCACGTGAAACAAGGTCTGCGGGATTATTTTGAGAGGAAATGTGATTCCACTGGCACACAGACACACTAGTTTGTATTTCGGCTATACGGTTTGCCACGAAAGTTTTTAACTTGTGTGCAGGAGTGCCTATCCAATGTAACACGATAGTGGAATCTGACCACAGATAAACTGCATTAATTTCAGTTGGAACGCTTGCTGCTACGATATTGTACAGTCGAGACAGTAATAATGCAGCGCAAAGTTCCAATCTAGGCACAGTTAAAGATTTAATAGGGGCGACACGAGATTTAGAGGAAATCAATCGGATATGCACTTTTCCGTGCGAATCAATGGAACGCAAGTAGAGGCAAGCCCCATAAGCCTTCTCGCTAGCGTCGCAAAAACCATGCAGTTGCACATTAATAACCTTTGCTATAGTTATCGCGCGAGGAAATTTAATTTTTTCGATTAAATGCAACTGTGAACGATAATCTGACCATGATGAATGAATCTCCATTGGGACAAATTCATCCCAAGTAACTCCAGCCTTCCACAATTGCTGAATTAGGATTTTGGCATATACTATGATAGGACCAAGGAGTCCAATGGGATCGAATAGCTTGGCGATTTGAGATAAGATGGTTCGCTTGGTGATGTTATTTTGCCCCGTGATATTAACGACATAAAAGAAGTAATCTTCTCGAGAATTCCAGCGAATCCCTAGAATCTTTATAGATGAATCGGGATCCAGTGACATATGTAAACTATTTGGATGCTCTTGATCCTTGATGAGCAATGCTGGATGATTCGACGCCCATTTCCTCAAACAAAATCCACCAGTCTTGAGTAGCGCGATAAGTTCACCGCGCAATAGGGTTGTTTCGTCGATGTTCCTTGCACCAGTAAGCAAATCATCAACATAAAAATCCCTACGCAATATAGGGTAAGCGAGAGGAAATTTATCCTTTTCGTCTTCTGCAAGCCTAAAAAGGGTTTTTATTGCCAAATATGAAGCACAAGCTGTCCCATAGCTTACAGTATTGAGCCTGTATGTTTGAATAGGTTCAGAAATGCTGCGACGATACAGCATTTTTTGATATTGCGCATCGTCGGCATTGACCCGAACCTGACGATACATTTTTTCGATATCAGCCGTGAGAACGTAGATGTGAGAACGAAATCGCAGAAGGATGCTAAATAGATCATCCTGTAGCTTCGGCCCTACCATGAGGGTGTCATTTAAGGAGATACCAGTTGAAGTATTGGCCGAACCATCAAAGACAACTCGAATTTTTGTTGTAATACTATCCTCCTTTAATACCGCTTGATGAGGAAGGAAAAATCCTTTATCCTTCTCCTCTTGATTCATATCAAGCGACATATGTCCCAACTTTAAATATTCATCAAGAAATGCGATGTATTCGCGTTGCACCTCAGGTTTTCGATGGAACTTACGCTCCAATGCATGGAAGCGTCTTATGGCGGAAGAATAAGAATCGCCTAACTTTGATCTTTTATTATTTGATGGCAACTTTACTTCATACCGTCCGTCCACGTTCCGAATAGTATAACGATCGTAATGACCCTCACAAGCCATTTCTTCAGGTGACAAAATTCGGTGAGTGGAAAACTCTTCAGATTCCCAGAAACGAGTTAAGTTTACATCGGGGGAATCAGAATTTATGGAAACGTGGCAAGACACGCTTGATAGTCGATAAGATGGATTGAACTCGCCAGCTACAATCCATCCGAATTGTGTTTTTTGAAGCACAGTATTGGGCTGATTTTCCAAGGATATTTGACCTATGCTGAGTAATTTATAAAATAATTTGACGCCAATCAATGCGTCAACCTTCGAAGATTTGAAAAACTCAGGATCAGCTAATTGAATACTTTTGGGTGGATCAAAAGCGTTCGGATCGATGGTGATTGCAGGCATAGCCTGACTAATCTGTGGAACAACTAGGAATTCAGCTGATTTTTCATATTTGCTCACACGAGAGCGCAACGATGCCTTCACAGAATACTTTACTCTTGTGGAAGTGTTATCAATTCCATTCACATACCCATTCGCAGGTTTTTTGACCAGATTTAATAAATTAACGATTTCTTCCGTCATGAAATGGGCTTGAGATCCTGCATCCAAAAATACGCGACATATTTTGCTATTGCCTTGATGGTTGACAATATCAACTAATGCAGTGGCTAGCAATCCATGGGAAACAGTCTGAGCAGGCATGTTTGTGAGGTTAGCCGAGAAGTGCGACGTAACTGTTTCGTTCGGCTTTGCTTTATCAAAATGCAATAGAGCATGATGGCGTTGTTTGCACTTCGTGCATGGTTGTGCCTTACAACTAGAGACTCGATGTCCCTTCCTTAAACACTGTATGCACCAATGGCCCCCCTTGGCTGCCTCGTATCGAGCTTGAGGAGCTAATGAGGCGAAATTGCTACAGGAATATATATGATGACTTGTGTCATTGCAAAAAACACAACCCTGAGTGAAAGCCACGAATGTTTGTTGTGTACGATTGTTACGACGTGCAGAAGGTTTTTCAGATGATGAATTGGAGGTAGTTTGTGCTCTAGCAGCTTCGACTTCAGCGCGTCGCTTCAGAAAATCCATAAAATTTTTAATGGTGGGCTTAGCTATACTACTACTACAATTCTCCCATCGCTCACATGATAAGGGATTGAGTTTTCCACGAAGAAGGGCGATCAGTATAGAATCCCAATACTCGATCGGCTCTTTCAAAGCTTGGAGCGCAGGCAGATGCTTTTGTATAGAATCCACAAACGACTGACAGGAAAAATCTTTAGATATGGAAGGCATATCGATTATAGCATTGAGATGAACACCACTTTAACGTTTGCGATTGGCGTATCTGTCTTTCAGCAGTTCCCAGGCGACTTGGTAGTTTGCATCGGAAGATTCGACGGCCGATATAACCTCCGCACCTTCGCCTTTCAGACATCCTTTCAAATAAAATAACTTTTTTACAGGAGCTATTTTGAGATCCTGATGTACTAACGCGTTAAACAAATCGTAGAATCCTAGCCAGGAATCATACGAACCATCAAACGAGGGCAAAGAAATGGTGGGCAACTGCGTAGACTGAAAATTTTCGAATATGTTCCGCGAAAGTTGAGAAATTAATTGCTGACTTAGATCGTCAGCATTTTGCGAAGTGTTCACGGGGGATTTTGGGTTGCGATTGAACAATTCAGGCTGAACTGAAGGACCGGGAAGGGAATCGGACAAGTTTGTTGACGGGCTAGATGGGAGAGCAAGAGGCTCATTGTTAAGGGTGATCGTCTTAACGTCAACCTCGCCAATATCTTTTGGCTCAGCTACGACTACCGATACCTGAGTAGGTTTTTTGGCATGCTCGCTTAAAAGTTTTGCAGCGATATCGTATGTCCGGTAGTATAGCTCTTCGAAGGCAGTCCTGTGATCAAGAAGCTCTTCACTGGGCTCTAATAAACCCTCCAAAGCATCTTGAAAGGACATAAACCTTTCGCGAACAAGACCTATTTCCGAAAACCTCTTTTCAAGCAGGAGAACATCAGTCTCCGGATTAAACCCGTTTAGGAAGTTACTATAATTCGTTAAAGACCGTTTAGCACCAGCTCGTTTGTTGGTCAATGCCTTGATTTGCTCTTCGGACATTCTGAATATGTGCTTGGTAGCGTGACGATATTAAAAGACACACGAGATTACTTAGACTATATTATGAGTAAAATCAACACACAAACAGCACTCGAGATTATTTATATAATATATTTAGAATATGTTAAAGCAAATATTAAAAGGGAAATTAGAAAATTAGGATTGGGATATGGTAGGTAGCCGATTAAGCTGTCTTGAACACAAAATGACTCACCTGGATAATATCAGCTTTTCTCCTTCGCTCTTTTTTTTTTCTTTTTTCACGATGCTCGATCCAGCGATGAAAGTTTTGTCCAACGACGCTCGATCCAACGACGAAAGTTTTATCCCTGTTGATAGATGCACGACACTCTGCTCTTTGGCACTGCTCACAGGGTTTTTCCGGTTTAGGCTTCAAATTTTTATTTAGTGCACACGACCGATTCAAATTTAGTCACTGTTTCTTCGATTTTTATTTTATTAAAAACTATCCGGCTCGAAGGACCAAAATGACGCGCGATGCTTTTATCGCGCTGATGTAGATTATTAACGAAACGCCAACCACAAGGACGATACGATGACTTTATAATGATTAGCTATTAAACTAACGAAACGACAAACAAAATTAGTGCACGATGAGTTTATTGCACGTATATATTGAAATAACGACACGAAAACCAAAATGTAACTAAAAGATACACGATCGATATTTTATTTTCTACAGTCAACGAAATATGTGGACTGTATAGTATGATGATTACAATTATTATAACAAAAAATAGCAAACAAACTGCTTTTATGTAGCTACAAGAGGGAGGTCCTCCTTTACATGTATTGGTACAATATCGGTGGAAATTAATGGTAATGAAACATTTGTATATGGGGAGAAAATGGGAGGAGCAATTACATCCACGTGGTTTTGCTTGCGTTTGAAGCATGAGGAAAACCGTCTGTACAAAAGTAATGGAATTTTAATGATGTACTTAACAGTAATGAACAAGAATGAAAAGGTCTAGACGAGTATTATTAGGAAATACAAAATAAACTATAAAAACGTGGTAAAAGACCAAAAACATGATGCAGGTAATTATGGAGGGAAATTTGAGAAACAAAAAACATCAGCAGGACGCGACAATACTTAATAAACATATGGTAATCTTCGTTTTATTAATAATACATGTTTTCCCATAAAAAAAAATAGCAAAGGAGTAGTCGGTTTTCAGCTCTCTACAGTTGGTATGCCCCTAAAGCCTTTTAATAAATGTGAAGTAGAGAAATACTTTACAAAAAACAGAAAGCAGCTTATTGAGGCGTCAAACAAAAATGGACTATTTTTGGATCACCAACTTGCTTCCCGGAAACCGCCTGTTGCCTCTACACTTATTTTGTTACCAATATGTTTTCACAGCTAATGAGCGCTCATTTGTTTCCTTGTTTTCGGGATGTTTTCAATATTCTCAATCTGCTATCTTACTATGCAATAGCAGATTCCTTTTTAAAGAAATTATTCTCTTTGATTTGTATTAGAATGTGCCTTAAAGAAAGTACTTATGTATTAGTTTGTAATTAATCACAATACATCAACTTCAATTGTTTATCAACAAGCCCCGAGCTCTGCTATCTTATATTCTTTTGCCTAACATTCGATTAAATACCTCAAGAAGACACTTTTCTGAACAATGTCGCAAAATAAATTAGAGTAAAGATGACCCATTACCTCGGGCGGTATTGATTTTCAATGGCCACTATTATACAAATACGTCCTTAATTAGGCCAAGCATTAAATCATTATTAAGCTTACAAAATTATTGGAACTAGGTAAATATAGTCGTTTGCGGTATTAAATAATCGTTCAGTGAATAAAACTATTCAAATATTCTCATTAATTTGCCAATGTTGTGAAGAGGAAAGTGGAAATGATAAGTAAGCCACATTCCAAATTAAGATGAAGAAAATACAAGAACTGAAGAGATGTGTGTACTTATATAATTAGTCAAGTCGCAACATTTCTTTAGATAACAGAAATAGTTCCAGGCCACTGTGATGTTCCTCCAATAATTTTAGCATATTCTTTCTTTTTAGAAATTGAAATATTACTGGGTAGAGACGTTTAAAGATTAAACAAGTTACAACTTCCAGAGATAAGTTTTGGTCGTTATGGAATTCGACTATTTTGGACAATAACTAATTGCTTACATTACATTCCACCGGGACATGTTGTTAACAAATCGCACACCATATCACAACAAATTATCAAACGTAGGACTGCTGTCCGCATGAATGCACTTAATTTTCGCACATTATCTACACAATTAATATGACGATCTACAATTCTTACTACGTAGTGATTAATTAACCAATGTAAATTTCACAAAAGAAGAGGAACGGAATTATTGTCAAGGTGCCCTAATAACCAGCGCGTTTTACAAAATAATATCCAATAGTATTTGAAAAATACATTCGTTTTCCTAAATCATTAGCCAAGGTTATAATCAATCTAAAGAGTTGCATTGTGTTTCAATCGTTGGATGTACGTACTTTGAAAAATGGAAATATTCCAATAATAATTTAATGCACTTTACGTATATGTAACGTTTACACCGCGATTAAAATTATTCGAAGTATTTTGGACTCTGGATGAGAAACCTATCAAAACAAAAAAATCTTGATAGAGTTTTAGGGGAGTCGCTGTCACTTAACAAGGCCACTTAATTCGTTAGATAAAAAGAGAGAGATGGTTATAGGTGGTTAATCAGACAAATGACAGCTGCACGGCAAACACAGTGATGCCAATTCGTAAGCGCGCTATAATATGGCATTTGAATTGATGGCTATGTTTGAAATTATTGATCTCGAAATCAAAAGATGTTCTTCTGTGGAAAAATAAAAGCAGATTTCTGATATGAAACACACATAATTATTGCAAGAGAAATGAATGATAAGTAAGCTTATGTAGAGTTTGACACTTCTTCTAAATACAATAGATTTCGCATAACGAGCATATGCACCACAATCTTATTCAGAAAGCACAAGGAAAACTTTCCTGATATAAATTAATGGCAAATGTGATTCATGTAAAATCAGGAATTCAAAATGTACAGTGTGAAGCGTTTCGTTAGAAAAAGCTGTATATATTGTGACGCATATGACAATCGGTACTAGAATATTCTAGAGAGTCCGAAATAGAGTACTAGAATATTCTATAAAGTAATGGAAAACTGGAGACCGTGGACAGTAGAACATTCAAGACTATGGAACGGACGGAAACGAAACGCCGAATCAGAATAAGCAAACGGTATAAATACGTCGGGGCTCCTCGATAGTATAGTGGTTAGTACACCCGCCTGTCACCCGGCAGACCGGGGTTCGATTCCCCGTCGGGGAGCCCCTGGCGCAAGACTAATGACCTTGCCCAAAAAAATAAATCATTATGGAAAATTTAACAAGCCTCAGGACTTGCTAAATAAGGCCAAGACCGGTTCCCGGTTGTAGTGCCGATGATGATGATAAATACGTCGCACACAGATCATGGAGACGAGTAAGAAGTAGAAGGTCAAGCAAGCGATAAGTAATGAGTAAGAAGTAATAAGTGTGGAAGCGATAAGTACGGAAGCGATAAATGAAGAAATCGTTAAGTGTACGGTAAAAAGTAACGGTTGTTATTAACGGACTAATAAAGTGTCACATTAATTCAAAATCGATTCAACGGCTCTTATTTATTCAAAATAATTAATCCAGCGAACCTTAAGCTCGCTACAATTGGTGTCAGAAGTGGGATTAATTATTGGTGAAGTAAATAAGTGTGTGAAAGTGTGTTGTGACGATGTCAGGACGACATTTGGAGGATCTTCGCGTTCCTGAGTTGAAGAAGGAACTTGAGGACCGGAACCTGGATAGCAGAGGACAGAAGCAAATTCTTCGACAGCGTCTGCAAGCAGCAATGGAGGAAGAGGGTATTGATGTTAACACATATGTATTTGCGATTGGGCCAGACTGTCCGGATGGAGAAGAAGCAGCGAGTCAAGATTGTGCCAATGTAACGGAAAAGAGTTCGCCACAGTTGGACATTTCGGAGATGCTCAGGATGATGATGATAAAATTAGATGCGCGAGCTGCAAAATTGGATGCGTGGGCTGCAGACGTTAATGCAAAATTGGACGCAGGAGCTGCAAAATTGGATGCGCGAGCTACAGACGTTAATGCAAAATTGAACGCACGAGCTGCAGAGGTTAAGGCAAAATTGGATGCCCAAAGGCAGTGTATGAAAGAATTCTGGGACTCGGAAGCGGAGGAATCTGAGGATGAGGAGAAATTGGAGCCACATGAAAGGAAGAAACTCAGGAAGAGCAAAGCTATGCCCGACAGCAGTGAGGAAGAGGAGGAAGATGACGATGATGTGTTATGTGAAGAACTGAAGGATCTCATCGATGATAACCCGATTGAAGAGGACGGCAGTGATGGTGAAGACACTGATGCTTTAGGCCGTTCCCCGAAACGGATTTACAATGATGATGACGAGTTGGACGACCGACTGGAAGACGGCGACTGTGACCTTATTGAAGACAATCTTGGTTTGAAAGTCGAACGCAGAAAGCGCCCTAAGCGTCTGCGTCGTACACAGGACGAAGAAAGTGATGGAGAGGAACAGCACGTCGATGAAGGTTCAGGACGTGAGGATATAGCCGAACAGCTATTCGACGACGAAGACGATATTGAACGCCGCTCTGAACGTAGTCCCAGGGAAACTGAGGCGGCAAAACATTTCAATGATGATGAGGAATGGGAGTCTGATGCTGAGGATTTTATTGTAGACGACGAAGGAAGGCCAATTGCTGAGAAGAAGAAAAGACGACTTCTAGTCACTCACGCGTCATTGCAAGACAGTTTCGGTATAGATTTCGACTATGAGGATTTCACTAATTGTGACGAGGACGGATATGAATCCGAATACGAACCTAGTGAATTGGAAAGGGGTCAGTTTACGGATTTGGACAATGAAATCCGTAAAACGGATATTCTTGAGCGAATGCAATTGCGCGAAGTTCCGGTTACGCCTGTTCCAGAGGGACCCAACGAGCAACAAGATGAAGCTGAATGGATTTACAAACAGGCGTTTTGTAAATCAACTGTTTCCGAACAAGAGAGATCAACGGATGTTGGAGGTCGAGACCGCTATTGTAAGCCACCACATACGGGGAGAAAGATCAAGCAAGCCCTAGATTGTAGGCATAATCAACAGCTAGAGGTGCCGTTCATTGCGTTCTATAGAGAAGAACACGTGAAACCAGAATTAACGTGCGACGATCTATGGGAAGTCTATTACTTCGACGCACGCTGGTGTTTACTGTCAGCTCCAAAGAACAAACCGCTCCAGTTATTTGAAAAGATGCGGAACTACCAGTTGAATACGGTTATGAAATCGACAGATGCTTCAATACCAGATGGTATGCGTGTAATTAAGGATAAAGATCTAGATCGCTTACGTGATGTGCAAACTCCAGAAGAGCTTAAGGGTGTGCACATGCATTTTCTCTTATACTATTTGCATGAGATCCCTAAAATGCAAGAGGAATTCCGTCGTCAGGAAAAGGAAGAATGGCGGCAAGCCAGAGCTGAGGCGAAAAGATCAGCAGTAGAAAATTTGGAAGAAGGTCAAGAACTTCCACCGCCGAACGCCAAGATGAAAGTGGTACATCGTGACCGACTGGCGGCTTTTGTTGGCCCGGGAGACCAGTGACCTTAGTTCGGGACGAACTAATCTAGGCGGAGGGTAGTGTGACGCATATGACAATCAGTACTAGAATATTCTAGAGAGTCCGAAATAGAGTACTAGAATATTCTATAAAGTAATGGAAAACTGGAGACCGTGGACAGTAGACCATTCAAGACTATGGAACGGGCGGAAACGAAACGCTGAATCAGAATAAGCAAGCGGTATAAATACGTCGCACACAGACTATGGAGATGAATAAGAAGTAGAAGGTCAAGCAAGCGATAAGTAATGAGTAAGAAGTAATAAGTGTGGAAGCGATAAGTACGGAAGCGATAAATGAAGAAATCGTTAAGTGTACGGTAAAAAGTAACGGTTGTTATTAACGGACTAATAAAGTGTCACATTAATTCAAAATCGATTCAACGGCTCTTATTTATTCAAAATAATTAATCCAGCGAACCTTAAGCTCGCTACAATTGGTGTCAGAAGTGGGATTAATTATTGGTGAAGTAAATAAGTGTGTGAAAGTGTGTTGTGACGATGTCAGGACGACATTTGGAGGACCTTCGCGTTCCTGAGTTGAAGAAGGAACTTCAGGACCGGAATCTGGATAGCAGAGGACAGAAGCAAATTCTTCGGCAGCGTCTGCAAGGAGCAATGGAGGAAGAGGGTATTGATGTCGACACATATGTTTGTACTATTGAGCCAGACTGTCCAGATGGAGAAGATACAGCGAGTCAAGATGGTGCCAATGTGACGGAAAAGAGTTCGCCACAGTTGGACATTTCGGAGATCCTCAGGATGATGATGATAAAATTGGACGCGCACGCTGCAGATGTTAATGCAAAGTTGGATGCCCAAAATTCAAAATTCGACGCACAAGCTGCAGATCTGAATACAAAATTGGATGCTCAAACGCAGTGGATGAAATGTAATTTTCAACACTTTAAGGAAGAAATCCAGTCAGAAATTCGAAACGAAGTAGAAAATCTGGATCTAAAAGTCACCGAAGAAATAATGCGAATCGAAAAGAGACTTGAGTGTGTTGAGAGAAATAAGACATCGCCTGGCAATCAACATGACTACAAAGATACAAGGATGCCACCGCCTACATTCGATGGAACGGGAACCTTCTCCGTATTTATACGTCAGTTTGACGCCGCGGCCAATTATAATAAGTGGTCGGATGAGCAAAAGTCAACATCACTAATCTTGTCACTCCGCGGGGCGGCTGCAGAATTGCTACAAACCATACCAGCAGAGAAGCAAACAGATTTCCAAGCGGTAAGAGACGACCTTGAAACTAGGTATGGAGACAAGGTCTCAGCAGGTCTACCGCATGCAACTGCGGAGCAGAACGCAGAAACCTGGAGAAAATCTTCAACAGTTGCCGGCAGACATTGAGCGATTGGCAAACTTGTCTTATTCAAATATGACTAAGGAATTTCTCAACGAGGTAGCAATGGATGCATTTATAAACGCACTCCAAGATCGGGATTTGCAACAGGCCGTTCGTTTGGCGGGACAGAAGACGGCTAATGAAATACTGGCGTTCGCATTTGCTTATGAATCTGCTAAACTGGTTACCAGGAGTACATATAGAGTCCGAGAAATGTCCGTCGAGGAATGTTCCTGCCAAAAAATCGGGCATATACAACAACAGATATGAAGTGTTGGACATGCGACGAAGTCGGCCACATCTCTGTAGACTGTAGGAAAAGTCGACGAATGAATGAAACATCAATTAAGAATGGTTGTTCATGCGCTAATCATAAGAGGAGACTATCAACGGACCAACCTGAGGCCAATAGCTCGGGAAACTTGTAAGGGCAGACTTTACGGGGCGAAAGTCGCCTGGTGGAATGTACAGCCTGGGGCTGTAACTGTATCACAACTCCAACGGGATAACCAAAGTTTGGTTATAACTACGATCGTTAATGCAAGGACAACAACAGTGACAATTGACACTGGAGCAACGAGATCCATAATTCGGCCGGATGTCGTGGGCATAATTGCCCTTAACAAAAATAGAAGATACGCTTTGAGGACTGCTACAGGAGAATGTTCTACAGTCTACGGAGAAGTCGAGAGCATAATAGTACTGGGCAATATTTCCATATCACACCAATTTTTGGTTGCCGATATTACGGACGAATGCATTCTTGGAATGGATTTCATGAAGGAGCATCAAGTTGTTCTAGATATCGGGCAAAGAACACTGCGAATTGGTAACTTGGAGGTTGCTATTACACTGCAGGACGAATAATTGCGAAGACTGAAATGTTATGTGCGTGAGGAGGATGAGATCTCAGCTCGTTCAGACTCGGTAATTTGGACCAGTCTCGAGAGTGATCCCAGTGACAATCCATTTTATATCACCGAAGCTGCACAAAATCAGCGTAAAGGGAACATCCTTGTTGGTAAAGCCCTTATCGACGCGAAGAAGCACATCGTACCTGTCAGAGTACTAAATGCGTCCGAGGAGCCGTTCACAATAAGAAAAGGAGAAGTAATCGCAGAATATGCACCCGTATCAATGATAAGTTCAATTCAGACAAGAGGAGAGGACCATTCAATTCAAAAGCCCTCTGGTGCATCCCCTTGGGTTAATAGGCTGATGCCCCAGAAAATCGGATTAACAGGTGGAGAAAAGGCAAGCGTTAAATCACTCCTGAACGATTTTTCTGATATTTTTGTGACAGGAAATGATAAATTCGGACGCACCGGTGTAATTAATCATCGCATTGACACGGGTGAGTCAAGACCTATAAGACAGCCACCTCGTCGACTACCGTTTGCCAAACAATCAGAAGTAGGCAACATGATTTGAGATATGGAAGAGCAAGGAGTCATCGAGAAATCATCGAGCCCATGGGCTTCGCCGGTAGTGCTCGTCAAAAAGAAGGAGGGGACAACTCGATTTTGTGTCGACTACCGCCGGTTAAACGACGTTACGAAGAAAGACAGTTACCCGCTTCCTCGAATCGACGACACACTAGATACCCTTTCTGGAGCTCAGTGGTTTTCAACGTTGGACCTAAAAAGCGGTTACTGGAAAGTGGAAGTGAAGGAGGAGGACAAGAAGAAGACAGCGTTTACTACCGGAAACGGACTTTATCAATTCAACGTGATACCTTTTGGATTGTGTAATGCTCCAGCAACGTTTGAACGATTAATGGAGAGTGTTCTACGGGGACTTACATGGAAGACGTGTCTTGTGTAGTTGGACGATATCATCGTTGTTGGAAGGAATTTACCAGAACACATCAATAATCTGCTCTCCGCCTTCGAACGACTAAGACAGGCCAACTTAAAGCTCAATTCGAAGAAATGTGAACTCTTCCAAAGGAGAATAAAATTCCTGGGACACATCGTTTCATCTGCAGGAATTCAAACGGATCCTGATAAGATAGCAGCCGTCCGAGAGTAGCCTACTCCAGAAGATAAGCAACAGTTAAGAAGCTTTATGGGACTAGCCACATACTACCGACGGTTTGTTAAAGGTTTCGCTAACGTGGCTAAAACCCTACACGAACTAACGGGTAAAGACAAAAAATTCAATTGGACAGACAAGTGTGAGGCAGCATTCAACACATTGAAGGGCGAGTTATGTAAGACTCCAACATTGGCATTCCCAAGTTCGGATCGCCCATTTATATTGGATACTGATGGAAGTAACACAGGAATCGGCGCAGTGTTGTCACAGGAAGTCGATGGTTAAGAGAGAGTTGTCGCATATTATAGTCGAGTCCTATCTAAGCCAGAAAGAAACTACTGCGCAACAAGAAAGGAACTGCTGGCTGTCGTAGAAGCCGTAAAGAATTTCCATAAGTACCTCTACGGACGTCGATTTCACCTTCGGACGGATCATGCCGCCCTGAAATGGTTGTTAAATTTTAAGAATCCAGAAGGACAAATAGCTCGATGGATCGAACGACTTCAAACGTACGATTTCCAAATTTCCCACCGTCAAGGGAACGCGCATAATAACGCTGATGCTCTATCAAGAAGACCATATAAGCCAGATTGTAAACATTGTCATAGAGCGGAAGAGAAAGAAGAGGCGTACGACTTGCGAAATGTACAAGTAGAAGTACTAGATGGGTTGTCGACTGACGCTATATGCGCAGCTCAACTTCAGGATGAAGATATGTCGCTAATCCTAGAACACAAAGAAAAGAACGAGCGGCCAACTTAGAACAATATTTCCGACAAGAGTGCAACATTTAAGACATATTGGGCACAATGGAATTCCTTGCTGGTGGAAGATGGAATTCTTAAGCGAAACTGGGAAGCCGCGGACGGAAAATCCCATCGAATGCAGATTCTAGTCCCACCATCAAAAGTGAAGGATGTACTAACAGAAATGCACGACGGGGCCTCCGGTGGACATCTGGGAGTTAATAAGACACTTTCAAAATTACGATCTCGATTCTACTGGCTTCACATGAGAGACGACGTCGAGTCTTGGTGTAGGAAGTGCACAACTTGCACTGCGACCAAAGGACCAACAGCAAAACCAAGGAGCGCTATGAAGCAGTACAACGTGGGTGCCCCTTTCGAGCGAATTGCGGTTGATATCTCAGGACCATTCCCAAAAACAAACGACAACAACAAATATATGTTGGTTATCATGGATTACTTCAGCAAGTGGGTGGAAGTCCTTCCAATTCCAAACCAAGAAGCAACAACCGTCATTGAGCAGCTTATCAATAATTGGATCAGCAGATACGGAGTTCCCTGTGAGCTTCATTCCGATCAGGGCCGAAATTTCGAATCGCATATATTTTAAGGCATCTGAGCGGCACTGGGCGTAAGGAAAACCAGGACCACACCCTTACATCCGCAGTCAGACGGAATGGTCGAAAGGTTCAACCGAACAATGAAAGAGCATTTATCGAAGGTCGTTAGTAATCACCAACGAGATTGGGACAAATATGTACAAACCTTTCTCATGAGCTATAGATCGGCTAATCACGATACGACGGGCCATTCTCCAGCAAGAATTATATTTGGACGAGAGATACGATTACCAGCCGATCTGCGATTCGGAATACCTCCAGACGCCATAGATAAGACCGAAGACTACGTAGCCGAATGGAGAAATCGCCTCGATGAGATTCATCATTTGGTTCGAAAGCAAATCAAGGTATCCAGTGACAGGATGAAAAGAAGGTACGACGTTCGAGCCAACGCCTCCGGATTTAATGCAGGCGATAACGTATGGCTTTATAACCCTCATCGGCAAAAAGGAAGGACTCCGAAGTTGCAGCAACATTGGGAAGGACCGTATAAGATTCTCACAAGAATTAACAACGTTGTCTATAGGATGCAGCGAAGACCAAACGCCAAGATGAAAGTGGTACATCGTGACCGACTGGCGACTTTTGTTAACCCAGGAGATCAGTGAACTTAGTTCGGGACGAACTAATCTAGGCGGGGGGTAGTGTGACGCATATGACAATCAGTATTGGAATCTTCGAGAAAGTCCGAAACAAAGTACTAGATTATTTTAGGAAGTACTGGAAAACTGGAATAGAACATTCAAGACTATGGGACGGACGGAAACGATACACCAAATCAGAATGAGGAAAAACGGTATAAATACGTCGCACGCAGATCGGGAGATGAGTTATAAGTAAGACAGTGAAGCAAGCGAAAGTCTCGAGTGAGAAGTAAGAAGGAAAATACGGTTGTGATTAACGGACTAATAAAGTGTTATATTAATTCAAAAATCAATTTAACGGCTCTTATTTATTCAAAATAATTAATCAGCGAACCCTAAGCTTGCTACAATACGTTGCGGATTCGCAAATGAATGTACTGGAGGAATCTATTACGTTCACTTCTGCTTGTTACTTAACGACTGTCACCCGCCAGCTGACTACGCTTCATTGAAAAAAGGGACACCACCTAAGCGTCGCCGGATTTGAACGAGTCTAACGGTCGCTTGTCCAGTCATCATCGGTCCTTCGGACGGAAACGAAACGCCGAATCAGAATGTGAGGAAACGGTATATATACGTCGGACACAGATCATGGAGACAAGTAAAAAGTAAGAAGTAAGCAGTCAAAGACGCGATAAGTACGGAAGCGATAAGTACAGAAATCGTTATGTGTACGGTAAAAGTAACGCTTGCTATTAACGGACTAATCAAAATCGATTTAACGGATCTTATTTATTGAAAATAATTAATCCAGCGAACCCTAAGCTCGCTACAATTGGTGTCAGAAGTGGGATTAATTATTGGTGAAGTAAATAAGCCTGTGAAAGTGTATTGTGACGATGGATGCCCAAACGCAGTGGATGAAATGTAATTTTCAACACTTTAAGGAAGAAATTCAGTTAAAAATTCGGAACGAAGTAGAGAATCTGGATCTAAAAGCCACCGATGAAATAATACGAATCGAAAAGGGACTTGATTCTGTTGAGAGAAATAAGACATCGGTAGGCAATCAACATGACTACAAAGATACAAGGATGCAACCGCCAACCTTCGATGGAACGGGACCCTTCTCCGTATTTATACGTCAGTTTGACGCCGCGGCCAATTATAATAAGTGGTCGGATGAGCAAAAGTCAACATCACTAACCTTGTCACTCCGCGGGGCGGCTGCAGAATTGCTACAAACCATACCAGCAGAGAAGCAAACAGATTTCCAAGCGGTAAGAGACGACCTTGAAGCTAGGTATGGAGACAACCACATGCAGCAGGTCTACCGCATGCTACTGAGGAGCAGAACGCAGAAACCTGGAGAAAATCTTCAACAGTTGCAGGCAGACATTGAGCGATTGGCAAACTTGTCTTATTCAAATATGACTAAGGAATTTCTCAACGAGGTAGCAATGGATGCATTTATAAACGCACTCCAAGATCGGGATTTGCAACAGGCCGTTCGTTTGGCGGGAAAGAAGACGACTAATGAAATACTGGCGTTCGCATTGGCTTATGAATCTGCTAAACTGGCTACCAGGAGTACATATAGAGTCCGAGAAATGTCCGTCGAGGAATGTTCCTGCCAAAGAATCGGGCATGTACAACGGAGAACCCTGAGGCCTGATATGAAGTGTTGGACATGCGGCGAAGTCGGCCACATCGCTGTTGACTGTAGGAAACGTCGACGAATGAATGAAACATCAAGTGAGAATTGTTGTTCATGCGCTAATCATAAGAGGAGACTATCAACGGACCAACCTGAGGTGAAGAAGCACATTGTACCTGTCAGAGTACTAAATGCGTCCGAGGAGCCGGTCGCAATAAGAAAAGGAGAGTTAATCGCAGAATATGCACCCGTATCAATGATAAGCTCAATTCAGCAAGGGAAGGTGCATAATAACGTTGATGCTCTATCAAGAAGACCATGTAAGCCAGATTGTAAACATTGTCATAAAGCGGAAGAGAAAGAAGAGGCGTACGACTTGCGAAATGTACAAGTAGAAGTACTAGATGGGTTGTCGAGTGATGCTATACGCGCAGCTCAACTTCAGGATGAAGATATGTCGCTAATCCTGGAAGACAAAGAAAAGAACGAGCGGCCAACTTAGAACAATATTTCCGACAACAGTGAAACATTTAAGGCATATTAGGCACAATGGAATTCCTTGCTGGTGGAAGATGGAATTCTTAAGCGTAAACGGGAAGCCGCGGACGGAAAATCCCATCGAATGCAGATTCTAGTCCCACCATCAAAAGTAAAGGATGTACTAACAGATGTGCACGACGGGGCCTCCAGTGGACATCTGGAAGTTAATAAAACACTTTCAATATTACGATCTCGATTCTACTGGCTTCACATGAGAGATGACGTCGAGTCTTGGTGTAGGAAGTGCACAACTTGCATTGCTACCAAAGGACCAACAGCAAAACCAAGGAGCGCTATGAAGCAGTACAACGTGGGTGCCCCTTTCGAGCGAATTGCGGTTGATATCTCAGGACCATTCCCAAAAACAAACGACAACAACAAATACATGTTGGTCATCGTGGATTACTTCAGCAAGTGGGTGGAAGTCCTTGCAATTCCAAACCAAGAAGCAACAAACGTCATTGAGCAGCTTATCAGTAATTGGATCAGCAGATATGGAGTTCCCTATGAGCTTCATTCCGATCAAGGCCAAAACTTCGAATCACAGATATTTCAAGGCATCTGAGCGGCACTGGGCGTAAGGAAAACCAGGACCACACCCTTACATCCGCAGTCAGACGGAATGGTCGAAAGGTTCAACCGAACAATAAAAGAGCATTTATCGAAGGTCGTTAGTGATCACCAACGAGATTGGGACAAATATGTACAAACCTTTCTCATGAGTTATAGATCGGCTAATCACGGGACGACAGGCCATTCTCCGGCAAGAATTATATTTGGACGAGAGATACGATTACCAGCCGATCTGCGATTCGGAATACCTCCAGACGCCATAGATAAGACTGAAGACTACGTTGCCGAATGGAGAAATAGCCTCGATGAGATTCATCATTTGGTTCGAAAGCAAATCAAGGTATCCAGTGACAGGATGAAAACAAGGTACGAAGTTCGAGCCAACGCACCCGTATTTAATGAAGGCGATAACCCTCATCGGCAAAAAGGAAGGTCTCCGAAGTTGCAGCAACATTGGGAAGGACCGTATAAGGTTTTCACAAGAATTAACGACGGTGTCTATAGGGTTCAGCGAAGACCGAACGCCAAGATGAAAGTGGTACATCGTGACCGACTGGCGACTTTTTGTCAACCCAGAAGACCAGTGAACTTAGATCGGGACGAACTAATCTAGGCGGAGGGTAGTGTGACGCATATGATAATCAGTACTAGAATATTCTAGAAAGTCCGAAACAAAGTACTAGAATATTATATAAAGTACTGGAAAACTGGAAACGATGAGCAGTAGAAAATTCGAGGCTATGGAACGGGCAGAAACGAAACGTCGAATCAGAATGAGGAAAAACGGTATAAATAAGTCGCCTGTAGATCAGGAAGGTAAGTAACCAGTAAGAAGTAAGCAGTCAAAGACGCGATAAGTAAGGAAGCGATAAGCACGGAAGCGATAAGTAAAGGAGCGAAGTATCAAGAAACGGTTGTTATTAACAGACTAATAAAGTGTTTGCAAAGAGAATCGATTTATCGGCTCTTATTTATTAAAATAATTAATAAAATAAGCTCGCTACAATATTTAGTGCCAAGGATAGCGCCTTAAAATTTTATTCTAGAATACGCGGAATCTATTCTCTTCGTGTTTTGTAAACGCCAATATCTCGTATCTATATATATAACGATCATATCTATACATATTGTGTTTTTTTTTTTTTTAGGTGACAGGAGCCTCAATTTTGGGAGTTTGCTAACTGTATACCAACTTGCGCCTCCAAAATGCAACCTTTGGCTTATTTCCTTTGATATTTCGTTACTTTTGGGCAGTATTAGATATTTTAATTCTTTAACGTTGTCAAATATCATTCCCCTGTTATCGGGTGTATAAGCGATCACTTGGGTAACCCCTTTTGAGGATACTCCGGCAATGTTGTTGTCCTGTACCTTTCTGACGCGTCACTTGAGCACAACGTTAAAAAGACATGGTGATAGGGTCCCCTTTTCAATCTGTCGCGGTCTTCGAATTGCTCCGAGAGGTGGTATTCGATTTAAACTTGTGTCGCCTAGTATTTCTTCAGGATATGGTCTGATACTTGCCAGTATTATATTTGCTAGTATCTTATATATGTTTGCAAGCAGTGATATTCCCATGTGGTTCTCGCAGTTAGAACAGTCGCTTCTTTTAATCAGGGATGACCAATGAAGTGTCTATTCTTCGGGAGTAACTTCACAATTCCATATTGTTTTAATCAACTCATGGTTCTACGATATGCACATCTGGCACGTTTGATTAGCTGGTGCGCACATTATTATCATTATTAATTATTGCTGTTATTTATTGGGCTGTAAGAATCCGGAAGTTCATTGCCGCACGATCTCTTTAAAGTCGCAACTAACATTGTCCTCCCATCTTCGTCCCCGGTTGTGGATTTTCCTTCATTACCCTGCCTCTTCAATACATTTACCGCCAGAGATATTCATTAGCACTTTATTCTCGAATGCGTGCAATATGTTCTCTTCTCGTTTTGTAAGCATGTCTCCCTTCCGTGTAGAAGAATTGACATGATTATGATTCTATAAAACGGAGCTTTATATTACATGGCAGCAGTTTCGATTTTAACACTTTGCTGACCACGTACCAACTAGCGTTGCCGGAATGCACTCTTCATTAATTTCCTTCATCTCTGCCTTGTGAGTAGGGCGTTAGAATATACTCACAGCTAGGCCGGCATATCGTAAAAGGCGACTAAAGGCCGTCTGGTAGGTGGGGTCCCAAAGCCCTGTCTCCCGGTGAAATGGTTGAGAGAAATCTCTGCCCATCTTTCATATATTGAATATTGCTCTCGCGTTTAGAGCTCTACTCCTAAACATACCTTCGACATACCTGAGATCATACAGAGACAGGATGATAAGGCTGAACGGGGACACGGCGCTGACGCCGGGACTACAATCGCTATCAGATCGAAGGCGCGTAGCTAACCTCTGCCAATTTTACAGATATTATCACGGGTACTGTTCTGCCGAGATTCGTGGTATTGTTCCGCGCATTTCGGTTTATATGCGCCCCACAAGACAATCCCACGAATCGCACCAATTTCCGGTTCATCTTCCGACGGCGAACAGTTGCAGGTTGTAACGCTCCGAGAACACTCGCGTGGGAAGGGAGCTCTGTAGAGGAACGAGTTCTGATGCAGGGATGTTCGCGCCGTCGGGAGATGAACCACAAACGGGTGCGATCCGTCGGATTGTCTTGTGGTGCGCATATAAGCCGAATTGCGTGGAACAATACCACGAACCTCCCAAGAACAGTACCCGTGATAATATCTGTAAAACAGACAGAGGTCGGCTACGCGCCTTCGGTGTGATAGCGACTGTAGTTCCGACGCCAGCGCTGAGGCCCCGATCAGGCGGATCGCTTGACTCTGTATGCTCTCAAGTAGGTCGAGGGTACGTTTAGGAGCCGAGCTCCAAACATGAGAGCAGTATTCGAGCGCGGGTCTAATTTGGGATTTATATAGGAAAAGAAGTTGGGCCGGAGTAAAATATTTCTTGGCTCTAAAAAGATAGATCAGTTTTCCTGAGGCTGACCTGGCGATACCCGATACGTGTTTATGCCACGATACATTCCCACAGACCGTGCCGCTGAGCAATTTCAAGCTTTCCCCAGCTTCGAGGGTCCGGTCATTCATCATCAGCTGTGGAACCGATGATCCACTTTTCTTTGTGAATGTTGTATATTGTGTCTTCGCTGCATTGAAGTCGACGAGATTGACCCTTCCCCACTGCAGAACCTCATCTAGATCCTGATTCAGAGAGTCAATCTGTCTCCATCTCAGCTGATGCGACGCAGATGCCCCGATCGGTCGAACACTCGAAAAGGAGGAAACAAGCATACTATCATCCGCAAAACTGAACACTTTGTTATCCGTTGTCTCCAACAAATCATTTATGTGAAGCAAGAACAAGGTTGGAGCCAAAATAGAGCCTTGAGGCACCCCCGAATTAATAGGATACAGATCCGAACACTCGCCCCTCACAACAACCCGGATCGATCGATTCTTGAGGAAGCTCCTCGTCCAGTCGCAAAGCTGTTGGGAAAGTCCATATGAACGAAGTTTGCTCAGCAATGCCCCGTGCCAGACACGGTCAAAAGCCTTGGAGATATCCAATGCGACCGCCCGCGAGTCACCATGGCGCTCAATCGCAGATGTTCATATATCGGTTATTAGTGTCAAAAGGTCTCCCGTGGACCGCCTGCTACGGAATCCGTATCGACGGTCATTCAGAAGTCCGTTGCACTCCAAACACTTAACTAACTCAGTATTGATGACTTTTTCCATTACCTTAGATAAAATAGACAGTAATGCTATCGGACGGTAATTTTGTGGGAGACACTTTTTTCCCGTCATTGGGATTGGCTGAACCCGAGCGATTTTCCAGCAGGCAGGAAAGGTCCTCCGTGCATAAGATAAGCGAAAGAGTCTGCCAAGAACCAGCGATAGTTCTAGAGCACAGTTCTTAAGGACTATCTCTTATACCGACTCTGCGCAAGCGTTAACATCGGGGTCTCCGAAGCACACCTCCGAGAAGGGAAAGGCTGCGAAGAAATCTCGCAAATCGCCCCAGTTAGCAGCCCCATACTTCCATACATGGCGAAGCTGCCTAGGGCGGTTATTCGCTCTACATGCACGTGCTTGCGCGACAGATACCAAGCAGTAATCTGAGCTTCCCAGTGGCGCAGAAACCTCTACGGCATAAATACTCGGTTCAGATGTCAAAAACAAACCCAGCGTGTTCGCACAATCGCCTCGGGCATCCGGCACTCGCGTTGGTCCCTCCACGAGTTGGGTCAAGTTGTGGCTTACAGCAAACGTTCGTTGGTTCTGTTAGAATGTAACAACCAGCCGGAATTGTGCACATTAAAATCGCCAAGGGCAACAATTTCAGAAGATGGGTGGTTGGTCTGTATCCAGTCGACGGGATGTGAAAGATGCTCAAAAAATGTCGCCGGTCGATCGTCACTCGGGGAGCGGTAAAGACAACAAAGAAATTGGACAGAGTTTCTCAACACAACCCTCAACCATATGATGTCCATATTATTGGATTCCAACGCCTCCATTCTCTGGCAAGCCAGAAAGGAATATAAGTCGTATCCTGAGCAACGAAGATATGTCGAATCAGTTGACGAATCGACCTGGGATTTCTCCGGACCATTTCACGGAGCCTAAAGCTTGATGGAGTGGTATTTCACTGGGCGACAGGGCGTTGGGACCTCGGCTACCACTCGGCTTTAGTCGCCTCTTACGACAACCCGGCCTAGCTGTGAGTATATTCTAACGCCCTACTCACAGGGCTTATAGTATTATAGTTTTGTGTTAACGATAAAATGATACAATATTGTGACGCATATGACAATCAGTACTAGAATATTCTAGAAAGTTCAGAACAAAGTACTAGAATATTCTAGAAAGTACTGGAAAATCCTTTCCATGTTCCGAGGTTTGCTTCGGAGACTCCGATGTTAGGGCTTGCGCGGAGTCGGTATCAGAGATTATTCTTCTGGGGATGGAGATGTATATTCCACATTGCGTCAAACGAAGTTCGTCTAATAAACCTTGGTTTGATAAAAAAATGCGAGCAGATTACAGCGGCAAAAAACAGAGCTTTTAAACAATGGCGCTCCAATCCCACCGATGTTAACAGAACGAATTTTGTTAGAATCAGAAACGCGTGCAACCAGGCGATTGATACCGCGAAGAAAGCTCACAACGACAGCGTGATCAAGAAGCTCCTTCGGTGCTCAACTGGTTCGCGCTCCTTCTGGTCAATGGCAAAAACTGTCAGCGGTAACTTCACACCCCCCCCTCTTTCTCTCCGTTGGTTACAGACAGCGGGACGTTGGTCACGAATTCAAAGGATAAAGCTAATGTGTTCGCGAATTTATTTTCCGCGAATTCAAACTTCGATCCCGGCCTTTTGGAGCCACCTGTGATCTCACCGGTACGGTGTTCGATGCTGGATGTGAGATTTCGTCCGCGCACTATTCAACGCATTTTACGTGAACTGGATTGTAGGAAGGCAACCGGCCCGGACGGAATACCAGCAATAGTCCTTAAGAACTGTGCTTCAGAACTATCACCGGTTCTTGGCAGACTCTTTCGCTTATCTTATGCACGGAGGACATTTCCTGCCTGCTGGAAAATCGCTCGGGTTCAGCCAATCCCAAAGACGGGAAAAAAGTGTCTCCCACAAAATTACCGTCCGATAGCATTACTGTCTATTTTATCTAAGGTAATGGAAAAAGTCATCAATACTGAGTTAGTTAAGTGTTTGGAGTGCAACGGACTTCTGAATGACCGTCGATACGGATTCCGTAGCAGGCGGTCCACGGGAGACCTTTTGACACTAATAACCGATATATGAACATCTGCGATTGAGCGCCATGGTGACTCGCGGGCGGTCGCATTGGATATCTCCAAGGCTTTTGGCCGTGTCTGGCACGGGGCATTGCTGAGCAAACTTCGTTCATATGGACTTTCCCAACAGCTTTGCGACCGGACGAGGAGCTTCCTCGTGAATCGATCAATCCGGGTTGTTGTGGATGGTGAGTGTTCGGATCTGTATCCTATTAATTCGGGGGTGCCTCAAGGTTCTATTTTGGCTCCAACCTTGTTTTTGCTTTACATAAATGATTTGTTGGAGACAACGGATAACAAAGTGTTCAGTTTTGCGGATGATAGTATGCTTGTTTCCTCCTTTTCGAGTGTTCGACCGATCGGGGCATCTGCGTCGCATCAGCTGAGATGGAGACAGATTGACTCTCTGAATCAGGATCTAGATGAGGTTCTGCAGTGGGGAAGGGTCAATCTCGTCGACTTCAATGCAGCGAAGACACAATATACAACATTCACAAAGAAAAGTGGATCATCGGTTCCACAGCTGATGATGAATGGCCGGGCCCTCGAGGCTGGGGAAAGTTTGAAATTGCTCGGCGTCACGGTCTGTGGGAATGTATCATGGCGTAAACACGTGTCGAGCATCGCCGGGTCAGCCCCAGGAAAGTTGAGCTATCTCTTTAGAGCCAAGAAATATTTTAACCTGGCCCAACTCCTCCACCTATCATCATCATCGGCTCTACAACCGGGAACAGGTCTTGGCCTTATTTAGCAGGGGCTTGTTAAATTTCTCCTCCTATATAAATCCCAAATAAGACCCGCGCTCGAATATTGCTCTCATGTTTGGAGCTCGGCTCCTAAACGTACCCTCGACGTACTTGGACAATACAGAGACGAGCGATCCGCCTGATCGGAGACTCGGCGCTGACGTCGGGACTACAACCGCTATCACATCACAGGCGCGTAGCCGACCTCTGTCTGTTTTACAGATATTATCACGGGTACTGTTCTTCGGAGATTCGTGGTATTGTTCCATGCAATTCGGTTTATGTGCGATCCACAAGACAATCCGACGAATCGCACCCGTTTGCGGTTCATCTCCCGACGGCGCGAACATCCCTGCATCAGAACTCGTTCCGTTACAGAGCGGGGAAGCTGTGTAACTCACTTCCCACGCGCATGTTCCCGGAGCGTTACAACCTGCAACTGTTCAAAAAGAACTGCAACAGTTATTTGGTGGCATCTCGGGGCGCCCACTCGGCGCTATAGGTTCGCCTCTCCCGAGAGAAATCTAATAAAAACAAAGAAAAAAAAAATATATATTATGTTGTAATAGAGGCGGCCGATAGTGAGGTCGCGTCCAGGAGAAAAGCGTTCCACGAGTGAAGCGTCCAAGAGTGGTGGTTGATAGAGATTAGTAGGAACGGTGAGCTGCATCCAAGAGCGTGATCGATAAAGATAAGTGGGCTGCGTCCAGGAGCGGTGAGCTGTACCCAAGAGCGTAACCGATAAATGCAAATGATGGGAGGAAGCCAATGGAGACAACGAAGAGGAAGCACGAAACCAAGTCTGAAGTCTTTACTCCTTGAGATTAACTTTTATTTACTTTATTATTTAATTTCGGTGATCGGACGAGAACCGATGGTGTGCACTTGATGAAGGTTGAATGCAGACTGACTCATTGAGCATAACTGCCAATTCAAAAAGGGACGCCATGACGTCATCGTTGGTGACAATCGGCCAGCTGGTGCCAGCTGCTGCGCAACTGGTATACACTGCGAATGTACTAGATTTCTCCAGTACATTCCAGCACATTCAATTGCCAATCCGCAACATTCCGCCCGCCTTCGCCAATCATTGGCGAATCATTTTGTTCCAGGGGACGGTGGCTAGGGGCCGGGAGTGTGCGGTCTGCTGGTGGCGGTTGGTCCTGGTCGTTGAGTCTATGGTGGTCGGATGTTGCTGTCCATTGTCACGTGGATGGTCGGTCGGGACGGGGCCGCCCACCCCGAGGAGCGCTGAAGGCCTGGCGGTCTGAGATGGCCTGCAGGGTAGATGGCGACAGGAGGATCCTTTCCACCGAAGGCGCCCGGTGACCCTTGTGATCACGGGACCGGCCAATTGATCTGGGTCGGATTTGTAAGGTCGCAACCCACGATCAATGGCCACGTGATGACTGGTGATGGGTCTCACTGCATCGAGACCGGTGGTGGTGCCATTTACTGCGCACGTTGGCGCCCGTCTGGAGTGAGTGGCCGGCGGGATGCGGCCGTTGGGGGTGTGTGCTGTAGCGGAGAGTCGGGTGCGGTGTCTACCCTGGCACTGTCCGCGTGTTCTGGCGGAATGGCAGTCACGGGCCAAGTGCCTTCCGGAGTCGTCGGGGTGCAGCCTCTGTTGATGCCCTGAGAGGCGTGCTTTCTTTTTGGGGTTCGAGAGATCGCTGGTTGCTGGGGAGCGCCGCCCGCCAAGCGGGGCATTGCGTGCTCCTGGTCCTGTTTTGGTGGCTGCACATGGCAGCGGTTGGTCTGGGTAGTTTTGGATCCGGGCAGGAGCTTGACCACGTGGTGTCCTGGGTGTGGTGGGATGCCTCGAAGTGTTCGAGTGGGTAAGCTCCTGGTTCCGCGATTGCCTCTTGCCCCTGCAATGATTCAGCGGGTGGGGGTATGTCTTGTAGTTGGGTCGCGCAAGTGATCGGTGGCTGGTAGTTGCATGGGCCTCGACGCCGGCGAGACCCCCTTTTGGTCTTCTGATGGGAGCTGCGATCATCAGTCGTAGGGTCGGACAGTTCCTCTGAGTCGGTGTTGTAAATTCGCAACCCACGAGGAATGGCCATATGATGGCTGGTGACATGCCTTGTCACCTTTAGGCTGGGTGATATGGTGGGTGCTGCGCCTGTTAGCACCCATCCCAGTTCAGTGGCCTGCACGACGAGGCCGGTACTTGGGTCCTTTCTTAGACCCTCCAGAATGATAGTGGGGTACATGTCTGCCCCAATGATCATGTCAACTGGTCGGCGAAGGGGATGTTCGGATCTGCAAGTTCCAGATCCGCCACGAACGAGAGATCCCTCGTTGCCGATTGTGGTGGTGGTGTATACACTGAGAGCCCTGACAGGATGAAGGGCCTCAGTGTCCATTGGCTCGAGCCGTGGAGGCGAGGAATGATGCTGATGGCGGCCTGAGTCCTGGTGGCAAGGCCACGAGTGCCCCCAACACCGTAGGTGGGGACGGATGAAGCTTGGCGCCGGAGGTTTAATCTTCGGACGAGTGATGCTGAAATGAAGGTGCCGCAGGAGCAGGGGTCCAGCAGAGCACGGACTTCAATCTTCTGGTTGTTCTCTGACGCCACGATGACTCTGGCTGTTGGCAGCAACGCGGAATGCTGTGAAGGGGTGCTGACTGTGTGTGCGCAGGCCCCTTCATCACGGTCGATCCGGGGGGCGGATCCTTTGGCTCGTTGCGGCGGTGATGTTGTCCCGTCGAGGGCGGTAGACCGGACATGCAGCAGAGTGTGATGTCCCCGCCGGCATCGACGGCACGTCTTGCTGGAATGGCAGTCGCGTAGGCGGTGGCAACCCAAGCAGTTGAAGCACAAGTTCCTCTGTTGTGCGAAGGACTTCCGACGGCCGGGTGTGAATGATCGGAAGCCCTCGCAAGCGTAGATAGTATGTGAGGCCCTGCAGAATGTGCAAGGAGCCTGTTGCCTTTGGGGCTCCGGCGGTAGTCCGTGTATCGGGACACGGGTCTGGTGGATCATTGGGCCGGCGGCATTCTGGTCTGTTTCTTGGTCGGGACTCACTGGTCTGGGGTGCGGTTCCTTTTCCGCTGGCTTGGTGGCGACCATTGGCAGCTGCACTGGGGACAGCTCGCTAGAGTGGCGGCGATTGGCGCTGTTGGCCATGGTTGGGGAGGCTAAATCGAGAGCGTACTGGGCCTCGAGATGCTTCGTCTGTTCCTCGAGGTATATTTCTTCGCTCTCGCCGATGAAGTCCTCCGCGAAGTAGTGATGCTTTGGTACTCAGGGGGCGTCATGTAAAGGATTTGGTTATGCCGCCTGCGGACGGCTTCCCATTCGGTGTGGAGGTCTCGTTTTGTGGTTTCTATGCTGGTAGTCCTTAGTTGTCCCTTTTCCTGCAGGTTGAGGAAGGTGCGAGCGATGGTAGTCTGTGCCGCGAACTGGGCGGCGATAAGCTCCTCGACCGTGGTCACCTGTTCACTTGTACGTTGTTCTTCTTCCTTTACTTTAGAGAGATCTGGTCGGCGATTCGCTCTTTTGGCTGGTTGTAGCGGTTCGTCATTTTCTGCATCGGTGTCCAGATCCGACATATCGACTAGGTTAGTCGGTGGGCCCAGTGGCACGCCAGGCGTTTCCACTTTCTCTTGCTTTTTCCTCAGCTTCCTTGCGTTTGGGCCTTTCTTCCTGGTTGCGCCGGCTTACTTCCTCAATGGCTTGGCACAGACGTTCCTCTTCGGTTTCTTGATGTTTGCATTCAGTCAGACGTCCTGCTTTGGCGAGTCTTCGGCGTTTGGCCAATGCAGCCTTTGTTGCTTTCCACTCAATTGTCATTGGTGCCGGCATTTCGTTTGTGTTCGCTTCCAGTTTCACTAGAACTAAATATTTTCACTAAATTATCTTCACTGCTGTCGTGTTGTTCTTCAGGTGTTTTGCCACGAACTGGGCGGCGATGGATTAGATCCACACGTTGCTGGATCCGGTGTTGATTCCTTTAGAGGACTTCACGCCGATGGCCGCCGATGGACGGTCACAACGAGCAATGGCTATTTGTATCAATTCGTTTCGAAATAGTGGTGACAATTGTCGATTTAGTTTCTGTATCTACATCTGAAGGTGAACTATCCGTAGTGTATTGTTGAATGTCAGTTAATTCTTCTGTCTTCACAACATTTAGAGCGTTCTTCTCGTCTTTCAGCACTGGACGCACGTGGTGTTCTTTGGTTGTGTGTACCTGTCACAAGTATGTTGTGCCACGAAATGGGCGGCGATGGTGTAGATCCAAATCGGCACTGGACCAGTTTCGAAGGACCAGAAAATGTTGTAATAGAGGCGGCTGATAGTGAGGTCGCGTCCAGGAGAAAAGCGTTCCACGAGTGAAGCGTCCAAGAGTGGTGGTTGATAGAGATTAGTAGACAGGGTCCAGGAACGGTGAGCTGCATCCAAGAGCGTGATCGATAAAGATAAGTGGGCTGCGTCCAGGAGCGGTGAGCTGTACCCAAGAGCGTAACCGATAAATGCAAATGATGGGGGAAGCCAATAAAGACAACGAAGAGGAAGCACAAAACCAAGTCTGGAGTCTTTTCTCCTTGAGATTAACTTTTATTTACTTTATTATTTAATTTCGGTGATCGGACGAGAATCGATGGTGTCCACTTGATGGAGGTTAAATGCAGGCTGACTCATTGGGCATAACTGCCAATTCAAAAAGGGACGCCATGACGTCATCGTTGGTGACAATCGGCCAGCTGGTGCCAGCTACTGCGCAACTGGTATACACTGCGAATGTACTAGATTTCTCCAGTACATTCCAGCACATTCAATTGCCAATCCGTAACAATTACTTTGCTATCCTTATTATTATTTTTTTTTATCAGTACACATTATTGAGTAACTCACATTCCGTTTTATATCATATTTTTACTTCTTCTCTTTTTAGAAGTTACTGGCTAAAATGGCAAGACTGTTCTAACTCTAGATAGAAGCTAGAAGAAATAAAAGCAAAAATGTTCTAACTCTAGCTCGTATATGTTCAATTTGAACTTACAAGTCCCAATCGGAATATATGCCCCAAGTTAGACATAAGGTGACTAATATTATAAATAATTACCTTTAGGCTGAACTCCACCTTTGTGTTTAAAAAAAAGTTATCAGCTATTTATTATTACAAAGAAAATGAACATGTAAAAAACTTCGTCTTCTTTTTTTTTCAACTTAAACAATTGAAACCTACCTAATTAACTCAGCCTACTTTTTTTTTAGATTTCTTAGTCGATATGCTCGTATTAATTTCCACAACTTTGTGTATACCCGGCAAATACAAATCGATTGCGGCACGAAGTGTAATCCAGTATTTATAACAAATACTTGTTATGTGTTATACCAGCATGATAACAGCGTCCTTCTACAGACATCTCGTTCTTTTCAACTGGGAAAACGGTATAACTTGCGCGGAAAGAACATTGTAGACAAAAATTGGATATATAATTCAAAAACGGTAATATACACATCCCTTCAGTGTTGAGTTTTCTAATTGATCGTATTACCCTTATATTTGCAGGTGAACTTTACAAAATGGAGACTGCCATGCCGGATGATATTCGCGCAGAAAAGATTTCAAGAGCTAAACTATTGTACAATCAAGGTACCAGAAACCTCGCCGTGCAGTGTTACGGCAAAGCCGTTGACGAATTCAGTGAGGCATGTTCCATTTTGGAAGAAGTCCATGGTGAATTATCTGACGAACTTGGACTTCCCTATCTTCATTATGCCAAAAGCTTAATTGGTCTTGCATTGGAGGACAGCCAAATCATTGATGTTAAGGAAAAAGAGAACAGTGTTGATGAGGATGAAGGAGAGGAGGAAAGAGATGAAAATGAAGACGAAGAAGAAGATGATGATGAAGACGAAGATGAATCTGGTCCAAATGAACAAAAAAGACCCGAAAACGGGACAGGAACCACTAATGGCAAACCCTCATCGACAAACACCACCAAAGATAAAGACGCAGAAGGAAAAGAGGAGCCAGAAAATGTTGAAGAGATCTCAAACCTGGAATTGGCATGGCAGATCTTGGAATTGGCTTCTGTAATATTTAAGAAACAGGGTGAGAAGGGCTGGCCACCATTGGCTGAGGTTTACTCCGAGCTTGGCAACATCGAATTTGAGAACGGAGAGTTTTCATCTGCTGAAGGCGACTATGAAAAAGCCTTGTTCTTATACTCTAATATAAAAGAGAGTCATCGTAGGTCTAAGGCAGCCATTTATTACAAAATAGGTTTGATGGATATCTTGCAGGAAGAGGGTGAATCTGCCATTGATAATTTCAAAACAGCGATTGATTTACTCAGAGATGAAATCAACGCCGTTAAAACTAGTCTGGTAAACACTGGTCCAGAAGATAATTTCACCATCACTGATATGGAAGCAACAATTGAAGAAATAAAAGCAAAAATACTTGAGGTTCAAGAAACCACACCGCTTGACAACGCTAATGCTAAGGAGGAATTAAATAAATTGATCTCCCAGCCCAATACACCTGCCAATCAAAGTAAGCCATCCTCAACCTCCCATGCCACGAATATAACACATTTGATCAAGAGGAAGAAGGACGTTGGTTCTAATAATAAGGACGACCCCACCACAGGGGTTTCTCCTACCAAAAGGAATAAAAATGCAAGCAGTCACAATTAGAATTACATTTATATAATTAATCACATTTATGTTCGTTATTAAATAAAATTACACACATCAGTAGATTTTATTTATTTGCAAACTATTCAAAAGTTGGTTGGAATTCTTAGGGAAAGACGATATTACTGAATGAAGTCTTGAGTAAGACTATCGCCCTGGGATTTTTCTGTGCAGGGTTATATGCTCATATAGGTAAGAGGCAAGGTTATACGCTCATATAGGTAAGAGGCAAGGTTATATGCTCGTATAGATAAGATTTGTTGATGCATCAACCGAGGAGTTTAAGTCGAAGATAAGCGAAACTACAAGGGCAGGTCAATATGTCTTTAGAAAAAGATAGAAAAACAATTTTTTGTTTTTATTTTTCAACATAATTTTCTAGTTTAATACACTTTGACAGACGTCCCTCCAACTTTGTTAAACCTTCAGAAAAGTATGATCGTGTAGTTCCTCAAAATAAGCAGTTGTGTGTGCCATGACCTCATTTGATGCAAACCGTTGCCCGCTAAGCGATTTTTTTATATTCGAAAACAAAAATTAATCACTCGAGGTCAGATCTAGTGAATACACACCGTGTGGTTTATCAAATCAAACTTCAATTCCTCAATGTTAGCCACTAAACGCGTATTTTATGATTCAACAATATTGCTGGAAAGTGGGCCATCTTATTATTATTATTATTTATTGGCCTGTAGGAACCCGGAAGTTCATGACCTCACCGACTCGGCTTTGCCATCCTTCCCTGTCCTGGGCACTCTCCTTCCACGCTTCACCATTCGATCCGATCTCCTCAAGGTCAAACCTAACATTGTCCTCCCATCTCCGTCGCGGCCGTCCTACCGGTCTCTTTCCCGTTGGTCTACCGTCAAGAATTCTATGCACGGTCCTATCGTTCCCCATTCGCGCCACGTGTCCGGCCCATCTTAATCTTCGCGACTTGATTACTCTCACTATTGTAGGTTTGCGATATAGTTCTTCCAATTCGTGGTTATGGAGTCTCCTCCATTGTCCTGCCTCCTCGTCATATTTACCTCCAAAGATGCCTCTCAAAACTTTATTCTCGAATAGACGGAATTTGTTTTCTTCCCGTTTTGTGAGAGCCCATGTTTCGCATCCATATAGAACAATTGGCATGATTATGGTTCTATAGACACGGAGCTTTATGTTACGTGATAGCAGTCTGGATTTCAGCAGTTTACTGACTGCGTGCCAACTCGCGTTGCCGGAATGCAGTCTCTTGTTAATTTCCTTCGACATTTCGTTACTGGCCGTCAGTATCGTTCCCAGATATTTAAATTCTTTAACTTTTTCAAAGATCTTACCTCTGACGTTTATATGTGTTCTCTGAGACCCACCTGCTCTCGCCGTAATCATGTATTTTGTTTTGTCTTCATTTATTTCTAGGCCCACCTCTTCTGCCGCTTGCATGATGATTTCACAGTTTTTACTAACAGTCTCTAGATTATCACCCAGAACGGCGATGTCATCCGCATATGCGAGCACTTGTGTGACCCCGTTAAGGGATGATCCGGCCATGTTGTCGTCTTGTACCTTTCTGATGACATACTCGAGCACAAGGTTAAAGAGACACGGTGATAGACCATCTCCCTGCTTTAGTCCGTCCCGGATTTCAAATGGTTCTGAGAGGTGGTTTTCTATTCTAACTCGCCCTTTGTTTTCGTTCATGCAAATTTGAATGAGCGCGGCATATTTTTTTGGGACTCCCAGCTCAACTAGAATATGGTAGTGTCACTGCCTTGCGACTGAGTCGTAGGCTTTTTTGAAGTCAACGAACAGTTGGTGAACCGTCTCTCCGTATTCCCACTTCTTTTCCAGCAGTTGTCTTATTGTGAACATTTGGTCGCTTGTTGACCGGTTCCTACGGAATCCACATTGGTAGTCTCCCAGTATCTCTTCTGCGTAAGGTGTGATTCTCGCCAGAATGACATTTGTTAATATTTTGTATGCGGTTGGGAGCAATGATATTCCTCTGTAGTTTTCACAGTCAGATCTGTCGCCTTTTTTGAAAATGGGGATGACTATTGAGGTTTTCCATTCTTCCGGAGTGACTTCCTTATCCCATATTGTTTGGATGAGCTGGTGGATCTTTCGAGCGGTTGCCTCTCCTCCATGCTTCACAAGCTCTGCCGGTATGCAGTCGACTCCGGGAGCCTTGTTGATTTTCAATCGATTTATTGCGTCTACAACTTCGTTGAGAGACGGCTCTGGGATCTGAGGCTCAGCTGTATGTACGCTTGGTACATTTATCTGTGGTTGATGGGTGCGCACATCGAGCAGGTTTTCAAAGTACTGCTTCCATCTTGTCACGACATTGTTTGTTTCTGTGACCAGACAGCCGTTTGCGTCTCGAATTATTTTGGCTCTTCCTCGGTAGCCATTTCTAATTGAATTTATGCCGACATACATACCCCTGATGTTCTTTGCCCTAGAATTTTCTAGGATTTTTTCGATCCTAGTCTTCTCCCATTCGCGTTTTTTGCGTTTGAAGAGCCTCATTGTCTCTCTCCGAATTGTCGCGTATCTTTCTGCGTTGACTTCATCATATCTTTCTAAGTGGATCACTCTGAGGCGTTTACGTTCTTCGATCTTCGCCCTGCACTCATCGTCAAACCAAGGTTTGGACTTAATTGTTTTTTTAAATCCTAATACCTTTTGGGCTGTTAGTTTGATTGTGTCTCTGATCGATGTCCATTTAGTGTTCACACTATTAGCTTCCTCTTCCTCACTGCTCACATTCTCTAGAATGCTAAATCTATTCGTTAGCTCGTCTTGATATTCAGCCCTTTTGCGTAGGTCTTTCAGTTTATCAGTGTCGAACTTTTTGCTTGTCTCCCGTGACTGCCCATGTGGGATTGCTGCGAGGCGACTCCTGATTTTGCCAATCACTAGAAGATGATCGGAGTCGCAATCTGCTCCTCTATATGCTCTTACGTCAAGGATATTCGAGTGGTGTCTTTTGTCTATGAGGAAGTGGTCTATTTGGTTACGCGTTACGCCGTCGGGTGATATCCATGTGGCTTTATGAATTTCCTTGTGCTTGAACATCGTGCTTTTTACTAACAGATCTTTTGACGCTGCGAACGTGATAGTTCGAATTCCATTATCATTTGACACGTCGTGTAGGCTTTCTTTACCTATAGTTGGTTGGAAGATATCTTCCTTTCCAATTTTCGCATTGAGGTCCCCGAGGAGGATTTTAACATCGAATGATGAGATCCCATGAAATACATCCTCTAGGGTCTCGTAGAACGTGTCCTTCGTTTCTTCGTCCGCAGATTCTGTTGGGGCGTGTACGTTTATAAATACATAATTGTACCATCGGCCCTGTATTTTTAGCACAGACATTCGGTCATTAATGAATTGCACATCTTTTACATGGGGCGTAATCTTCTTGCTTATGATGAAGCCAGTTCCGATGTTATGTGTATCGGTACCTCCACACACCAGTGTAAACCCGTTGGTTTCGATTACTTGATGTGGGAGTCGAACTTCCTGGAGCGCGACGATGTCCATTTTATATTGTTTCGCGTTTTCTACGACCGTCTGTATCGCGCCTGGTTTATATAACGTTCGAACATTCCACGTCCCGACGCGTATATCCCGCTTTTTCCGTTTTTCCCTACGTCTTCTTTTTGCCGAGTCGGTGTTTTCCTGATGATTTGTTCCCTTATGGTAGTGTTGGCTCATCACACCTACGCCTACCGGGTTTTTTGTGAGATTGTTTTTTGTGTATTGATCATTCATTTCATTGTAGGCAATTGAACATTTTTTGAGAAACTTATAAAAGTGAGAATAATGGAATTTTTTGAAAAAACGAGATTTTTTAGTCCAGCACAGTTTGGTTTTCTTATAGGTAAATCCACTGAGGATGCACTCCTGCAATTTTGTTCTCAAATAATGTTACACCTCGATGGAAAGAAATGTACGGCTGTCCAATTTATCGACATTACCAAAGCGCTCGACATGGTCAACTATTTATTAAGAAAATTAGAAAAGGGGTTCGGGGTTTCATGCTTGACTGGTTTCGGTCGTATCTTAAAAATAGCTCGCAACGAGTGAAGATAAATGATGCCAGGAGTGGTGAAAGAATTGTTAACCTCGGCGTTCCACAGGGCTCCGTTCTGGGCACTATCTTTTTTTTTTGGTCTATATAAATCTGTGAGGGTTCTTTAAACCATTCATCTCACCAACATCCCACAATTTTATAAAAGACAACAACACATTGTTTGTACTTGTAACCACAAATCGAACAGTTCTGCGGCAGCCATCAAGCAACTAAAAATATTTGATTGCATATCTCAAACAATGTTTAAGATCAATATCACTTAAAGTACCTGAAATTCTTGAAAATTGTTGTGAAGAGTGTCCCAAAGAACCACACACTTCCTTTAAATCAATCTGCTTTCCCCTCACCATTTTACTTACCTGCAATCGAGCAGTGTAAGCTACCTTCATTATCGTTCACCTGGAAAGTAAATCACTAGCATGCATATCACCAAATCATTCCGTTCATAATACATGAACTATACCAACCCAATCGGCTCAGCTCGTCAGCATTTATGGTTGGTAAACACGCCAATCTTTCAGCGTGTTCTTGTTCCAACAATCCGTTGGTCCAAGAAGATACGTCGGGCAACGTACTTGTTGACACAGTTGCAGCCGATTTTTCCGACCACTGATCGCCCAAGCGACACCCGATCATCGAATAGGACATGACCGCGATCGCTGTTCAAATAATCATCCTAATGATCATGTCCTATGATACAGTTTTCTGAAAGCTAACATCCATTAAATCGGACACGATTATGATTGCTATTTAAACAATCATACCAATGATCGTGTCCCAGGTACAGTTTTCTTAACCAAACAATAGCCTTTGCCATGGCGAACAAATCTTCGGTTTGCTTATCGTCACAGAAAAATCTATTGCCTGCAACGGCATGATTCTGGGTGATTATGTAAACAGCCGACGTTCCCATGTAGCATTGGTTAAACCAAACAAATGCGCATCTCAGCGTATGATCCTCCGAAATAGCGTTTCTATTTACAAAACACACAGAAGCCTATTTCTTCCTCTGACGATCTTCACTATCGCTTACAACAACGATGCCTGCAGCCCCCAATGCTTGTTCCTTTGTTTGTACAGTTGCAGGATCGATTGTTGCCGCACTTCCAGCGAAAGGGCATTGTACTTCACCTGTACGGTCGTATGGAAAATTTCCCTATTAAACTCCAATTCGGTCGCTCATTGGTCATCCCCAAAGAAAAGATCGGATTGGCTCCTGCCATATCGATGGAATTCCATCACGATTGCCGCTAGCGGAGGTGAGTGCAACGGTCATTACGGGAGTCAGATGTCAATTCCCATAGCGGACGGTCGCGCCTTTTAACGTTCATTTTCATCCCCGCCGCGTTACAAGGAGTCAGTTTTAACCACGGTCGGGATACTCGAGTTCAGAGTGCGAGTTAGCGCCTAGTGTTTTTAGTCATTGAGCCGATAAATCCGTTTAGTTTCTTTTTAAAGTGAATTTGGTGCGATACTTTTGGCGGTCCTGAAGGAGTTGCCGGCGTTCATCGCCAGAGGATTATGCGAACTTTGTTGTGAACAGTTCTGAGCTGGTGAACACTAGAATAAATTAAGACTCTGCGGAGTTTTGTAGTGAATCATTTTTTTAAAGCCGATCACCCTATATTGTGAACAGTGAACAATTTCTGATTCTATGCGCATGTGCCGATGCCGTAATATAAAAAAAATAAAGAACACTTAATCAACTAAATAACTTACGCGACTTTTCATTTTGCTGTTTGCTTGGAGTTCGTTTTATTGGTGGACAATTGACAGTGAAACAAGCGGTAAGTGTTGGGGAGTTGAGAGGATCTAGTGCCTATGTGTTTCGCCAGCTGGGAACCGCAACTCCGTTGTTGCCGATGGTTCGCCAACTGTGAAATACCAAAAAGGGGGTTATTTCTGCGTCTCGAGCAGAACAGCAAAATACTGGCGTTGTTGCCCAGCGAATGACTGCCGCGACGGGCTGTAATTAAACACATTTCGAATATACATTAATTTAATTTTATTTCCGATTTAAATTTTATTTATGGAACGATGTAATGCACGTTAACAAGTAAAAAGGATTAGAGTTATATCAAACGTAAAAAACAGTGTAGCACAAAACTATCTGATCTAGACGTTATATAAAACAACAGGTGGTGAAAGCACCGTATACAAATCAAAATTCTAGTTTTTACATCAAAACAAACTGTGTACGAAAACAGTAAAACAAGCACTGTGTGTAAACAGTAACCTGGAAAACGTCACATGAATAGACAATTTTGCTTTTGTCTATTCAGCAATAGGTGGCGTTCCGTGTGGTATGTTTTTTTCCGGAATGGTATCATGTGATACATGTTGCGGAACTGCAACATCTTCCCGAGCCGCGACGATGGACCCAGTAGTCCTCCTTAGTTGGCGTCACCACCTGGTGTCAGCGCCGTGGGAAGTGGCGGTTGGTATTTGGTTGAGCTCAGAGCCCTTAATGCTCGTATTGCTCATACACCGGCACGGTAAAACGGTAGGGTGGCAAAATTAATTATATTGTTATACGATATATGTATTCTATTAGTTGATTAAGTTATAGAGTATACTTGGTTATGGGGCCGTAGTATTATTTATAGTATCAGTGTGTGTGTGTGTGTGTCGTTGTTTATTGTTGATAGTCTCCGACATGTTGTGGAGAAGTGCCTGGCAGGCGATATTTGCCGCATCAGCTGCGGCAGCGATGTGATTTGTGTTTAATGTTAAATGTTCGTTGGATCGTAAATCCGTACGTTGAATTATATGTGTTGGACGTAGTCCCATGTCGGATCGTAAATCCATATGTAGAATAAAATATGTTGGACGTAGTCCCCATTGGATCGTAAATCCATAAGTAGAGTTTACATAGTTTGAACGTAGTCCTATGTTGGATCGTGGTTCCATGAATGGTCATTGAGCGATGTGGTCGTCATTATGTTGAATTGTTTGTGTTTGTCCCTGGTTGGAAATGTGGCCGTTTAGATTTAGTTGAAATCTAAGTGCACTAGATGGAGCTGTCAATTCAATCCAAAGACCGATTAGTTGCGTTAAAGTCGGCCGTGCAATATTGGTTTTCTATCATCTTCTTCTTCGCCTGTGACACGGGAGACCGGGGTTCGATTCCCCGTCGGGGAGCCTCTGGCGCAAAACTAATCACCTTGCCCGGAAAAAACAAATCATTATGGAAAATTTAACAAGCCTCAGGACTTGCTAAATAAGGCCAAGACCGGATCCCGGTTGTAGTGCCGATGATGATGATGATGATGATGATGATGATCATCTTCTGAGTATGGCCAGCCTGTGCCGATATTAGAAGTATTAGAGTTGCCGCCAACTGCATATGATCATCTGCGTCTTGAATCCAAGGTGATTGCTTTGGCTGATGCTGTTGCAGTTGGGGATGTGTCCCATCTACGCCTCTAAACCAATGCTCGGCGTTGGGCGAATTTTTGATGGGAACTGAGATTGACGTTGGCCACATTGCCTGGCGGAGTATTTGATCCACTGGTTGAGTGATTGTTCTCCAAATGATAATTATGATGATGGCCACCATAGAAATAATGATATGTTCCTTGAATTGAGCGAATTCGCTGAACTTCCCATAAGATCAGAAGGGATCGTATAGTTCCCTTCATGGTAGTTCGTGGAAGTTGTCTCGCCGGTATTGTTGGCTGCTCTGGCCTTTGAACTGTAGTTAACATCAGCCGATTCGCATACCCGACGTTGAAGTCGCTGAGCGTAACTTTTAAAAGCTGAATCGGGACTGCGGTCATACGGGGCACTCATTGTCTGTGAACCACCACCATCTTCATAATAATTGTCCACACAACGTCTATGCTGCTGCTGCAATTGTTGTTGTGGGTGCCGTGACCGCACATGATTCCCTTTTGAAACAGCATAGTTGTTCAGGTTCTGATGGTGTTGTGGTTGAACACCTTGCGGCCTATTCTGTTGACTTATAACTGGCACTTGATTGAGCCAGAGAGGTTGCGCATCCAAGCTGCTATTAGAAAGATTACTTTGCTCATTATTAGAAGCTTATGTTCAATTGAGCCACAGGATGGAATAGTCCTAAAGCCAGGTACTTTCTTCTTTGACTGGTGGCTGGACCATGTGTTCACTATTCGCCTTCCGTTGGTTGGATTTCCCGAAGGGTGCCGACATCTTTCCCCGTTCTTCTTCTTCTTTACTCCCTAACCTTGGCACCGAAAGTCTATCTTAGACACCGACTCCGTTGGAGTGGTGCCCCCGTGGCAGCTATGTGCAATGGGCGGTGTTAAGAGGGTGCCCCCAAAGCATTTCGTCCAGGCGGCGAAAGGTGAAGAACCCCAGACACGTGACAGCGATATGCCTGAGTGGCGAGAGCGGCAAAATCAGGATGCTCGAACGATGAATCCAGGCGACGAGAAGCGGTGAACTCCAAATCCGCGACAGCTTTCTGATGACATGCTTTTCCGAAGGGTGCCGGCATCTTTCCTTGTTCCTCGTTTTCTTGTCCCTTAGTCTTGTAACCGAAAGTTTATCTTAAACACCGACTCCGTTGGAGTGGTGCCCCGTGGCAGCTACGTGCAATGGGCGCTATTAAGAGGGTGCCCCCAGAGCATTTCGTCCAGGCGGCGAAAGCGAAGAACCCCAGACACTTAACAGCGATGTGCCTGAGTGGCGAGAAGCGACAAATCCTGGATGCGTAAACGATGGGCCCAGGTTTCGACAAGCGGTGCCCCAGGAACAGATGTAAGTGAGATGGTAAATCGCAATTCCCGGTGTTCTTGGACTTATTCATCTGCAAGTTCGATGTTTGAGATGATACTTGCAGGTATAGGACCGGAAGTGTCTTCGTTGACGAATTTTGTCTTAGTACTGACCGCTTCGATTTCATTGCATTGTCCTCTTGACTGTTTTGTCCAATGGGTCATCGTCCTCTTCTTGAGGTTCCTTTAATTTACGCGGGGCGTATCTGAGTTCTGTAGCGTGGTCGTGCCAAGTACCTGAAACTTCATTAAAAGAGGAGCCGAATGATGTCCTCAACCTGGTACTGGGAACGATCAGAATGTTCTTTGATTTACCTGCTGTGACCTGCAGAATTAAATAAATGAAACAACCTTGGATCTTGCAAAGTGGACTGTAATTTGGCTTTGTTAAAGTTGATTGTTATTTAAATTGCTAAATAATAGTAATTTGGTAGAATTACTAGCTTTTCGGTTACTAATATTGTTATTTAGGTTATTGTTCGACCTATGTGTTAAAGTTGGGGTAATGTTTGATGGATCGTAAATCCATCTATGTCATCGATGGCTACTCGGACGTAGTCCTCTTTTGGATCGTGAATCCTTCTATGTCTTCGATGACCCTTGAACGTAGTTCTAATTTGGATCGTAAATCCATATGCGTTCCACCCGTAAGAAACGCAAAACATGTTATTTTATTTATATTGGAGTTGTAGTATGGGACAAAACAGGAAATGTATATTATTTTATTTTATTTTCCGCTGATTACAAAAGACAAATTAATTAAATAAAGCAGAAGTTAGGTTATTCTTCACAAGATTAACGAACCACGCAACCAGTACGGGCTCGTAGATGTCTGGCCGATGTGAAACTCTGGAAATAGATATGTGGTAAGCATTCTACTTGACCATGACGTCTTCGTTTTTCAGAAGCATATTTGCCAGAGTTCCAATTATGAAGTGCTCCATCCCTTTGATTATCATCAGCGCTTGGTGATGTAATACCTGCATCAGATTCCCATAGTTGTTATCAGGTTCTAATTGCATAGCTTTCGTATAGGCATCTATGGCTTCATCGTACTTTCCTGTATTGATTCGGCCATATACTTTGCTGTAATTTGGATTGTAGAATAATGCAGAGTTGCAGTCTTTAATCGCACGATCATTTTCTGTTACACGGATATAAACTGCAGCTCGATTACAGTAGAATATTGGGTTTTCCGGATCGAAACTGATTGCCCGGTTGTCTTGGACTACTGCTTCTTGATATTTGCGTTCCTTTATCGGGCGGTTGCCTTTATTCTTAATCTGTTCGGCTGTTTCAAGGGATTGTCGATTGCGTTTGATAAACATTGATTGGAACATTTCGAATAGATCTAACTTTGTGCCCCTGTTTGTAATTGCCGTTATTGATTCCAAATCAATGTCTGCACTCAGTTCAATTAGAAATTAGAACAGTCCCGAACAAATATGTCTTCTCCATTTTGTCACTCCAATATTGTTACTTCTTTAATGTTCTTGTTTGAATGAAACTTCTCTTTAGTTCAATAAACGACAATTGCTACCCGGCGGTAGACAATATCGCCGAAAGTTAAACACCTTTATGCACACACCACACGACACTTGTATTTAAGATCACTTGGATCTCTTAAATTAAATGATATATTAAATTATATATTATATTAATTGCCACCTACCTTGGTTACTGGAGATAGTTCCCTCGTTGCGACTTGTGAACGTAATCCCATTTCCTTGTTCGTTGATAGTTCCCTCGTTGAGGATGTCCGTTCGTTGATGTGTGTCGGACGTGATCCGATGGACGTAATCCAGTTGTTGGCGCTTGGATTCTTGCGCCGACTTCTTGCTCGGATGTTATACATCCGGCTCAAAGGACCATAATGTTTCGCCAGCTGGGAACCGCAACTCCGTTGTTGCCGATGGTTCGCCAACTGTGAAATACCAAAAAGGGGGTTATTTCTGCGTCTCGAGCAGAACAGCAAAATACTGGCGTTGTTGCCCAGCGAATGACTGCCGCGACGGGCTGTAATTAAACACATTTTGAATATACATTAATTTAATGTTATTTCCGATTTAAATTTTATTTATGGAACGATGTAATGCACGTTAACAAGTAAAAAGGATTAGAGTTATATCAAACGTAAAAAACAGTGTAGCACAAAACTGTCTGATCTAGACGTTATATAAAACAACAGGTGGTGAAAGCACCGTATACAAATCAAAATTCTAGTTTTTACATCAAAACAAATTGTGTACGAAAACAGTAAAACAAGCACTGTGTGTAAACAGTAACCTGGAAAACGTCACATGAATAGACAATTTTGCTTTTGTCTATTCAGCAATAGGTGGCGTTCCGTGTGGTATGTTTTTTCCGGAATGGTATCATGTGATACATGTTGCGGAACTGCAACACTATGTCTGGTACATATACGCACTCTCCACAAATCCACTGTTCACTCTTGATTTCATGGGCTCACATAGAGCTTTTGCTGATGATATTGCCCTCTCCTATGGTTTGGGCTCTCCGTTAGAGTTGTTCTCTGATGTTAACTGGGATTTGAGTTTGTTGAGACACTAGTTTGCTAAACATAACTTGGTAATTAGTTCCAAAACTAAATAAATGTCCTTCAGGTTATCTCCTGCACCCGACCTGAAAGCCGTTCTGCGTTTCCATGCTCCGGAATGTCGTAGACTTAATCTTACAAACTTGTGCTGTTTAAGCGGTTTCTCTTCGCCCCTTTTTGTTACAAGCGAAGCTGTAGTGATAAATGTGTTCCTATTGAGAGTTGGTTCGCTTCGGAAACAGCAAATAAAAATACTCGAAGGACCAACAGTTTTTTCGCGTCGGAAACAGCAAATATAAATCTTTCACAATTCTATTTCGTCCTTAGGCGAAACCAGCGATATGAGTAACATAAAAACGAACATGGTTGTGATAATTATATTTATTTTGGCACTGAAGCACTAACTGAAATTCAAATTGCAAACTAAAAAAACTGTTTGTTAATGCGCCTTCTTATAGGCAATCTCGAATGGTTTCTCTCTTTTTTAGCCGTTGGAATCAGCAGATCTCGACCAACAAAAGCAGCGTGCCATAGAACAGGAAATTACCGTGAAAAAAAAAATAAACTGTTCTATGGAACCAGTGCTTTTGTCAATTGCCGTTGCCTAAGAGATCACCCCATGTTGATTGCACTGGAATGCTGGTACAAACAACTTAGCCATTTAACAACCGCCCTCTGTTGCATACCTTTTGGCGGTGAAGTGTTGAGTCTCTGCTGCTTTTCTGGTTGGTGAATTGAAATTCGGTTTATTGGTGAATCGATTCCCCTTTTTTTGCTGTTTTGTTAAGGAATCAATTCCTCCCTCTAATTGCTGTTGTTGTTGTGCTGCAACAAGAGTGTTAACGAATTTAAATATCTAGGACTTACACTCGACTCGAGAATGAGCTTTTCATGTCAAGTTAATACCCTGAGAAAATATTTCCGATGCACTCTTCGGCATTTTTATTTTTTACGTAACGTCTGTTTCACTAAGCTTTGAGGATAATTTATTATGGTTATTCCATTCCAAGTTACAATATAGAATTGCATGTTGGGGTGATGGTTGTAAAAATAAAATACAACCACTGTTAATCCTGCAGAAGTTAGTTCTTAGAAATATTTGTAGAAAGCCTGGTGCCTGGTAACCCGTATTTTCCTTTGTTCACGGTCGTGAATATTCTTCCTGTAAGACACTTGTATTGTTTTAAAGTGTTAAAGATATTCTTCTTCAGATTTGGCAATCTTAATTTTCGTTTAATCTTCCGATATAATCTTAGGGGTAATTATTTATTTATGTAAACTGTTCCCAAATTCCGTACTACCGAATATCGTGATTTTTTTACTGTGTTGTCACTTCCATTGTTCAGTGAGTTACCTACATCAGTCAGGGCTCTAGCAAGACCTGGTGTATTTCTAACAGGAGTGAAGATGTGGCTTTTCAGCCTGGACTATCCTGCTTTAGATTCTTGTACTTCTGGTATTCTGGTTTAATCATAGTTTGTATCCTTTCATTTGCCTTCAACCGACTTAACAAATTGTACTTAAATGTATCTCGTTTTGAATTAATGATCATTGTTTATGCAAGATTTGTGGTTCTTGAATGTACTATACAACTATTGCTGAACCGGTAATACTCACCCCACCTTAAAAAATTGATATTTTACTTGAGTGCCTTTGTAAAGAAGCATTCAACTCTGTTTTGTTACATTAATCGTATAAAAACACTGAATGCCTTCTGTAGTGATCCTGAATCACTACTTCCACCGCCCTTCACTTCCCACTCGTTCTAGAAAATTAATCTCTTCTAGATTAATTTTCTTTTCTAAAGGGGGGGAGGAATATAGTGATCCTAAATCACTACCCTCCTCCATTTACCTAAAAACCTAGGAAATACTTACCCTCGCTTAATCACTATCCATTTCCTATATTGAATCATATGAGCGACAAGTTAACCCAAAAGATAATTTGCCGCACATTGATTTAATTCCCAAAACCCAATTCCATTTAAAGCACAAAAAATCGGGTTTGTGCTTCGACAATTGATAAACACCTGTGGACAAATCCCGATGTGCCACAGTATAAAGGGGCGGCGCATTTTGGTTTCGCGGCATCAGTCATTCGATACACAGATCTCGTGCAGTGCGGACGTGATTTATCTCGAATACAGTACGCAGTACGCAAACGTGTTTACACGTAAAAAGTGTATTATTAAATTATTAAATTGTGTGCGATATCTCGGTGCCGAACGAGGAATGTCGTCGGTCGAGATCGTTGAGCTTCCACCGACCGAGGAATGTCGTCGGGGAAGCGTTGTGTTGAAAGCTGCTCGAAGATGCGTCATTGTTATTTATCCGGCTCGAAGGACCAGAAAATGTGACGGGATACAACCGTTAGGATGAAGGCTGCGTAGACTTCTCCAGTACATTCCAGCACATTCAATTGCCAATCCGCAACATTCCGCCCACCTTCGCCAATCATTGGCGAATCATTTTGCTCCGGGGGACGGTGGCTAGGGGCCGGGAGTGTGCGGTCTGCTGGTGGCGGTTGGGTAGATGGCGACAGGATGATCCTTTCCACTGAAGGCGCCCGGTGACTTGTGGGCACGGGGCCGGCCAATTGATCTGGGTCGGATTTGTAAGGTCGCAACCCACGATCAATGGCCAGGTGATGACTGGTGATGGGCCTCGCTATGTCGAGGCCAGTGGTGGTACAAGGTGATGCGCCCGTCCGAAGTTAGTAACCCGCGGGATGCGGCCGCTGGCGTGTGAGGCTGTCGCGTGGAGTGTGGTGCGATGTCGTCCCTGGCACTGTCCGTGTGGCTTGGCGGAATGGCAGTCACGGGCCAAGTGCCTCCCGGAGTCGTCGGGGTGCAGCCTCTGTTGATGCCCTGAGAGGCGCTCTTTCTTGTTGGAGTTCGGGTTGCTGGGGAGCGCCGCCCGCCAAGCGGGGCATTGCGCGCTCCTGGTCCTGTTTTGGTGGCTGCACGTGGCAGCGGTTGGCCTGGGTAGTTTTGGGCCCGGGCAGGAGCGTGACCACGTGGTGTCCTGGGTGTGGTGGGATGCCTTGAAGTGTTCAAGTGGGCAAGCTCCTGGTTCCTCGATTGCCTCTTGCCCCTGCAATGGTTCAGCGGGCAGGGGTTATGTCTTGTAGTTGGGTCGCGCAAGTGATCGGTGGCTGGTAGTTGCATGGACCTCGTAGGTGGCCCCTGGGGCCGAGGCCGGCGAGACCTCCTTTCGGTCTTCTGATGGGAGCTGCGATCATCAGTCGTAGGGTCGGACAGTTCCTCTGAGTCGGAGTTGTAAATTCGCAATCCACGAGGAATGGCCATATGATGGCTGGTGACAGGCCTTGTCACCTTCAGGCTTGATGATATGGTGGGTGCTGCGCCTGTTAGCACCCATCCCAGTTCAGTGGCCTGCGCGACGAGGCCGGAACGTGGGTCCTTCCTTAGACCCCCCAGAATGAGAGTGGGGTACATGTCTCCCCCAATGATCATGTCCCACTTATCGGCGGACGCGATGTTTGGATCTGCAAGTTCCAGATCCGCCACGAACGAGAGATCCCTCGTCGTTGATTGTGGTGGTGGCTCATACGTCGATAGCCCTGACAGGATGAAGGGCCTCAGTGTCCATTGTTTGGAGCCGTGGAGGCGAGGAGTGATGCTGATGGTGGTGTGTGTTCTGGTGGCAAAGCCACGAGTGCCCCCAACACCGTAGGTGGGGACGGGTGCTGCTTGGCATCGGAGGTGCAACCTTCGGGCGAGTGACGACGAAATGAAGGTGCCGCTGGAGCAGGGGTCCAGGAGTGCACGGACTTCAATTCTCCGTTGGTTCTCCGACACCACAGTGACTGTCGCTGTTGGTAGCAACGTGGAATGCTGTGAAGGGGTGCTGACTGTGTGTGCGCAGGCCCCTTCACGACGGTCGATCCGGGGGCCGGATCCTTTAGCCCGGAGCGGCGGTGAGATTGTCCCGTCGATGGCGGTAGTCAAGACATGCAGCAGAGTGTGATGTCTCCGCCGGCATCGACGGCACGTCTTGCTGGAATGGCAGTCGCGTCGGCGGTGGCGACCCAAACAGTTGGTGCACAGGTTTCTTTTGTATGCGAAGGACTTCCGACGGCCAGGTGTGAGTGATCGGAAGCCCTCGCAAGCGTAGATAGGGTGTGTGGCCCCGCAGAATGTGCAAGGAGCCTGTTGCCGTAGGGGTTCCGGCGGTAGTCCGTGTATCGGGACACGGGTCTGGTTGATCATTGGGCCGGCTACTGTTGCTGGAACAGTCGAAGGCTGTTTTATGGGAGGCATTGGCGTTGGATCTGACACGGATCCTATGTGCGCCGTGCCCACTGCTTGCTCTCGAGTCCGTGTGAAAGTAGTCAGTTCCTCTGAGTCGGAGTTGTAAGTTCGCAACCCACGAGGAACGGCTATGTCATGGTGTGCCCCACAATGCGTACGCGGCATCGTCTTCTGTGGGTGCTCCGGCACTGGGTCGATCATCGGGACCTTGGGTAGGTTGGGCTTTGGGCAGGCGGCACTCTGGGCAGCGGCCTGCTGGGTCTTACCCACTGTTCTGGGGTGCGGTTCCTTTTGCTGGAACATGTCAACCGTTGGCAGCTGCACTGGGGGCAGCTCGTTGGGGTGGAGGCGATTGGCGCTGTTGGCCATGGTTGGGGAGGTTGAACCAAGCGCGCACTGAGCCTCGAGGAGCTTCGTCTGTTCCTCCAGGTATATTTCTTCGGTTTCGCCAAAACAATCCTCCGTGAAGTACGCGTGTTGTTGATCCTCAGGTGCCGCCATGTAAAAGATGTCGTAGTGCCGCTTGAGTGCAGGACGAAGATCGAAGAACGTAAACGCCTCAGAATGATCCATTTAGAACAAGAACGCACGTCTCACAAATTCTAGAATATAAAAGATTTATCGTAACTATCGGCGAAAGAAACGATAAAGAAAACAAAGGAGCAAATCATTCGCAACCGAAAAAAAGGATCTCGTTTTACACCACAACACGGAGTTCCGGAACTACGGACCAGCGGATCGGATCAGAGGGATCAAAATTAAACACCCCCTGCACCCAGGAACCAGCCCCAACGACCAAGGAACGGTCCAACACTTCAAATCTAAATCAAGTAAGTCCCGTTCCCTTTACTTACCCTAATATAAATTGTTACCATAAATATATAACATTGTCCCAATTTGTGAGATTGTAGCCGAGTATCTGTATAATATGAGCATGACATGTTCGGTAGCAGCGGATGAACGTTATCACAGCATTGTGGTCAGAAACAGCCGTCGATACTTGGGGAGGAGTAATTTGGGGAAGTAAGTTTTTAGGCAAAAAAAAAAGGGTTGGTACGCCTGTTAATTCATGGGATGACGACCCCATACTAGTAATACTAGTGGTGTCGTCATCAATAGAAGACACTCCCGCATCTCAGTTAACAAAACCATGGGAACGGTAATGTGAAGTTTCTTGATATTAACGAAAATGTAAACTGATATTATATCTTTCCAAATTATTGATCTCTTTGCATTTTGTCAGAATTGCATTGGTTGAACCCGCCGAACCTTAATCTCCAGCTACGAGCATGAAGTCCAAGATGATATTATTTCATGGGAACTTCACATCGCCGTGACTGAATGTTCTTGACCCCGAGTTAAGAACAAGGTCTGAAAACAGAGGAAGAGTTTAGTATATTCGTTGAAAGGGATCTGTGTACTGAGATGATAGTGTTACGAAAGTTACACAGTACGTAACATTCACAATACACTTTAACTACTTACACACTCTGCCATATTATTTTGAAATCAAAGTTATTTTTCTCTCATAATCTCAAAAGTTAATTTTTGAATATATGGATGCACACAGTGTATTATTACTTATTGTAATACGTTAGTTTTCACTACTTTGGGCATTATAAAATAAACATATTTTGTAAAAGCGTAATGAATCTTGTGCGCCGGAAAAATGTTCAAGGCGGGCCTGCTTTAAGCGGGCGAAGTTCATTCTTCATAGAACGCCCATTTTCGTGATACAGATAAATAATTTGTAGACATCTTTCCATGACGAAATGTCAAGCCATACTGAACAAAAACAGTTTGGCATTCACTCTATGGCAAATCCTCTGCTGGGAAAAACACGTCGAATCATCTGACATTTAAATACGGGGGCATTTTGGTAAGTCAGTGACTTTTTAAATAAAAAAAATGTTTTTTTCGGCAAACAAGCATTTTATTTCTGAACATAGTTTCCTTTTAGCTCGATACATTTAATCCCGCGTCAAATTTGTTTATTCCTTCCAAATAATACGTTTACTCAAGGCTCTCAAAATAAGCGTTAGTTTCTGTAATGACCTCTTCATTCGACCCAATCTCTTACCGCCCAGTTAGCGGCGCACCTGAACACAGGATCCAAACGTGTAGATCCATACTGCCGCCCAGTTCGTGGCCACTGCATGATCCAGACTTCGTGGCAACTACAAGATCCATCTGTGGGTCACCATCGCCGCCAAGTTCGCGGTACAGCCGGATTCAGACTGTGGATCCAGTCCACTGCCGCGCTCAGTCCAATTGTGGATCATCGACCACCGCCAAGTTCGCGGCACAACTGGGATCCAGACCGTAGATCCAAACATCACCACCAGTTCGCGGCGCAACCCAGGATCCATAACTGTGGATCAGATACCGCCGCCCGGTTCGTGGCAACTTGTGAATCCATACCGCCGCCCAATTCGCGTCGCAATACCGGATCTAGATTTGAAAATTAATCGTCGCTACCAAAAGTGCAGCAACCCAGACTAAGGGATGAAATCAAAAGTGGCAAAGGCTGCATTGGACGAGCTTCGGAGTTTGGCCAAGGTGAAAGCGGATCCTGAACGCCAAGAAGACCAGTCTTCCTGCCACCCTGCCGAGGAACAGCACAATGACCAGGATCGCTGGAGTCAAGCTGAACTTATGGCCGAGCAGCTCATCACCGCCCAGTTCGCCGCCCGGGAGCGGATGTCGTGCGTATTTCTCAACCTTGAGAAGAGAGGGCCGACAACGTTGTTCGCGGTGGACATGCGCCAGCACAAGCTCCAACTCGAATGGGAAGAACATCCGAAAGCGATATGCCGAAATTATACGCCTGGCCACTCCAGAGACGACCAGCTGCTACCGCTACTTCGCGGAAGGATTCTTTGGGTCGGCCGGGGAGACATACCTGGACGAGACCACCAAGTACGCTGAGGCAAGAAACACCTTCACTGCCGACCGTCCGACCATATCCAAGACTGCGGCGGACACCTTCAGTCGACCACACTCTCGCAGACCAAACCCAGTGCAGCAGCGAATACTGGCGATATCCAAACGAAATGCTGGTGACACCCTGAAGGAAACATCGAGTGAGACCAGTGACGGAGAAAGTGATTCGACGTCGAAACCCAATGACGATGCTCTTCGGACTGGTGCACCGACCATCCTCCCACCGGAAGTTCGTTGCCTCCAGTGATGTCGCAACCACCATGGCGGCCGGGAACTCCACAAACACCTGGCACGCGTATGCCATCTGGCCCCCACCCGGATTGCCATCACGGATGATGCACCCGGAACCCCCCCCCCCCCCCCCCCCCAAGGAAACCAAAGGCGTAACTACAACCACTGCGGCGAGGCAGTGATGCCAAACTAACGGGACTGTTCGAGGCCCAGTTCGCGCTCGACCCAGCCTCCCCAACTACGGCGAACTACGCCGACCAACTCGACAGTAGAGAGCTGCCCTCAGTGCAGCTGCCAACAATCACCACCAAGCAAGCGGTTAAGGAACCGCACCCCACCCCAGGGAGTGAAAGCCAGCAGGCCGCTGACCGGACTGCCGCCTACCCAGAGGTCAACCCGGCCCATTTTCCGATGCACGGACCAGCGCCCGAGCCCCTGCGGAAACAGACGCCATGCACGTTCTGTGGGGCACGACACCACATCTACGCTTGCGAGGGTTTCCGATCCCCCAAACCCGTCCGCCGGAGGTCTTTCACACACAGGAGGAGCCTGTACCTCAACTGTTTGGGTCACCACCCCGTACGCGACTGTCGCTCCAGCAAGGCGTGCCGGCGATGCGAGCGGAGACATGCACGTATGGAAACACGCCATCGACGGGACAACCTCACCGCCACCGGGGGCTAAGGGGCCCGCCCACCGGATCGACCGGCAGGAAGGGCCCTGCGCACACACGGCCAGCACCCCTTCACAGCAATCGTGACGTCGGAGCTTCAACGGAGGATTGAAGTCAGTGCTCTGCTGGACCCCTGCTCCAGCGACACCTTCATTTCAACGTCGCTCGCCCGAAGGTTGCACCTCCGACGCCAAGTATCACCCGCCCCCACCTACGGTGTCGGGGGCACTTGCGCCCTTGCCACAGAGGCTCAAGTCGACATAATCATCGCTCCTCGCATACACAGTTCGCAACAATGGACACTGAAGCCCTCCATACTGCCCCGCCTATCGGTATATGTACCACCAAAACAAACAACGACGAGGGACATCTCGTTCATGGCGGATCTGGAGCTTGCCGATCCAGACATCGCTTCCACCGATAGATGAACATGATCATTGGGGCAGACATGTATAACACCCCCATTCTGGGGGGTCTAAGGAAGGGCGCACGTTTCGGCCTCGCCGCGCAGGCCACTGAATTGGAATGGGTGCTAACAGGAGCGGCACCCACTACGGCATCCAGCTTCAAGGTGACAAGGCCTGTCACCAGCCATCACATGGCCATTCCTCGTGGGTTGCGAATTTACGACTCCGACCCAGAGGAACTGGTCGACATTACGACTGATGATTGCAGCTACTATCAGAGGGCCAGGGACCATCCACAATGCCCATGCAACAACCAGCCACCGACCACTTGCGTGGCCCAACTACCAGACATGCCCCTCGCCCGCTGAACTACCACAAGGGCGAGAGGCAATCGAACAGCCAGGAGCCTGCCAACCCGAAGGCTTCAAGGCACCACGCCACATCCGGGACGCCACGTGGGCAAGCTCCTGCCCAAGACCAACACCGCCTAGGCCCACCGCTACCACATGTAGCCACCACAATAGGGATAGGAGCGCGCAATGCCCCGCTTGGCGGGCGGCGTTCTCTAGTATCGAATGATCAACCGAATCCCAGCCAATCAGCACGCCTCTCAGTAAACCAGCAGAGGCGGTACCCAAATCAGACCAGTAGGCACTGGGTCCGCGTCTGTCATTCCGCCAGGACCCGCGGACGGTGCCATGGACGACACCGCACCAAATTCAACGCTGCGGCCTCACCCGCCAACGGCCGCATCTCACCGGCAGCTAACTTCGGGCGGACAACCAAGAGCTCAGCACTCTTCATCACCACTGGTCTCGATGTAGTGAGACCAATCACCAGCCAGCACGTGCTCACTGATCGTGGGTTGCGACCTTACAACTCCAACCCGGTTCCTCGACCACAAAAGGTAACGGACACCAGCGACGGACGGGACCATCCCGTCGTCATCGTCCCTCCAGCCTTCAGAGCTCCTCAAAGCGGGCGGCTCCCTCCCAACCGACCATCTACGTGAGGGTGGGCTCCGAACCGCACCACCAGCAGACCACGGCTCCGGGCCTCCGTCCCCTGGAACAACAGAGTTCGCCAACGTTTGGCGAAGGAGGGCGGATTGTCGCGGATTCGCAACTGAATGCAGCCAACATATACAATGGTTTATTCTATATTTTTATTATTTTTATTTCTTTCTTTTGTGTAAAATTTCAAAATACAATAAATAATTTTATATATTTATATATTATATATACTATAGACGTGATTTCAATTGTGTTTCTTCTCATGATCTTTCTGCTCAAGCTTAACTTTTATTTGTTTATAATATTTGAAAAGTCAATAAAAATATTTTGCTTTTTTCAATTATAATGTTAACTGCTACATGACTTTTAAGCGGCATTTTTACTTGTTTCTTTTTTTTCACTAAATAATTTATATTCGTATTGAAGAGACGTTGTTCAGTAACATTAATTAGTCTGTCAATATGACGCTTTTTTATTACTTCGATTTTGTTTTATTTGACGTTAAATCTACGAATCTACTTTTATTTCATTTACTTACATGTTTAATGGTTTTTCTAGTTTTATGTAAGTAATTCTCTTCTTCTCGTTATTTTTCATACATAAAAGGCGATTGTTTCGAAGAGATTGCAAGCAGCGTGTTTTATTTATGTTTTAAAAGGTTTGATTTATATTTCTTCTTTGAACGTTTTAAAATAAATAATTTGATTTTATGCAAATCTAAGAAGTAATATTAAACAGTTGATATTATTTTTCTCTAGCATTTATATATATTTTGTTCTTTTATAAATGTAGGTTTTATAACAGGTGTTGTTGTTAGTATATATTAATTTTCAGCTATTAAAGTGAATACAATAGAAAGAAATTTTGAATTGTTAAGTAGGTTGTATTGTTTAGTGTACACATGTCAAATTAAAATGAGAAGAACGTTTTATAAATACAAATATACATTATTTAAAATCAATATTTCTATCGAAAGAAAAAATAAAAATCTACTGACTAATCTACTTAAAACAGTATATATGTGTATATTACCACTACAAGCATTTTATTGAATATGAAATAATTTATCGCTTTTTTAATAACGTTAGTGAATTATATGTTTGCCTTTTTTGAAATTTGAACTGTGATTTCATTACGAGTCTAAACCCAAACATCTGTTAATTGTTACATAAGAAATAGTACTTAACCATTTAATTATCATTAAATGCACTTAATTTAAAAGCATTGCACAAAGTAATTACAATTTAAAATACATAATTTTAAAGCGCCGGGGCTTAGTAAGTAGTGAACCTTAATTTAAAGATACACTATCTTAATTTAAACGAAATCAAAACATTAAAATAATTAAGTCTTTCTGGTGACACCAAAATATTCAACCGTGAGTACAATCTAATCCCAAAGGTTTTACTTTATAAGGATAAATTTAGGTATGACGAATTTTTTCATTATCAAATTGTTCAGTTTTATATTTAAACATAAAAATTATATTTACGTTTCCACTCGATCAATAAATGTGTACCTAATTGATTCAGCTCTTGGGATTAAATGGTTACTTATTTAAGATGTAATTGTTGCTTGTGCAACAAGTTAATTAAAAAGACAAAAAGTTGGCTTTGAAGGATCCATATGAAAGGCTATGTAGTATTGTACATTATGTTGTAGAAAAACAATTCGGCATTTTTTTTTTGTATAAAGCATCACAACGCTTGATGTTAGCTGCATATGGCAACTCCTTTTTTGCTTGACAGAGAGAACAGAACAGTTGATTGTTGGTCACAACTGTCGTGAGATTGATGAGATATGTTAAAACTTACTGTTAAGTGAACACGACTAAAATATAGAAAAAAATTGCTATATTCTACAATTTTATTCCGAAAAAAGAATGAATAAAAGACAGGCGCATGAAACCCATTGTGGTTTTTATTGTGAAAGCACCGTGGCGCGCTTTGTGAAGTACTGAAAAACTTGATTCGAATACACACTATAAAATTGTTAGGATCAAAGCATCGACGTGTAGAGCTCACAACCGCCTACATAAGCAGTGCTTGCTGCGCTAATGTTTTGGTATACGGCTCTGATGATTTTTGTCTCGATTCTCTCTGACACTGCTTTCCTTAATATATTTGCGTGTGTGTGATCTGTGGGAATTGCTCCACTTCTCCCTCCCCAATAACTATATTACTGTTAAGGGCCCCACACCCACACTCTCAGCCCCCAGTCTCAATCGTAATAATCACACCAAGTAGTAAATCTAAATAGACTATTTGGCAATAATTTAAATAAAAAGTAAAAAAGATAGAAAAAACCAAAACTTCTGTCGAAGGGCTGCTAAATCTTGCCCGGCTCCAGTTATTCCAACATCAAGGCAACATCCCATAAGCCGAAAGACGACAAGAAGCGGGAAGCGTTGGCAGTATGCCTCCCATCAAACCCCTCGGTGGTAGAAATTTTACTAAACAGACCGGTTATAGTACCAGGACGTTCATGAAAGATGATTAGATTTCCCACAGTAATCCGGGAAGAGTTAATTCTGGTGCCTAAAGAAGTACAATCAGGGATCTTTCTACCTAATTGTATTTTGGGGAAAGCGAAGAGTGCCCAAATAGAGACACGCAATATCATAAATTATCCCCGGATCAGGGTGGACTTGCTTCCAACAAAAGAATTTTCCTTTTTTCCGTTGGAAAACCGGGAGAATATTCATACTAGTGGGCGAGTAAATATTATACGTCAACGGAAATTAATTCTGATAAAGAATTTTCGGAGGGGGAACACCGCCAATACATTCGACATCTATTCCTGGAGAATGCGTCACCTCTTGAATCACCAAAAGATTCCAGGTTGACACAATTACTTGAGGAACCCCACTTAGGAAATAACCTAAGTAATCAAGAGTATCAATCCATAGTGGAAATATGTGAGGAGTTCAACGACATTTTCCACCTCAAAGGTGACCTCCTAACGTATACCTGCGAAACCCTCGTCTCTTCTATCTGCCCACCCACCACACTTCTTACGGCTCTAATAAACCCATTTCGCGAATGCTGCGATGGGCAAACTCCTACCGTACCTCTACTGCTCTCAAACTTCATCTCCTCTCTTTCCCCTCCTGACCACGCCCACTCCCCGTCTACCCTTTTACAATCCATACTAAGCTAAATACATAAATAGTAGTAAAAGAGTAATAATTGATGGATAAACCCAGTAACCAACTCCCCCCCCCCCCCCCTCTTTTTTTCTTTTTAACCATACTGTATATTCTTTAGTTTTAAGATAGTTGTTAAGTTTTTTCGCTTGTACTAAGCTAAATATATGATTGTTCTGCCATAACTAAACATCAAACATCATAAAAAATGAAGACAAATATTAACTCCCTCAATAAAAGAATTTTGAAATAATGTACCGTCTGTCTGAGTGCGAGAAACAGGTGATAAATGAGCAAGTACGGGCTAGAGAATGATATCATTCAACCAAGCAAGCCCGTGGAACCCACCTCTCTTGGTAGTTCCTAAGAAAGCGGGCCCCGATGGAAAAGCCCGGTGGAGAGTTATGGTCGACTTCAGGAAGCTGAATGACAAAACCATTGGTGATGCGTACAATCTCCCTCGAATAGAGGACATTTTGGATCAGCTCGGTCACTCACGCTATTTTTCCACAATCGATTTAGCCAGCGGCTACTACCAAATCTTAGTGGATCAGAAGGATTGGGATAAGCGTTCAGCACAAATTATGGGCAATATGAGTTCAAACGTATGCCATTCCGTCTAAAGGGAGAGCCAGCTACGTTCCAGAGACTCATGAACCATGTCCTAAACGGGTTGCTAGGTATCGAATGCTTTGTTTATCTGGACGACCGCCATATATGGGAAAAACCTAGAACACCATTGTGACAAACTCCGAAAAGTATTCGAACAAATGAGATACCACAACCTCAAACTGCAACCGGAGAAGCGCAAGTTCCTACAAAACGATGTAATATATCTGTGACGCGTTTGTTCCGAAAAAGACGCAATGCCCAATCCGGGTACGACTGCTAGTGCCAGAGATTTCCCCATTCCCAAGACTATCCAATCCAATGTCCAATTGTTTCTAGGTTTGGCGAAGTACCATCGGAAATTTGTTCCAAATTTTTCGAAGATATTACCCCCTTAACAAACTTGGGGGGACGTTAAATTCACCTGGTCGGACAAATGCCAACAAGCATTTGAAGAAGCGCAAGTTCCTACAAAACGATGTAATATATATAGGACGCGTTTGTTCCGAAAAAGAGGCAATGCCCAATCCGGGTACGACTGCTAGTGCCAGAGATTTCCCCATTCCCAAGACTATCCAATCCAATGTCCAATCGTTTCTAGGTTTGGCGAAGTACCATCGGAAATTTGTTCCAAATTTTTCGAAGATATTACCCCCTTAACAAACTTGGGGGGACGTTAAATTCACCTGGTCGGACAAATGCCAACAAGCATTTGAAGAAGCGCAAGTTCCTACAAAACGATGTAATATATATATGACGCGTTTGTTCCGAAAAAGAGGCAATGCCCAATCCGGGTACGGCTGCTAGTGCCAGAGATTTCCCGATTCCCAAGACTATCCAATCCAATGTCCAATCGTTTCTAAGTTTGGCGAAGTACCATCGGAAATTTGTTCCAAATTTTTCGAAGATATTACCCCCTTAACAAACTTGGGGGGCGTTAAATTCACCTGGTCCGACAAATGCCAACAAGCATTTGATAACATAAAGGAGTTATTAGTCTCGCCGCCCCTGTTAAGGTGGTATTCTGGTCTAGAAATTTGAAAAAATCATTTTTTTTTTCAAATTTTCAAAGCTTAACCCTTTAAGAATATGTCTTTAAGTTGGTTTTAGAAAATTCAAATTATTGTGACGCATATGACAATCAGTACTAGAATATTCGAGAAAGTCCGAAACAAAGTACTAGAATATTCTAGAAAGTGCTGGAAAACTGGAGACTATGAACAGTAGAACATTCAAGGATATGGAACGGACGGAAACGAAACGCCGAATCAGAATGAGGAAACGGTATATATACGTCGCACACAGATCATGGAGATAAGTGAGAAGTAAGAAGTAAGCTGTCAAAGACGCGATAAGTACGGATGCTATAAGTCAAGAAATCGTTAAGTGTACGGTAAAAGTAACGGTTGTTATTAACGGACTAATAAAGTGTTATATTAATTCAAAATCGATTTAACGGCCATTTTGACCGCTCAGAGATACGAGCGTCTAACGCCAATGTATGCAGCAGGAATGGCAGATTGAATAAACGTTAGTCTAAAATATCATTTCATGACCGCGAGAAACTTTACGTGAAACTTTAAAGGCGTTTTTATCGAAACTGTCTTTTTTACAACAATACCCACGATTTTTCAAGTTCTTCTGAACCGATTTACTTCAAATTTAGTATATGTCTTCTTTATAGGCTTTTCTATTGCATGAACTATCCTCATTCCCAAATTTCAATCTTAACTATTTTTCCAACGATAGAGTCATTTCTGTAAATTAATAATCTTTTTTTTTTCAGATTGTTAGGAGGGTTGAATCGTGGGTATGGTCGCGTGAACTCTTTGTGAGATCCCCCACTTCATCAGGTGCTAACTTTTTGGATTTTGAATTTTTTACTTTCATTTTTTTTACTGTATTCTTGAAATATTAATAAACATCCTATAAAAAAATGAATAGTAAATATATTGATTGCTTTTTTTTTACAGCACTTCAAAAATTGCGTTAAATTCGTGCGTCTAGACCAGAATACCCCCTTAATCTATCCAGATTTTACCAAACCCATTAATCTGACCATGGATCTGAGGAACGAAGCACTGGGAGCCGTACTGTCACAAGGCGAAATGGGTATAGACCAGTCATTCCCGTATGCTAGTCGATCCTTGAATAAGGCGGAAAAGAATTACTCTACCATTGAGAAAGAGTTATAAACCATTGTGTGGGCGTCTTAAAATGTCCGTTGTTATTTACAAGGGAGAAAGTTCACCATATATACGGGCCACAAACCACTAAAGGGAGTATTTAACCTGAAAGATCCCACGTTACGTTTTGTAAGGTTCCGTCGCAAATTATCGGAGTTCGATTACCAAATCGAATACAAACCCGGTAAATACAACACCAATGCGGATACCTTGAGCTGTATCCCGCAAAATTGTGATGAGACTCCCACACTACAAAGGTGCAATGTAATAACACACGCCCAAGCTAAGAAGCTAAGGGCAAGCGAAGGAATTCAGGAAAATCCAAAGGACGACAAGTCTTCTCCTCACGAGGATACCATTCCGACCGGCACGGAAAAAGGAATGGAGATAACAAACCCTGACGACATCCAGTTCCTACTTTGGGAGTACCATGATCCTCCTTTGGGTGGACACCAATGAGCGAGTAAAACGTATAATAAAATACGTAGGCATTTTTGGTGGAAGCACATGATATGCGACATAAAACAATACATCAAAGTATGTAAAACATATCAAACCATGAAATCTAATCTTCACCGAACCTACGTCTGTCCATGGTAATAACCGACATTGGAAAGAGGCCCTTCTGGAAAGTATATCTAGATACAGTAGGTCCTCTTGATCGAACTCCAACCGGCAGTCAAAATATACTCACATTCCAAGACAACTTGTCTAAGTATATAGATTGCTACGCTCTCCCAGATGCGGAGGCAGAAACGGTGGCCCCAGTCTTCTTTGCCCAAATAATTGCTCGGTATGGTGTTCCAAAGCAATTGGTCACCGATCAGTGAAGCAATTTCCTAAGCAGTTTGCTTAGAAACGTGTGTAAACTGCTCCGTATTAAAAAACTACAGACCTCAGCGTCCCACCCATAATCGAACAGAGCCGTAGAACAAACCCATCGCCCACTCGTAGACTACCTACTCAGTATTGTGGATGGAAATTCTCAGTCATGGGATCAATACCTGAGGACGGCAACATTCGTGTACAACACCAACGTATGCGAAGGTACTAAACTTACGCAAATGGATTGTCTCTTGGGTTTCACCCCGGAGGTATCGACTAGTATAAAACAACCTCCGGAACCGGTGTATAACCATGGCAGTTACTATTTGCTATTGAAGTACAAACTTCACCATACGTACGAGATAGCAAGGAGTAAAGGAATTTCAAAGTGTACTGCGACCGTAAGACAAGCCCATACACATTCCATGTGGGCGACAAGGTTTTAATACTGTGACGAGCTGGCAAGACTCCAAAACAAAGTACAGAATATTCTGCAAAGTACTGGAAAACTGGAGACTATGAGCAGTGGTGTATTGGGAGGGGAACGCGGTGGAACGACGTTCCATTACCTTTTTTTCAGAATCGGAACGCGTTCCAGTACTTTTGAAAATAGGACTTTTTTTGCACCCACTATGCGTTCCCTTCCTTCTTATTTTACCAATACATCACTGACTATGAGCAAAAAGAAGCGAGAGGAAAAACGATGTCTCCAGTGACAGAAGTGTCACTTTTGACAGAGGAGCAAAAAGTGAAAGAACGGTTGTCAAGAGCAGAAAAATAAAGATTTAATAGAAAATTGATTTCACGGCTTATTTTGCGTGAGTAATTAATCCAGCGAACCCTAAGCTCGCTACAATACGAAACGCACAGAAACAAGGAAAGTTAGCTCCCATATGGAGGGATCCCTATAAAATAGTGCAAATAAAAAGTTCTGGGAATTCATTAATAAAGGTAGGGAGAAGGAACGTGGTGGTTCACAACAAGAGGTTGAAACCTGACTACGAATAAAAGGAGCCAAGAACCAAAACAAACAACGTACGTTAGCGCACTAATGATAGTACTAAGACCACCTGTGCTTAAGATGTTTGAGCTTGATTCCTCTTCTAAGAATGAAACTGCCAGTTTTGGATGGGGAGAAGTATTGTTAAGGGTCCCACACCCACACCCACACCTCCCTCTCTCTATCGTAATAATCCCACCAAGTAATAAATCTAAATAAACTACTTGGCCATAATTTAAATATAAAGTTGGCGGCGAGAAAAAACAATACGTCGAAAAACGTGACCGAAGTTTTTTCGGTTGATCGCCATTCGTAAAACAATCAAGAACCAATTTACAAATTAAAGTTAGTCGGTGAAAAAAATAGTAATATTCCCCGCGACTGAACCAATTAACTCCGCGAGTGTACCGTTCGTTAAATATATTAATAGACAAAAGCTTAATATTCGCCGCGTCCAACCACCAACCGCGTGTGTCGTGCGTTACGTTGTAATCCACCAAGGGAGAGAAGACGAAATAAACAGGGGGCTCAAGCAACCAACAATCCCCTGCAACCAGAATCGCGGAGAAGCGTCAACCGATAGTCGGTTCGACAATAACGTAAGAGACGTAAGTCTCTCCATAATTTATTTGTTACAAATAATTAATAACACACCTAAGAGTCGAAAGTTCAACCTACATATGCATAATCAATTGAATGACACAACTTCCTTATCAGCTCAGCAGCATTGACGCAGCATGACATATCAACATAGCAGCATAGTTCTGGTCGGTTGTGGGGCAGCCAATCAACATGTGGTCTATTTGGTAGTGATTGACTCCATCGGGTTGGCTGTATGTGTATGTCCACCTGTAACTCTTGTTCTCGCAACGACCAAGTTTTTGATCTGGGATACCTGTTGATTGACATCCGTCACTATCGTTGCTGCGCTGACGTAATGCTTGTCCACTGACATTTAATGTATTTTATATTCAATTGTGGCTTGGGATTTAGGCCACTAGAATTTTGTCAAAACGCGTTGGAATTAGTTAACACACTATAGCGTTTGAAATGATAGTGAAGAACGTGTGATTCGAACTGACGCTATGACAGTTAGAATCACCAAATATTGAACCTAATCGTAACACATCAGGCTACTGGCCGTGTTTTGAATTCGATTTTTAAACTCGACTATATCCCACTGATGTGAATTGTTATGTTATCGCTATGGTATACGGCTCTGATGTATTTTCTTATTCGATTTTCGTTCGGTGTTCTTCACTATTTGCTGGTGTATTGTGTGTGTATTTGTTAGAGACGCTACAACACCACTTAGTTTTACTTGGTAACATTGATTATTGTGCATGACATGTTTCCTTTATTTTAATAGACTTGAACTTTAAATGACAATAAAAGGACAAATAGCAGATTACGGACGATTTTTTAATAGCTTAACTCGCACTGTAGATGTAAAACTTGCAAGTGCAACTATTTTTAGTTCGCTTCTGTTTAATGATATTATGTGTTTGGTGTGTCCTAGAATATGTCGTATTAGTGTCGGCGAAAGCTCTACAAACCAGATAAGTGATGAGAGTAACAGATCGGCTTTGCGCATTAAGGACTGTATGTGGTATCAAAACAATTTTGTTGTAACATCCTTAGTAATAGCCGAAGCGTTCCCAATAGGCATCCTTACAAAGATGATTCTTCGAATCTAAAAAAAGAAAAGCCACACGGGATCAACACCACCATTATAATGTATGCAGCTCACATATGGACAGGAGCCACACAGTATAAGTCGTACATGAGAGGAGTGAACTCAGCACATAGGCTGGCATAATTTAGAGTATGCTGCGCCTTCCAGACGGAATCCAGAGATGCCATAAATATTTTGGCCGGGAGGAAACCACTTGGCTCTGCAACTAATGAAGCCGCAGCTTTGAATTAGGTTGATGCACTAATCTCCCAAGAGGATCGCCGGCGAATGCGGTTATAGCATTTTGCGACGATAGTGTGTAGAACTCGTGATTCGAACTGACGCTATAATGGTTAGGCCACTGCTGCGTGTACGATTAGATTTCTAAACTCAAGTACACTCAACTGATGTGGAATTGCTATGCTATTGCTTGGTATATGGCTGATGCTTTTTCTTATTCGATATTCGTTCGGTGTTCTTTCCCATTTGATCGTGTATTGTGTGTGTGTGTGTGTGTATCTGTTAGAAACGCCACACGGTCACAAAGAGAGATCTCAAGCCAAAGAGCATGGCAACGAAGGTGGATTCCATCCACTAAAGGAATATGGACCCATACCATGATACCTGATATAGAAAACTCCGTGAAAAGAAAGCATGGCGAGCTGAACTACCAACCGATTCACCTGATATCGGGACATAGATACATTCGGCAATACTTTCACAAGTATAAGCATGTCTATCACCCATACTGTTTGTATTAGGAAGGCAAAATAGAAAATACGGGAAACGTATTTTTGAAGTGCGTGAGATTCGAGACCGCACGAATGATATTGGAGAGACATATGAGACGGACAGTTACGCCGATAGGAGTAATAAAATACATGCAAGCTCAAAACAAGCATGAGCCGTAACAAATGATATTCTATGTTATCTAATGCAGCAGCTGGGACGCGGCGAGCGGAGTAAGAAGTAAACTCCGTCCCACCCCGCGATGGAATATCTAAAAGAAAAGTTCCGCGGGGATCAACGAGAATATGTGCTGGCTGGAGTTGGTTTTAGTCAGTACAAATGCGGCATGCCTTTGGCTCGGTCCAAATGTATCTTAGATTTCGACCTTCCTACCGAAAACAAAGAAAAAGGGATGACGTGTTTGACGGTGTAGCAACAATAAAGCTGAACGACAAATATAGTACGTATAATAAGTATACTTCTCCGGCGCAAGGCTAATAACCTTGCCCGGAAAAACTTATTATTATGGATAATTTAACAAGTCTCGGATATGAACCGGATACCGGTGGAGAGATTTGCTAAATAAGGCCAATACCGGATCCCGGTTGGCGCCGATGATGATGATGAATAGCTATATTTGTATAACAAGTCACATGGAACAGTCACGTACGATTTAGATGGCCCTTTAAGCTCTTTCCGTCTTTAGCAGGTCGGAAATAAATGCGGACACGACAGACCTCCTCTCTTCGCACAATGGGGAGAGTGGAGAGAGGTTGCAGGACATGATATTTGTGTGTGCAGTTGACTCACTTAGTGGAGAAGCATTTTTTCGAGTATAAAGGATGTCGAACACTGTGCAATTTGGTCAGAGAAGTGTTGGGTCAAAATTTGTACTCTTGTAATCCAAATATTGAGAACAAGCTACTCGAAAAAGCAGGATGAGCAGTTGCAGAAAGCTATGGCAAATCAGTTTCGTGAAGTTAAGTCCAAAGACAGTTCCCCGGGGGCGTTGTAGCAGATGCAAGTATATGCTTTAGTAATGAAAAACAGCAATGTTGCTAATCTTGTGAATCGTACATGTCAGAGGCTCAGGGTATATTTAGCATATTTTATCATCATCGGCACTACAATCGGGATTCGGTCTTGATCTTATTTAGCAAGTCTCTCCACCGGTATCCGGTCCATAGAGACTTGTTAAGAACTGGGGCGGTTTTGGCCTACTATGGGCCTGCGGTGCCAGAGTCGCTGTCTCCGACTCCCAGCGTCCCTTGATGGGGCCTCGCTCTTCGCACGTGTCCTCGTGGGTTCCGATTCCGCAGAGCCGGTGCATCCGTCGCCCGCCACGGACCGACGATGGTGTGGCCGGGCGATCCTCGCTCGCCCCCGTTGACCACGTCCGCCAACGCACCCGTCACGCCTCGGCCGTCGATCCATAATAATTTATTTTTCCGGGCAAGGTCATCAGCCTTGCCCCAATTAATATATATTTAGCATATTGAATACATACATACATTTTCTTCGAGACCACCATAAAAAAAGAACCTTCATTAATATTATTATTAGCATTATCTCTTTACCATTTTCATGGCCGCTTTTTATGTTGTGATAGTATAAGGGTATTGTTCACTTATGATGCCAGGCTAATAACCTTGCCCGTAAAAATAAATTATTATGGAAAATTTAACAAGTCTCGAGACTTGCTAAATAAGGCCAAGACCAGATCCCGGTTGTAGTGCCGATGATGATGATGATGATTGTTCACTTAGCGTGAGCGATTATGAAATGCTTAATTATCACTCCCTAGGAAGCTGGCGAAAAGCTATACAACTAAATAAAAAATAATTAGTTAGTCAGTGTTTTTTTTTTAATATACTTCTCTCGGGAGAGGCGAACCTATAGCACCCGAGATGCCACCAAATAACTGTTGCAGTTCTTTTTGAGCAGTTGCAGGTTGTATTGCTCCGGGAACACTCGCGCGGAAAGGGAGTTCCACAGCTTCCGCGCTCTGTAACGGAACGAGTTCTGATGCAGGGATGTTCGCGCCGTCGGGAGATGAACCACAAACGGGTGCGATCCGTCGGATTGTCTGGTGGAGCGCATATAAGCCGAATTCCGCGGAACAATGACACGAATCTCCGACGAACAGTACTCGTGATAATATCTGTAAAACCGACAGAGGTCGGCTACACGCCTTCGATGTGATAGCGGCTGTAGTCCCGACGTTATCGCCGAGTCCCCGATCAGGCGGATCGCTGGTTTCTGTATGCTCTCAAGTACGTCCGGGGTATGTTTAGGAGCAGAGCTCCAAACATGAGAGCAATATTCGAACGCCGGTCTAATTTGGGATTTATATAGGGGAAGTTGAGTCGGAGTAAAATATTTCTGGGTCTAAAAAGATAACTCAGTTTTCCAGAGGCGGATCTGGCGATGTTCGACGCGTGTTTATGCCACGATACACTCCCACAGACCGTAATGCCGAACAATTTTACACTTTCCTCAGATTTTGGGGCCTGGCCATTCATCATGAGTTGTGGAACCGATGATCCACTTTTCGTTGTGAATGGTGTATACTGTCTTCGTTGCATTGAATTCGACGAGATTGGCATTTCCCCACTGCAGGACTTTATCCAGATCTCGATTCAGAGAGTCAATCTGTCTGCATCTCAGCTAGTGCTGAGGCCGATCACTCGAAAAAAAGGAAACAAGCGTACTATCATCCGAAAAACTGAATAGTTTGTTGTCCGCTGTCGCCAACAAATCATTGATGTGAAGCAAAAACAAGGTTGGAGCCAGAATAGAACCTTGAGGCACCACAAAATTAACAGGATACAGAACACACTCGCCGTCCACAAAAATCCGGTTCGATCGATTTTCGAGGAAGCTCTTCGTCCAGTCGCAAAGATGCTGGGAAAGTCCATATGAACGAAGTTTGCTCAACAATGCAACTTGCCAGACGCGGTCAAAAGCTTTGGAGATATCTAATGCGACCGCCCTTGATTCACCACACCCCTCAATCGCAGATGTCTATATATTGGTTATAAGGGTCGAAATGTCTCCCGTGGACCGCCGCCCACGGAATCCGTATTGACGATTATTCAGAAGTCCGCTGCGCTTCAAATACTTAATTAGCTCGGCGTTGATGACCTTTTCCATTACCTTAGATAACATAGACAGTAATGTTATCGGTCGGTAATTTTGTGGGAGACACCTTTTCCCCTCTTTGGGATTGGCTGAACTCGAGCGATTTTCCAGCATGTAGGAAATGTTCTCTGTGCTTAAGATAAGCGAAAGAGTCTGTGACGTGTCTAACAGATACACACACAATACACAAGCAAATAGTGAAGCACACCGAACGAAAATCTAATAAGAAAATGCATCAGAGCCGTATACCATAGCGATAACATAACAAATCCACATCAGTCGAATGTACTTGAGTTTAGAAATCGAATTCGTACACACGGCGGTGGCCTGATGGGTTGCGCTTTGGTTCAATTTTTGGTGATTCTATCATAGCGTCAGTTCAAATCACACGTTCTTCGCTATCATCCCAAACGCTATAAGTCTGTCAAGAACCGGCGATAGTTCTGAAGTACAGTTTTTAACAACTATTGCTGGTATTCCGTCCGGCCCAGTTGCCTTCCTACAGTCCAGTTCACGTAGAATGCGTTGAATAGTACGCGGGCGAAACCTCACATCCCATATCGAAGACCGTACCGGCGCGGTCGCAGGTGGCTCCAAAAGAGCGGCATCGAGGTTTGAATTCGCGGAAAATAAATTCGCGAATACAACAGCCTTATCCCTTGGATTTGTGACTTACATCCCGCTGTCCACCACCAATGCAGGAAAAGAAGAGCAGGCGAAGTTATTGTTGACAGCCCTTACAACACATTAGCTTTATGTTGTGATTTTAGTTTCTCAGTGGCGTAGCAACCTCCACGGCATAAACACTCGGTTCGGATGTCAAAAGCAGGTCTAGGGTGTTCGCATAATCACCTCGGGCATCCGGCACTCGCGTAGGTTCCTCCACGGGTGGAGTCAAATTGCGGCTAACAGCGAACATCTCCGCCAGTCTCCCAGCCTCGTCGGTTCTGTTGGAATGCACCAAACAGCCAGAGTTGTGTACAATAAAATCGCCAAGGATGACAATTTCAGAAGCCGGGTGGTTGCTCTGTATCCAGTATCGTTTGAATTTGTGACCTACGTCCCGCTGCCCCCCACAAACGGAGGAAAAGATGAGGAAGCGAAGTTACTGCTGACATCCCTTGCCATTGACTCAAAAAGTTTATTGGTCACTCTGTCCTTGTAGGCCTTTTTTGCGGTATCAATCGCCTGGTTGCACGCGTTTCTGATTCTAACAAAATTCGTTCTGTTAACATCGGTGGGATTGCAGCCGTTTGTTTAAAAGCTCTATTTTTTGCCGCTGTAATCTGCTCGCATTTTTTATCAAACCAAAGCTTACCAGATGAACTTCGTTTGATGGAATGTGGAATGTAGATATGAACATTGTTTTTTCTTAATACAATCTCGAAATTATATTCTTGCCAATTGATTGAGTTTGAACTTTGGGTAAAAACAGCAGGACAATTTTTCGACCATGTTCTATTAGAAAACTGTTTGAACTGTCTAAAGATTGTTAGACAATGGGAAGAGAAGGAGTGGAAGGTTCGATATTCGTAATTGAACATGTATGTCTTGAGCGTGGGTTTTACTATTCCATATAGACTTGCCACACTCGTTTTTATTATGACTATTATTACTGTTCTCCTCGATAGTACAGTGGTTAGTATACCCGCCTGTCACGCGGGAGACCGGGGTTCGATTTACTCGTCTGTGAGCCTCTGGCGAAAGACTAGTGACCTTGCCCGGAAAAAACAAATCATTATGGAAAATTTAACAAGCTTCAGGACTTGCTAAACAAGGCCAAGACGGGTTCCCAGTTGTAGTGCCGATGATGATGATTATTACTGTCCTCTACAATACTGCCTACAAGACGCCAAGACCGAATAAAAATGTTGAATATTTGAAGCAAATAGGTGAGCCAAAATCCCGTCTATGAATATTCAAGTGAATGGTTTGTGGTTTTAAAACACTATTTACTATCTTCAATTGATATCATTTTATGATTTCAACTTATATACATTTATGTATTTTTAATTGAAGGGTCACACAATTTTTAAACTTAACTGCACTTTAAAAGCAAAACACATGAAAATTAATCATAAATAAAATATATGCGGTTTCAAAAAGCGCTGAAGCTAATTGTGGCAAGTTGTGCCAAGTAGGCGCATTAAATAAAATTAAATTAACTGTAAATGGTTGAAATATCGTTCAGTACGACTACAATATTGTATATTTGTAAATGCTCTATAAAAGAAAATACTTAACAAACACATAAAAATTATAAAGTGCAAAATGACATACAATTTAAATTAAGATAAAATTCGTATTTGAAATATCTGTTCAACTATTTGTGCAATATACTCCACAAATTTCTATTATATCGAAACGATTCTTAATGTAATAGGAATGCTATATATATTTCATGATATAAAAAAAAAAAAAAAAAAAAAGCATACGAAAGAGTGTAAAGAGTATTTGGCTAGGAGTTATGCCATCGTCATTGAAAACATCTGCTTTATTTTTAATGTTCTATTGAAAAATAAGTAGTATTAACTGTGATTCGGATATATACTGATCAATACAATACTTCTGTGATCGAAAAGAAAACCATTACATGTCACACAATCCTCTTGTCCCATACGTATTGCTATGGGAAATGCCATTTAAAGGGGATAATAAATATTCTTCCCCGAAAATCATTGTTAATATACATCACACGGAAACTTTACACAGGCAATATATATTTTTCTAAACCTGTTCAGTCAATTGATTATTTTCAATAAAAAATAATTCTTATTCTACTTGCTTAACAAAATTATAAAAATAAAAGCTTTGTATAAAAATATTCAGCAAATTTATCGTTTCAAATTTTCTAAATTTGGAAAAGCATATCATTCAAAATTAAGATAAAAGAAAATTACTTAATTTAAAAATATAATACTTAATATAGAGAATATGTATATAGTTAAGGGTATTTAATTTATATTATTTAATCGCATTCTAAACTGAATTATATTCCAGAGGGAGAATTAAAAACATATTCATAAAAATTACATAATTAATTTTATAGCCATTCATCTATAATCGAAAGATTCGCCCAACGTCCAGTAATGGTCTAGTATGTCCTCACTGGTAAATCTTACGTCTGGATCAGACTGAAGCATATTAGCAATGAGATCACGCACACCTTCACTGATGTCGGACCAATATGGTGCGGGGAATTCATAAACTCCTGATATGATTGCGTCAAAGAGTGGCTCCTGTTGATTGTTTTGCGAAACAAATGGTGGGAACCCACAGAGGAGAATGTAAAGAATTATACCCGCGGCCCATACATCAATCTTAAAAATAAAAATTCACAATTTATTACGTATTGAGTGGAAATCCTTCTAAGAATAAAAAAATACCTTTAATCCGTAACCAGTTTCCATAAGAATTTCTGGAGCAACATATGTTGGCGTACCGCACACTGCATATAGTGGTTCAGTCACCTCGCATGCTAGTCCGAAATCCGCTAATTTAAGTTCTACGACATTGCCTTTGCTATCTAATTCGACCTGAAATTACATATACTTTATTAGTGAATGTTTCTATTCAAATATAATTTTTTGGCATTATATATTTAAAAATTTGTTATAAAAGATCGGGTTGTTATTACCTAACACGTTGTTGGAATAAGGAATTTCATTTATAAGAAAAAGGAAAAATAGATACTGTAATTAGATTTTTTGATTTACTTTCAGGAAACAGAACACAATTGGCGTAAGGCTTTTACTTAAAAAAAAAATACTTTTTTGCTCTTTATGTTTTAATTCGATTTTGTTTGGCCGCCATTTTATTTTCGATGACGTTTGTCCATTGGTAACCGACAGGCGTATCACGTCGATAACAATTTAAGCTAACGTCCCAACAACGTGTTGAAATTATTAAAACATTTTTTTTGTTATCTTCTTTTTTACACTAACGCGCGCACAAAGGGGATTTTGAAGTAACCTTAAATGTCAGAGCACAGTGCGAGCGGATGGAGAGGAAGTGGACAAGGAAAGGAGGTGTCGATGTATATTGGTCTTGAATGTCTGGACATCACAACGGCCAGGAAACACATGATCAGGCAGAACATTCCACATTCGTGTGGTTTGGCTAAAGAATGACTCTCTACATTTATTTGTGCGCCTAAAGTCCACTTTCAACGTGAACTGATGCGCATTCACAGATTGACGGATATCGCGTAAAAATGTCTGAAGGGGCGGAACACATTCAGCAAGTTCAGCTGACCAACGACCGTGATAATACCTACAGAAAAGAGATTGGCGTGATACGTTGCGCCTGTGTTCTAACGACGGAATTGATTGACTTACGGCTGGGTCCCCAATAAGTTTCACTGCTCGTTTTTGCATCCTGTCGAGCACGTGCAGTGCAGGTTTGGATACGCCTGAGCAGATATGAGAGTTGAACTCCATTTTTGCCTTGTAAATAGTATCACCTGATGGAGCCACTCGCAACCAAATTGACCACGAGTTAATAGATCGCCGCCACGTACCGAGGTGCCAACGTCGACTCGGATCACTATCTTGTTAGTACAGTTCTCCGAGCGCGGATTGCCTTACGGAGACGTACTGCATCCGCGGATCAGGTTCGAATCAACACGGCTGCCTTACGCAATGAGAATACCAGTAACACCTTTGGTCAGGCGCTAAGACTAGCCCTCGGAGACCTCGACGGGGGGAGAGTAAGTCCTGGGGCCAGAATGCCGAGCGTAAAAGAGAAATGGACACACCTTAAGAATACAGTCATTAGTACTGCCAACTCCATCTTAGGCAGTAGTCGTAGAGATCAGAGCGACTGGTTCGATGATGAGGGCAAACTAGCGACTGCACGTAAGAATGCTGCATACCGGGCAATGCAGCAGTCTCATTGGACGCGGGTACGCGAGGAGAAATACAAAGAGCTCAAAACATCTGAAAAACTCCACAGACAAAAAAAAGTGCCTGGAAAAAAAACCTTGTCTGTGAAATAGAGAAAAGTAGAGAGCGAGATCCGCACCAGGTGCGGAAGTTCTACCAAATAATCCGCAGTCATTGAATTGCTAAATGGTCAGCTCACAGAAGAATTGGAGGCTCCACCAATGCAATATCAAGACCAAATGCTGGCACCACCAAGCATTGAGGAAACATAAGACAGCTCAAATCAAATAAAGCCCCGGGAGCTGATGGCATACCAGCTGAGCTGATCAAACAGGGAGAGACAGCGTTACATCATGCAATTCATGAGGTCGTGGTTCACGTATGGGAGCAAGAGGAGATACCGGAAGATTGGCGTCGTGGAATAATTTGCGCCACACATAAAAAGGGAGATATCACACTAGGCAGCAACTATATGGGCATAACATTGCTGAGTACCGCCTATAAGATACTCTCCTCTATCCTACAAGATCGGATAGCCCCATACGCTAAAGTCATCATCGGTCAATATCAGTGTGGCTTCATCCCAGGCAAATCACCGATTGATCAGATATTCACCCTTCGGCAGACGATGGGAAAATGTCTGGAATTTAATATCCCATTATATCATCTATTTATAGACTTTAAGGCCGCCTCCGACAGCATAGCCAGGGTAGAACTATATAATGCCATGGGAGAGTTCGGCATTCCAAACAAATTGATACGACTTTGTAGGTTAACTAGTTAAGTAAAAAATAGCGGGATTGCTGTCCAAACCAATAAGCATCTGTAATGGACTCCGACAAGGGACGGCCTGGCCTCAACTTGGCGTTGGAGAAAACAATCCGCGGCTCTGGCGTTACAACAACGACTTTTGTCACCAAGTCCAACCAGATACTTGCCTACGCAGATGACATTGATATCATCGGTAGATCCGATTCGTCTGCACAGGTCCTCCTTCCCCCAGATCGAACAGGCGGCACAAAAACTGGGACTGAATATTAATGAGCGGAAAACTAAGTACATGGTGGCAACTTCTGCGAAGAGAAGACCTAACGTTGGTCAAACTATCAGGGTAGTGGAGCACGAATTTGAAGTAGTGCAATCCTTTAACTATCTTGGGTCAATAGTATCAGCCGATAACAATATGGAAGAAGAAATACACGAACGGCTGATCAAATCCAACAAAGCCTACTATGGTCTATCAAGGCTCTTTAAATCCCGAAATTTATCCAGAACATCCAAGTTACTACTATACAAGACTATGGTCTTACCAGTGCTCATGTATGGATCCGAAACCTGGGTGCTCAATAAAAGGCACTCTGAACTCTTAGCCGCGTTCGAGAGGAAGGTCTTAGGGAGAATTGTTGGCCCCGTATGTGAGGGAGGACGATTCCAGGGACGGAACAACCATAAGTTGTACGCAATCTACCCTGAAGCTAATGTTGTAAGAAAAATCAAACTCGTTAGACTCCGGGGGGTAGGACACATAGCTCGAAGGAGCGAAGAAGAGCCTGTGGCAACTCTAACAGCAGATACACACAATTCACAGGCAAAAATAGTGAAGAACACGAACGAAGAAAATCGAATAAGAAAAATACATCAGAACCGTATACCAAGCGATAAATAATAAAAATAATTCACATCAGTGGAATATAGTCGAGTTTGGAAATCAAATTCTAAACACGGTCAGTAGCCTGGTGTGTAACGCTTAGGTAAAATTTTTTTCGTGATTCGAGCTGTCATAGCGTCAGTTCGAATCACACGATCTTCTTCACTATTATTTCAAACGCTATAAGCCTGCCCAGAAAGTCGTTTGTGGCAGGATGTATGTAAGGAGACAGCGCGGCAGACCTTGTGTGCGATGTAGGGATGGCGTAGACTAGAGCGCCCAGAGCCCGGGAGTGCCAAACAGAATGACATCAGCTCGAAATCGGGACCTATGGAGAGATTTGTTAGATAAGGCCAAGACCAGATCCCGATTGTAGTGCCGATGACGATGATGATCTACTGTTGTGGAATTGTTTTGGTAGACGACTCTGATGATTCAATTTTTCAATATTCTTTCGATGGTTTTCGTCACTATTGGTTTGTGTATTGTGTGTATCTTGTAAGAGCATCACTGGGTACTTGAAGAAAAAGACGTTGTGGCGTTTATGTAAAGTTTCACCTAAATTTCATTTTTGCTTTAAATACACTTTGTAAATACCTAACTTAAATTTTTTTTTTAACAAAGCCTGATGTTCGCTTCCTATATAAATTTTCGCCATCAAAATGTGTCTAGCGAGTGAAAAATGGGAGGTAAGACAATCGATTTTAAACTTCACCTGGAGTCCTAACAAATTTCGAATTTTCTTACGGAATTAAGAAAAAGTTTTTTAGAGTAAATAAAAGTCGGGCACACCCCGTAATTGTAATAAGACAATTCTGAAAATATATGTAAAAAGAAAATAATAGGTACTTTTACGATATAAAGTCTGTTACAAATTATTTTTAATATCAATTAATATTGGGTTGTACCACATAAAATGTCCGATTGTAATTTAAAGGCCAATATCATTTTTCCGTAAATTTTTATTCAATCAAAATAGGATCCGTTGCCATCTATGAAATTCTTCCAACGTGATATAAGATCAAATATTCCTTTTTCGTAGAAGTGCTGACTTTTTTAAGCAATGAATTCTTCAAAGGCTTTTATGACCCGTGCTCGGTTCCGGAAGACCTTCTACCGGCAAAATGAATCCAAATTGCGGAAAAGATGGTAGTCCGTTGGGGAAATGTCAGGAGAGTGAGTGAATGCGGAAGAATTTCAAATCCGAACTGCAATAGTTTTTGCACCGTTACTTGTAAGGTATGGGGTCTAGCATTTTAGTGGAGACCTACGATGAAGAGGAAATGTGAGATATGAAGTACACGAAATATACACCTCTGACACAGCAAGGTTAAGAATCGTGAATCTATGCTAAACCAGTCTCATTCGATCCTGATTTTGGAACCATCTTTCAATAGTTGATAGTATCGCTTGAATATTGAGAGTGATCCCAAAACAAGAACCATTATTGGTAGAAATAGAGGAATGTAGATGGCATCCTCTGTTCATCTGGGAAATACAATTGTGCTAGCAAACTTGAGTCAAAGAAAGCCTTTTCCGACAGAAGGAACGCTCTCTTGGCGTTATCCATGGCACCTAATAGGTCACCAGCTAGCAGAAGTTCCTTCGCTGCCAAAATATTTTCGTAAGACATCTTTAAAAATGTAGAACGCTTCACGATTTTGGGTGTCATCCTTGCGCAGGGGTGTAATGTTATTGTCATGGGACTCTTTGTCACTCTATCCACTTTGCACACCACACAGACACAGATCGGAAATTAAACACCCTTTTCTTTTCTGTCACTTAGTTTATTTTTATTTATCTTGTAACTATTTAAAATATATTATCTTACTTTTATAAATTGTTATTAAAACTCAAACTTGATTTGTAGTAATCTTTCAACTGTTTAAAATATATTATGTTACTTTCATAAATTGTTATTAAAACTCAAACTTGATTTGTAGTAATCTTTTAACTGTTTAAATTATATTATGTTACTTTCATAAATTGTTATTAAAACTTAAACTTGATTTGTAGTAATCTTTTAACTGTTTAAAATATATTATGTTACTTTCATAAATTGTTATTAAAACTCAAACTTGACACCAAACAAAAATACCACAGAAAGTTAATTATTTAAGAGAACACGCATAACACGAAATTAGCGAGGCGACATCACCAATTCTTTTTCTAACGTTCTGTTCGTACACGAACTCACACACGTTACCGGACTGTTCTCCTTCAAAATCTAAAACCAACTCCACTCTATCTCGATCGTTTGATCGGAAGGAAACCTTTTTTCCACGTTACCTAAAAGCAACGTGTTATTTTCCTTTTTTGTTTTCTCGTTGGCCTCACATAAAATCCTTTGTATCCGGATCTCTATTGTGAGCCATCGATCTTTTGTTTGATCCTTCGGTAATTTTCCTAGGATCGACAATTACCATAGGTCATTAAACATTACTTGGGTTTTTTAGTAATGTTTCGGACTGGTATTTACCACGAGTGTTTTTGGTAATTACTTTTTAATGGACAACGGTGCCAAAGATATTTTGTACATCTTAATGCTATTGTTGTCCATCAATCCTATTTACATGCACCGCTCTTTTTCCGTTTAGGAAACGTATCCTTAGAATGGATTAAAGGAAACGATGTCGCCATTGAGTATTGTTTTCAGATGTATGTCTGGACTCTATGGTTATATTTTCTTAGCTGATTGGTACATTAATCAATCTGCCTGGGATTCACTATATGTGATCCGAAATTGATTGGGGCTTCGCCTGGTATGAATGTTTGGGGGGGGGGGGGGGGGGGGGGGGTGGTTTTGGTACGTAACAGGGGCCATGCTAATCTTCTCTGTATCGTTCCAATTTTAGTATATGTTCTGCCGAAGCAAAAGGATCGGACCGGGCCTATTGACCAACGCAGATTGCTTTTCAGCCAAGTTTGGATGCAATATGTCGATTGCCTCACAATTTTTGATAGCGTTTATCGTTTCTCCTGGTTGAAGAAATGAAAAGTGGATTGGTCCAAATTGTCACCATAACCTTTTTTGGGCGAAGATCGGGCTTGGGGGTGTGTTTTGGTTTTTCACCTGCATCCAATCACTGCCCAGATTCTTTACGGTTATCATACAGAATCCACTTTTCATCACAGGTGACTATCCTGTGCAAAAACGGTTCAGTTTGATGTCTTAATCTAGACGATGCGCGGATTTCCAGGTGCCGTAGTTTTGGGGACTCGTTCAGTTCATGGGTTACCCACTTATCGAGTTTCTTTACCTTTCCTATGAGAGAAAGGTGTCGACTTATTGTCATTGGGGATGCTCCCATGCTTTGTGCAATCTCCCGCATCGATTTCGTTGGGTCCGCATCCATCGTTGCTCTTAAAACATTGTCGTCAACTAACGTTTCCGGCTTCCCACATGGTTCATTTTCGAGGCTGAAATCTCTCGAATGGAACTTTCCAAACCAACGTCGTATAGTGCGTTCGTTTGCCGCTACATCCTTAAATGCATCATTAATGTTTTTCATTGCCAATGACGCATTATGTCCCATTTCAAATTCATAAAAGAAGAGGGTTCGAATTTGAACTGCCGACAGCATGGTAAACAATTCCTAGAAAAAAAAAAAAACTGTGCTTGAAACGAACCCTACAATTCTCACACGTCAAACACACGTACCAGTTTACTTTATAAAAAAAGAAAATTGAACGTTTTGGCACAGATGTTCACCCGAGAACTTCTTTTTTCCGACTGACCGAAAATCGGACATTTCATGCGGTACAACCCAACAGATCAAATTTTCATATTAAGAGCAAATTAAACTGAATAAATTAGTGACTTAATAATACAGAAAATGTTTGTGGAATTGTTGGTGATTGTATTCGTAATTAAAACGTGGATTAAAATTTTCGCTGGATTGAATTGTTTTGTGCAGTTAGGCTTTAATTAATTCTTTAGGCGTTAGCTACCTTAGGATAAAGATACAACTGCCGAAAATACCCGAAAGTTTTCTTAAAGTAATTGATGAAAGGACACAAAAATACGTGGAAGAAATCGCTACACCAGTTCCAGCATTATCAGTTGCACCAAAGCATCACCAAGCTTGATACTTAAAGATGATATTCATAAATTTTAGAAATAATGCCAGAAACTTGCAAAATTATCGAGAAAGTGTGCTTAAAAGATCTCGCCTTAAGCCCCATATATCAGTCATAATGTTAAAGGCCATGTCTTCCATCAGTGAAATAAAAATTATTAAATTGCATTCCATGCATGAGAGAATTGCAATAACACAACGCGATTTCCAATGCAAAAGGAGACTAAATATTTTAACATATTGTTTCAACGCTGTTTAAAATCAAATCAAAGCAAATACTAGACTCATGGAATATGTGTTAATAAATAAAAATCTTCTTAACCAGGGGCATTATTCACTTACACTAAAATTAAAAATAAACATCACATAAAAAACAATACATATCTTACCAGCAAATTCTCCGGTTTGACATCTCGATGTACTATGCTCATGGAATGTAAATAAGCCAACGCCTCGGCTAAGTGCTTAATCATAACCCTCGATTGATCTTCGTTAAATTTAGTGGCTCGGTAAATAGCGTCAAAGAGGTCACCGCCTTATTAAATTGATAAATATTGAATACAATCGCTTAGCTTCAGCTATCTTTAAACTCACCGCTTACGTACTCCAATACCAAGTACATATTATTCGGTGTGTCGACGTCCAATATTAAAGAGATTATATGCGGGTGATTCAACTTCTTCATTACCCTAACCTCGGCGCCGATATAGTGTTCTTTTCCTTTGCATTTACTCTTATCAATAATCTTGAGGGCGTACGATTTTGATGTCTGTCGGTCGTTAACTTTTAGAACAATAGCAAAATTACCATCTCCAATCATACTGCCAAGAGCGTATCGGCTGCGAATTTCTGCTGGAAGTTCTTGGGTATCAATGCCGCTAACATTAAAAGTCTCCTCAATGCAATCATAGGTAGCATTAAGAAGATTTTTACTTTTAACTGGCATCTTAGGTTTGGGGCCCTTACAAGCCGCACCATTACGAAGTGTCTTTCTAGTCTGGTTGATCGCCTTTCGTTCTTCAACTTCTAGTCTGAAATCTTCTGGATTGACACGCTCAGTGCCGTATGCAAAAAATACATCGTGCTGCCCAAAAAAATCAGCTAATTGTAGGACGGGAATACCTGAGACATTGAAAACTTTTCGCACACAGCCACTGTCTAATTTAACGACTTGCGTTATAGCAGTCAAGACATGATCGAAGCTGGGACTGTTTCGTTTGTTTAATAACAATCTCATTATCTTGTAAAGATATTATAAATAAAATTATGTTTTTAGATATAAATAAATAAATTTGTTATCTACCTTCCGGGGTTTTGTTCCATTACGAATTAAAGTAACAATTCGCGGATAAACCACGGTATCACGTTGACTAACTTTTAATGAAGGGCTCCCATTCGTACCATTATTAATTGGTGATTGCGGTCGGAATCCTTTGCTTAGGCGCTGGTTCACCTTTTGGTTATTTATTCCACTTTGGAACGAATTGTATTCCACTTTTTTGAAATTCTCGTTATTACAGGAACACACATAACTTTGGCCATCTTCGAGTTCATCAAGGGTGAAAACCTGGAAATATAATACAAAAACTATATATGTAAATATTCTTACAAATATAAAAAAGATAACATGTGTAAGGTATTCAAAATCCTTAGATAAAACATACGGAGAGCGAGTTTTAGGGATTTTGAAATGACAGCATTTAAATTTCAAAGCTTTCCAACTACTAAAATTTTACCGAGGCAAATAGTGGAATTTCCGCTATGGAAATGTATCAGCACATTCCTGCACCGATCCAAAAAATGTTTGGCAATACATGACTCTCTGAAGGTGGTAATTCGCCGGACCATACACTAATTTAAAATGATCCTGTTTTCACCACAGAGAACTTATTTGGTCACCTACTTGCATTAGAAACTTCCAAGATATTTTTCTAATGGTATAAACAAGAAGACTAATGACCTTGCGCGGAAAAACAAATCATTATGGAAAATTTAACAAGCCTCAGGACTTGCTAAATAAGGCCAAGACCGGTTCCCGGTTGTAGTGCCGATGATGATAAACAAGAAGAATGACATTATATCCCACAATCATCCAGAAATTAATCTAGAGTTCTGCACTGTGTTAAAACTGTGCAGAGAAAAGAGTCAGCTTATTATGGAACCACTGGCAGGGTTATCAATTGAACATACGAACAACTGTTTGCTATCTCGACCTCCCCATCCATAGTATCATTGAGGATTAATGAAACAAAGATCTACGTGCAAGTTCGTTGGTATTTTCTAAATTTAAACAGTATGACTATATCAGCCTTGCATTTGAGTATAGCTTCATAAGGCGAGAGTTAAGTTTGACTTCCTTGAATTTTACAAAAAAACTATTCTTTTTCGACCTACGGCTGGAGTTCGATACTTTATTCGCTAATTTTTCGGTATAGAAGAAAGTGCTTAGATTATATTTACATGCTATTTATACTACGTTGTTATCAACCAGAGAAGGACTTATCATTATACTATATCGTTATCTTAGCATGAATCACCAGATGTGGTTTTAAACTTAGAGCTGAGGAAAATAACGTATCATTGCGATGAGTAAGCGTGATAGGTTAACTCTTCTGTTTGTTTAAAATGACGTCCCCGTCTCCTGCAGTTCTGTTAATTTTTTTAAAATTCTATCTTGCCACCTTTACTTTAAGTTCTTTACATCTTTTACAAACTAGGTTACATATTACAATTATTACAATAATGATGATTATAGTTATGGGTGTTATAATTCCACTTAAGATTGGCTGCTCCTCTATGGGTATTAAACATTTCTTTAGGTTCTCTACGTTAGAAAAAGCATTTTCATGAATCAAATTCTTGAATGGCTTATTTTGGATTGAAATAATACAATTAGCCGTAATAGTTACATTATCGTTGTATTTTATTAGATATATTCCGTTTACAATTTATTTGGTGTATACCGGATACTTGACGCAAGGCTAATAACCTTGCCCGTAAAAATAAATTATTATGGAAGTTTCACAAGCCTCGAGACTTGCTAAATAAGACCAAGACCGGATCCCGGTTGTAACATAGTGGGTCGATGATGATGTTGATGATATCGGATACTAAGATGGTATCGCCTGTTATCTGCAACACATCTTTATTTTTTTCATATGTTACTTTACATTTCGCGTCGTTGTTTGTTAGCAAATTTTTTGTACAATTATCAACGGGAATTTGTTTATATATGGGTTCGTTCAGCAAATCGTTACCATTCTTCACACTATATATTACGTTGTTGCAAACTGCTGTGCGTTACATGTCTTGGATTAACCCATGCCTAGTGGATATGACTATATTTCGGTATCTTTTATATTTTTGCAACCATTTAGGCTATTTATAGATTATAAAACCCCGTGTTGCAGTACAGCAACAAGCATAGAACACTAATCATCTCAGATATGTCGGTTTATATCTCAATCTACAACAAACTCGTTGCGGTCTTTAACGATCGAAGATTCGAAAATAAAAGGAAAATAGTTGTGGACCAAAGCTCCTCAGAGTATGCCAGCAGAATTTTTTTTTATATACCGCATTTATTTGACCAAAAATTAATAGTTACAATAAGTAATACAGCTAACTTATAATAGATTGGTTACATAATAAGTGTTTACATGCTATTTGTTAACATTTTTCAAACAATTCTTTTTAGATGTGCTTAAGATTTAATGTGATTATATATATTGTTAATTTTGTTTGTCCTGGAAAAGGTCAGAAGAAAAACCAGGAACTCTGTTTATTTTAACTTAGCCTACTTAAAATTACTTAACATAACTTAATCTAACTTAGTCTAATCTTATATACAATTTACAATATTTGATATTGCAATGATAGTGACAATTCGCATTTGACTTAAAAATAATATTTACAATTTTTAGTTATGGATGTGGGATTTCTCGTTGGGATTGAGGATACTAAGGGATAGGATCAGGTAAGTTCTTGAAGGAGGGGAGAGCCATTCGGTTCTGTGTTAAAGGTAAGGATCTTGGAGAATGGTTGGATGTCGCTGTATTTGAAATGATTGGGTGCCAGTTCTGTGTTGTGGTACACGATCTCGTTTAGATCGTTAACCAGTCTGCCTGCGGCGAAGAGGGTCCTGATTTGGAGACAAATACGGTAGTGAGCTCCCGTATTGGAGGAGGGTGATGGTAGGTCCGTTATTATCGGGTTGGGATTGTTAGGAAGGTTTTCTATGAAATTTATCGACAGTTCTAGGATCCGTCTATCCAGTCGTTCGATGCCTGCGGTGTTGTAAAGGTCGTTGTTACAATGGTATCTATATGAGTTGATTTTGCGGTGTAAGCCAGTGATAAACCGGAAACATTTTCGTTCAAACACTCGTAATTTCTCCATTTGGGAGGGTGAGATGTGGTACCATAATGGGCAGGCGTATGTAAGAGTAGGTCTGATTATCTGTTTGTAGATGAGCTGTTTGACCTTAAGAGAGAGGCCTTTAGGTTTCCATAACACTCGTCTGCACAGGTTAAGCTGTATTGAGGCTTTTTGAAGAGAATTTTTGATGTGGGTTGAGAATGACCAGTTGTTGGAAAGGGTTACTCCCAAATATTTTAGTGTTTTGGAAGGCTTTATGAGGGTGTTATTAAGATTAAGTTTAATTTTGTTGTGGCAACGTTTAGTGTTGTTTGTGCAGTGAGCGTTTTTGCCCTTAAACACTGTTAGCTGGGTTTTGGTTGGGTTGAATGCCAGCAGAAAACTCTGTGATGAGACTGAATGCTGCTAATTGCTCAACCGATGAAAAAATTCAGCTGACTGATAACGAGCCCCGTTGTTGGATATGCTGAATGGAGGAGGATGCAAAATTGTGACTGTTCATTATCAGTTTTTGTTGTTACTGTTTTACACACAGTCCGTTTTAACGTTTCCGTTAACGAGTAAAGTTATTTTTCTGGTGCATTCGGTACTTTTTGTGTGTGCCGTTGTTTTTTACGTTGTAACTTTACTTAGTCTGTCGTTACTAACACTACTACAAAAGGGTAAATTTGTTAAGTGAATAAGGTTTTTTTGAATTTCAAACGATTTCGTTGTTGTTCTGTCTTTTGCTGAGTTAACACCAATATCATTTTTTGCTTTCCTCGTCAAGTGAAGAACGACCACGGAAAATATATTTGCTGGGCTACAACGCCGAACATTGGATTTTCATTTTGCTGTCTCGTCGGGGAATAGCTCGACGCAGAAACACCCCGCCTGGTAAAAACCTTGACGTAGTGCGAGGGCTTAAACTACAATGAATCAGTCAGGGCTTGCTGTCGGAAGCATACGCTTCCAGTAGGGCCACCCATCTCAGCCAGGCTAGTGGGAAGTAACACACAAAGATCTGCCAGCCTCAATCCAGAGTGTTATGCGCCACAGTGCCCATTGGATGGTTTGGAGCTAGGGGTATACTGGCTGTATTATAACGACGCCTCTCTAACAACGGGTCGAATCAGATCAGTAAACAGACTTTACCACACCAAGTGGGGCTTTCATATGGCGGACTATATGAAACCCCAAAACTCGTGGGAACAAAAATGAAGAACCAAAATACACAAAACAGTCACACGAAAAACCGGGTAGGCGTAGGTGGGATGAATCGACACTACCATAAGAATCATCAAGAAAACACCGACTCGGCAAATCGAAGACTTAGGAAGGAAAAAGCGGGATATACGCGTCGGAACCTAGAATAGGAGTAGTGCGGAAGAAGAAACCAATAATGCGGACACTAAATGGGCATCGATCAGAGAAATCAAACAAACAGCCCAAAACGTATTAGGATTTAAGAAAACAATTAACTCCAAGCCTTAGTTTGTCCATGAGTCCCGGGCGGAGATCGAACAACGAAAACTCCTCAGAGTGATCCACTTAGAAAGATATGATGAAGTCAACGCAGGAAGATACGCGACGATTCGGATAGAGATGAGACTTTTCAAAGCAAAGAACATCAGAGGTGTGCATGGCGGCATCAATTCAATTATAAATGGCTACCGAAGGAGAGCCAAAATAATTCGAGACGCAAACGGTTGTCTAGTCACAGAAACAAACAATATCGTGACAAGATGGAAGCAGTACTTTGAAAACCTGCTCAACGTGCCCACCCATCAACCACAAATAAACGCACCAGGCGTACATACATCCGAGCCTTGGATCCCAGAGCCCTCTTTCAACGAAGTTGTAGACGCAATAAATCGATTGAAAAACAACAAGGCTCCCGGAGTCGACTCCATATCGGCAGAGCTTATGAAGCATGGAGGAGAGGCCACCGCCCGAAAGATCCACGAACTGATTAAAACTATATGGGATAAGGAAGTCATTCCGGAAGAATGGAAAACCTCAATAGTCGTCCCCATCTTCAAAAAAGGCGTCAGATCTGACTGGAAAAACTACAGAGGAATATTGTTGCAGAAGCAACAAACCAATCAACAAATGCAACGACATTTTGAATGATGGTGGAAGGAAATTATAGTTTCCACCACTGTGTTTAAATGTAGTGCTTGCAAATGGCGAATCGACTGATAATTGAAACGCATTTAAGGCGCACTCACGTTGCATCGCATGAGAGTTGGAAACGGAAAGTTGGCGCTGACAAGATTGAGGTCAGAAAATCTGGAGCGTGCTCTCAAGAGACTGGAAAAACCGTTGCCAGCCAATGATCTTCTTTCGGTGCGATAATCGAAAACAGGTTCAGAGCAATGACCCCCCCCCCCCCCCCCCCTGCTGCAACGGTTTAAACTGGTGTTGGTTTGAACTGTTTTGAATTGGAGGAGAACTGGATTTTTGGCTCTAAAATCAGTCACTAAGAACTTGAGATATGGCGGTAGTTTTTGAAATTTTTATTCGTTATTCCATATTCATTTTATATAGACGGTAAAACGCTGTTACGGCCACAACCACCCATCCCATAAAACTTACCGCTTTGGAGCCAGTCTCTACCACTAATGGCGATAGACGCCAAAAACACCCATTTAAAGGATGAGACTCTACCCAAGCTAGAGCATCACCCCATACATCAAATGGCCCACATTAATTGATACCAAACAAATCGAACTAAACGTTCAATTTGCGCTAATCAATTAAATTTCAAACAAATAGGACTAAACGTTCAATTTGCTCACATTAAAAAACTTAGACAGGATAATCGAACCAAAGTTTCATCACAAAAACCCCCTAAGAGCCAAATGTGCGGACTAGAGGCCTTTCTTCAAACGACATCGTTGAGAATCATAAAATGCACGTCAGCAATTTTATGTTCCCTTAGAAAAATGGTTACCTAAAACCATTAACACAACCAGCGTCGGTTTCCGTTTTAATGAAACCAAGTTAAAACAAATAACAGGCAATAAAACGAACTGCACGTTCTCCTAGACGCTATTGATTTGTGTTTGTACCGATTTCCCACAGAAGAGCTCCTTGCCCATTCGGCTAAAATAAACAACATGGAGAATCATAAATGTATATTAGCACAATTCTCTATTTGATCTTTCCTTTGTATCGATTTCCCACGGAAGAGATCCTTGCCCATTCGGCTAAAAAAAAAAAAAAAAAAAAAACAGCAAGCGGAGAAAAGGAGATATCTTTTTATCTGCAGGCGGAAACAAAAGATTTCCATCCAACGGAAAAATAAAAATGAAAAAAAATAGAAACGCAGGGTTTTCGAGATGTTGGCCGAGACGGTGAGACAGGGAGTTGGTTTTTGAGATTTGACCGAGTTGGTCTGAAAGTGCTGCGTGGAGTTAATTTTAAAATTATGCCCGAAACAAAAATGAATAAGTTAAAGTGGTGCGTGGAATTAATTTGAAATAGTGCCCGGAACAAAATTAATAAATTGAAGTTGTGCCGACAAATAGGAATTAATTTGAAATAGTGTCCGGAACAGTATTAATAAGTTCAAGTTGTGCCCATAGATGGGAATAAAGAAGCAATAATTAGGAATAAAGACTAGAAGTGTTTATAGAAACAAATGAGTGTTTTATTTAAAGTGTGTGTGGTGTGCAAAGTGGGTGGTGTAAGAAAAGTTCTACAACAACGCTCCATAAATTCAACATTTTAATTATTTATATTAATTCTTTTTTTTTTTTTTTTTTTTTTTTTTGCTTACTTCGTAACGAAAACAATACAAAATACTAACAAATGTCATACTGGCGAGAACCACACCGTACGCAGAAGAAAGAGAGACTACCAGTGCGGATTCCGTAGGAACCGGTCAACGAGCGACCAAATGTTTACAGTAAGGCAATTGCTGGAAAAGAAATGGGAATACGGAGAGACGGTTCACCAACTGTTCGTTGAGTTTAACAAAGCCTACGACTCAGTCGCAAGGCGAAGACTTTACCATATTGTATTTAAGCTGAGAGTCCCGACAAAATATGGCGCCCTCATTCAAATCTGCATGAACGAAAATAAAGAGCGAGTTAGAATAGAAAATAGAAAGGTATGATGAAGTCAACGCAGAACGATACGCGAAAAGTCAGAAAGAGGGAGTGAGACTGTGGGGGTAGGAGAAGTACTGGTGCCAACGTATCGCCTGTATTCACTTGTTCCCCACTGCACGTCACTATGAAATCAAATGTTCGCCAGATAATCCAAGAGAAGATGAGGAGAAATAAAATATCCTTTGTCGTTTGATTTAGTTGTTCGTTTCTCTTTATTTGTTATTTGTTAAAATGATACTTTACTTTTATTTCACTTAGCTTAGAACTTATTAATGATATACACCTTGACTAACCTTTAGTGTTGGTATACGGGTACAAATGGTGGCGCGAGAAAAATTAGAATTAAGTTTTATTTGTAAAACCTCCACTCGAACATTGGATTACGGAATGTCACTAAATCAATTCGCTTTCATTTATTCGCAAGAACACACGTTTCTATTTAAGTTAGTGGCTTTAAATTAACTTCCACTCAGCAAAAATTACTTCGCACGACTCGACTTGACCACGAGACGACTCTTTCCACGATTGTCATTGGATACAACAAAAGCACAGGCAGCGGCGTAACCAACCTCAATGGTGTATCAATAGCGACTGAATCAAAAAGGGTTGAAGGTGGGTAATTTTACTTTTGCACGGACAACCAAGAGAGATCATCCTTCTGCTCTCTCATTGCCACGTCCGTCGATGTGTGGTGAATATATCGGCCAATTCGATAGTCGACGAACATGGGAGAATGAGAGAACAGAAACACGATGTACGATGATCTCGGGGTGGGTTTGGTTGTGTGTGATTGAATAAATGTACTTTGAGGATAACCCATTGACCTAATTCGGTGAATATGGCGAACTCAGAGTACATTGAACTGTAGAAAGACAGAGCTGTGAAGGAGAGGAAAATGTATCTGGTGCAATTCACCTGCGAAAAGAGATCATTGATCCCAAGCGAATGGATGATCTGCGGAACAGCCGAAGTGACGCCAAATTGGCTAGGGTAATTTATCCTGCGAACTAATTAAATATTTTGATAAATCCCCCGCGGTTTCATGACTCTGCGACAGTGTCGTCTGCTACGACTTGTTGTTGCTAACCGACATGATGTGATTTCCGATGGAAATCTCATGGGCTAGCAAAAATGGAGTTGCCGTATGGCAAAAAGGTAGTTGAATTCAATTATGCATTATCTGCATAGAAGAATGAATTCAGCTATGCGTCCATTTGGAAAACATGATATTTCAGGTGAATAGCATGAGCGGTGGAAAAGGGGTTGATATGACGCGCTGTTAGCGGTCGAAATTAGGTTGGGATTGTGGACTGGTTCTTCATGTGATATAGAGAATAAGACTCTTCTCAAACGCAAAAAACGCGAATGGGAGAAGACTCGGATCGAAAAAAATGCAAGGCACATCAGATGTATGTATGGCGGCATAAACTCAATTAGAAATGGCTATAGAGGGAGATCTTAAATAATTCGAGACGCAAACGGCTGTCTGGTAACAGAAATAAACAATATCGTGACAAGATGGAAGCAGTACTTTGAAAACCTGCTCAATATGCGCACCCATCAACCACAAATAAACGAACCAGACGTACATACAGCCAAGCTTCAGATCCCAGAGCCCTCTTTAAACACAGTTGTAGACGCAATAAATCGATTGAAAAACAACAAAGCCCCCGGAGTCGACTCAATATCGGCAGAGCTTATGAAGCATGGAGGAGAGGTAACCGCTCGAAAGATCCACCAGCTCATCCAAACAATATGGGATAAGGAAGTCACTCCATCTTCAAAAAATGCGACACATCTGACTGCGAAAACTAGAGAAGAATATCATTGTTTCCAACCACATACCAAATACTAACAAATGTTATACTGGCGAGAATCACACCGTACGCAGAAGGAAGAGATACTACCAGTGCGGATTCCGTAGGAACCGGTCAACGAGCGACCAAATATTCACAGTAAAGCAATTGCTAAAGAAGAAGGGGGAATATGGAGAAACGGTTCACCAATTGTTCGTTGAATTCAACGAAGCCTACGACTCAGTTGCAAGACGAAGACTTTACCATATTGTAGTTGAGCTGGGAGTCTCGACAAAATATGCCGCCCTCATTCAAATCTGCATGAACGAAAATAAAGGGCGAGTTAGAATAGAAAACCACCTCTCAGAACCATTTGAAATCTGCGACGGACTAGAACAGGAGAATGGTCTCTCACCATGTCATCAGAAAGGTACAACACGACAACATGGCCGGATCATCCCCAAATGGGGACACACAAGTGCTCGCATATGCGGATGACATCGCCACTTGGGCGATAATCTAGAAACTGTAAGTAAAAACAGTGAAACCATTATGCAAGTGGCAGAAGAAGATATGAGCCTAGAAATAAATGAAAATAAAACAAAATATATGATTACGGCCCGAGCAGGTGGACCCAGAAAACACACATAAACGTCAGGGGCAAGATATTTGAAAAAGGTAAAGAATTTAAATATCTGGGAACAATACTGACGGTCAGTAACGAAATGTCGAAGGAAATTTAAAAAAAAGACTGGATTCGGGCAATGCTAGTTGGCACGCAGTCAGTAAACCGCTGAAATCCAAACTGCTATCACGTAATATAAAGCTCCGTGTTTATAGAACCATAATCAGGAATTGTTCTATGCGGTTGCGAAACATGGACTCACACGAAACGAGAAGAACACAAATTCCCCGTATTTGAGAATAAAGTTTTAAGGAGTAATATTTTAATAACTACTGCCATCTATGCGCCAGGCCGATTAATTCTGGGGATGCCCTAGTATTTCCGTCATCCGTATCATTGTCTGATATTTCTTGTGAAATCACTTGCATTTCACAAACCCAACCAACCTAAGCAGTCTCGTCAAAATGGAAATACGGAGCTAACAAGTGGGGCGATTTGTGAGATTTCTTTCCATCCTTTCCCTGATCAGAGGTATGTGGGGTAAAGGTATGTATGCCGACGTACGACATGGATTCACCAATATCCCCAGCACTTTTCACATATCACTCGTAGGTTGTTCCGCTGCAACAACTGTTCGCTAAATATCCACGAAGTAAATAAAAAGAAACACTTCGTTGTTTTTGGTTGATTATTTCCTTTTTATTGATTATCGATTCTCAGTTATTTTCCTTATACTTTGTCTGTAATACTAATTTGGCACTGATTTACAATTTTTTGCCACTGTTCTAATAAGTTGTCTTTCCGTTCTTACATTCCGCGTGAAGAATAAAATGGGAATTAAAATTATTGATTATAACTGCACACATTAGAATACCACACAACACTTGGCAACACAGAATTAAAGATCCCATAAATCCTTCAGATCGGATGCAATTGTTTCGCTTGGAATAAAGACACATCCAAGGTTAAGTCTTCTTAGCGCGATATTTACAACAAGGATAAATTATTGTCAAATAAATTTTCACGCGATACTAAATAATTTACACACTGCCAAGGTACTGAACACTCGACCCATTTCGCACACTCTGTTGGCGAATGATGAATGGCTTCGGACACTTGTTGTCGCTTGAGGTGGTAAAAAAAAGAATTCTTGACACGCGTGTATTCCCGACAGGGAATGAAATCTGACTCGCCGATGCAATCCATATACGTCAGATTCAACGGTTGTGGGTTACATCGGTATGGGAGGATTCTATATGTGTCCGTATAGGACAAGTACGTTGCCCTTCAGCCTGCAAATCGGCAACGACGAAAATGCACCCGAATCAATATGGGCTGGTGTAATGCATTGCATTATAGAGATACGCGATAGCGAAGATCGCCGAAGGGAGAAATAGGTTTCTGTGTCTTAAATAAACAGAAACGCTATTTCGAGGGCCATAAATCTTTGATGACTTGCGCCTGAGAACGAGATAGGTTTTTGCTTTAAGATACACAAAAACGCAATTACAAGGGTCACGATGATATGCACATCGTGTTTACTCAGGTGTTCATGATAATGCCGCTGTAGGCTATACATTCTGGTGACGATAGATCAGCCGAAAATTTGGGTCTTGTTTACGAGACGGTGCCGGTAGATGAGTATAATGGCGAGGAATTAGTCTTGCAGATGTGCAAGCGTACATCTCGCCCAGGGTGGCCATGGACCAGCGGTCGGTTAATATGGTAAACACAGTGATGCTACTGTGTTTGTTTGTTTAACAGGCCGGAGCATCGTTAGGTGCCCCTACCTCGGGGTTATCATGAAATTAATTAAAAATTTTTTAAAAGCTACTTAAAAGTACAATAAATATACCTGAAAAATCGCGAGTGTCTAGATTTATTACTTTCCTCAACAAAAAAAAAACATGAAAATACGAGGGTTGCCTTTTATATTTCGGGATTAGAGAACAAAAACAAATATTGATCATCGAAAATCACTTTATTGTTTTTCAAAATATTCCCCATGAAGATCTATACACTTTTGCATGCGTTTGAACCAATTGTCGAAGCACTTTTGCCACTCTGATTGGGGTATCTCCAACACATGCATTCTGAATGCAGCAACCGCTTCTTCTGGTGTCGAAAAACGTTGACCTCTCAGTTTGTTTTTTACGTACGGGAATAAAAAGAAGTCATTCGGTTTCAAGTCAGGACTATACGGCGGATGACCCATCAAATCGATGTTTTGGGTGCTCAAAAATGCAGTTGTCGCAGCCGATGTGTGAGAGCTCGCATTGTCGTGGTGAAGAGTGATCCGTTTTCGGCGGTTGGTTTTCCTGATTTCTTGGAAGACAACTGGCAAAGAAATGGTTGTGTACCACTCAGAATTGACTGTTCTGCGTTGTTCTAGTGGTACGGTTGCCACATGTCCAGTTTTTCCGAAAAAAACAGGCGACCATTTGCTTGGAAGTGCTTCGTGCGCGAACAACTTTTGTTGGATTTGGCTTATCTTGAAACACCCAGACAGTCGACTGCTGTTTACTTTCGGGCGTAGATCCACGATTGATCACCTGTCACGATGTCATAGACGTGTTTCGAAGCACCGCTACCGAAATTTTTGAGCATTTCTTTCGACCAATTGACAAATTGTGTGGGATCCAACGCGAACAAATTTTTTTGACAGTCAAATGTTTATGCAATATTGAATGTATGCTGGTCCCACTAACGCCTAAGCTTGTCTCAATCTCACGATCGGTCACATGACGATCTTCCAATATCAGTTCGCATCAATGGTTTTCGAAACAACAACTGATTTTGGACGACCTTCACGAAATTCATCTTGGAGTGAACTGCGACCACGATTGAATTCAACATACCATCGATAAACACTGGTCCTTGATGGAGCTTCATCGCCAAAAATTGAATTAAGTTCATCCATGCACTGTTGCTGAGTTAATCCACGCCGAAAGTTGTAAAAAATAATCGCACGAAAATGTTGACGATTTAATTCCATTTTTGGGCCGAGATGAATCTTTTAAGTTACTGTAAACAACACAAATAGCGCTCGTATGTCAAAACGTTCTGAGTGCGTATAACCTCAAAAATGTCCAACTTTACGACAGAGCTGTCAATTGCCGGGTTGCAACGCTAGGGTTGCCAAATCCCGAAACATAAGAGGCAACCCTCGTAGCCTATTTTTCGGTCTTACTGATGAGAATGTACCCTTAAGATACACAAAAACGCTATTTCAAGGTTCACGATGATATGCACATCGTGTTTGTTTATTTAACAGGCCGGAGCTTCGTTAGGCATGATCTGGGGTATGATTGTCTAACGTCAATCATATTAGTGCCCAAATCCCATGATCAGTAGATAACCGATAAAGGAAATTGGTCGCAACTGTAGCGAACCTTTGGATTGGGGCAATATTCACTCATGAACCGTAGCAAGAATACCGGCTACAGCTGTGTCAACAATTACGCTGGCCAGCGAGTATTTATCTTTTATAATTGCTGACAAGCCGAACCGATTGTCTGGCACGGTTCATGTAATATGAATGAAATAACTTGTTTTATGTGCAAGCCTGCTGGGGTTTTACTTTCAGGTGAAAGTTATTTGAAAGAAAGCTTACACTGCTCGAATGCAGGTAAGTATAGTGGTTTATGGAGTGAGGGAAAAGTAGGTTGATTTAAAGAAATGGATGGTTCTTTAGGAAGGTTTTGAAGAACCGCCACAGGTACGGTTTAGACACTTCGATGTTAACGCATACGCACAGTCGGTTACGAATATTATTCTTCTGGAAGTAATGTGTGGAACTTCCAAATTGCATCGAACAAAATTTTTCCGATAATCCTTGATTTGGTAAATAATTTGTGAACAGATCACGGGAGTCAAAAACAGAGCTAAGATATGTATGAATTTGTTTGGTGTCACAGTCAGTGATGTGGCATGAACACGTACCGCAAATAGCCAAATCCCACCCCACCAAACTAAGCCATTTTTTAGAGCTCAAAAATAGTTGACTTCGGCCTGACTTCTTCTTCTCTACAATCCTAAATTAGACCCTTATTCGAATACTATTCACATGTTTGGAATTGGAATTCTACTCTTAGGTCTACTCTCGACCTACTCGACCCGCTCGCACTGTGCTCTGACATTCAAGGGTACTCCAAATTCCTTTTGTGCGCGCGTCAGTGTAAAAAAAACAAAAAGGAATCGCTGAAGGATGTCAAAAACTGAACTCCAGAAGTGGTTTATAAAAAAAAAAAAAAAAAAAAAAAAAAAAAAAAAAAAAAAAAAAAAAAAACGCTGGCCTATGTGCATTATAGGAGGGTTGCCTCTTATGTTTCGGGATTTGGCAACCCTAGTGTTGCAATCCAGCAATTGACAGCTCTGTCGTAAAGTTGGACATTTTTGAGGTTATACGCACTCAGAACGTTTTGACATACGAGCGCTATTTGTGTTGTTTACAGTAACTTAAAAGATTCATCTCGGCCCAAAACTGGAATTAAATCGTCAACATTTTCGCGCGATTATTTTTTACAACTTTCGGCGTGGATTAACTCAGCAACAGTGCATGGATGAACTTAATTCAATTTTTGGCGATGAAGCTCCATCAAGGACCAGTGTTTATCGATGGTATGTTGAATTCAATCGTGGTCGTAGTTCACTCCAAGATGAATTTCGTGAAGGTCGTCCAAAATCAGTTGTTGTTCCGAAAACCATTGATGCTGTGCGCGAACTGATATTGGAAGATCGTCATGTGACCTATCGTGAGATTGAGACAACCTTAGGCGTTAGTGGGACCAGCATACATTCAATATTGCATAAACATTTGACTGTCAAAAAAATGTGTTCGCGTTGGATTCCACACAATTTGTCAATCGCCCAAAAACAGGCTCGTGTCAATTGGTCAAAAGAAATGCTCAAAAAATACGGTCGCGGTGCTTCGAAACACGTCTATGACATCGTGACAGGTGATGAATCGTGGATTTACGCGTATGAGCCCGAAAGTAAACAGCAGTCGACTGTCTGGGTGTTTCAAGATGAGCCAAATCCAACAAAAGTTGTTCGCGCACGAAGCACTTCCAAGCAAATGGTCGCCTGTTTTTTCGGAAAAACTGGACATGTCGCAACCGTACCACTAGAACAACGCAGAACAGTCAATTCTGAGTGGTACACAACCATTTGTTTGCCAGTTGTCTTCCAAGCAATCAGGAAAACCAACCGCCGAAGACGGATCACTCTTCACCACGACAATGCGAGCTCTCACACATCGGCTGCGACAACTGCATTTTTGAGCACCCAAAACATCGATTTGATGGGTCATCCGCCGTATAGTCCTGACTTGAAACCGAATGACTTCTTTTTATTCCCGTACGTAAAAAACAAACTGAGAGGTCAACGTTTTTCGACACCAGAAGAAGCGGTTGCTGCATTCAGAATGCATGTGTTGGAGATACCCCAATCAGAGTGGCAAAAGTGCTTCGACAATTGGTTCAAACGCATGCAAAAGTGTATAGATCTTCATGGGGAATATTTTGAAAAACAATAAAGTGATTTTCGATGATCAATATTTGTTTTTGTTCTCTAATCCCGAAATATAAAAGGCAACCCTCGTATCTCAAATGTATACAATACCCAAATCCAATTCGTTTTATGAATCGTTATCTCGAATGTGTAAACACTAGTTGTGTTTTCGAGTTAGAATAGTTTTGAAGTGAAAAATGAAGTCAGTCCTCCACTAGCCTCCGAGCAATTTAAAATAGAATACGATTAGTTTTAAGAAAATTAAGTCATTTTAAAATAAAGTACTATTGATAAGAAAAACTAAAAGTGTGTTTTTGTGGCATCATTTATAAAACACACATTTATCTCGCCTTTGTGTGGAAAAAAAAAAAAAAAAAAAAAAAAAACACGAGCACTCCGCCTAATTGAAAAGCCTAACCTTAACCCTATAGCCACTGTCACATTGAAGGCGTGTGGCGGAGCTTTACCTCTTTTACAAATATTAACATGGAGTCTTTTCCTTGAAGATACTTAATATCGTCCCAGGAATTTGATGTACTTGCACCCAACAAGAGAAGTTGGCGGATTCCATCATGGCTATTTTTTAATAGTGTAATTGAAAGACTTGTGCCAATGAATTCCACTGTTTTTGCATCATTTCGAACACAATCAGGAAAATCTGATCAATTGAACAATAATAATAATGTTTGTTTCCAAATTTTGAGTGTTTCAAATATATAATCGAACACAATTAAAGCACTCTGAGGTCAATTAATCATCTAGTACATCGCATAACATGGATAATATGTAACGTAAGGCTTACTTTCTTTCCACACAGCGTGTAAATAGTTCGTACAGCTCCAGGAAGCTTCACGTTGTCTTCTAGAAGTCGGGTTAAATCTTCTTCAAGGCTTTCAAATGACCTGGTAATTTGAGAAAATAAAAATTAATAAATGATTTTCAATAACGTATAGAGTTCCCTACAGACCTGTAGCGTTCATTTGACACTGGAATTGTTATACCCGGATAAAATCGGTCACCGTTTCGAAAGAAGCGTATTCGTCGAGCCCTTTTAGTACTTGATGTACGGCCACTTTGTTTTTTATTACTCACTACACTAGATGTGATGCTGTTTGCTGTGCTTCCACCACTCGAGTTTCCATTACTCTTATTGCTTGCGGTTCCGGAATTATTTAAATCTAAATCTTGAAGTTCCTTCTCAATTTCCGAATTGGAACTGGCCGGACTGTTACTACGACTAAGCGACGTGGCACTCGTATTGCAAACCAATTGTTGCTGCGATTGCTGTTGTATAATACTAGCGCTGAGGAGGTGGTTATTGGTACTGACTTCCATCCTAGAAAGAACACAATAAAAATGATCACAATTATTATAGCTGAAAAGCAATTTTTTAAGGAAATAAATATATTTAAGAATGCAAGAGTGGGCTCAGTAAGTTACATAGTGAAGGCAAATAGATGTAGTCGATTATAACGCCATGGAAAACAAAATAAAATTACAATTTAAATAATGTGTTACTTCTTTTCTTTTCTCTATAAAGAGAATGCGTACTTTTATGTATTCGTTTCCCCGAATAGGTTGTTTTTCACGGCTTGTATTTCAAATTCACCCGTTCCTATGGTGACAGTGCATTCATTGCAGTCTAAAATGACTTGTTTTCATTGATATTTGGTATTATTATAGCTATCACCCCTTCTTCCATAATAAATTTCGCCAGAACCAACAAATGATATTACAACGACATGTGCGCAAGCTAGTTTTGAGAAAGGTTGTGGGTTGAACTTTAACCATGGCAGTTTGTCATGAAAGGTGACCTCAGACCAAGTGCCAAAAATCGCAAACATATTAGGGCCTTTAAATCCACCCCACTTTATGCGTCTGAATTTATAAATGCATGAACTATAATAATATCATAAGAATTAATTTGACCGTTCTGTCTTGACGACACAGCGAATGATACCGTTTAGTAAATATTGCGGTTACGATCCCTCATGTCGATCCTTAGCCCTTAATTGGTAGGCTCGGGTCACTCGTGCCTTTTCGAAAGGTGGGGGAGGTATTTACTTATTTACTTCTATTGTTGAAATAAATTAAAAAATCGTTAATATAACGATATGTCCTTATACAAGGATGGTTAATGAAGCACCATGCATTTTTTCAGGTTTTTTTTTAGCACTTTTAGGTGCTTTTAAAAGCGTCGGGCGACACTACCATTTAAGGATGCCAAAAACGATCCTACCTTGGAAGGGTTAGAAAGACCATTAAATATGAAGAGCTGTAACTTTTAAAAAGCGCTACTACAGTTAAGCATTCGAGGAACCGTTGAAAACAAGGGATTCTATTTTCAGCATGACGAGGCAGGGTCTTACTACCATTTTAGACTCTAACCTCATTGGGACCATACATGTTGGATTACATGAAGTTTGTTTCTTAGAATACCGGGTGGGTTTCAAAAGACAAAGCGTACGTTATAAAGTTTGCGGAATGGGCTTTTGGCGGATTTTCAGGCCGTTCGTCGAATGTTGGTGGCTGGTGTGTTCTGCCGGAAAAAAAATGAAACACGAAGAAATTGTTTCTTTAGATTTTTTTTATTTTTATTGTTTCATCCCTTTTTGTTTTTCAAATTATTACAACTCGGAGATTCAATACACTTGCACACCGATCGCTTCGCTACACCACAAGTTTGTTCGTTACTATATTTATACCGTTCGATATTTCAATCACTTGCGAAACTAAACTTGTAAACTTTCACCAGTCGTGAGGACTTGTATTTCTATTGCACGTTACTTTAGTGTGCATTGCACGTCGTTACTTTCAATTATCTTACGCGGCGCGGACTAACCTCCTCGTTCGGTTTCTCTTTTAGAATTCTCAATGTCGAGTGTGATGCTCGGAGTAGACTGAGGTAACTTCTCTGGGGATGATTCCATTCACCCCACAGTTTCCCCTTCCCTTTCGCTGGTGGTGACTTTCTCTCGATCGAGAATCTCTCCACCAGTGCAGATCGTGCTCACACATACAGATGCGGAGGTTATTGTCCGCATGCTGTAGATCACTCTGTGATCAAAATTTCACACCTCTAATGGATTGGTTACGCAAACAATCGGGTGAGCGTTTTTCTTTAGGCGATCATCATCATCATCATCATCGGCACTACAACCGGGATCCGCTCTTGGCCTTATTTAGCAAGTCTCTCCTCCGATATCCGGTCCATATCTGAGACTAAATTGTCCATAATAATTTGTTTTTCCGGACAAGGTCATTAGCCCTGCGCCACTAGGCGATCATGGGATAATTTAATTATCGTTGTTTACATATCCCTAAGGGAACATCATTTTCGTTTATTGCTGTTGCATCGCAGTGGCTTTTGTTTGGGCGACTTACATTGCGGCAGGAACAACGGTTTTGTCGACGGATTGGCTTTCCGACAATTCGCTTATCGCCGGAGATGTGAGGTCTGTCGACATCTGGCGCAGCTGTGCCAACCGTTTGTGTATATCCAGTTGATGGATTGGTACACAATTTCTATGCTGGGTCATGTCCTTCGATCGCCGTGCAGGCGTAGGACAATTGGTCGGACTTGTGACCCACGTATCTGTGGATACGTGGGGTTGTTGACTCCCAGATGCATGTTACCTTTTATTTCAGGTGGAAAGGAGGACTTTTGAGTACACGTGTCTCTGGGTGAGTACGTTCCTTGCTGGAACGACGATATCTCGACCTATAGTGGATTGTGTGGTTCGTAGAACCGCCACAGGCTGAATTAAGGATATCTGGCGGTCGCTAAAGTTTTCACACGTTTTACGTTTTGAATTGTACTTATTGATCCCGGGTATCCTAAAAAGTCAATTTTTGATGGTATACCCGAAGTATTGTGAAGTTTTAAGTGGAGAAATGAATTTAAACACCCACTGTAAGCGGGTCGGCAAATCAAGCCATCACCTAATATTCAAAGTCATAATTCATGCTACCTGTAGCTTTAGAAATGTCGTCGCATTGAGAAAAAAATCAGACTGGTCGGTAATTACCAATTTTTCATCGGAAATAAGATTTTTAACATATAATATAACATAATAAGAATTTAACATTTCCCAGCAAATAGTGCTAAGAATATTATTTATATTGCCTGTTTCAGTGGCATCTGTGAAACATCATTTACAAAGTTGAAAATTATATCGGGCCGAGTAAAAAGTCATTGCGTGTTTTTGCAAGAGATGGTGTTAACACAGTTAGTAAGGCAGTACTGGGAATCATTGACATACATCAGGTCGGCTGAAAAGTTCGTAGGCTGACAGATGCTATTACTAGAATTAAATCCATATAATTTTTAGGCAGTACTAACCTCAAACGATACGTGTATAAATTTGGCAGCTGTTGGACCATTGGTTTGTGAGATATAGCATTGTGAGTGAAGCAACTTTTATTGTAAAAATAAAAATGAATAAAAAAGAATTTCGTGTGTTAATGAAACATTGGAAAAAAATACTGTTCAAGCCAAAAAGCTTGGTTTGATAAACCTTATTCGGACTCTGCACCAAGTATATCAACCGTTGAGAAGTGGTTTGCTAAATTTAAACGGGGCGAAATGAGCACCGAAGACGATACACGGACTGGACGCCCGAAAGAGGATGTAACGGACGAAAACATAAAAAAAACTTCACAAAATAATTATGAAGTTGATCGAGACAGCTGAGACTCTCAAGATATCAAAAGATCGTGTTGGACATATCGTTCATGAATGGACATGCGAAAGCTGTGTGCGCAGTGGGTGCCGAGTGAGGTCACAATCGAACAAAATTTTTAACGTGTCGTTGAGTCGAAGCAATGTTTAGCGATATTCGATATGTGAAACATGGGTTCATCACCACACTCCAGAGTCCAATCGAGAAACAATCAATAGCTGCGACCCTCGTCTAGCCGTTTCATGGTCATGCAACCCAGAGCCAGCTGCGATCAAGCACACACAATCAACGTATCCTCAGTGTAATTCACACATTCAACGTTTGGTTTAATTTACATTCAGATTTTCGGATTTCCGTAATCGAATGTTTGTGTTAAATCTGAGGGGTCTGTGTCGTAGTCCTTTCTTCTACTCCTCTCTCGATATAGCTGTTTTGCGTCGTGCTTTTATCATACATGGTGGCGCAAATTTAATCACCCTATCGGAAGATGTTATAATTTTTGTAAATGGCGTCGTGCGTCAATCATATTTGACATTTGTGAATTAGACAGCTACAGTATACAAACAGACAAGCAATGGAACGCTACACTCCGCAAGAAGGTGGAATAATTGTGTCGATTTTTTTGACCAATAACCGCTCGGTGGTGTTAGCGCAGCGTGAATTTCGGCGTCGATTTCCTAATCGTGTCGCGCTAACTGGGCAAACATTCCGTCGCTTAGCTACTCGGCTCGAACAGACTGTGGCCCTCACCGGACTGGTCGTTCGGCCGAGAATATCGCGACTGTGGCTGCCAATGTCGCTGAGAACGAAGAAACATCAACCGGACGACGGGCGACGCGATTGGACATTACCAGACGTACACTACAATTTTAGTGAAAGACTTACACATGTTCCCGTACAAAGTGCAAACAGTGGATAAGTTAATGCCTGCTGACTGCCAGTCGCGTTTGAATTACTATCAATCCATCCTTAATCTCAACAACGAAGAGGACAATTTTGTGTCGAAAATCATCATGAGCGGTGAGGTGCATTTCCACTTAAGCGGTTACGTCAATAAGCAAAATCTTCGTTTCTGGGGCACTGAAAATCCGAGTGTGATGCACGAAGAGCCATTACATCTACTCAAAGGGACTGTGTAGTGCGTCGTTCACGCGGAAGGAGTGGTTGGGCCGTATTTTTTTTAGGACTACGGCCAGTGTTACTGGCGAACACTACAGGGCCATGATAAACGACTTCTTAATACCGGAATAGGATGAACGGGGCTTGGTGATCATGTGGTCAACAAGACGGTGCAACAGCACACACAGCACGAGCCACAATGGCTATTATGACGGAAATGTTTCCTGGTCGCGTAATCTCCCGTTTCGACGATTTGGCATGGCCCGCAAGATCACCCGATTTAACCATCCCAGACTTCTTTCTTTGGGGCTACTTGAAGCCGCGGGTTTATGTCAACAAGCCTCAGACAATTGCAGCCCCTAAGGAGAATATTCGACAAGAATGCGAACAGTTATAACCGAAAATCTTGCGGAAAAATAGGGAATATGCGATAAAATGAGTACAAATGTGTATCAACACTGGCGGCAGCTACTTGACGGATATCATCTTTTCCACTTAACAGAAAAAATTGTAAAGGGCCAAATAAAGATTTCCATCACTCAAAATGATTTTTTTTATTTAGTGAAAACGTAATTCAAAAATAAAATTGGATGATTAATTTTGCGCCACCTTGAATATGTTTCTTCAAATTTGCGTAGATGTGATGTGTACTTGAGGATGAGATGAGTGTGCATAGTTCGGATGAGTGATTACCCAATCACAGTGGCGCATATATATCTTCGTTAGCCTTAAGCCATAATTACGGTTGAATAACCGATTGGGAAATAAAAATCAAATAGAGATCGTTAAACATGCAGTGAAGTATGGCGTTGGCTATCGGAGTATCATAAGAGGATTCGCATTTCCTATTAATTTAATTAACTTTTCCCATTTAACGTACTTGCTCAAGAAAATTCGCAATGCTTTGTGCTCCAGATTCTGTGTTAAGAGTCCCACTTCTACTGTTTCATTGCAGCATGCGTTTTTTTAATAAGTATCCTTTGTGCTCAGGGAATACCCCGCTTGGTAAAAACCTTGACGTGGTGCTAAATTACTTAAATTACAATGAATCACTCAGGCTATGCTGACGGAAGCATATTCTTCCAGTGGGGTCACCCATGTCAGACAGGCTAGCGAGGAGTAACACACAAAGATTCACCGCCCCTAATCCAGGATATTACGCATCACAGTGCCCATTGGATGGTTTGCAGCCAGGGGTATACCGGCTGTATTATAACGGCGCCTCTCTGTCACCGGGTCGAATCAGAGCAGTAAGGAGACCTTACCCTATCAAAACGGGGCTCTGATATGACGGACTATTTGAAATCCCAAAACTCGTGGGAACAAAAATGAATAATCACTATACACAACACAATCCAGGGAAAAACACGGTAAGCGCAGGTGTGATGAGCTGACACTACCATAAGGGAACAAATCATCAAGAAAACAGCGAATCGGCGAATCGAAGACTCGAATATCCTTGACGTAATATCATATAGAGGAGCAGATTGCGACTCCGATCATCTTCTAGTGATGGGCAAAATTAGGAGTCGGTTCGCAGCAAACCCACATGGGAAGTCACGGGAGACGAGCAAAAAGTTCGACATTGAAAAACTAAAAGACATGCGCAAAGGGCTTAATATCAAGACGAACTAACGAATAGATTCAGCATCCTAGAATGTGGGAGTAGTGGGGTAGAGGAAACCAATAACGTGAAGACTAAATGGGCATCGATTAGAGACATAATCAAACAAACAGCCCAAAAGATATTAGGATTGAAGAGAACAATTAAGTCCAAGCCTTGGTTTGACGATGAGTGCAGGGCGAAGATCGAACAACGTAAACGCCTTAGAGTGATCCACTTAGAAAGGTATGATGAAATCAACGCAGAACGATACGCGACAATTCGGAAAGAGGCAGTGAGACTCTTCAAACGAAAAAAAACGAGAATGGGAGAAGACTCGGATCGAAAAAATGGAGGCACATCAGAGGTATGTATGCCGGCATAAACTCAATTAGAAATGGCTATAGAGGGCGATCTTAAATAATTCAAGACACAAACGGTTGTCTGGTAACAGAAACAAACAATAACGTGACAAGATGGAAGTAGTACTTTGAAAACCTGCGCAATGTGCGCATCCATCAACCACAAATAAACGCACCAGACGCACATACAGCCCAGCCTTCGATCCCTGAGCCCTCTTACAACGAAGTTGTAGACGCAATAAATCGATTGAAAAACAACAATGCTCCCGGAGTCGACTGCATACGGGCAGAGCTTGTGAAGCTTGGAGGAGAGGCAACCGCTCGAAAGATCCTCCAACTCATCAAAGCAATATGGGATAAGGAAGTCACTCCGGACGAATGGAAAACCTCAATTGCCGTCCCCATCTTCAAAAAAGACGACAGATCTGACTGCGAGAACTAGAGAAGAATATCATTGCTCCCAACCACATACAACATACTAACAAATGTCATACTGGCGAGAATCACACCGTACGCAGAAGGAAGAGATACTACCAGTGCGGATTCCGTAGGAACCGGTCAACGAGCGACCAAATATTCACAGTAAGGTAATTGCTGAAAAAGAAGTGGGAATATGGAGAAATGGTTCATCAATTGTTCGTTGACTTCAACAAAGCCTACGACTCAGTTGCAAGGCGAAGACTTTACCATATTGTAGTTGAACTGGGAGTCCCGAAAAATATGCCGCCTTCATTCAAATTTGCATGAACGGCGAGTTAGAATAGAAAACCACCTCTAAGAAGCATTCGATATCCGCGACGGACTAGAACAGGGGGATGTCCACTCACCATGTGTTTTTAACCTTGTCATCAGAAAGGTACAAGACGACAACATGACCGGATCATCCCTGAATGGGTTCACACAAGTGCTCGCCGTTTTGGGCGATAACATAGAAACTGTAAGTAAAAAGTGTGAAATCATCATGCAACCGGAAAAAGAGGTTGGCCTAGGAATAAATGAAGACAAAACAAAATATATGATTACGGGGAGAGCAAGTGGACCTCGGGGAACACGCATCAACGTCAGGGACATGATATTTGAAAAAATTAAAGAGTTTAAATATCTGGGAACAATACTGACAGGCAGTAACGAAATGTCGAAGGAAATTAACAAAAGACTGGATTCCAGCAACCCTAGTTGGCACGCAGTCAGTAACCTGTTGAAATCCAAACTGCTATCACGAAATATTAAGCTCCATGTTAATAGAACCATAATCATGCCGATTGTTCTATACGGATGCGATATATGAGCTTTCACAGTTTTAAGGAGTATCTTTGGAGGTAAATATGACGAGGAGGCAGGACAATAGAGGAAGCTCTACAACCACTAATTGGAGGAGCTATACCGCAAACCTACAATATAATAGTGAGAGTAATGAGGTCGCGAAGATTAAGATGGGCGGGGCAGACAGGCGATTGAAATGACCTGACACAGAAAACGAATACCGCTTCGGGAAAGGATACAAGTCGGAACCAGCGATAGATCCATTTATTTGGCTAGTATCGCACAGATAACTATGTACTCCACACGGATGCGTGTGTGGAGATCTGTTTGTTTGGTTACGATCCCACTGTAAGACTTGTCGCGCGAAGCGATAATGCAATTGGATATCTTGTGTATATTTAAGATTCCCAAAACGTTTTGCAAACCTGATCCGATGGTACGGGTCATGAGGCAGAAGCGCACGTGCTGTCTCGTTGGCGGTTAGAACTTGACTCGATGGCAATATTGGCTCCCTTTGCGTAAAGCGGTGACGATATTTCATTCTGTAGAGCTTTTTACGCTCCCGGATGAAACGAAGAGTGAAGTCGTCGTGGGGAATCTGATCAGTCGTTTCAAGTTTGTACTTCGGGACATGTGTCTCCGAAGTTTCAACTAGAATCTAGTGAAGTCGAGCTATAGCGTTATTTATCTCAACCGTCGTTAAGCTTCTGTCAGTGAGAAGAAAGAGTTGGTGGAGTTTTTCGTTCAATGTAACATTGAAGATGTCCCAATTTGTGTGCCTATAATCGGGTATGTATCTGATATGAGATCGGGATGCTCGATAGCTGCGGATGAACGTGGCGTTGTGGTCAGATACAACCGCCGATACTGTGGTAGGAGTGATTTGAGGAACTAAGTCTTTCGACACAAAAAAGATGTCCAGAATTGAGTTGTCTCGCGTAAGTTATGTTTCCGCGAGTGTTTCTCTTTTTTCGCACTGGATCACTCCACAATAATAAATGAAACAAGTCTTTTATAGTTACTTCCTTTATTTTTTCTTTATTTTGCTATCTCTCTTTTCTTCATCTATTTTATTTATTTTTACACTTAGTCTTAACTCTTTACTTTCACTCAGGTATTTTCTTTTACTTTCTTAACAATAATAATCAGAATTTACAGAAGTTCCTTAACAGTTGTGTATATATAATGTTAGTTCGATTCCTAACGTTCATCCACTTTTAATTACTATCTTTACAATCTCTCAGACACTTCCTTTTGATCTCTCAATAGCAATCTAGCTTCACTGAAATTTCTTAGTGTTTGTGTATATATAATATTAGTTTAATTCTTAACGTTCGTCCACCTTTAATTACTTTCTTTACAATCTCTAAAAGACTTCTTTTTGATCTCTCAACACTGACAATCAAGCTTCACTTAAATTCCTTGGTGATCACTTATACTTAAGGTTTGGTTAACGTTTGTGGTTAAATGGTTACGCCGAAATGTGCAATTAATTGCATTGTCGTTCTGGGGGTTATCCGAGTTCAAAAATGGATAGCGTTTTTTGGTTTAGGTGAATCAATGACCTCATGCACATCATCTTTATCTATGATGTCACTGACACACTTAACACGTACGTACTAACCGTAGCTGCGACTATTTTGAAATTGACGAGAGACAGAGTTGTTCAGAGGTGGGGATGTCCGCAGTTAAAATCGCCGCCTATGATAAAGGGTGTATACCCCGAAGATCGTATTAATTTACCGATATCTTTGGGATTAATGGGGCCATTATTGGTTTTATGCGAGTGGTACACGGATAAACACACACATCGACACTGGTTATATTCAATTTATTTTTCTATGGTTGTACTGATTCATTTATTTTTACTTAAAGACAACGAAGAAGTTTTCTTAATGGACCGAAGGCGAATGCTTTGTTTCGGTTACCGTCTGTGCTGTAAAAGCACCAGTTGAACGATGCCTTGATTTTTTTCTCGGCCACTGACCTTCAATTCCCTTAAGATTACAGCTTAATCACATATCTCAATTTTAGTTGAATTTTCAATTGGCTGCTCTGTGGAATCCATGTGAGCATATGGATCATGAGATCTCTCTCCCGCTTGCTTGATGGTGGCCATGTGCGCATGTGGATCGTGATTTTCTTCGTGTTGCTTTACACGTTCTTTGGGTCCGCCTCATTCGGTATTAAAAAGTGTATTTTGCCGACGGCTAATAACCTTGCCCAGAAAAACAAATTATTATGTAAAATTTAACAAGCCTCAGACTTGTTAAATAAGGCCAAGATCGGATCCCGGTTGTAGTGCCGATGATGATGATGATGATTATGCCGACGGCAATTTGAGGGTTGGGGGTGGGAGTGTTATGTTGCATTCACGCTACCATTATTAATCCTTCAGACACTTTCCTCCGATTCCCGTCAATCTGAGAATGCGCATTAATTCATGTTGAAAGTCAACTTCAGGCGCACAAATAAACATAGAGAATCATTCTTTAGCCGAACCACAGAAACACAGACCCACCAGAATGTGGAATGCTCTACCTGATCACGTGTTTTCTCGTCGTCGTGATGTCCAGACATTTAAGACCAATGTACATCGATACCTACATTCCTTATCCACTTCAACCGCGTCAGCTCGCACTGTGCTCTGACATTCAAGGGTACTCTAAATTCCCCTTTTGTGCGCGCGTCAGTGTAAAAAAAAAAAAAAAGGAATCGCTGAAGGATGTCAAAAACTGAACTCCAGAAGTGGTTTATCAAAAAAAAAAAAACGCTGGCGTATGTGCATTATAGGAGGGTTGCCTCTTATGTTTCGGGATTTGGCAACCCTAGTGTTGCAATCCAGCAATTGACAGCTCTGTCGTAAAGTTGGACATTTTTGAGGTTATACGCACTCAGAACGTTTTGACATACGAGCGCTATTTGTGTTGTTTACAGTAACTTAAAAGATTCATCTCGGCCCAAAACTGGAATTAAATCGTCAACATTTTCGTACGATTATTTTTTACAACTTTCGGCGTGGATTAACTCAGCAACAGTGCATGGATGAACTTAATTCAATTTTTGGCGATGAAGCTCCATCAAGGACCAGTGTTTATCGATGGAATGGTGAATTCAATCGTGGTCGTAGTTCACTCCAAGATGAATTTCGTGAAGGTCGTCCAAAATCAGTTGTTGTTCCGAAAACCATTGATGCTGTGCGCGAACTGATATTGGAAGATCGTCACGTGACCTATCGTGAGATTGAGACAACCTTAGGCGTTAGTGGGACCAGCATACATTCAATATTGCATAAACATTTGACTGTCAAAAAAATTTGTTCGCGTTGGATCCCACACAATTTGTCAATCGCCCAAAAAAAGGCTCGTGTCAATTGGTCAAAAGAAATGCTCAAAAAATACGGTCGCGGTGCTTCGAAACACGTCTATGACATCGTGACAGGTGATGAATCGTGGATTTACGCGTATGAGCCCGAAAGTAAACAGCAGTCGACTGTCTGGGTGTTTCAAGATGAGCCAAATCCAACAAAAGTTGTTCGCGCACGAAGCACTTCCAAGCAAATGGTCGCCTGTTTTTTCGGAAAAACTGGACATGTCGCAACCGTACCACTAGAACAACGCAGAACAGTCAATTCTGAGTGGTACACAACCATTTGTTTGCCAGTTGTCTTCCAAGAAATCAGGAAAACCAACCGCCGAAGACGGATCACTCTTCACCACGACAATGCGAGCTCTCACACATCGGCTGCGACAACTGCATTTTTGAGCACCCAAAACATCGATTTGATAGGTCATCCGCCGTATAGTCCTGACTTGGCACCGAATGACTTCTTTTTATTCCCGTACGTAAAAAACAAACTGATAGGTCAACGTTTTTCGACACCTGAAGAAGCGGTTGCTGCATTCAGAATGCATGTGTTGGAGATACCCCAATCAGAGTGGCAAAAGTGCTTCGACAATTGGTTCAAACGCATGCAAAAGTGTATAGATCTTCATGGGGAATATTTTGAAAAACAATAAAGTGATTTTCGATGATCAATATTTGTTTTTGTTCTCTAATCCCGAAATATAAAAGGCAACCCTCGTATCTGAGGGAGACTACTTCGAAGGGGACTAAATTATAACAATTAAGAAACACTAAATTCCGGTTATTTTTAAACACTCATATAAAACCCATAGGAGGTTTAATAAGTCAAACTGTTTTTATAAGATCGTTTATTTGAAGCATGTTATGTTCTTTTCGTTATTTTGATTTTTCTTTACTACGATTCTACACCTGGTTGGATACTCTATTGGAACAATTAGCGAAAGACTTCTTTCCTTTTTTACCAGACTGCCCAATCGCATGTCTATCTTAATACTCATATCTGCGTCATCAATTCCACAGTCTACTCCATCTACACGAGCTCGGATGTGACTTGCATGTTTAGTAGACAAGCGTGGAATGTCAGTAATCTGTAGGGATGCGTAACAACTCTTTAAGACAATTCACATGAGAGTGATTTTGTATGCAAAGTAGACAAGTGTCATGTAGATAACACATGGGATTTCTATACTCAAACCAAATGCGTATCCCAAGATGATTTCTACGCCTAATAAATTAGAATCCACACCTAATAAATGCGAATCTATTACATTGATGTTATGTTAAAGGTTGATGAAAGGACTTTTCGCCACACATTTAAGCTATTGGGTAGATTTAACGCCTTGCATTTCTTCTTCCGATTTTTTCTTCTATTTTGCCTTTATTTTTTTTATTCATTCTTTTTATTTTTGTGTTTTGCTTTATTGTAAATTACGCGTATATTTTATAATTTAACCACTAATAAAAAAGGAAATGAAAATGTATAAAACATATAAAAAAACCCATTAAAAAAAACAGTAAAATACAAACTAAAAAAATTGTAAAACCTAATACTATCGTTTACGTTGTGTCAAATCTCTACCCGGAATTTCTCGATAAAACAACAAATTTGAATTAATTATCAACATTTATTTTATCGCCTTCATTGTAGGCCCCTTCCGAGGCAGTACACTTATGCCAACGATTAATCGAACCATACACAGGCCGCGGCCGGGATCGATTTTAGCTCTTTCTTCGATTTTCCTTTTATGGCTTCCATTGACTCGAAACGTGTTCTCGAAGTGGCAATTTGTATTTGGGAAACAGGAAAAAGTCACGTTGGGTTGGCTTAAATTTTGTGGATTACATGAAGCATTATTTAATCGTAATAGCGTATTGTAGCTCAAATTTGTCCGTTTTAAATAATGTTCATCATCTGCCACAAAACAATTTAAAAACCAGTTTGTAAATAAATTTTCAGTCCACAAGCTCTTGGATTTGCGCTTCCACGAACACGTTATTGAGTGACATTTGTTGATATTAAGCTCCAGACAATTCATCTGGCACCACAATGAAAAGGTGTCAAGGCCTATCTGGAGAAGGAAAGAATCAAGTGGAGAACAAATTATTTAGAAGAATTTGGTATCGTCGGCGTAAAGGAGATACAGGAATGCTTGAGAATCATATTGTTGCGGATTCGCACTGAATGCAATCAGTGAATTCGCAACTGAATGGCGTCAACGACAACGAATAAACTACTGTCAGCAAACAGCTGTCAAAACAAATTAAATTAACAAACGAACAGTCATTCAAGCATAAATCCCTTCTCTTTTAGCTGCTTTGGCGAATCAGTTTGCAACTCAATAATCTGTGCATATCTAAATAATCAACGTTAATAAAACGAATAGTTAATTACAGTTAAACGTATATAGAATTATTATTGTAGTCGGCTAAATTATTCTTGGGGTCCTACTGACATCATTCCCCTGGCACACAGGTAATCTTTTCATTTCACAAACATTAAGATTGGCAGTTGATTCCAGTCAACGGACCCAACAAACGAAATACATTTGTTGATGGACAATTGCAGTACGCAATTTAACGGAACCAACATCGTTGCACGCTAGGAGCTACGCATTCGTTCCTGACGTCATCCCCCCGGCCCACCAACGAAATACATTTGTTGGTGGACAATTGCATTACGCAATTCAAATACATATCGATGTCGGTTATTGTTAATATGAACAAAAGGGGACCTAAATAACTGTCCTGTGGCATTCCAGAGGTAGCACGAAAGGCAGTTACTCAGGTATGACGAAATCCACTGTTTTAGTTTGAAGTTTAATGGGGCTACCAACCCATTTATTGGCTTAATTCAAGCAACATATTACCTACAACTAAAGTATATATAAGTTACAGACTAGAGAGCTTAAGAACTATGTTAATTAGGCTTAACCTAAGGTAACCAGGACAAATTAAGAAGGTAGGAGGAGGGGCAGTTTATAGTAAAGCGAAGAAGCGCCGCTTAAGATTGGTGGTGAGAACAGGTTAGGTGGCGGTGCTTGAGAGTATAATTAGAGAGATCGAAGTCGACAAGGTGGAATTGTAGTTGACATTTCTCAGCATCCGCGAAAGAGGTTCATGGACACCATTAGAGGTGGGGTGAGGGGGAATGTAGAGAAGGTGGGTATTTCGCGTATTTCGAGGGTTTGTGTTCAGAGGAATTAAATTAACCCTTATATCAATGACCGGGTACCCGGGTACCCGGGTACCCATTTCGTCGCAATTTCACGATTGCTCGGCCTAGTAGACGAATTTCAGATAGTCAAAATTCTTTATATTTATAAAAAATAATTATATAAAATACATAAAATATTCACAATATATTTGTTTCTGATAAACAAATTAAAATCTATTGCAAAATATTTGTTTTAACATTGTTAAAACAATGCTTCTATATGTGGGTACCCGGGTACCCGGCCATTGACTACTGTCGGTAAAGTTGGTCATTGACATAAGGGTTAAAGAAAGAGGCGCAGTCGACCGAGCCGGAGAGGATCCGACGATTGAACACTATGTCAGCCAGAATTCTGCCTCCTCAAGGGTTCTGAAGTTGATTAATTTGATGCGGTTAATGTACGGGGGCAGGATTATGGGGTTGTCCCGCTCTAGCCCTCGGAGAGCGAATCGGAGGAAACGACGTTGAATACTTTCGATTTCTTATGATAAGGTATGGTCCCCGTATATAGGGGATATTCTAGCAGTGGACGGACGAAGATAAGGTAAAGGGATCGAGTTACGTAGAAGTCGAAGAATTCCTTAAACTATGGATTAATTTGAGTCGGTTAATGTACGGGGGAAGGATTGGGGGATTTTCCCATCCTAGCCTTCAGAAAGCGAACCGAAGGAAGCGAGGTTAAATACTTTCGATTCTACAGATATGGATCTTGTGATAAGAAGACCATACCTGATTAGCATATTCAAGTAGTAGACGGACGAGGGTAAGGTAAGGGATCGAGTAAACTAAGGGTCGGAGAATTCCTTAGACCATCGTTTCACGAATCCGAGGGCAGAATTTCCAGTGGTAAGTATTAATAGCTGGCGCAAGACTAATGACCTTGCCCGGAAAAAACAAATCATTATGGAAAATTTAACAAGCCTCAGGACTTGCTTAATAAGGCCAAGACCGGATCTCGGTTGTAGTGCCGATGATGATGATGATGATGAAGTATTAATAGGCGAGGACACATGTGGCTACCTTGACGGAACCAAGAATCGGCAAGGAGGGGTTGGGTATCATGGAGCCGAACCGAATGGAATAAAGTCGATCATTTAGATATCAGCAATCCAGGTTCGAAGCCGAGAGCGGATAATTTGAAAGAAATTAAATTGTGTAGGATTTTGTTTTACTGAGGTCTGTAGTGTAACAAAATGTCCATGAAATGACCATGAAGAATAATATCAAATAAATCAACTGCCCTTGTCACAATTAGCGAGTGTCACGTAACCAGCATTCATTGTCGACAATAATTCAAGGTCAATTCTTTTCATTGAGTAAAAGTTACGATTTGAAAGGATCATATGACACCCGCTGGCGAGCTTACCTCTAGCGCGTGATTCACAAATTAATTGGGTCAAATCGTGTCATTGTTCTATCACACTATGCGCTAAGCTGGTGATAGAAAATAGAATAGCATGATAAGCAAATTGTATTGAGTGAATTATGAATTAAGAATGAAATGGCTTGTTAAGCAAAATTGTATGAGTAGATTAAGAAATTTGTGAATAATTGAGTGAATGAATGGGTGTATAAATAAACCTCTAATCAAAAACTATTGTGGAGTTTGATTCACCAACTGCGGTGATTGCGCCACACAATTTCAGCAACCATTAGGGAAGCTCTATCGTAGACCATCACAGATTACGAAGGTTATATCTTTCCAGCCATTTACCCTTAAAGGCGATCATATACATATCATTACATGGCAGCTTCGTACAATAATTAATCGAAGTCACCATTTCATAACGACAAAAACTCCTTGCATTACAGGTCGGTCGAAAGATGGAAGCTGGAGATCCTAAATCACTACCATCATCCAATCCCACATTATAATAGAAAAAACCGTTCATCCATACCGACCACCACAATTTTTTCTTCAATACAAGACTGAAGAAGCACCCTTCCCAACAACATTGCCCTCTATAATAGAGGATTCCTGGACCCATCCCATAGGGTCTACTGGGTCTACTTCCATGGAACACACATGATGTCCTATTTTCCCTATTTTCCCATTCAAATCACCAAGAACGATTTTCACATCGTATCTTGGGCAGGCATTGAGGGCCTTTGGCGGATTTTAATCATTTCATCGAATGTCACTGAAGTGCTCCACCGAACACTGTTCACCGAGGAGAGAAACAACCCTGCAAAATGTTCTTTAATTCTTTTTATTTCGTGTTATTGTTGCACACGTCAAGGATTACTCCGGTTGAACACCCGTGGCGATTTTATAAAACTATGTAGATGTCCATCACCTCCATCACCACCACCAACTAGACCTTATACACAAACTTTAATATTTTCATTGATTGCGAAACTACACTGGCGGATATACTCATACAATTCAATTAATTGCGCGGCGCGGATCGACCTCCTCCTACAGTTCTCTGTGACGAGTGTAATGCTCAGAGTAGACTTTCGTTAATTCGCATATTTAAACGTTACGCGACTTCTGGCCTGTTTCACAATTTCGGTTATTTAAATGCGCTACGCGGATACCTCTTCGTCAGGTTCCTCAATGTGGACTGTATTACAATTTCCCTTTAGGGGGTGATTGAAGTAACCCAATAGTTTTCTTTTCTCGATTTTCTCTTAATCGAAAAACTCTCCCCAGGGGAGATCGCACTCTTTTTTTGGTCCTACGTTTTCGGCTTCATCGCAGGCCAGATGTGTGGATGCATTCACACACACAGACACGGGGATTATTGTCTGCATGCTGTAGATCACTCTGTGATCAGAATTTCACACCTCTAATGGAGCGGATATGCACACAATCGAATGTGTGATTTACATTAGACGATCGTGGGATAATGTTTACTTTGCCGTATGGGAACAGCATTTTCGTTTATTGATGTTGCTCCGCAATGGCTTTTGTTTAGACGAAGTACATTGTGGCAGAGACAAAGGTAGTGTCCACGGATTGGCTTTCCGACAATTCGCTTATCGCCGGAGATGTGATGTTTGTCGACATCTGGCGCAGCTGTGCCAACGGTTTGTGTATATCCAGTTGATGGATTGGTACACAATTTCTATGCTGGGTCATGTCCTTCGATTGCCGTGCAGGCGTAGGACAACTGGTCGGACTACTGACCCACGTATCTGTGGATACGTGGGGTTGTTGACTCCCAGATGCATGTTACCTTTTATTGGAAAGGAAGACTTTTGAGGACACGTGTCTGTTGGCACGTGTAATTGGGATATAGGTGAGTATGTTCCTTGGTGGAACGACGATATCTCGACCTATAGTGGATTGTGTGGTTCGTAGAACCGCCATAGGCTCCTTCGACCGTTCTCGTAGTATTCTTCTTTTTCCTCGTCAGGGGACTCCTCTGTAGGTCCGTGAACGTTTATGAGCTTATGTTCTTAAACTTGCCTCGCACGCAAAGAGCGCATAGCGTTTCGTTTATTACTTTAAAGCCGATGCATGACAGCTGTAATAAATGTCATACTCGTTTCTTTGAATAACACTGTAGCGATTCTAACAGATACACACGATTCACAAGCGAAATAGTGAAGAACACGAATGAAAAATCGAATAAGAAAAATACATCGGAACCGTATACCAAGCGATAAATAACAAAAAAATAATTCACACCAGTGGAATATAGTCGAGTTTGGAAATCAAATTCTAAACACGGTCAGTAGCCTGGTGTGTAACGCTTAGGTAAATTTTTTTTCGTGATTCGAGCTGTCATAGCGTCAGTTCGAATCACACGATCTTCTTCACTATTACTTCAAACGCTATAATTGGTGGCGACGACGTGATCTGTACACACAGCATAGCATACACTTCCCATAGTAAAGCAGAACTTCACACACGGTCACGACTTCCGCATAGAGCACAGCCTCCGACGTTTTCTCGTTTCTCTCTCTCGTTCGTCCGTCGTCCGCATACAAATCTGATCGTAACGAAGTTACTGCGGCGGGAGTGGTGTAGCGATTCTAACAGATACACACGATTCACAAGCGAAATAGTGAAGAACACGAACGAAAAATCGAATAAGAAAAATACATCAGAACCGTATACCAAGCGATAAATAACAAAAAAATAATTCACACCAGTGGAATATAGTCGAGTTTGGAAATCAAATTCTAAACACGGTCAGTAGCCTGGTGTGTAACGCTTAGGTAAACATTTTTTCGTGATTCGAGCTGTCATAGCGTCAGTTCGAATCACACGATCTTCTTCACTATTATTTCAAACGCTATAACACCACTCCCCGTCCATCTTATTTCTTGTAATGCTGTTATGTCAGCCTTATATTCGGACAGGGCATCGACTAGCTGCTGTGCAGCTCGAGCTCTGTGTAGTGAGTGGACGTTCCATGAGAAAATTCTTAAATCGTTTAGCCATTTTCGTTTCCGTGGTCGTCGTCGTGTATCCGGTCCATATCCGAGGCTTGTTAAATTTTCCATAATAATTTGTTTTTCTGGGCAAAGTTATTAGCCTTGCGCCAACCTTTCTCAGGATGTCGCTGCATGCATTGGTTCACTTCTTGGCGGGTGCCAAAGTAGCTATCCAGGGGTGTCACGTGGAGGCTGCATGTCAACTTGGATTGAACAGGGACAAGGATCGTCCTGGCCTTCGCCGGGTTGAAAGCAGAGACTTTACCCTGTGTATTCGCTCCGCCCTTCTGTTTTCCGTTACTTAAAATTTCTAGGTTTTTTCTTCGAACGATTCTATTTTCGTAGTTTGTCAACACTTTTTGAACTCTTGTTATCAATCTGTGACAATATGAGAGACAGATAGAAAACAACAACACTTATTTCTTTCTTTTCCTTGGAAAAAAAATTCGGAGTAGAGTTGAACGCTTTGTAACGCCGCTGATGAATCTTGAATTCTGTTGTCGGTAGTTAAATTGTCGTGAGAAACATGTTTGTATATTCTAATTATTCATTACGTATTTCGCTTTGACAAAACAGCTAAACAAAGAAGATAGATTTTTAAATAAGTCGGGTAAAATTTATTTCGAAACTACTACTTGTTTAGTGAGCTTGGGTTCACACTTTCCAATATCTTATTAAAAGTGGCTGGCACTTTAATACAGCAAAGGCCAGAGAGCATCTGAACTTTCTGATATCGATCGCCCTTTATCCTTTGTAACTAAAATATTACTAATAATTTTTTATGATTGGTGCAAATATTTATTTAATAAAAAGTTGAAGATGAATCCAGGTTTATATTTCTTGCATTTCCAAATATTGGAGAAAAATTTGTAGATCAGAAGCAAAAACTCACGAGATGTCAAAAAGGCTTGTCACGTACCAGAAGAGGAGTTTTCTATAAATAGTGGAGGAGTCGTAAGCAGACAAACATCCTCGGTTCAAACCAAAAGAGAAAAAAAAACAATATTGTAAAATAATTATTTGGAAGGACACTTTATGTAATATACATGAAAAATAATAATAAAATGATATTAAGAGCAAATAGCCTGCAACTGCATAGAAAAAGTAATTCGCTTTCTGCATTTGATATTTATCCGAGGTTTTCAACATTGTATTCAATCCCCCAAAATAATAAAGTCCTTAAAGGAAGTCATAAAGCATAATAAGAAGACATAAATTACCTTCTGCATATTTTATTTCCCTAAAGCAGTGCTGCCTGCATTTTGCCTATTCTGTAGAATCCATTTGGGCTTCCATTTAAAAATGTTACTGAATTTCGGGGAGTTAACGAATCCCCCATTGCACACAGCCCACATTTTAACCCTTACATCCTTTTTTTCGCCCAACCTTTATACTTGTATGTTAGGTGTATTCTTCCCATAAATACGTGCAATTTGAGGTTTGAATTGCGATGTAAGCTTAGAGATCTTCCTCCGATGCAATTTTAAGTAATTCATGAAGAGCTTGGATCCCTGCCTTAGATTCCGTTGAGAGGATGAAGGACATTGTGAAGTAGCTGTGCGCAGTATCACATTATGAGTGGATTCTATTCATTCGCTTGTCAGGAGACATGGATGGGGACAAAAGGATTGCAAAGAATGACATTCCTTTGAGAATCACTGCAGATGGGGTGATAATTCCATGCAGTGAAGGTATTTCTATGTATATTCATATATGTATACACAAAATGTTTTACATATTGTTTTACGCTGATGGTATTGTACACATCCGCAACTGTGGAGTTTCATTGATAAATTTCATATCACCATGCCAAAGGGTACATTCGTTTTAGTATGTATCTGCATTTAAAAAGCTTATAGTCAAGTACATGAAGGAAATTAGGTATTTTTTTAATGACGAACAGGGTTGCTTTGAATAGAAATCAAACAGCCAATCAATCGATTGGGCGTTTTGCAAAACGGTCCCTTAATTTCTTTTTATTTTTCAGGTTAAAAATGAGGTTTTTAAGAAGCACGGATAATATTTTACATATTTATATTAAATACTGCCCCGTTTGGTAGAAACCTTGAAGTGGTGCGTGGGCTTAAACTACAATGAATCACTCAGGCTATGCTGACGGAAGCATATGCTTCCAGTAGGGCCACCCATGTCAGACAGGCTAGCGAGGAGTAATACACAAAGATCTACCACCCCTAATCCGGGGTGTTACGCGTCACCGCGTCCATTGGATGGTTTGCAGCCAGGGGTGTACGGGCTGTATTATAACGGCCCCTCTCTGACACCGGATCGAATCAGAGCAGTAAGCAGACCTTACCATACCAAAGAGGGGCTCTAATATGGCGGACTATTTGAAACCCCAAGACTCGTGGGAACAAAAATGAATAATCAATATACAAAAAACAATCCCACGAAAAACCCGGTGGCTTAGGTGTGATGAGCCGACACTACCATAAGGGAACAAATCATCAAGAAAACACCGACTGGGCAAAAAGAAGACGTAGCGAAAAACGGAAAAAGTGGGATAAACGCGTCGGCTCGTGGAATGTTCGAACGCTATATAAAGCAAGCGCGATACAGACGGTCGTAGCAAATGGGAAACAATATAAAATGGACATCGTCGCGCTTCAGGAACTCCGACTCCCACATCAAGTAATCGAAACCAACGGGTTTCACTGGTATCTGGAGGTGCCGATACACATAACCTCGGGACTGGCTTCATCATAAGCAAGAAGATTACGCCCCATGTAAAAGATGTGCAATTTATTAATGACCGAGTGCTAAAAATACAGGGCCCATGATACAATTATGTATTTATAAACGTACACGCGCCAACAGAATCTACCGACGAAGAAACGAAGGACACATTCTACGAGACCCTAGAGGAAGTATTTGATGGGATCTCATCATTCGATGTTAAAATCCTCCTCGGGGACCTCAATGCGGAAATTGGAAAGGAAGATATCTTCCAACCAACAATAGGTAAAGAAAGCCTACATGACGTTTCAAATGATAATGGTATTCGAATTATCACGTTCGCAGCGTCAAAAGATCTGGTAGTGAAAAGCACGATGTTCAAGCACAAGCCAATCCATAAAGCCACATGGATATCACCCGACGGCGTAACGCGCAACCAAATAGACCACTTCCTCATAGACAAAAGACACCACTCGAATATCCTTGACGTAAGATCATATAGAGGAGCAGATTGCGACTCCGATAACCTTCTAGTGACGGGCAAAATCAGGGGTCGGCTCGCAGCAAACCCACACGGGCAGTCACGGGTGACGAGCAAAAAGTACGACATTGATAAACTAAAAGACATGCGCAAAAAACGAACTAATGGATAGATTAGCATCCTAGAGAATGGAGCAATGAGGAAGAGGAAGCCAATAGTGTGAACATTAAATGGACATCGATCAAAGACACAATCAAACAAACAGCCCAAAAGGTATTAGGATTTAAGAAAACAATGAAGTCCAAACCTTGGTTTGAAGATGAGTGCAGGGCGAAGATCGAAAAACGTAAACGCCTCAGAGTGATCCACTTAGAAAGGTATGATGAAGTCAACGCAGAACGATACGCGACAATTCGGAAAGATGCAGTGAGACTCTTCAAACGCAAAAAAACGCGAATGGGAGATAACTCGGATCGAAAAAATCCCAGAAAATGCCAGAGCCAGAAGAAAGAACACCAGTATGTATGCCGGCATAAACTCAATTAGAAATAGCTACCGAGGGAGAGCCAAAATAATTCGAGACGCAAACGGTTGTCTGGTCACAGAAACAAACAATATCGCGACTATATGGAAGCAGTACTTTGAAAACCTGCTCAATGTGCGCACCCATCAACCACAAATAAACCCACCAGTCGAACATACAGCCGAGTCTCCGATCCCAGAGCCCTCTTTCGACGAAGTTGTAGACGCAATAAACCGATTGAAAAACAACTAAGCTCCCGGAGTCGACTTCATACTGGCAGAGCATATGAAGCGTGGAGGAGAGGCACTCACTCGAAAGATCCACCAACTGATTAAAACAATATGGCATAAGGAAGTCACTCCGGAAGAATGGAAAATCTCGATAGTTAGCCCCATTTTAAAAACGGCGACATATCTGACTGCGAAAACTACAGAGGAATATCATCGCTCCCAACCACATAAAAAATACTGCTATCACGTAATATAAAGCTCCGTGTTTATAGACCCATAATCATGCCGATTGTTCTATACGCATGCGAAACAAGGGCTCTCATAAAACGGGAAGACAACAAATGCCACGTTTTTAAGAATAATGTTTTAAGGAGTATATTTGGCGTTAAATATAATGAAGAGGCAGGACAATGGACGAAACTCCATAACCACAAAGTGGAAGACCTTTACCACAAACCTACAATAGTTAGAGTAATCAGGTCGCGAAGATTAAGATGGGCCGGACATGTGGCGAGAATGGGGAACGATAGGACCGTGCATAGAAGGATCAACGGGAAAGAGACCGCTAGGACGGCCGCAACGGAAATGGGAGGACAATGTAAGGTTGGACCTTGAGGAGATCGGATCAGATGGTCTAGCGTGGATGGAGATTGCACAGGACAGGGAGCGATGGCACAGCTGAGTCAGTGGGCATACACTTCCGGGTGTCTAGATACCAATAAATATAATAATGGATAAAAATTGTTTAAAATTTATACTTAGGAATTTCAGTTTTTTTCTTATTTATTTTAAGTTTACTTTAATTATTTCTTTTATCTATGTTTGCATTTTTTTACTTAATTTCTTAACTTGCAATTAAAACTTGTTCAGAATTAAAATTAAATCTAGGAAATTAAACTAATGGAAACTAAAAAAAAAAAAAGAAGAAAAGAAAAATATTATATTATATAATAAATTAAATTAAAATAAATAAATAAGTAAAGTTAAGAAATCAATAAAAAAAATAAATGTATGAATAAAGAAATAAATTACTTAATTATTTAAAAAAAAAGTGAATAATAGGAGACTCGAACCCAAGCACGGACACGTATGAATCAGGAACATTACCACTACACCACAATAGGTTTAATTGATAGCCGACAAAACTGATAAAACTGCTACATAACGCGCACTAAAAACGTTAAGGCCACTTTACTCGGCTTTATTTGAGTATTGCACTTTACTGGTTTATAGGTAGTACACTTGTGGGGGTTCTTTAAGGGTCGCCCGAAGAACCACCCATCGTCCTAACCCAACCCCCCTTTCCCAACCTGCAATACCATTACTGATCTTACCCCCTTACCTGCATATGAGCAGTTCAAAGCTCTGCTTCAATCATTACTTAATTTAAAAATAAGCCCACGGCAAGATCATTATCTTGCCACGGCATCAAACAAAGCATATCGACCCAACCAATTTGGTTCATCTTACATGCATCATTTAGGAACCGATCGGTTCCTCTGGGCGGCAACATGTCCATCAAATACACTCCAATCCTCCTGTGTCGTCTTGTTCCAACAATCCGTTGGTCCAAAAAGACAAGTCGGGAACTCTGCACATCTGCAAGCCAAATTTCCGATGATCGATCGCCTAAACCGATAAGCGATCATCGAGTTGGACACGACCATAATTGTTGTCCAAACAATCAAATCAACGGCCGTGTCCCACGATCCGTTTTTCTAATTCAAACAATCTCCACCCTAGCCCTTGCCATCGTGAACAAATTTTCTGCTGACTTAACGTCACGGTAAAATCCATTCCTGCCTTCGGCAATATCTTCTATTGCTTACAATGGCATGATTTTAACCGATCGTGTAAACAACAAATGTTCCCATGTTTCATTAGCTAAGCCAAACAAACGCGCATCTTAGCGCTTGGCCTCCGAAATAGCGTTTCTGTTTACACAATACACAGAAATCCATTTCTGCATCCGGCAATCACCACTATCGTTTACGATAGCAATGCCTGCAGCCTCTGTTGCTTGTTCATTTATTTGAACAGCTGCAGGATGGATCACTCTCCCTCACATGTAACTGCCGATGCATCATCGTTGTCCGCACTTCCAGTGTATGGACACCCAATCCGATCTGCACGAGCACATGGAAGTACTTCCAATCAAACCGGACCGATTTCTCATTGGCTGCCACTAGAAGCAAATATCGGATTTGCTTTTCACCACAGCGGAGGGGAAGCCACTCACGGTGCGTCTAGCGATACGATTGACACGACGCCTCAAGGAGTAAGTTTTCTAATCGCCAGGAAAGTAGTCGAGGACATTACGCGCTGCAGGGTTTAATGTTATATTCAAATTGTTTCCGCCGATCAGATGTCTTAGCCAAGTCGTGATACGTAGTGCAACGAGTAATCTTTTGTGTCGCTGTTAAGAATCGTCACCGCACGCGGAGGCAAAGGTAGTTGCAGTTAAAAAGGAAACCCATGTTATGAATAAGAACAATAAAAGTCTAAATCGGTGCACCAGAGTAATATCAGTTGCAGTTAAAAGGAAACCTAAATTAAGAATAAGATCAATAATAAGTGTAAATCTATGCAACCGTGTAATACTTAAGAACAGAAATAAGACCGAATGTTTGGTTTTTCTTCTTTTCCTCGCGGAACAATTTGGTGCGCCATTTAGTGTTGTGGGGTATTTCACTTAACCAGCGCCCGTGCTGACGCCTTTGGTAAATACCACCCAGACACTTATACGGTGTACTACCTTTCTGCCAAAAATCATCAACATAATCATCATCGGAACTACAACCGGGAACCGGTCTTGGCCTTATTTAGCAAGTCCTGAGGCTTGTTAAATTTTCCATGATAATTTGTTTTTTCGGGCAAGGTCATTAGTCTTGCGCCAGAGGCTCCCCCACGGGGAATCGAACACCGGTCTCCCACGTGACAGGCGGGGATACTAACCACTATACTTTAGAGGAGCCCAAAATCATAATCATTCAAGAATAAACTCGCTTAACACACAGTCCGTAGCCATCCTCATTTCCACACCCAAGTTTCCTTCCTATCGGCGCCCTACCTTGTCTTACCACTTAGACTTTCGTCTCTTCACCTTCGTGAACCCCCCCCCCCCCCCCCCCCCCCCCCCACCAACCCACCATGCCTTAATTATTAAGTTAGTTCATAAGTCTTGCCCTCACTTCAAGTCAAGTTAAGTAACGTCTATACATATTCGCCTTACCCCGATCGCTAATAACCGTATTGAAACATAGTAAATCAGGACAGATGGAGATACGATATCATTATTAAGGACTATACGTTTACCCTTAACGTTGTACAAAAAAATGATAGGGGAGCGGAACTCATGACCTTGCGACGATTTCAATAGAGTCACACGAACATGCAACCACAGTGAACAGCACAGCACACAAGACAACAACAAATTGCAGATTGTGTACCTAGGGTCAGACGGAAGAGTTAGAAATCTGGACATAATGACCTTATGGAGAACGATGTGAAGGCGGAGTCATTGATCTTTTTTTTTTACACTAACGCGCGCACAAAAGGGGATTTTGAAGTACCCTTAAATGTCAGAGCACAGTGCGAGCGGATGGAGAGGAAGTGGCTAAAGAAAGGAGGTGTCAATATATATTGGTCTTGAATGTCTGGACATCACAGCGAGCAGGAAATACATGATCAGGCAGAACATTCCACATTCGTGTGGTTCGGCTAAAAAATGACTCTCTATGTTTATTTGTGCGCCTGAAGTTCACTTTCAACGTGAACTGATGCGCGTTCACAGATTGACGGGAAAATGTCTGATCTAATTCATGCAACAACATTACCACCGTACGGCAAAGTGCATTGTACAGTGGAGGCGGTTGACGACGTTTCATCGCAACGAGCAACAACGTGCCGTCTTTTCGAAATATTACACAAGTGAATACTGCATTTCTCAATTTAATATGCGCAAAGGGAATGTCTTTTTGCAGGTGAGGCTGAAAGAAAAATATCACTTGTGGACATCGAGATGGTCGATAAACGTTTCCGCACGATAACAACGGTAGATTTATAGGTTGTGGCGACGACGATTTTATGGCGTTTTCCGACGTTAGTGAGAAGACCAGGATGGTCAGATTGACCACAAGATAGAACCAAATATAGGAGATAAACAGTTATTCTCAACTACTCTTTACTAACGTCGATATGCAATGTTGTTAACTTCATGGTATTTGTTTCTGATAGATTATTTCAATTTCCCTTTGAGGCTCTTCATTATGGTTTGTGTTCCGTAACATATATGCCTGTTCGAAACGCTACAGATTCATTCCATTGGCTAGAACACAAAACGTATTGGAGTGCTAAACCGGATAGCATCGACCACCGACCAAGACACATGAAAGAGACAGCACTGAAAGCTGAGATCGAACACCCATTGCAGCGGCAAAATATTAACTTTCACAACACACAACACCTCTTTAAAAATACCCTTTCGAAGCGTAGTTACTTAGCAATCGCTAGATTTTAATTCATTAAATGCCATTTCATTATATTACATCATTCTTATATTTGAATGAGCATTAAAAAGAAAACTGAAGACTGTTAGTTGCGACTAATCTGCATTACGATGAAAATCTAACATTTACATCGGCTTGAATTAACAAACGCGTGCGGCACATTTAACTTTCATTAAATGTCCGCCAGTATTTCATTCCACGTTTAGTTGTTACGAAAGTGCGCACCATACATTAATTTTTATACTCAAATGGATCATAAGCATTTATATTTCAGCTTGGGGGATTACTTTCTCAAACTCTCTCCAATTTGATTGGATTGATGACTGCCATTGTATTTCTGCATTGCGATCGATTTCCAGCGTATTTAAATTAGACTCATTTAAAACGTATACAAATGTGTGAGCAATCAAGGAAAGGTGAATATATCAATCGTGATCCAGCAGCGCAGAGTAATAAAAATGTTGATTGATTTTAACAGTTAACTTAAAGTGTTGATGTTTAATTTATAGTGATTTACTTATACGATTAAAACCTATTTATGTATCAGCATTGACAAGAAGATGATTATCGTAAGTATAAGAATGGTTCAACTAGAAATATTATATGTTAAGCTGAATATATAAAAAAACAGTAATAAATACTTTGGTTTATTATATCATCATCATCATCATCATCGGCACTACAACCGGGATCCGGTCTTGGCCTTATTTAACAAATCTCTCCACCGGTCCCGATTTCGAGCCGATGTCATCCAGTTTAGCACTCCCAGGCTCTGGGCGTCCTGGTCTACGCCATCCCTCCATCGCAGACAAGGTCTGCCGCGCTGTCTCCTTCCATACATCCTACCACAAAGGACTTTCCGGGCAGGCTCCTCTTCGCTCATTCGAGCTAGGTGTCCCGCCCACCGGAGTCTACCGAGCTTGATTTTTCTTACAATATGAGCTTCAAGGTAGATTGCGTACAACTCATGGTTGAAGCGTCTCCGGAATCGTCCTCCCTCACATACGGGGCCAACAATTCTCCTTAAGACCTTTCTCTCGAACGCGGCCAAGAGTTCAGAGTGCCTTTTATTAAGCACCCAGGTCTCGGATCCATACATGAGTACTGGTAAGACCATGGTCTTGTACAGTAGTAGCTTGGATGTTCTGGATAAATTTCGGGATTTAAAGAGCCTTGATAGACCATAGTAGGCTTTGTTGGATTTAATCAGCCGTTCGCGTATTTCTTCTTCCATATTGTTATCGGCTGATACTATTGACCCAAGGTAGTTAAAGGATTGCACTACTTCAAATTCGTGCTCCACTACCCTGATAGTTTGACCAACGTTAGGTCTTCTCTTCGCAGAAGTTGCCACCATATACTTGGTTTTTCCCTCATTAATGCGCAGTCCCAGTTTTTGTGCCGCCTGCTCGATCTGGGTGAAGGATTCCTGTACCGCCGATTCGGTTCTACCGATGATGTCGATGTCATCTGCGTAGGCAAGTATCTGGCTGGACTTGGTGACAATAGTCCCTCTTGTTGTAACGCCAGAGTCACGGATTGCTTTCTCCAACGCCAGGTTGAAGAGGAGGCAGGCCAGACCGTCCCCTTGTCGGAGTCCATTATAGATGTTTATTGGTTTGGACAGCAATCCCGCTACTTTTACTTGACTAGTTACGTTGGTCATGGTTAACCTACAAAGTCGTATCAATTTATTTGGAATGCCGAATTCTCTCACGGCATTATATAGTTCTACCCTGGCTATGCTGTCATAGGCGGCCTTGAAGTATATAAACAGATGATATAGTGGAATCTTTAATTTCAGACATTTTTCCATCGCCTGCCTAAGGGTGAATATCTGATCAATTGCTGATTTGCCTGGGATGAAGCCACACTGATATTGACCAATGATGGCTTTAGCGTATGGGGATATCCGGTCTTGTAGGATAGTGGAGAGTATCTTATAGGCGGTACTCGGTTATACCCCTATAGTTGCTGCACAGTGTGATATCTCCCTTCTTATATATGGGGCAAATCATACCACGACGCCAATCTTCCGGCATCTCCTCTTGCTCCCATACGTGCACTGCGACCTCGTGAATTGCGTGATGTAACGCTGTCCCTCCTTGTTTGATCAGCTCAGCTGGTATGCCATCAGCTCTGGGGGCTTTATTTGATTTTAGCTGTCTAATGGCTTCTAATGTTTCCTCAATGCTTGGTGGCGACAGCATTTGGTCCTGTTCTTGCATTGGTGGAGCCTCCAATTTTTCTGTGAGCTGACCATTTAGCACTTCAGTAAAGTACACTTCCCATCGCTCCAGAATGCCTTCAGGATCGGTTATCAGATTACCCTCTTTATCCTTGCAGTAAGTGCAGCGTGGTGTGTACCGCGTCATACTGCGGATTATTTGGTAGAACTTCCGCGTCTGGTGCGGACCTCGGTCTCTACTTTTCTCTATTTCACAGACAAGATTTTTTTCCCAGGCACTTTTCTTTTGTCTGTGGTCTTTTTTCAGTTCTTCTGAGCTCTTTGTATTTCTCCTCGCGTACCCGCGTCCTATGAGACTGCTGCATTGCCCGGTATGCAGCATTCTTACGTTCAGTCGCTAGTTTCCACTCATCATCAAACCAGTCGTTCCGATCTCTACGACTACTGCCTAAGATGGAGTTGGCAGTACTAATGACAGTATTCTTAACGCTTGTCCATTTCTCTTCTACGCCCGGCATTCTGGCCCCAGGACTTACTCTCCCTCCGTCGAGCTCTTCGAGGGCGAGTCTTAACGCATGACCAAAGGTGTTGCTGGTGTTCTCATTGCGTAAGGCTGTCGTGTTGATTCGAACCTGATCCGTGGATGCAATACGTTTCCGTAAGGCAATCCGCGCTCGGAAAACTGTACCAACAAGATAGTGATCCGAGTCGACGTTGGCACCTCGGTACGTTCGTACCGTCATCAGGCTCGAAGAGTGGCGGCGATCTATCAACACGTGATCAATTTGGTTGCGAGTGGCTCTATCAGGTGATACCCAGATGGCTTTGTAGATATCTTTACGCGGAAACCTGGTACTCTCAACGACCAAGTTTTTCGATGCTGCCAGTTCGATGACTCGTAGTCCATTGTCATTAGTGTTCTCATGCAAACTATGGGAACCTGTGTAGTGCCTGAAAACCGGCTCCCGACCTATTTTCGCATTCAAATCATCAAGATCGATTTTCACATCGTTTATTATATAGTATTAAGTAAAAGCAGATATGCGGGGTGGAAGCGAACACACAGGGCAAAGTCTCTGCTTTCAACCCGCCGAAGGACAGGACGATCCTTGTCCCTGTTCAATCCAAGTTGACATGCAGTCTCCACGTGACACCCCTGGATAGCTACTTTGGCACCCGCCAAGTAGTGAACCAATGCATGCAGCGACATCCTGAGTAAGGTTGGCGCAATGCTAAGAACTTTGCCGGAAAAACAAACCCGTGTTGTAGTGCCGATGATGATGATGATGAAAAACAGGTATAAATATTCGAGTAATATCGAAAGATAAAGAGAACGAAAGTATATATTATAAAATTGTGGAGGGCATTTTTTTTATTACACTTCTCACGAGAGAGACGAACCTATAGAACTGGGTGGGCACCCCGAGATGCCACCAAAAACATATTTTTTTTTAATAACATCCTTTATTGGATACGACTAGTACAATTTTAAGAATTTAATTTAATCTATGTTTGAATTGTACTTAATTTAGTTTCATTAAGTAAAATGTGTAAGGGTTTACTGGACCAATGTTTAGCTTCCAAATCGATTTTAGTACATTCGATTTTAACATGTTAATTCATGAGGTTTCGTCCGTTTTAGCCGTCTCAATTTGTGGGTAATATCAAAGAGCTGAATAGCTTCTACGTTGGTGTGATTTGGCGTCTTTCTTGTTTGAGAGCATTTTTTTTGTTACACTTCTCTCGGGAGAGGCGAACCTATAGCGCCGAGCCGCCGCCACGAGTTGTCACCAAAAAACGGTTGCAGTTCTTTTTAAACACCTGCAGGTTGTAACGCTCCTGGAACATTCGGGTGGGAAGGGAGTTCCATAGCTTCCCCTCTCTCTAACGGAACGAGTTCTGTTGCAGGGATGTTCGCGCCGTCGGGAGATGAACCGCAAATTGGTGCGACCCGTCGGATTGTCTTGTGGGGCGCATATAAACTGAATTGCGTGGAACAATATCAAGGATCTCCGAAGAACAGTACCCGTGATAATATCTGTAAAACAAACAGAGGTCGGCTACGTGCCTTCGATGTGATAGTGACTGTAGTCCCGCATATAAGCCGAATTGCGTGGAACAATACCAAGAATGACTGTAGTCCCGACGTCAGCGCTGAGTCCCCGATCAGGCGGATCGCTCGTCTCTGTATGCTCTCAAGTAGGTCGAGGGTATGTTTAGGAGCCGAGCTCCAAACACGAGAGCAATATTCGAGCGCGGGTCTAATTTGGGATTTATACAGGAGAAGAAATTGCTCTAAAAAGATAGCTCAGTTTTCCTGACGCTGACCTGGCAATGATCGACATATGTTTATGTCACGATACATTCCCACAGACCGTGACGCCGAACAATTTCAAGCTTTTCCAGGATTCAAGGCCCTGGCCATTCATCATCAGCTCTGGAACCGATAATACACTTTTCTTTGTGAATGTTATATATTGTGTCTTCGTTCATTGAAGTCGACACGATTGGCCTTTCCGCACTGCATGACCTTATCCAGATCCTGATTCAGAGACTCGATCTGTCTACATCTCAGCTGGTGCGACGTTGGTGCACGTACTATCATCCGCAAAACTGAATACTTTGTTATCCGTTGTCTCCAACAAATTATTTATGTGAAGTTAAAACAAGGTTGGAGCCAAAATAGAACCTTGGTGCACCGCCGAATTAACAGGAAACAGACCCGAACACTCACCGCCCACAACAACCCGGATCGATCGATTGCGGGGTGGTGGTGGTTGTATGTGCCGGCACGGGAACGGGTTCACCAACCTTCCACTGCTGTTCCACTGCGACTTGTTCACCAGTTAACAAGTAAAACAACCACTTCCTTCATTCGTTTTTATTTTGATTCCTTTATTGGTGATTTAAAATATTTTATGTTAAACAATGGATAATATTTAAATGTAATGTTAACATTGGTTTAGGTTTTCTTTCAACGTTTAACTCCACGCACTCGGCAAGTTCAAATTATCATTCATTAGATTCTGTTAATTCACAATATAAGGATATAATAGTCTTTAACTTAAGCAGATTCGTTAATTCACATCAAGATTACAATGGTCCTTAACTTAAGCACAAGCACATGGTAAGTTCAAATTGGTGATTCGCGACCAATACTCGACTCTGGATGCTCGTGCACCGTCTCTGTGAATACCGACTCCCGGAAGGATCAAACTTGACTCTGCCACTCAAACCCCCAATCGCCAAGGGTGTTTGAAGTTCGACTTCATGACTAACCTCGACTGAAGTAGGTGGTGGTTGATTTCCGACTCATTGAAACTGACTCGTGTAGAGTCGGCCATCCCCTAGAGTGGGTTTTCGTTTTCGAGAGAAACCTTGGGAAGGGGGATGTTTGCAGGTAGCTGCAGGTGAACGTAAGAAGTTGGGGTTGGGATTATGGTTAGAATTTTGGGTGGAATTGTGTGCAGGAATTGTGGTTGGCAACAGGAGTCGTGATTGGAATCGCGGGTGGTTCTTAGTGTAGGTTTAAAGAACCCCCACAGCTCCTTGCCCAGTCGCAAAGCTGTTGGGAAAGTCCATATGAACGAAGTTTGCTCAGCAATGCAACATCCCAGACGCGGTCAAAAGCTTTGGAGATATCCAATGCGTCCGCTCTTCACTCACCATGCCGTTCAATCGCAGATGTCCATATATCGGTTATAAGTGTCAAAAGGTCTCCCGTGGACCGCCTGCCACGGAATCCGTATTGACGATCACTGAGAAGTCCGTTGCACTCCAAATACTTAACTAACTTAGCATTGATGACTTTTTCCATAACCTTAGATAAAATAGACAGTGATGGTATCGGTCGGTAATTTTGTGGGAGACACTTTCCCCTCTTTGGGATTGGTTGAACTCGAGCGAACTTCGAGCAGGCAGGAAAGGTCCTCCGTGCATAAGACAAGCGGAAGAGTCTGCCAAGAACCGGCGATAGTTCTAGAGCACAATTTTTAAGGACTATTGCTAGTATTCCGTGCGGGCCGGTTGCCTTCCTACAATCCAGTTCACGTAGAATGCGTTGAATAGTGCGCGGACGAAATCTCACATCCCGCATGGAAGACCGTACCGGCGCGATCACAGGTGGCTCCAAAAGGCCGGGATCGAGGTTTGAATTCGCGGAAAATAAATTCGCAAACACATTAGCTTTATCCTTTGAATTTGTGACTAGCGTCCCGTTGCTCGTCACTAACGGAGGAAAAGAGTAGGAAGAGAAGTTACTGCTGACAGCCCTTGCCATTGACCAGAAGGGGCGCGAACTAGTCGGGCACTGAAGTAGTTTTTTGGCCACTCTATCGTTGTGAGCCTTCTTCGCGGTATAAATCGCCTGATTGCACGCGTTTCTGATTTTAACAAAATTCGTTCTGTTAACATCGGTGGGATTGGAGCACCATTGTTTAAAAGTTGTAGTTATTGTCGCTGTAATCTGCTCGCAGTTTTTATCAAACCAAGGTTTATCACATGAACTTCGTTTGAAGGAATGTGGAATGTAGATCTCCACCCCAAAAAGAATAATAACTGTTACTAACTCCGCGCAAGCGTTAACATCAGAGTCTCCGAAGCACAGCTCCGGCCTTGGAGAGGGTGCGAAGAAATTTCATAAATCGTCCCAGTTAGCAACCCCAAACTTCCATACATGGCGAAGCTGCCTAGGCCGGTCATTCGTTTGAAATGCAAGTGGTTGCGCGACATTTACCAAGCAGTGATCTGAGTTTCCCAGTGGCGCAGAAACCTCCACGGTATAAATGCTCGATTCGGATGTCAAAAATAGATCCAGGGTGTTCGTATAATCACCTCGGTAACCGGCATTTTGTGACAAATTTTTTTTTGTTTTTGACTTCTCCGAGGTAGGGGTGATAACGACATCTTTACTAATCCGTTCCGTTGAATTTTTTGTTTCAGGTGACCAGAAATGTTGGAACCATGACTGCCAGGAGATCATTTTTTTGGATACCCCCTTGGACATTACAACCACGAGGAAACACGTGATGAGGTGGAGCACTCCGCATTCGTGTTTTTCTGTGATTCGGCTAAAAACATGATTCCCTATCTTTATTCGTATGTCTGAAGTTGACTTCCAACCTGAACTAATGCACATTCTCAGTTTGACTGGTATCGCGGGAAAATCTCTGAAGAGACGGAACGCATTCAGCGTCCTACGGTTGGCTCCCCTATAAGTTTCACTGCTTGTTTTTGCAGCCTATCCAGTGTAGCGCCGTTTTGAATGCGTCTGATCCAATATGAGAGTTGAACTTCATTTAAGACAAATGTACGCATTGTGAATAGTGGCCAGGTTGGGTGAGTATTTATTGCATTTCTTACGGAGCCCCATACATTTGACCCCAATTTTCGCAGATTCAAATATGTGGTGGTTCCAATTAAGAATCAAATTAATGCGATTGCCGAGGGTAGATAGTTCTTGGCTTCGTCGATGAGAGTTCTGTTCTTTGAATAGTAAGTATATTTATTTTGGGGTCTGCCTTTGACGACAAGGGGCAGCACTGAGTTTTGAAGGTTATCGAACTCTGGGGAACACTTGCATTAATTTGATGGGAGGCAGATTTGCCACCTTAATGAACTATAATTTGTTTGCGAAGAGCTCCTTGAGTGTTCGGGCGAAAGTACGTTTTCGAAAGTGAATCTGGCTCACGAAGTGCTGTTTGTGCGCAAGTTGATTTAGCTGCAAAAAGTGCAGCAAGTACCACATATGCTGAAAAGTCCCAGGATTTTTAATGAAAATAAGCTTTTTTTGGGCAAAATTATATTTATTAATTGCCTTCGAGGGCGATATACTTGGTATTGCGATTTTCCAACATTTCGATGCCCCTTTTGTAGTACGAAACGTCAGTCTTCAAAATACGCCTCAGCTTCCGTGATGTCTTCCTCATTCGATCCGAATCTCTTTCCCTGGAGCCACTGCTAGAGATTTGGGAACAGATGATAGTCGCTCGGGGCCAAGTCTGGAAAATGGGTGAACAACCAATTCAAATCGTAATTGGTCGAATTTAGCCATCCCTTTCAAGGACGTGTGTGACGGTGCGAGATGAGTGCCGCATTTGATCTCATCTGAGGACTTTTGGAGCGCATGTGTCGCAACCCAGATGAGTTTCTGTGCAGATTAGTAACTGTAGATGAAACATGGATACACCGCTACACTCCCGAAACAAAAGAATAGTCAAAACAGCGGATTGTTAAAGGCGAACGGGCTCCAATGAAGACAAAGACGGTGAAATCAGCTTTTTTTTTACACTAACGCGCGCACAAAAGGGGATTTTGAAGTACCCTTAAATGTCAGAGCACAGTGCGAGCGGATGGAGAGGAAGTGAATAAGGAAAGGAGGTGTCGATGTATATTGGTTTTGAATGTCTGGACATCACAACGGCAAGGAAACACATGATCAGGCAGAAAATTCCACATTCGTGTGGTTCGGCTAAAGAATGACTCTCTATGTTTATTTGTGCGTCTGAAGTCCAGTTTCAACGTGAACAGATGCGCATTCACAGATTAGCGGGAAAATGTCTGAAGGGACGGAACACATTCAGCAAGTTCAGTTGAGCAACGACCGTGGTAATATCTATAGAAAGGTTATGGCTACTGCGTTTTGGGATGCATCTGCTATTATCTTCATTAACTATTTGGAAAAGGGAAAGACGATAACTGGACAGTATTATGCGTCATAATTAGGTCAGTTAAATGAGAAAATAAAAGAAAATCGTCTTCATTTTCTAAAGACTTATTGACCTACCCTCTTAACTGGAAACTTAACTCTTTAGCCTTAAGGCTTCTCTGTGTCCTGGACCGAACCACATATTTCTCTTAGGTTTGATAATCTTTACACTGTGCGTAATAAAGATCCGCATACCAAGTAGAATCCTGCCTGTCAATATGCCAGCTTAGAGTTAACGTCAATTTTGATTGAATATAACGACCAATTTAACTTCTAAAAAGACGTTTAGAACTTGGGAGATTTTTTCATTAATGTTGCTGTGGGTTAGAGCAAACTAAGCTGACATGACACAGTGGTCTGAAGTGCCAAAGGCCGAATAATCTTTAATTGTGTACTTATTACAGTGGGAGATGAGGAACAGCTGAAGTATGTTGGTGATATGGTCATCTATGTCAGGTAGCCGTGTTGGATCATTGGCGAGTTGTGTTAAACCCCAAAAAGACGGACGTACTGACCTTCAAGTGTTGCGTGTTCGGAGTGGCGAAGCCACTGAGAATTATGCAGACTTATTCTGTCGATAGAAACAGATAGAATTTCAAAACACATTGAAATCACCCACAATAACGATTTCAGTGTGCGGATAGGATACGGGGTCAAGATCCCGTCGATAGAATCAGATAGAGCATCCAATTTGTTGAAAGAAACGTTTCTATTCACTCGTCGGGTCCTCTCCGGCTCGGTCAACTGCGCCCACCCCCTTAACTTAATTCCTCGGAACAGAAACCCCTTGTCCACATTCCCCCCCACCACACGCCTTATGGTCTGAACGAGCCTTTCGCGGATGCTGAGAAATGTCAACTCCAATTCCACCTTGTTCGAATTCGACCTCTCTACCCATACTCTCAAGCACCGCCTCCTAAACTATTCTCACCACCAACCTTAAACGACGCTTCTACGCTCTACTGTAACCCGCCCCCACCCCTCGCACCGTCTCTATCCTTCTTAATTTGTGCTGGTTACCTTAAGTTAAGCCTAGTTAAGATAGTTTTTATGCTCTCTAGTTTGTAACTTAGATATACTTTAGATGTAGGTAATTATGTTGCCTTAATTAAGCCAATAAATGGGGTGGTTGCCCCGCTAAACTACCCAAGTTCGGGCTGCTGTACAGAAAACCGTAATGTAGGATATGCTTACGAACGTGAAATTTTAGCCACAATAAATTAAATTCTGGATTGGAGCAGTGTCCATATTGTGATAGAAGCTGAGAAGCAACATCATTTTGTATGTATGTGGCTAGACCACGAGGTGGGAAGAACAGAAGTACTAAATTATAACCAGGTAGATCGAAATCATAAATATCTGTATCAGTTATTACCTGGGTTTCACTAATGGCAAGGATTGCTGGTTTCTGGATTGAAACATGGACAGATATAGACAAGAAATTATTTCTTCCAATGTATACGAGATCTTGGGATCCTTTGCGACAAGATCTTTACTTCCTTTTTCACACTGATGAGACGATCCGGATATCCAATAATGCCCTCGGATTCGATGGTCCTATATCCTTCATAACCAACCCCTGACGATTGTTCAATGTATTCGAGATCTTGGGATCCTTTGCAACAGGGAGCTCACATTAATGAGACGATCCGGAAAGCCAATTCTGCCCTCGGATTCGTGAAACGATGGTCTAAGGAATTCTCCGACCCTTACTTTACTCGATCCCTTTACCTTACCCTCGTCCGTCCACTACTTGAATATGCTAGCCAGATATTGTCTCCCTATCAGAAGATCCATATCTGTAGAATCTAAAGTATTCAACGTCGCTTCCTTCGGTTCGCTCGCCGAGGGCTAGGGTGGGAAAATCCCTTTATCCATCCCCCTTACATTAACCGACTCAAATTAATCCATAGTCTAAGAAATTCTTCGACTTCTACGTAACTCGATCCATTTACCTTACCTTCGTCCGTCCACTGCTAGAATATTCCCTATATACGGCAACCATACCTTATCACAAGACCCATATCCGTGTAATCGAAAGTATTCAACGTCGTTTTCTTCGATTCGCTCTCCGATGACTAGAGCGGGACAATCCCATAATCCTGCCCCCGTACATTAACCGCCTCAAATTAATCAATTTCAGAACCCTAGAGGAGGCAGGATTCCGGCTGACATAGTGTTCATTCGTCAGGTCCTCTCCGGCTCGGTCGACTGCGCCAAGAAATTACTTCTTAGGGCGCAAAAATCCCGGGCCATTGAAATTGCGCGGAACTTAAAACCAATACCGCGTCAGAAAAGGATGCAAATAGGGACCAAACCCCGGTTGGTGTTGTGCCCTTATATCAGCTGTCCTACTAGATCTGTGTCGACCTCAGGCCATATCGTTTCCATGATGAATATTAAGCCACTCAAACACCAAAAGCCCACTAAAGATTATAAATCAATCGAGAGTATCGATCGTTGATGGACGAAACAGAGGAGAAACAGTGCAAGGAAGAGCCCCTGTTTTCTTCTGCCCAGACTTATTACACGATATTAATTTATTAAAGGGAAAATTGACCATAAATTCAAGAGTTGCTACATGAGAGCGACTTAACGATAGCAGGTTCCACTGGTAAGTATGCACTGTTGTGGAGTCTTGGCAATGAACACACTATTATCTGCAACTTAATATTTCTCTGAAATTAACTTCAAGAACTCTTGACGTTATACGGTGGCAACAGATTACATCAACGCCACCGAAATATAGAACACTGCACAAAAGAGCATCAAAAAAGCCATCGGTGTGATCGTTTTTTAATACTTCATCATTATTAAAAAAGCAAACAGATGATTTAATGCCTTCAAAATGCAAAAACTATTACGTATAATATTTAAGCCCTTGTTCCTGTTGAATTTAATATTTTTAGAAGTTAACACTATCTTTATATAAATCTCGACGTCTGGAATTGCCAATTTATTAATCAATTCTACCAGAGACTATAGAAGCAATTGTTATTATAAAAATAGTTTACTGCATCTAGTTCTATGGCGTAAGTAGAAAACATTTAGGTTCAACTATGAAATAGCTATCAGTCACTTCCCTATGTATGCCAGGTATATTTAAAATGGATATATGACTACAAGGGGAAGGCGAAATGATCTCATCCTGCCTTTGTTGTGGGAAAAATGAGCTTTATTACTTCACCCTTAACCAGTTAAGTGTGTTCTACGACACTCCGTAAAGTGTTGTCACCATTTGATATTTAAATTGTAATTCTGGCGAGAACTAAACTATATTCATAAATTTTAATATGTTTAGACGTTAAAACGAAATGAAATGAAACAAATAAAAAGTATAACTAATTTGAGATAGATTCGTGTATTCAACCGTAATTAAGAATGAGAAAATGATCCAATGGTAATGTCCCGTCAATGCCACTGGGACGGTGTCCGCGAAATGTTTATGTTTTGCCGTGCTTTTAAAATTGTATATATTTATAAGACGATCATTATTCAATTTCTAAAACATTAGCAACTTTATTGAAATTCTTTGTTTAAGAGGGGATATGCATTTAGATCGACTAAAAATCGATTGTTTTTTTTTCCTTAAAAGTTAGGAAACGTCTCGTAGAAAACGCTCGTGAAACTTGCAAAACGAAATTCGACCTCCTTCCATGTTTTTCCGGCGACTTTAGAAAGTGTCTTTTACAGCGCGAATTAAATGGAGTCTTCAGCTCGTAGCCTTTTTAAAAATAATTATAAAACTTATATTTTCTTTTCTTTCCTTTATTTAACTTTTATCTTTTTTATATAGACTTCGATTTTCAAATATATGATCTGCGTACTTCCGAGTTTAAAAACGAACTCCTTCTAAGTCCGAAATCTAAAGCTGAAAAATGCCGTTACCCACACTGACCTTGATACGGTGGGAGAACATTGCACCTCACGGCATGCCAAGTTCAGTGCCTGGGAAAGGTGCACTTCTTAAGATTACGTCGGGGATCGTTGTGTTGGCAGTCACTGACTCCGACATAACTCGCGCGTTCATCGCAGCTGGAGTATTCAATGAAGAGGAATGAATGCCATGGACATCATCGTCGGCCGAGAGAGCTTCGATTTCGCGCGATTGAAAGATTCAAGTCGGATACACAGGCAAGAGACTAAGACCTCTTTGAATAAATGAATGGGTTCATTAGAGCCCTAAGAAGGGTATTCATCATCATCATCATCGGCCCTAAAACCGGGATCCGGTCTTTGCCTTATTTAACAAGTCTGAGGCTTGTTTAATTTCCCATAACAATTTGTTTTTCCGGGCAAGGTTATTAGCCTTACGCCACAAGAAGGGTAATGGCCTGGCAAATAGAAGAGACGAAGGTTTTGCAGGTTTCGGGGGTTAGTGTAAAATGTGGTGGAGGAGAGCAGGCTAGGGCAGTTGATTGTATCTAAGAGAAGACGGTGGATGAAGAGGATGTCGGCGTGAAACCTCCCCTCTTTAAGTGTGTTAAGGTTAATTAGGTGAAGACGGTTTGTGTATAGTGGTAGAATTGTTTTAGCACCAAGTTGAAAAGCTGTCGAGATCCATATGAAGAGGTTAGGAGTCGAGAGAAGAGCGGCCGTCTCGAAGAGTTTAGTGTCGTCCGCGTATAGAGAGATGGAGGAGTACTTGATACTGGAATCCATATCGTTAATAGTACAAATGAATAGAAATGTCCCAAGTTGGCGACCCTAGGGAACCTCTGACGTGAGAAGAAAAAGATTGGAGAGGGTGGATCTACATCTGACATGGTAGGTTCGATCGTTAAGATAGGAAGAAACCCCCTTAATCAATATGGGTTCGAAACCAAGGGAGGAGAGTTTAAAGAGGATGAGACGTGGGAAGAAGAGGATTGGAAAGGGGGGATCTGAATTTGAGGATAACCACTTAATCGATAAGGGTTCGAAACCCAGGGAAGACAGCTTAAAAAGGATGAGATTATGGGCGATTTCGTCAAAGGACTTGCTGAAATCTGTTGTGATTACATCGACTTCGTTGTCATTCTCTAAGGCACGGAGAGTGTGGGATGATAACTCAACTAAATTGGTGGTGGTCGACCTGCCCGTAAGGAAACCATGCTGGTTGGATGAGATGGTGGATTTACAGCGGAAATATAACGCGTTATAAAGAATGCTTTCGAACAGTTTTGGAATATGTGACAGTCTGGCGATGGGATGGGAGTTAGTAATATCGTTTTTAGTCCCCTTTTTATGTACGGGAGTGACAAAAAAGGATTTCCAAATACTGGGAAGATACCTTGTATTAAGGATAGATTGAAGATCTTTGAGATGGATAGCTTGAAGATCTTTAAGAGGGATAGCTTGAAGATCTTTGAGAGAAAGAGAAGAGGAACATTTTTTTAAAAGGACAGTAGGAAGTCCACCAGGGCCAGGGCTGCGCTTGTCTTTATGTAAGTTTAAATTTTCTTCAACTAGATGACGCTGAATAAGTTGAGAGGTGAAGGGGCAACATTTCTTAAATTTACAACCACGACTACTCAAAAACTACTCGATCGACTTGGCTGAAACTTTGAGGATATCTTTTGTACATTATTACCTTGTATGCAAAACTAAATGTTTTTGAATTTTATGTTGCAAAATTAAATTGTTATTGCAAAAACGCCCGAAAAAAGTCGAGAAATCATCAATTTTCCCGAAAAACCTCTGCTAATTGTTGAATTTTTTTTATTACTTTTTTGAGGTATGCCGACAAACTGTGAGTGTTTTTACCATAAATATTTTTTTTTTGCATTTTTCGGATGAAAATTACGGTAACCAGAGTCGTCATTTTTTTATGGCTCAACTTTACGCCAGTACACAGCCGCCATTTTGTTTTTAAAAATTACCCAAAAAAAAATTATTTAATCCCTTATAATCATATTAACAATTCTACAAATTTTCATTACATTTAAATCAAAATTTCTCTATGAAAAAAAATTTTAAGAGTTTGTTTTTAATCTGTCAATTGCTTATATCCCCCCTTAATTAAACTTACCATAAATTGACAGTCGGCGCAAGACTAATGGACTTGCCCGGAAAAAACAAATCATTATGGAAAATTTAACAAGCCTCAGGACTTGCTAAATAAGGCCAAGACCGGTTCCCGGTTGTAGTGCCGATTATGATGATGATAAATTGACAGTCGAGGCTTTTGTTTGATACTCTCAATATAGTTTAAAAGTCATTATAAATCCTGGCAACAAATAACCTACTTTTTTAAAGTGACAATACTCTCTTAAGCAAGACCAAAAGGAGACGTATATATTTATATCGGGTCCTCCAATAGGGACTTGACAACTTCTTTTAAAAATAAAACGCAAACCATTTGAGATATTTTTTATCGGCTTGAAGTGCAATGAAAACATTTATGAATGGAACTCAACTTCGTTCATATGGCCACCGCGGGCACGTTTGCAGCGGTCGATTCGTTGGACTTAATTTTCGATGACTCGGCCACACATTTCGGCCGAAACGGCCGCTGTTTCGGGTTCAATGTTGGCTCTGAGCTCTTCCAACGTCGTCGGCTTGTTGGCATAGATCAATGAATTGACGTAGCCCCAAAGAAAATAGTCTAGAGACGTTAAATCGCACGAACGAGGTGGCCAACCGACTGGCCCATTTCTTGAGATAACACGCTCATCAAACTTACTCGTCATAAATCGATTGTATCGTGTGCTGTGTGGATTGTGGCACCGTCCTGTTGAAACCACATGTCGCCCAAGTCCATATCTTCCAATTCGGGCCAAAAATAATCGGTAATCATGACGCGATAACGATGGCCATTCACGGTAACGTGACGATCGTGACGCCACCGGCATGCAAACCGCACCAGTTATTTTTTGTGGATGAAGTGGTGATTCATGAAGCACATGTGGATTTTCACCCGACCAATAACGCTTGTTTTGCTTATTGACGAACCCATTGAGCCAAAAATGAGCTTCGTCACTGAAGATGATTTTGCGATGAAATTCATCATCTTGGCGCATCTTTTCCAAAGCCCAATCGGAGAACGTATGTCGCTTCAAATGGTCCATCGGCTTCAATTCTTGAGTCAACTTGATCTTGTATGGGTGTAAACCAAGATCTTTACGCAAAATTCGTCATAAAGTGGTCTGGGCGATGCCCAATTCTTGAGAACGCCGTGGAATTGACTGATTTGGATCGTTGGCTCGGACGCCTGAACGGCAGCGATATTTTCGACACTTCGACCAACCCGTTGTCTCACTGGCACGGCAACATCACACAACGAATATGTAGCCTCAAAGTTTTGCACTAAACTTGTTATTGCCTGTCTACTAGGGCGAGAATTACGACCGAACAATTGGAGTTAACGCTCTTAAAGTTGCGGTCACCGACTCCAAATTTCGGTAGTAAATTTTTATAATTTGCAGTCATTGTTCGTTCGTGTACTTAACCATGATGAAAAGGTTGAGTTTACTGAATAAATTAACAGTGACAATTCGATGATTAGTGAAAGGGTGCGTTCACAAATTAAATCGTAATGAAATTAAATCAAAGTTGTCAAGTCCCTATTGGAAAACCCGTTATATATATATAAGGTATAAACTCGCCAGTTTTTGGATCTCAGGTCTAGTTGTAACGCATAGCTTGGTATAACAAAAGTTCTTAATAAACAGTTCAAACATTCTAGAGTGATAATAAACAGATTATCGTTTTACGCAGTGAATTTTTGAAAGTTTTAAATCACGTAGAAAACAATTAACGGACATTGAAAAACAGAGAATTGTCGATTTACAATTAGTGGAATGACGCGAAGACAAATTGCCAATGAAATAAATCGCTCTCAAGGTGTAGTGAAGAATTTTCTACAAGCCGGTATTGAAATTACGGAGTCCGTTGGCGGTATATATATTCCTCCTTCTCGGGTGTAGTGTTGGTTTAATCAATTCGATCAGAAATGTTGGTTCAAGTTCAAGTCAAGATTGTATTAAACTAATATAATGCGGTCCTCGACGGACCCTAAAGTTACTAGAGTTTTATAGGGATAAAGCATCGGCGTTAACAAATTCACTTTAGTCATAGGAATCATTGAAGTTGCCCACAAAATCCTATGAATATGTGAAACTTTAAAAAAAAAAACGATTTATCGATCTTTCTTAAACCACCTACAGCTGTATGCCTATAGTTTCCACAGAAAAGTCATTTCTCTGGTCCCTATAAAAGTTGAGCTGCTACTTTTCAAGGTCTGCAACATGATTTACTTTTTGATGAAAGTGTCACAACAGCTTAATAGCGAGAAATTCCACAATAGATGTAACATAGAATGTGGAGCTATCCCCTACAGGCGTTTGTATTATCTCTGCGTCGCACCGTTGACACTTTATTTTTGATGATTTATGAACCTCATTTTTTCAAATTACTCGGTGAATAATCACAGGGCATGTTTCCTCATGTGCATTTTATGAACGGTGAACTCGTCTCAGATATTAAACGTGACGGATTCATTAACATGCCTGTCCCATATTATGTTTTTCAAATGGGGAACAAGTAGTTTTATCACAGGTATATATTACGTTGTATTATTCGAACCATTCAACCACATTGTTTTCATTGTCTACCTGTAACGAGCTCTGAGTAGTCTGGCGAATGGGGCAATTATTTCAGCTTCAGAACGTAAGAAGGAGAATACGCTATTAATTAGTTCGTTCGATAGTGTTTAAAGAAAGGAGTGGTTGGTTAAGTACCTCGTCAAATGGTACAGGATTTTATAAACTGTCTGACCGCTAGGAGCCAATAATTTCTGGAGAGGAGATGTTAAAGAACATTCCTCTTGATTGTACTTTTATCGTCGTAGATGATTGATTTGAGATTGGGCATACTACTGTGTTAGTCGACTCAAGAAAGACTAAGTAAGAGACTGCAGCGGCTAAATAGTTGAAAAGCACCATGGAATTTCGGAACTGGGTGCAATATACTTACTTATGTATGTATTTCGTTCATAAGAGTAGGCAGTGTTTTTGAGTCATGGGTGATACAAATATCAATGAACCTATATTTGTTTGATATCTTTAAAAGGGAATAATACGAGGGCAAGATGAAAACTTCTAACTCTAGTCCGTAGATTGCACTGGGACAAATGAAATGATTCTTATCGTGTTGTCAAATTTGAGTAAAAGGCTGAGTACAATAAACCTGTTAAATGTTTTTGAAAAAATAAATAAAGTTGAATATAGCTCTATCATAACATCCTACATTTTGGGTGGTTTACCTCCAACAACGGTTTATCCAAAGTTGGTTACTATTAAATTGGTTATTAAAGAAGTCCCAAATTCGGTTTTCAAAAGTAAAAAAACAAGTGCAGTTGAATTTAAAGGTGTCGGAATTCGACTAACTGTGACTCACTTAAAGACTGTCCAAAAAACGGAAGCAGAAAAAAGATTAAGAAGTACAATATTGCAGGTTATGCGAAGCTAAGGTCCTCAGAAGAAATAGCACGGCACATTTTACGCAAGGAACGCGGTATGTACCTTTCTATAATTTGGATACACATGGATCGTTTACCAGACAATAAAATCGCCCACAAAAGTGCTTGGCAATGATGGATTTGATTTTTTTTATTAGACTTCTCTCGGGAGAGGCGAACCTATAGCGCCGAGTGGGCGCCCCGAGATGCCATCAAATAACTGTTGCAGTTTTGTTTGAACAGTTTCAGGTTGTAACGCTCCGGGAACACTCGCGTGGGAAGACAGTTCCACAGCTTCCCCGCTCTGTAACGGAACGAGTTCTGATGCAGGGATGTTCGCGCCGTCGGGAGATGAACCACAAACGGGTGCGATCCGTCGGATTGTCTTGTGGAGCGCATATAAACCGAATTGCGTGGAACAATACCACGAATCTCCGAAGAACAGTACCCGTGATAATATCTGTAAAACAGACAGAGGTGGGTCGGCTACGCGCCTTCGATGTGATAGCGATTGTAGTCCCGACGTCAGCGCCGAGTCCCCGATCAGGCGGATCGCTCGTCTCTGTATGTTATCAAGTAGGTCGAGGGTATGTTTAGGAGCCGAGCTCCAAACATGAGAGCAATATCCGTGTTTACGTCATGGTACATTCCCACAGACCGTGACACCTAGCATTTTGAAACTTTCCCCTGGCTCGAAGGCCCCGCCATTCATCATCAGCTGTGGAACCGATGATCCACTTTCCTTTGTGAATGTTGTATATTGTGTCTTCGCTGCATTGAGGTCGACGAGATTGGTCCTTCCCCACTGCAGGACCCTATCTAGATCCTGATTCAGAGAGTCAATCTGTCTACATCTCAGCTGATGCGACGCAGATGCACCAATCGGCCGAACACTCGAAAAGGAGGAAACAAGCGTACTATCATCCACAAAACTGAACACCCTGTTATCCGTTGTCTCCAACAAATCATTTATGCAAAGCAAGAACAAGGTTGGCGCCAAAATAGAACCCTGGGGCACTCCCGAATTAACAGGATGCAGATCCGAACACTCGCCGTCCACAACAACCGAGGAAGCTCCTCGTCCAGTCGCAAAGCTGTTGGGAAAGTCCATATGGACGAAGTTTGCTCAGCAATGCCCCGTGCCAGACACGGTCAAAAGACTTGCAGATATTGTATGCGACCGCCCTTGACTCACCATGCCGTTCAATCGCAGATGTCCATATATCAGTTTGTTGCGGATTCGCCCTGGACACAGCCGGCGAATTCGCAATTGAATGCTACCTGTGGCACCACCCTAAACAATGTCAGCAATCAGCTGACATTTTAATTGAAATACAGTTGGTTGTCAAACGACAACCATTTTTGTTTTCTATTTCCTCATTCTTCTTCGTAAATTCTTTGGCGACAACGGTTCGCAATCATATTCATAATCTCTGATAACGACTTCGCGCAAGCGTTAACATCGGAGTTTCCGAAGCACACCTCGGACCATGGAAAGGATGCGAAGAAATCTCGCAAATCGTCCCAGTTAGCAGCCCCATACCTCCACACATGGCGAAGCTGCCTAGATCGGTTATTCGCTTGATATGCAAGTGCTTGCGCGACAGATACCAAGCAGTGATCTGAGTTTCCCAGTGGCGCAGAAACCTCTACGGTATGAATACTCCATTCGGGTGTCAAAAACAGATCCGGCACTCGCATTGGCTCCTCCACGAGTTGAGTCAAGTTGTGGCTTACAGCAAACATCTCCGCCAGCCTCGTCGGTTCTGTTAGAATGTAACAACCAGCCGGAATAGTGCACATTAAAATCGCCAAGGACAACAATTTCAGAAGCTGGGTGGTATCTGTATCCAGTCGACGGTATGTGAAAGATGTTCGAAAAATGTCGCCGGTCGATCGTCATTCGGGGAGCGGTAAAGACAACAAAGAAATTTAACGGAATTCCTCAACATGTCCTTCAACCATATGATGTCCATATTTCCAACGCCTCCATCCTCTAGCAAGCCAGATCGGACCGCGCGAAGACGCAGACTCCGCCCTTAAAATGGTATCTCGAATGTAAGTCGTATTGACGAATCGACCTGGGTCTCAGTTAGGGCAAGGATATCAGGTTTCGTTGTTTGCAAATATTGCTGGACGGCGTTTACATTCGTATTGGTGAAACCAATGCCCCTGATGTTACAAAATGCCGTCTCCAGTCGAGCGTGGGCAGAGCCTCGAGAGCAAGCCCGGTTATGCGAAGACGAACCTCTCAAAGTTCCATTATTTATCAAGATATCTGCATGATGTTCCCCCTGACATAGTCCCTGGAGATCCGAATGGGAGACTAGTTTACCTCCGGAATTCTTTATATCAGAAGGCACCATCATGACTTATCCCGGTGTCAGTCCGGGCCATCAGCCACACATCCGAAACACCGTCGAAGATTTCTCTCGGCGATATCGCGAAATGTATAGCGTGACGGGGTGGTATCTCACCTTGGGACCGACTACCACCTAACCAACCTTTTCTCGAACCGGTCCATCAGCCAAGCTCCGAAATGTGGCCAGGGATTTCTCCCGACCATTCCACGGAGCCTAAAGCTTGATGGGGTGGTATTTCACCGGGCGCACAGGGCGTTGGGACCCCGGCTACCACTCGGCCTTTAGTCGCCTCTTACGACAAGCTGACCCAGCTGTGAGTATATTCTAACGCCCTACTCACAGGGCACAACGATTTTGGTATCGTTGACCATGATTAAAGTCTTGTGTAAATCGAAGTCACTTAGAATCACGGGACACACATTGCAAACAAATGCCGCAAGAATCGTAGTGTAAACATTTGTCCAAATCTTAGGTAAACAATGAATGCGCTGCGATGCAAATATATTGAAGGATTTTTAGATTATATCCATGGTTGTCTTCGTCAATTGTTCTTTTTCTGACAATGTTCTCGTTTCCCGTCTTGCGTTATCCTAAATTACTACATATGTACTCTGTCTATGAAAATTATATCGAGGTCATTACTATATAAAATAACCGGAAACCCGTACAATATTAGTCTTAAGATTCAAATAAGGGTGTTTTATTGTAGTTTTCCGTTAATTTATTATTTGTTATTCATTAAAATTGTGCTATTGTCATTATATAGATTTAAGATTATAGTTGTAAAGGAATTGCAATCCTAAATCTCTTAAATACTAGTTGTAAAATATACCATAAATGTAATTATCTACCAAATTAAATTGAATCCATGGATAATATGCCCTGATTATAATAAGCAAATAATGAAAGGTAAGAAAACTTCAAGATTACTCATCGACTTACATGGTCGAAGATTACGAGAGCCGATCATTAACCTCGAGAAAGACGGTCGGTTTAGACTAAATATTAAAATAAAAGTCCAGATTATCCATAGATTAAAATTAGAATAGAATTTTTTTCCATAACACAGAGTCAATGTCATCAACAAAGGTGGTTGTTTTATAATTTCTCAAAAAAACTGAATACTTTATTAGCCATCAAATTAATGCAAGCGTTCCCCAAGGTTCCATACTCTCACCCACCCTCTTCCTCATATTTATAAATGATCTCCTGTCCATTACCCACAACCCAATCCACTCGTTTGCTGATGATTCCACATTGAGTTTATCATACTTGTGGGGAAGAAGTATGCTGCGCTGGCGTACGGCACTGATTCCCTCCGTCCTCCATCATCACTATATGTGCGTTCGACACAATACTGAGCGAAGAAAAACTGTTCGAAACAAACCGTCCACAAGAAGTAAGGAAAACACACGGTTATTCTCGGTACAAATGATTTTTAGTTTTATTATTTTTATTTATTCTTCACATGAGTTTCTTCATCACCTTTAATTGGTTTTAAATTGACTTGGGTGTAGGAGTACATTATCGAGTGGATTCGTACACAATAGATCTCTCGACATTACACACACGTTTAATTAACATAATTAATCGATTATTTATATTGGTGAATATTGTTCGTTAACTTCTTAGACAAGTATCCTATCATTATATCAGTGTTCGACTTAAGTACAACTTCACATCCGTTTGTATTTATTTTGTTTTAACAATTTACTTCCTACACGAGCGTCTAACTCCGACTCCACTGTTATTATTCGGACGCGGGTGTCGCGCACCCGCGTCCGAATAAGACTAAGAACTGGATGCGCACTCGATGGTTGTTGGTACACGACCCCGCGATAAACGGCGGTGAGTTTCCCCGAGAGTGAAAGTGTTCCTCTCGTGGTGAAAACGAGGAAAGAGGATCTCACTGGTGAGGTCCTGTAGTGGTGTGCGTGAAGTCGATCGTTGAGATCAGATTGTTTACATAACGCTTGCAGGTCAAACGCGAAACGAAACCTAGACAAGGGATACAAACAAATAAAGAAGCGAACTAATGCATCGTCCGGTAATGGGGGTCAGCTCAGTAAATAGCAGCCACTCATTAGATGCTACAAGGGATTGAGATAATGGAGATCGTATATCGTATCTCTGCCGAGTTGGAGAATCGGATTCTTTTGTTTGCATATGTTCATGCTATTGAATCCAATCCGACGGCTAAGCGCGACGTCGTTGATTGTTTGAAGATTCAAACAAAGAAATATTTCCGAGAGAAGTACTTGCAGCTGAATCAATAGTTGCAAGTCTTCGGAAAGTAATTTGGATGGATACACAATGACGGTTGTGTATACCATCTGTGTCAATTAAGCATGGCATCTACGGCGGCGCCAGAATCGAACTATAGTGTGAATATCTACACTAATTGGAAATTCGGTTTTTGGTCGCTAATGGTGAGATGTATTGATATACGTATGAATGCCCTTGTAGGACAAATTCTTTGCAGGCATTTCCAGGTAATGCATTGAAAGCATTAATTATCCTTGGGAAGGAAATGTTTTTGCTGCGGGAGATTGCGGTGCAGGTGTGGGAAGGTTGGAATTGGCCTGACAACCGAAGGTACCGAATAGGTTTTGGTTTTATGCACCTGTATAATGGAAAGAATTCTTGTAGGGAATTTGTATGCGAAGAGATGCATCAAAAGGTAGGAATTCTTTTACAGGGACTTCTAGATTATAAATTGATCTATTTGATGCGTGAAGCATTTAAGGTGCTAATGCGATTACATTAGCGAAACTTATAAGGTTGGGTTGTAGGAATGGAGGTTCTTTAGGTAAGTAGTCAGTGGGGTTTGGCGGAACCGCCACATACGCATACAAACATTTCCGACCAAACTCTTCGAACGTCAATACCAATCAGCAGGTTATGCTTAATACATTGAATTCAGACCTCAACAAGATATATCAGTGGGGATTATCTAACCGAGTAGAGTGCAATGCCCTAAAAACTCAGTGCTGTCTCCTGTCGTCAAAGGCGAACCCAAAGTAAATTTACTGTCGATGAACGGCACTGGCATTGACGAATCCAAGAAACCATCAATCCTCGGGCCACTCGAATTAATTCGACTCTAAATTGGAGCGACCACATTTTTGAAGCTGCGAAAAGTGCAGCCAAATGTATGGAGGAATTAAGAGATGCAAAAAATACTTCACTCCATCCAACCTGGCCACTATTTACAAAGCGTATATTCGTCCCAAAATGGAGTTCAACTCCCATATTTGGTCAGGTGCATCCAACACTGCACTACACGTGCTCAATAGAATGTAAAAACGAGCAGTGAAACTTTTTGGGGACCCAGCTGTAATTCGATCAATTCCGTTGTTACAACATAGGAGCAACCTATCATGCCTATTTCTTTTCTATAGGTATTATCACGGTCGGTGCTCAACTGAAGTTGCTGAATGTGTTCCGCCCCTTCAGACATTTTCCCGCGATACTCGTCAGTCTGAGATTGCGCTACAATTCACGTTGAAAGTCAACTTCAGGCGCACAAATAGAGATAGAGAGTCATTTTTTAGCCGAACCACACGAATGTGGAATGCTCTACCTGAACATGTGTTTCCACGCCATTGTAATGTCCCAGCCATATAAGACCAATGTACATCGATACGTCCTTTCCTTATCCATTTCCTCTCCTTCCGCTCGCACTGTGCTCTGACGTTTAAGTGTACTCCAAAATTCACTTTTATGCGCGCGTTTGTGTAAAAAAAAAAAATATTTTTTAAAGCCCGCTTAAAGGGTGTTAAGTTGGCGCAATTGTGATATTTGAACACGTCCTATCATTTAGTTTGTTTATAGTGTGCTTCTTCCGGAATCGATTTCAATTCGCGCTGCGTTTTTTTTTTTCTATCGACTGAAATCGGGTGCCACGAAGTGATCATTTGAGTTTTAGAAAGAGAAAAATGTCCGCCAGATCCATATCAGGTGAATACGATGGTTGTTCGATGTTGTTTTTTGAGTTTTTGACCAGAAATTCGTTTACAATGATAGCCTTGTAAAACGGTATTTTGTTACATAACGCCCACTTCCTCTCCTTTCGCTCGCACTGTGCTCTGACATTTAAGGGTACTTCAAAATCCCCTTTTGAGCCCGCGTTAGTGTAATAAAAAAGACTAGCGAGCTGCAACCAGGTGAACTCTCTGAGTCGAAACTTAGATAAAGTCCTGGGCAAAGGATAATTTCGTAAATTTAAATGCGAAAAGGATTAAAAAGAATGGATCGTTCGTGCCATAGCTTTGATGGACGAAAATGTCATGAAATCTAAGGAAAGAGAGAACTTGTTCTGTTTTAACAGTGGGAATATGTCGTGGCAAGAACATGTGTCGACTATCCTTTAGTTCGCTTCAATGAAACTCAGCTATATTTTCAGGCCAAAACTATATTTTACTTAGCGCTTCTTCTCCCCGTCTAGTCCCAAATTGAATCTGTACCATCATTCCCTTGAATGAAGGCCGCATCCTAATCTCAGCGCACTCCGGGACATAGCTATGTTTATTTATGTTTCGGAAGATCAACAGGCTCGACTGTGAGCTCCAACCATATCTCTCTTGCTAAGGACGACAAGGTCGAAACGGGGAAGGGGACCTTTGCAATGAAGCAAACAGCTGCAGTGCATCTCGGAGTAATGGGTGATAGCGCACTCCCATTTCATTTCGGCGGCCCCCCAGGATGTTGCAAAATGCAACATGATTACACAAATCATCATTAACAAAAAAAAAAAAAAAAAAAAAAAAAAAAAAAAAACGGGGTCGTTTTCGGCGCGTCGTGAAAGATTGTTTAAACTTGTAATTTTCAAATAGTGAATAAAATTAATCAAAGCTAATTCGAGTTTCTTTTCTTGGGTTTTCGTTTCAAACGAATAGGATTCCAGTCGCGCCGGTTTTTTGTTGTTGATTTTATCTTAAATTAAAATTTAAGATTGTGCTGTACCTTAGCGATTCAAAGCATGCCTTCCTTTTCGATATCGATCGGGGACGCGCAATTCGCTTTATTGACAACACAGCACTAAATCAAGACCACAGTCACTGACGTGAGCGAACTTTGGCTCCCTTTAGAGAGTAGCTGTTGCTTGAAGAGCGGTCATTCCAAAGAGTTCAGTTTATTGGCACAAAAGGCAATCCAATGGATCCTATCCATTTGAAATTCATTCCCCAATAACACACTTTCCTCTGTGCCATAATTCTCTTACAACGTGAGTATTTCCAAAGTCACTTCAAATGCAACACTGCTCCTATTACAAGTCATCTATAAGTAGACTACTGTCAAGCAAGCAAGCGAGCAAGTGAGCACGCTGCATCATTTGTGTTTGACAGCCATTGAAAGCAGACAACCTCGTGAATTTGAACGAAAATGTGTGGCGTTTCTAACAGATACATACACAATATGTAAGCAAATTGTGAAGAATACGGAAGGGAAATTCGAATAAGCAAAGCATCAGAGCCGTATACCATAGCGATAACATAACAATTCCACATCAGTTGAGTGTACTTGAGTTTAGAAGTCGAATTCGTACACGCGGCCAGTAGCCTGATGCTTCACTTTTCACCCGTTTAATCGTATGTTCAAATCACCGTATTCACTATCCTTACTTAATGCAACAATCCGACGTGATCTGTATACACAACCACACAATTGCCCATAGGTAAACAGAACTTCACTACTACGATCAGGACTTCCGCATAGAGCACCGGCACAGTCGCCTGCTCCGATGTTCTCTCGCTCGTTCGCTCCTCGCTCCGTCGTTTGCACACGAAATTGATCGTAGCAAAGTTACTGAGGAGGGAGTAGTGTGGCGTTTTTAGCAGGTACACACGGCCAATAGTGAAGAACAACACCACCAAAAGCACATCCATTAAAGCTTTATACCAAAGCGATAACAAAACAATTCCACATCAGTTGAGTGTATTTGACTTTAGAAATCGACTTCGTACACGCGGCAGTGGCCTGATGCGTTGAGCATTGGTTCTATATTTTAGTGATTCTAACCGTAATAGCGTCGGTTCGAATCACACGCTCTTCAATATCGTCGCAAACGCTGTAAATGAAAAAAAAAATGAATTTCGTGTGCTGATTAACCATAATCAAGCAAAATCCATAAATTATGCCACGAACTACTACTCTATCCAGCATATTCTCCAGATTTAGCCGCCTGCGACTATTTCTTGCTTCCAAACCTGAAGAACTGGCTGGGTGGTATGAGATTTGGGTCGAAGTGACCATTTGATGACCTTGGGTAACCTATTATTTGGAAGGAAAAAAAAATTGAAAAATGCTGGATTAAATGTATTGAGTTAAAAGAAGACTGTATTGAGAAACAAAACGCTTATTTGGCGAAAAAAAAAATCTTTTATTCAAAAAGTCACTGACTTATCAAACTGCCCCCATACGAGGGTTGCCTCTTATGTTTCGGGATTTGGCAACCCTAGTGTTGCAATCCGGCAATTGACAGCTCTGTCGTAAAGTTGGACATTTTTGAGGTTATACGCACTCAGAACGTTTTGACATACGAGCGCTGTTTGTGTTGTTTACAGTAACTTAAAAGATTAATCTCGGCCCAAAAATGGAATTAAATCGTCAACATTTTCGTGCGATTATTTTTTACAACTTTCGGCGTGGATTAACTCAGCAACAGTGCATGGATGAACTTCATTCAATTTTTGGCGTAGAAGCTCCATCAAGGACCAGTGTTTATCGATGGTATGGTGAATTCAATCGTGGTCGTAGTTCACTCCAAGATGATTTTCGTGAAGGTCGTCCAAAATCAGTTGTTGTTCCGAAAACCATTGATGCTGGGCGCGAACTGATATTGGAAGATCGTTATGTGACCTATCGTGAGATTGAGACAACCTTAGGCGTTATGGGACCAGCATACATTCAATATTGTATATACATTTGACTGTCAAAAAAATTTGTTCGCGTTGGATCCCACACAATTTGTGAATCGCCCAAAAAAAGACTCGTGTCAATTGGTCGAAAGAAATGCTCAAAAAATACGGTCGCGGTGCTTCGAAACACGTCTATGACATCGTGACAGGTGATGAATCGTGGATTTACGCGTATGAGCCCGAAAGTAAACAGCAGTCGACTGTCTGGGTGTTTCAAGATGAGCCAAATCCAACAAAAGTTGTTCGCGCACGAAGCACTTCCAAGCAAATGGTCGCCTGTTTTTTCGGAAAAACTGGACATGTCGCAACCGTACCACTAGAACAACGCAGAACAGTCAATTCTGAGTGGTACACAACCATTTGTTTGCCAGTTGTCTTCCAAGAAATCAGGAAAACCAACCGCCGAAGACGGATCACTCTTCACCACGACAATGCGAGCTCTCACACATCGGCTGCGACAACTGCATTTTTGAGCACCCAAAACATCGATTTGATGGGTCATCCGCCGTTTAGTCCTGACTTGGCACCGAATGACTTCTTTTTATTCCCGTACGTAAAAAACAAACTGAGAGGTCAACGTTTTTCGACACCTGAAGAAGCGGTTGCTGCATTCAGAATGCAATTGGTTCAAACGCATGCAAAAGTGTATAGATCTTCATGGGGAATATTTTGAAAAACAATAAAGTGATTTTCGATGATCAATATTTGTTTTTGTTCTCTAATCCCGAAATATAAAAGGCAACCCTCGTATAAAAAGTTTTTCTCCGGGCAACAAAAAAATGCCTACTCCATCCGGAGATCGTTGAAATTGCTTCAAACAAAAAAATAAAATTGCATTCTGCCCAAAGCTCCACAATGACTTTTCTGCACTGAATTCCCACCTGTATAAAACACAATTTGTACAAACCAACTGTAAATTACAAACCATGGATAAAATGTGAATTTTTGACAGCTTTCTGCCGAACACATGAATAATGTCTTGTCCATTGGTGTTTGCTTTGGATAGCATTAGTTATTACTTACAGTTTTCGAAATGTTGCACGTTTCTGTAATTAGTGAGGAGAAAGGGGAACAAATTGCTTAAGTACGAAAGCAATCAATACCGTTGCAGTATGTAGAGCAAAATACTAGGAGTACCGGTGTGAAGTGAGCGTCAAGATATAAATGTATCGATAGGGAACGTTTGTTGTGAACGAGCCCATATATTTTTTTATTTGGTTGCTATGACATCTGTCAAACATATTTAGTATGCATCAAGTCATTGTACAAACAACATCTTTTTTTTAATCCTGTTAAAAATATCGAATTTTGTACCAGAAAATGATTTGCGGAAAGCATTAATTTTTTGTTTTCATTTGAAGAAAAGTGCTGCAGAGTCGCATCGAATGATTGTCGAGGCTTATGGTGATCATGCTCTATCGGAAGCAACATGCAAAAGATGGTTTAAGCTGTTCAGAGATAATGATTTTGATGTGCGAAATGTAGAACGTGGAAGACCACCAAAAAAGTTTGAAGAGGCCGCTTTAAGTCAAAAACAAATGGCACAAATCTTAAATGTTGCACAACAAACAATTTTTGACGGTTTAAAAGCTATGGGAAAGATCCAAAAGTGTGGAAACTGGGTGCCACATGAATGGAATGACAGGCAGATGGAAAAGCGAAACACCACATGTGAAACGTTGTTTCTACGACACGAAAGGAAGTTGTGGGGGTTTAAGTTTGTGTGCCGGCGTACGACACGGGTCCCTATCACCCACCAACGGATTGTGCACTGGGAATGTGGGGTTTCTCAATTCTATATGAGAATCACACCCACAATCTCAACCACAATTTCCACCTTATTTCGACCGCTTTCAGCGCGTCATACATATCCATTTCACTCATATATTATTCACCTGAAATACATAATTTTCCCAAGGACGCATAGCTAAACTCATTATCCTATGCAGATAATGCATAATTTCCACAGGAAATTCCATTCGTATTGTTTAGCAACAACCAAGTCAAACCAAGCGACGCGGTTGCATCATCATCCATTGGCTTGGGTATTTACCAACATTCCACCGAGTTTTTCCCATAGTATTATATCCCTAGCTGACGCAGGGTCCTATTGACTTTTCCCAGATCACCCTTTCGCTTGGGATCAATGATCTCTTTTCGCAGGTGAATAACATCAGCTAGGTTTTCCTCTCCTTCGTATTTCTGTCTTTCCACGGTTCAATGCGCTCTGACTACACCATAGCCGTACCACTGGGTCAGTAGGTCATGTCAGTAGCTGCATCTGATACCAAGCCACACAACCAAAGCTACCCCGAGATCACAGCACATCATGTTTCTGTTCTCTCATGTTCGTGGTCTCTTTTGGTTTTCCTGTGTGTGGAATGAAATACGAATTTCACCCCTGATTCGAGTTAGTCACCATTGAATCATCATGGTGAGCAGTTACGCCGTCGCTGCGCGAGTTTTTATAATTTTTAACGCAAATCGCGAAAAGAGTCGTCTTGTGACAAGTGGAGTCGTTCAAGTAATTTTTGTCGAGTGTTGTACTTGTGTACCTACATAAACGGGTTACCAAAGTGTATAGTAATAATAATAAGTTCCTAATTAAGTAAAGAAAAAAAAAAGAAAACAATAAAAAAATAAATAAAGTATTCTATTAAACAATCAACACAGTGCGTTATGTTTTTATTGGATACATGAATAAATTGGACCATTCGCCGAAACATCGTTGGAGGATTCAAGTGAAACTAGTGCCCATGATCGGCATGATATGTTGAACCCCACTGGAATGTTCACGAAGGTCAAAGGTTCGGCACACCTGTGAACTTGCAGAGAAGGAAAATAAAGCACACGGTGTTTTTCTTGGTCTATAAGTATTTTTATTGCGGCACTTAGGAACAGCTTTTAAAATTTAACTTGCAATGTTGCTGCGAATAAGGGACCCTTAGGTGATCTTATCCGTGTTCGGTTTTCTTTGATAACGTATTATTAAATGCATGCGATTCTTTACGGCAATGCAACGTGGAAATGCAACGCATCGTGCTGGTGGCTTACCAATAAGGAGAATTGATGTTGTTTCAATTGGTTTAGTTGGGATGGGAGCCGAAATGGTTTCCGGGGAAACTAAATGTTGCTTGGTTAGAAGCGAGGGAAATGGTTTAAGCAGGAAGTGAGCCGAAATGATTTTCGGCGGAAATTAAGTAAGTAAGCGAGGGATATAGTTTAAATAGGAAATTAAACGAAGTGGTTTTTTTTTTTGGAAAAATGTATGCGGTTTGATGTAGTTGAGGGAGATGATTAATATTCCGTTGTAAGTTTGAAAATGCATTTTATCACAGGTTGGGAAATGGATTCTTTGCATGTTGCGAATGTGTGTTATTGCAGGTTTGGGTTATCGTGACGCGCTGTTAGCGGTCGAAGTTACGTGGAATTGTGCGTTGGTTCTTCGTGTGGTATAGAGAACCCCCGCAAAGTCAGTATTGCATCGAATTGTGACTGGTGATGAAAAATGGATTTATTTTAAAAATCCTAAACGCAAAAAATCATGGGTACATCCAGGAGAAGCGTCAACATCGACTGCAAAGCCTGATCGGTTCGGAAAAAAGACAATGCTCTGTGTTTGGTGGGACCAGAACGGGGTGGTGTATCATGAACTTCTAAAACCAGGCGAAACTGTTGATGCGCAACACTACCGACAACAAATGATCAATTTGAACCACATATTGATCGAAAAACGACCAGAATGGGCCACAAGACACGGAAAGGTAATTTTGTTGCATGATAATGCTCCGAGTCATGCAGCAAAACCTGTCAAAGAAACAATAAAAGCTCTCGGACCCCACCTGCCGCATTCACCAGACTTGGCTCCTTCCGACTAACATTTGTTTACATCGATGGGACACGCATTGGCTGAGCAGCATTTCAATTCCTACGAAGAAGTCGAAAATTGGGTCTCCGAATGGTGTGCCTCAAAAGACGAACGGATTTATTGGCGTGATATCCACAAATTGCCAGAAAGGTGGTCGAAATGTGTTGAAAGCAACGGCCAATACTTCGAGCAAAATGTTTTTTACTTTCCCATTTAAAATTAGTTTTATTTTAAAAACCGCTCACTTCATTCCGGTACACCATGATAAATAATGGAACTTCGAGAGGTTCGTCATCGAATATCCGGCCTCGCACTTGAGGCTCTGCCCACGCTCGACTGGTGACGGCATTTTGTAATATCAGGGGCATCGCTTTCACCAATACGAATGTAAACGCCGTCCACCAATATTTGCAAACAACGAAACCTGATATCCTTGCCCTAACTGAGACACAGGTCGATTCGTCAACTGATTCGACATATCTTCGTTGCTCAGGATACGACTTACATTCGAGATTCCGTTTTAAGGGCGGAGTCTGCGTCTTCGCGCGGTCCAATCTGGTTTGCCAGAGGATGGAGGCGTTGGAACCCAATAATATGGACATCATATGGGTGAGGGTCGTGCTGAGGAATTCCGTTAAATTCCTTTGTTGTCTTTACCGCCTCCGAATGACGATCGACCGGCGACATTCTTCGAACATCTTTCCCATACCGTCCTTCTGGTCAATGCATCCTCCTCTTTCCCCCCGTTGGTGACAGACAGTGGGACGTTAGTCACGAATTCAAAGGATAAAGCTAATGTGTTCGCGAATTTATTTTCGGCGAATTTAAACCTCGATCCCGGCCTTTTGGAGCCACCTGTGATCTCGCCGGTACGGTCTTCGATGCGGGATGTGAGATTTCGTCCGCGCACTATTCAACGCAGTCTACGTGAACTGGATTGTAGGAAGGCAACCGGCCCGGACGGAATACCAGCAATAGTCCTAAGAACTGTGCTGCAGAACTATCGCCGGTTCTTGGCAGACTCTTTCGCTTATCTTATGCACGGAGGACCTTTCCTGCCTGCTGGAAAATCGCTCGAGTTCAGCCAATCTCAAAGACGGGAAAAAAGTGTATCCCACAAAATTACCGTCCGATAGCATTACTGTCTATTTTATCTAAGGTAATGGAAAAAGTCATCAATACAGAGTTAGTTAAGTATTTGGAGTGCAACGGACTTCTGAATGATCGTCAATACAGATTCCGTGGCAGGCGGTCCACGGGAGACCTTTTGACACTTATAACCCATATATGGACATCTGCGATTGAACGGCATGGTGAGTCAAGGGCGGTCGCATTGGATATCTCCAAGGCTTTTGACCGTGTCTGGCACGGGGCATTGCTGAGCAAACTTCGTCCATATGGACTTTCCCAACAGCTTTGCGACTGGACGAGGAGCTTCCTCGAGAATCGATCGATCCGGGTTGTTGTGGACGGCGGGTGTTCGGATCTGCATCCTGTTAATTCGGGGGTGCCCCAGGGTTCTATTTTGGCTCCAACCTTGTTCTTGCTTCACATAAATGATTTGTTGGAGACAACGGATAACAGGGTGTTCAGTTTTGTGGATGATAGTACGCTTGTTTCCTCCTTTTCGAGTGTTCGGCCGATAGGTGCATCTGCGTCGCATCAGCTTAGATGTAGACAGATTGGCTCTCTGAATCAGGATCTAGATAGGGTCCTGCAGTGGGGAAGGGCTAATCGCGTCGACTTCAATGCAGCGAAGACACAATATACAACATTCACAAAGAAAACTGGATCATCGGTTCCACAGCTGATGATGAATGGACGGGCCGTCAAGGTTGGGGAAAGTTTGAAATTGCTCGGCGTCACGGTCTGTGGGAATGTATCATGGCATAAACACGTGTCGAGTATCACCAGGCCAGCCTCAGGAAAACTGAGCTATCTTTTTAGAGCCAGGAAATATTTTGCTCCGGCCCAACTTCTTCTCCAATATAAATCCCAAATTAGGCCCGCGCTCGAATATTGCTCTCATGTTTGGAGCTGGGATCCTAAACATACCCTCGACCTACATGAGAGCATACAGAGACGAGCGATCCGCCTTATCGGGGACTCAGCGCAGACGTCGGGACTACAGTCATTCTTGGTATTGTTCCACGCAATTCGGTTTATATGCGCTTCGCAAGAGAATCCGATGGATCGCACCCGTTTGTGGTTCATCTCCCGACGGCGCGAACATCCCTGCATCAGAACTCGTTGCGTTACAGAGCGGGGAAGCTGTTGAACTCCCTTCGCACGCGAGTGTTCTCGGAGCGTTACAACCTGCAACTGTTCAAAAAGAACTGCAACAGTTATTTGATGGCATCTCGGGGCACCCACTCGGCGCTATAGGTTCGCCTCTCCCGAGAGAAGCCTAATAAAAAAAAAAAAAAAAAAAACCTGGTATGTTAGAGTGGTGGGTGTAGTTCCATTACAACCTCTACTATTTAACTGAAATCAGGAGTTCAGTTTAGAAGTTTTAATCTTTGAGTCAAGATTATTAAAAATGAAATAAGAGACTTTATAAAAAATAATCTAAACCAAGATATTGTGGTGGAGCGCAGCGGGTTGGCGAGTGAGAGCTCGCAGGCCGCTTAACCATCTAGTATATTAAAAAATGACAATTTTTTCCATGTTCATAAATTCGCTACTTATGGCTATCTAAAATTCTAAACAACACGGCATCTTCAAACGTCAAACTCAATTTTTATAAGGTTGATGATTTCAACTACAGCATTTAAAAAAAAAAAAAACGCCATCTATGCGCCATATCGAGTATTTCTCGGCCCACGTTCTTAGTAAATAATTGAATACAATAATGAACTGACAAAAAACACAAATAAACAGGAATGAAGCATTCGGTAAATTATTTATAAGAATTCTCAATGAGATTATTTCAAGTCACATCTACATTGAAGGTGCTTCGTCAAATATCAAAATTGAATTTCGCTAACTATAACAACGGTCTAGACTCTGGGTAATTATTAAGTACTTCAGCATAGCACATTGTGTCGGCTATCTGCTTGACCTAAGTTTAAAAAGAGAAAACAAGTATTCAATTTTTTAAATTGAAACTATGCGCTCATTTGTTTCCACAATGCCAATTAAAGTACTTCACAACGTTGAATAGCCTTTTAGATTGCTCTCTTTTCAGGTTTTTCTTTACAGCTATCGCTGCATGCAACCAAATTACCACTTTCGTTCGTTGGGGGTTTCTCGCGCTAAAATAAAAAAAAATAATAACAATTCTCCAGCTCAGCATATCTCAAGTATTTCTAATGCGAGCATAAGCAGTGAGCTGCTCCAAGAATTGGGTTAAAAGCCTCTTTCACTTTATCTAGTATTATGCGTTCTCCTCTCGATGAATGGAGGACGACTATATAGGTACATCTCTGTGGCTTTGTTAAAAACTTAATAATAAACCTTATATTGTGCCGAGCTATTTTAAGCAGAAGGGGTTTTTGTCCTCGTAATTAATTTTCAACATGATAATTAGATATGTGTGACCTAAAGGCGTTTCAGGCAAAAGGTGAACAGGTGTAGATCATTAAGTTAAAGAATTCAGTAACATAGATTCTTTTTGTTTTTAGGGTTTTAAAACTTTAACTTAGAATACTTGGATTCCTCTCCAACAGTTTCAGTTATTCCTACAAATAATGAACATAAAGTTATTGAAAAACCATTAGTATGTAAGTATAATACAAATTCTAGATTTCTCCAGAGCCGTACCGCCAAACTACAAGTACTGGAATGGGGTTATCAGCATATGTGTTATATTCCATGTCGAAGCGAGCATGTGGTTACGTTTATCGATGACTCAACTCACTAATGGCATGAATAACAACACGCAAAGTAATAAAAATTCACTGACCATGTACGAACAACCGGTGCATTTTAAATACAAGGCATTTTTCGGTGCTTATTCTGGGCGGCGCCTTGTTTGTAACGTACTTGTTTAAACTTTTGAATGCTCGTGGTTTTGCTAATTTTGTTTTAATTAATATGCAAGTTGTATGTTTAAAAGGAGATAATTGTTACTTGGCACACAGGAACCAGGGTTCGGACAGTTGTCAATCAGTAAATTATTGGCCTTTTGTGATTTAAAAGCTCATGACCTCGCGACAAAATTCTTTATCACGGCAATTCATTTGCCATTCATCCCATCTTTTAAATCAGCGTCTTTATTTAAGTTTGCCACCTGTGCCTAGAATTTCATAACAAGTTTTTTAGAAGTTTGTGGATTCTCTTGCGGTAATGTAGTTTAGTTTAGTTTAGTGGGGCTACCAGCCCCATTTATTGGCTTAATTCAAGGATTTGTATAGCCGACCCATTTATATTTTCTATAACTGAAATCGTAAGGTAACCTGTGTGCGTTTGCGTGAATGGAAGTTCATTTGACGAATTTGTACTATTGTAACGTTTGGGTTACTCAACCCACCATTCAGTACTTGTGCCAAACTGCCGCATTAGCAAGAATCGTCAGTTGAACCTACGTATGCACAATCAAACGTATGATGCAACCTTCTTACTAACTCAGGCATTGGAATTGGTAATAAGCTGCAGAACCAGGATTAATCCTAACAGTATTGGTCCTGTGTGGTATTGTTGAGGTAATCGACTATTTGTGACTTCGCTGTTGCGCAACGGCTTTTTCGTCCCTCACATTTACCGCCATGCGTTTGCCGCAATACTGCTGTCGAATGCGACCAAAAAAAAAAGACTGAAGGGAAGGCCGAGTTAAACGAGACATGGACTTGTATGTATATTCCTCATCGAGTCTCTGGCTTCGGTCTGCCTCGCGACAATCAAAATCACATCCGTGAGAATATTAAGCTCGGTCACGGGAAAACTATCTATTTATCTATCTATTTATTGGCCTGTAGGAACCCGAAAGTTCATGACCTCACCGACTCGACTCCGCCGCCGGCGGGAAAACGGAGAGTTATATACACATAGTATCTACAGGGTTAGTTTAAACTTAGAGACGATTTACTGGGATGGAAGGATAGTAGGAATGAAATCATACAATAACGGTCGGTCTTGAGTACGGTAGTAAGCGCAGATTATGTTTTGGGGTCTGACAATCTCCGCTTTGGCCGGTGTATGTGTGTACATTTGCGTGACTGTGCATGGTGTGTCAACAGTAAACCCTATATTATTATTATTATTTATTATTTATTGGCCTGTAGGACTCCGAAAGCTCGTGACCTCACCGACTCGACTCCACCATTATTCCCTGTCCTGTGCACTCTCCTTCCACGGTCGACCATCCGATCCGATCTCCTCGAGATCAAACCTAACATTGTCCTCCCATCCCCGTCCCGGCCGTCCTGTCGGTCTCTTTCCCGCTGGCTTGCCGTCAAGAATTCTACGCACGATCCTATCGTTGCCCATTCGCGCCACATGTCCGGCCCATCTTAATCTTCGCGACTTGATTGCTCTCACTGTTGTAGGTTTGCGGTATAGCTCTTCCAATTCATGGTTGTGGAGTTTCCTCCATTGTCCTGCCTCCTCGTCATATTTGCCGCCAAAGATACCCCTTAATACCTTATTCTCGAATATGCGGAATTTGTTTTCGTCCCGTTTTGTGAGAGCCCATGTTACGCATTCGTATAGAACAATTGGCACGATCATGGTTCTATGGACACGGAGCTTTATATTACGTGATAGTTGTTTGGATTTCAACAGTATACTGACTGCATGCCAACTAGCGTTGCCGGAATGTAGTATTTTGTTGATTTCCTTCGACATTTCGCTACTGACTGTCAGTATTGTTCCCAGATAGTTAAATTCTTTGACATTTTCATATATCTTGCTTCCGATGTTTATGTGTGTTCTCTGAGGTCCACCTGCTCTCGCCGTAATCATGTATTTTGTTTTGTCTTCATTTACTTCTAAGCCCACCTCTTCAATTCATCATGGCGGCTGCATGATGATTTCACTGTTTTTACTTACAGTTTCCAGATCATTTTTTTTTTACACTTACGCACGCACAAAAGGGGGGTTTGAAGTACCCTTAAATGTCAGAGCACAGTGCGAGCGGTCTATGAACGGCTATGTCATCCGCATATGCGAGCACTTGCGTGAACCCGTTCAGGGATGATCCGGCCATTTCGTCGCCTTGTACCTTTCTGATAACGTACTCGAGCACAAGGTTAAAAAGACTTGGTGAGAGGCCATCGGGCTGTTTTAGTCCGCCCCGGATTTCAAATGGTTCTGAGAGGTGGTTTTCTTTTCTAACTCGCCATTTATTTTCGTTCATGTAAATTTAAATGAGGGCGGCATATTTGGATTCCCAGCTCAACTACGATATGGTAGAGCCTTTACCTGGCGACTGAATCGTGGCTTTTTTGAAGTCAACGAACAGTTGGTGAACCGTCTCTCCATATTCCCACTTCTTTTCCACTAGTTGCCTTATTGTGAAGACTTGGTCGCTCGTTAACCGGTTCCTACGGAATCCGCATTGGTAGTCTCCCAATATATCTTCTGCGTACGGTGTGATTCTCGGCAGTATGACATTTGTTAGTATTTCGTATGTGGTTGGGAGCAGTGATATTTCCTCTGTAATTTTCGCAGTCAGATATGTCGCCTTTTTTGAAAATGGGGACGACTATTGAGGTTTTCCATTCTTCGGTGTGACTTCTTTATCCCATATTGTTTTAATCAGTTGGAGGATCTTTCGGGCGGTTGCCTCTCCTCCATGCTTCATAAGCTCTGCCGGTATGCAGTCGACTCAGGGAGCCTTATTGTTTTTTAGTCGATTTATTGCGTCTACAACTTCGTTGAAAGAGGGGTCGCGGATCTGAGGCTCCGCTGTATGTTTATTTGTGGTTGATGGGTGCGCACATTGAGCAGGTTTTCAAAGTACTGCTTCCATATTGTCACGATATTGTTTGTTTCTGTAAACAGACAGCCGTTTGCGCCTAGAATTATTTTTGGCTCTCCGTCGGTAGCCATTTCTAATTGAATTTATGCCGACATACATACCTCTGATATTCTTTGCTCTGGCATTTTCTAGGATTTTTTCGATCCTAGCCATATCCCATTCGCGTTTTTTGCGTTTGAGAAATCTCGTTGTTTCTTTCCGAATTATTGCGTATCCTTCTGCGTTGACTTCATCATATCTTTCGAAGTGGATCACTCTGAGGCGTTTACGTTTTTCGATTATCGCCCTGCACTCGTCGTCAAACCAAGGTTTGGACTTAATTGTTTTCTTAAATCCTAATACTTTTTGGGCTGTTTGTTTGATTGTGTCTCTGGTCGATGCCCATTTATTGCCCAGATTATTGGTTTCCTCTTCCTCACTACTCCCATTCGCTAGGATGCTAAATCTATCCGTTAGTTCCTCTTGATATTCAGCCCTTTTGCGTAGGTCTTTCAGTTTATCAATGTCGAACTTTTTGCTTGTCTCCCGTGATGGCCCATGTGGGTTTGCTGCGAGGCGACTTCTAATTTTGCCCATCACTATAAGGTGATCGGAGTCACAATCTGCTCCTCTATATGGTCTTACGTCAAGGATATTCGAGTGGTGTCTTTCGTCTATGAGAAAATGGTCTATTTGGTTACGCGTTACGCCGTCGGGTGATATCCATGTGGCTTTATGGATTTGCTTGTGCTTGAACATCGTGCTTTTCACTACCAGATCTTTGGACGCTGCGAACGTGACAATTCGAGTTCCATTATCATTTGAAACGTCGTTCACCTATAGTTGGTTGGAAGATATCTTCCTTTTAACGTTGAATGATGAGATCTGGAGCAAGACTAATGACCCGGAAAAAACAAATCATTATGGAAAATTTAATAAGCCTCAGGACTACCTAAATAAGGCCAAGACCGGTTCCCGGTTGTAGTGCGGATGATGATGATGATGAAGATGAGATCCCATCAAATACTTCCTTTAGGGTCTCGTAGAATGTGTCTTTTGTTTCTTCGCCCGTAGATTCTGTTGGGGCGTTTACGTTATTGTACTATGGTCCCTGTATTTTTAGCACCGACATTAGGTCATTGATAAATTGCACATGTTTTACATGGGGCGTAAGCTTCTTGCTTATGATGAAACCAGTCCCGAGGTTATGTGTATCGGTACCTCCACACGCCAGTTTAAACCCGTTGGTTTCGATTACTTGATGTGGGAGTCGGACTTCCTGAAGCGCGACGATGTCCATTTTATATTGTTTCGTGTTTTTTACGACCGGCTGTATCGCGCCTGGTTTATATAACGTTCGAACATTCTACGTCCCGACGCGTATATCCCGCTTTTTCCGTTTTTCCCTACGTTTTCTTTTTGCCGAGTCGGTGTTTTCTTGATGATTTCTTCCCTTCTGGTAGTGTCGGCTCATCACACTTATGCCTACCGGGTTTTTCGTGAGATTGTTTTTTGTATATTGATTATTCATTTTTGTTCCCACGAGCCATGGGGTTTCAAATAGCCCGTCACATCAAAGCCCCTCTTTGATATGGTAAGGTCTGCTTACTGCTCTGATTAGACCCGCTGTCAGAGGGGCGCCGTTATAATACAGCCGATATACCCCTGGCTCCAAACCATCCAATGGGCACGGTGACGCTTAACACCCTGGATTAGGGGTGGTAGATCTTTGTGTTACTTCTCGCTAGCCTGTATAACATGGGTGGCTCTACTGGAAGCGTATGCTTCCGTCAGCATAGCCTGCGTGATTCATTGTAGTTTAACCCCCCGCGCCACGTCAAGATTTCTACCAAGCCGAGGTACAAACAAATGGCAAATTAGATAATTTAAAATCCACTAGAACTACCATATATACAGTATCAAACGGCTCAGTAGTAATACGCATCCTCGCAGTAGTTATTACCTTCACGGTACTGAACAAAAAAAGGACCAGTACCGGAAGTCCCCGATCCCTGCAGTCTTTCGCTCTTGTCCCAATGACGTCGTTGCATTCTGTTGCAACGACCGCGTAACCGTCATTTTGGCCGTCGCTCTATTCTAAGAGGGGAGGAGTTATGGTTGCCACCGAGCACCCCGTCACCCTTAATACCTCGTACACCTAAGCTCCACCAACTGAATATACTTCAACAGCAAATTCACCCATCAAGGTTACTTTACCACAGTTCATTGACTCTGATGCAACATTAGCAACGGGCCGGAAAAGTGATTCGTAACCCTAGATCTAAGAACTCGGTATGGAACTTGCAAAGGTGACAAATTGTAGACTCAGCGTTTACCGAATTCGCAATCCTTTGTTTAAAAGCGTGAGAATCTCTTTTGCAATTCAATACCGGGGTGTAATGTACAGGTAGGATAGGAGATAGAGTTGAGTTGGATTTGGATTGTCATAGTGCCCGGTCATAAACCGTTTTAACGGCAAATTCTTTATTTTTTTTAAGTTGATTTTTGTAGAGATGTGGGGGCTTCGTGGTGAGTCGGCAAGGACTCGGATTCATCGATATTCCCACCTACTTGTTCCACCTAGAGCGAAAGTCACCCAGTTCACCGGCAGGCTTTAGAAAAGTAACAAAAGTCAAGCACTGGGATGTTGTTTGAATTAATGTTCATTTATTTGTCATGTATTAACTTTACAAAATCATATCGTGTATCAACTTTACAAAATGTGTGAACCCATCGCACTCGGAACAAATTCTAATTCAATTAAGTCCGTGAATTTTACGTGCTTGGCACTTCAAGCTTACAGTGTCACAATCTCACATCATGGTGAGCGCAGTTAGTCAAACACCTAGCCGTTTAAACCTCGCGCACACGCGTCGCGCGTACAGATTCTGAACCGGGGGACGTGGGGACGGCACGGCCGTTTGAATTAATACCGCCGGTAAGTAGTGTAAACGCTGCACTCGCACACGCTATCCTAAATATGCGCCCGTTAATTGGTGACGGCGATTCGTTGGGTTCAATGACCCGATTATTCAGGGATGCGCGCTGGAGGGTATGAAGGGACGTGTGTCCTCAGTGGCGGTTATTACTCGACTGGTTTATGAACGAAAATAATTCATTCATTGCGTCGTGGCGGTGCGTCATAGCAAAATTAGGCTCGCTGCGAATTATGAGGAATTGTGGACGAGTTGCTATGCCTGCTTAAGAATTTAGTTCCAGCGAATCCTTGCCGTATAAGCTAAGTTGGATTCGTTGGTTGGGTATTCCGAGGAATTGAAAATGCTTGGGTGCAAGCAAGGAATATCGTTTAGATGAAATGTTAACCGAAGTAATTTCGGGGAAATGTGCGCGGCCTAGTTAGTTGGTAATGTTCCGTTGAGGATTGGGATATGCGTTTGTTATGGCATATGAATTTCGGGGAAATTAGGATTGCTTGGTCACAAAGAGGAAATATGAATTCGGTAAGGGTTGACCGAAGCAATTTTGGGAAAATGAATGCGCGGATGGTTAGAATATATTCGGTTGAATTATATTCTGTTGGTGGTTTGGGAAAATGTTTATTGCAGATTGGGAGATGTATGCTATTGGTGAGAAGTATACTATTGCGGATTGGGTTTTTGCCTGTTTGCAGGTTAGGGTTGTGGGTTGGTTCTCCGTGTGATGTAGAGAATCCCCACAGAGACAATAAGCAATAAATAAAGATTGTAAATATTAAGTTGTACGTGGTTTTTTTTGGCATATCCGAACGGTAACTCGCGGCCCTCCTCCTAACGGTTTATAAGAAATCAAGTGTTGCCATTTGCAAAAATGTATGGCCCACCCTATATTACACTACTACTACTATTTATTGACCTGTAGAAACCCGAAAGTTCATGACCTCACCGACTCGACTCCGCCATTGTTCCCTGCCCTGTCGCTCTCCTTCCACGTTCGACCATCTGATCCGATCTCCTCGAGGTCTAACCTAACATTGTCCTCCCATCTCCGTCGCGGCCGCCCTGTCAGTCTCTTTCCGGTTGGCTTACCGTCAAGAATTCTATGCACGGACCCTATATTACACAGCAATGTAAATTTCGAAATAAACTGTTCTATTTCTACGGTTTAATTGAGTCAGATTAAATAGTATTCCATTATATTCGAATGTCAAGCGGTTAATGGCACAAAATTACCTTTTAATAAAGCCAACATCATGTTCATGTCATGATATGTATGTTTTATATTATTAACATGTTCTATACTTCTTTACTTAAGTAGATACGTAAATACCCTATTCTTCTTGTAATAAAGGTTAAGTTTCAGTTCCGGTTTTGCATATGAAATTTCACAAACAAAAGTCTAAGATCTAGTACAAACAAAAAGCCACGACTAGACCAATATGTGCAATCAAATGGAAAGGCTGCAAGCTGCATAGTAGTTCAACGTATGACTTTAGCACCTGCCAAATTATTGTGGTAGATGCGCCACATGTTTTTAATTAGCCAAGCTCTTATTGTTTTATAGCCAAACCTTGTATGTCATACTGTATCACCCCCAAGGACAAAAGTCTTCGAGTTGCATTTTTTTTTTGTATTTTACTATTGTATATAGTTTTAAAAAGCGCTTTTGGAATAAGTTATACATCTAAATTCCTCTACAGTACAATAATATACAATATATAATAAAATTTTACTAATTACTTGTAAGTTGATTAACAGTGTAACTTCTTCACATTTCGTCGTTGGTGTGTAACCGCTTGTATGCTTCAGAATATAGGCTTTTTCTTTCTTTTTTGCGGCTGCATTTTCGACTGCATTTACTATATGTTTGTTATCTAAAGATTACAGATTTGTTAACTGTTAACTACATCTTTTTCAACCACGTCATTTTTAACTATAACCTCAACAACTAAGTCGTCGTTAACAACGACAACGTTGTCGTTATTAATTATGACGTTATTATCTATAACGTTGTTATCCGTATTGTAGTTATCTAAACCGCAGTCATCTAAATTGTTGTTAACTACATTTCTTTCAACCACGTTATTGTCAACTATATTATTGTCAAATATAATATTGCCGAGAATGTTGTTAACTATGTCGAAAACTGTAATCATAATATCATCGCTATCCATCAGTGAATTTTCAATTTCATCATTCTTTTGCTCCTCATTGTCCTTTATACTACAGTAGGATTGGGGTACTAAGAGGAAAAAATCGGAAGGCAACTCCATCATGACCTTCTTTATAGTTTCTACATTGCTGTGTCTACGAAAATTTTGCGTATGTAAATAAGCGGCAGTACTCGCCAATTGTCTTTTACGGATTTGGAGAAGTCGGAGTTTTGACTGTAAAACAGAGTTCGTCGGTAAAGCTGTCATCTGGGCGTCTTTGATATTATATTTGTTTTTCAATGACCGTCGAATCCTTTGTCCCTTATGCGACTAGCTTATTTTAGTAGAGAAAAATATAGATAACCCTAAAATAACATTAATGGTTGCGTACTGAAGAAGTATGCCAGACATACCCGTTTCTAAAATAGCATTAGTAAACTATTTATAATTTTACTTTGACGAATATCCTTTAAAAGTTTTCTCTTCTGGAAGTAAATCTGGTAAAAATGGTTTTTAAGGGTTTATATTATCGCCGAGTTAATCTGACATACATACCGATAGAGCCACACAGTTTTAAAATTAATTTTTTATTCTAAATTTTTGAACAAGAAAAATTCTTTATAGAGGTCCTACTCCAATTTCATGTTACGGTTATAAAGATGTATAACTTACAAAGTAGAAATGTGCATCTCAATAGCCCACGTATATTGCTTCTTTTTTTTTAAATGTTTGTAAGATTACCTGTAAAAAAAAGGGAATAAATTAATGATGAGTCGGTAAAAGTTAACACAATAATATTATAGTAAGAATTGTTACTTTGTTTACTAAGGTAAACCATAAACACAGGTCATAAATAAAGAATGATACAGAAGAGAATATTAAACCTCCACAGATCCATAGTTAACTTGAATTTTAACTGGAATTTCTTTATTAATGATGCGCTACAATTACACGCCTGACATATAGGTATGTACATTTTCTTTTGTTGTCGCAGGTATACCGCTTTTTGGCCTTCAGTTCTATATCAGTTCTCAACCCATTATATGGCTCAGAGGCCCAAATATTACTTCTGTAATACGCAGAATAATCATCCAAGCTATTGCTGTACAACTTATGTGAACCTGCTCGTGGGAACTGATGAGATACCAAGCGGTTGTAAGAATGCAACTTTTACTAAGTTGTGAAATGACGCGACTGAATATGCACACATTCTGGCCACTGCAATGTTCTTCGAATCACCTCGGAGAATATTGGAAAAACTACGATTTATTATTATTAATTTCAATTTTTGAACTAATTGTATCAATATCGAAGCTGGGTAACAGTTTCTGAATCTAGGATACTTTTAATCCCTAATATACCGTTAGTAAGTTGTCGCGAGGATCGATTTTCGTTAGAGACAGAATAAATCAAATTTTCCAACAAAATCGTTACGATTTTGTACCAACTTACCCACAAGCAATATGCGGTCACTATTGCTGCAGAAAATTTAGAAATATGATCAAAATAAAACAAACATTTAAGTATCAGAAACGTCAACGTTTTTTTTTTTTTGAAAACTAGACTGAAATAAAAAGTTCACAAAAAGTAAAGAAGTAAAGTTCTTTTGAAGGTACATACCACGGTGTAAGCGTTTCTGTTACACAAACTACCAAGACGACTTGGGTACTGCAATTCGTTGTACACATTTCATATAAAACTTTTTAACAGCCACATATAGAGGGGTACTATATATATATTGTAGCGAGCTCAGGGTTCGCCGTTAAATCGATTTTGAATTAATGTAACACTTTATTAGTCCGTTAATAACAACCGTTACTTTTACCGTACACTTAACGATTTCTTGACTTATCGCTTCCGTACTTATCGGGTCTTTGACTGCTTACTTCTTACTGCCTGATCTGCGTGCGACGTATTTATACCGTTCCCTCATTCTGATTCGGCGTTTCGTTTCCGTCCGTTCCATAGCCTCGAATTTTCTACTGCTTATAGTTTCCAGTTTTCCAGTATTTTCTAGAATATTCTAGTACTTTGTTTTGGACTTTCTAGAATATTCTAGTACTGATTGTCATATGCGTCACAATATATATCTTGCGCCTCTTGGGCATTATATATATCTCGCGCCAGTTTCTATGCGCCACTGCCTTCTGACCTTTCCACAGTTGGCGATTTCTGACCACAACCTTCTTCAGCACGTTTTGTTTATTCAAACGCGAATTTTGTTGTTCACAATGACTTAAAAGTGTAGCTCATCAAAACAAAAAAGAAATTAAGTAAACTGGTGCGGTGATTTATGTTGATTTTCATCGTGGATTACCAAACCGTATCGGTTAACTTACATTTGAGGATGAAGCCCCAGTCTTTATCATATGGTACGATGGTATAACGAGTTTAAACGTAGCCGCGCCGATCCTCCAGTAACAAAAGTCATAAAGGTTGTCTCAAAATCAGTGGTTGTACCAGAAAACATTGCAACCATGCAAAAACTTATAATGGAAGGCTGTCATGGGACATACTGTCAGATTGAGGCAACTTTTGGCATTCGGTTGTGGGGGTTCTTCTAACCTACCCAAAGAACCACCCATCTATCTTAATCATTTCCACATCCCGCACCTAGAGATTATTAGCTTACCTGCAATCGGCGGCGTTAAGCTACCTTTCAATCACCACCCATTTCCTGAGAAAAACGAAACAACCCATGGCAAGACCACCATCTTGCCATAGCATAAAGTAACATTGCCGCACCTCACCAGCATAATCGGTTCCTTCGGTCGGCACCCATGACCACTACGATTCATTAGAAAATCCACCGTGCCCTATTGCCGATATCCATGCTTATCATTACACAGCAATTCCACTGTGTTTGCTCTTCTCCGGCAAACGTTGGTCCCACGATCAAGCCATAGCAAGTCGCTAGTTTGTATAGCTGCATGACTGATTGCATGATCCGTCGCCTTATCGAGGAACGATCATCGCATCATGTCTAATAATTTGCTGCCTAAACGCTGGCTATCAAACAGAACGCTTCTGTTTACACGACGTATAAACAGAAGAAGCTATCTTGGCCTGCACGGCAACATTACCTAACATAAACAAATCGCTAGTATAAACATGGCAACCTTTTTCGGTCGCTATTGAGCTACCATTCGTTTGCACAGCTGACCTGGTTGAATTCCCTTCTTCGGATCCAATCTCTGATGCAATTCCGTTGGTTCAAAGACAAGCTGAGTAAGTGTATGATTGCACACCTACAAGCGAAATTCCTCATGATTGGTCGCCCAACCGATAAACGATCATCGGATAGGACACGACCCATAGTTGTTTATCCAAACAATCATATCAATGGGCATTTCCTACGATTCGTTTCCCAAACCAAGCATGCACTCATTCATCCTAGCCTTTGCCATCGTAAGCGAAGTTCTGTTAACTTAACATCAACAGAAAAATCGATCCTCTATTGTTTATGATCGCAATGCAGGCAGCCTCCGTGCACGATCATCTATTTGACCACCCGCAGGTTTGGATTCCCTTCTGAGCACCCTTCGCGTTTTCGTTTGTCCGAACTTCCAGTGTGTGGATATCCAACCAGTTCTGCACGCTCACAGTGGCGACCGGTGTTACGATAGACTCAATGTCTCGGAGTCAGATTTGAATCGCACAACAAAAAGACAGGAGATGACCCAACGACACACAATAAGGAGGTAAGCGAAAGCCCTTTTAATTCAAAAATACAGCCTCCACAAAATACTAAATGTTAAGAACATTGTTAAAGTGATTCCAACAAATACTAAATATTAAGAATATTCTTAAAGTGATTCCATCAAATACTAAACGTTAAGAACATTGTTATAGTTATCTATATGTATGTGCTAAAGCCAATAATAACCAGAAATAAAGGCACTCCAAAAATTTGGAAGTTGTAAAGCCAGCAGACAGTGGAAGGTTTAGTGAACCCAGCACCCCGTCTAAAAACTCCCACAAGTTCCTTTAAAAAAATATTGCATGATCATTATTGTCATTGGATCACACATAATTTGACGAAACCTCTAAAAGTTACTATCACGTTTTGCGACGACAGTGAAGAACGTGTGATTCGAGCTGACGCTATGATGGTTAGAATCACTAAAAATTGAACCAATGCTCAACACATCAGGCCACTGCCGCTTGTGCGAATTCGATTTCTAAACTCAAGAACTCAACTGATGTGGATTGCTATGTTATTGCTTGGTATATGGCTGATGCTTTTTCTTATTCGATTTTCGTTCGGTGTTCTTTACTAATAATCTCTTGCTGGTGTCGAGTAACATCCTTTCCCGAGGCGGTATGGGTTTTCTGTGTAGGACCATTTCAATGGAGCGGGAATTTCGCGTTGATTTGTGTAACATTCGCGGCTTGAGATGCATTTTCTCTTCTGTGTTTGCCCACGTTTCTAACCGGAAACCAACTATTCTTGCAGTTAGCGAAACCCAGGTAATTACTAATACAGATATTTCCGATTTTAATCTACCTGGATATAACTTCGTGCCACTGTTCTTTCCACTTCGTGGTATAGCCACATACATACTTCTACCACAATATGGGCTCCGTTCCAACTCAGAATTTAATTTCTCTTGGCTAAAACTACACGTTCGTAAGCATATCCATACATTACTGCTTTCTTTAAAGAAGCCCAAACTTCGATAGAAACGCATCCTTTAACGAATTTGCTCTGTCTGATTCTATTGATAGGATCTTGACCCTATATCCGCACACTGAAACCGTTATTGCGGGTGAAATTAATGTGTATAACTCTCAGTGGCTTCGCCACTCCGAACACGCAACCCCTGAGGGTCTGTATGTTCAGCTCTTTGCTAAGTCAATCAATTTAATTCAACTCGTCAATGAGCCCGTTGCGGTTTCGCCAAACCCCACTGTCTACTTACCCGAAGAACCCCCATAACTACGACCCAACCTTCATTAAGTTTTCGCGAATGCAATCGCATTGGCACCGGTAAATGCTTCACGCAACAGATGACCAAATGTATTTAGCTAAAAGCTTCTGGAAAAGAATTCTTACCTTCATTCATGAATTCAAATTAAAAATTCCCTATAAGAATTCTCCCCAAACTTATAAATTCCCTGAAAGAAAACTCATCGGTTCACATATAATGCAACCACATCAGGCTTAACCTTGAGTTGGCTATTCCCAGCCTCACCATGTGTACAATAAATTTACCGACATACACATTGGCTGGCGACCCTTTTACCCGACGATAAACAGTCCAACGCAGCTGCATACAATTAGCGCAATAGATGCTGAAACTAATTCCCTAGCATGTACCATGTACAAACAAAAGAAACGCTGTTCTTCAGCAGGCATTCTGGCGATACGGCAAACAATTCAAACCATTCCAGTATCCCAAATGCGTCTACCATCTAATGAGTTGCAACTTGTTTACTCAGTTGAACTCTCAGATCACAAACTCCCTATGTCCTACATATTCCTGGATCCGTTCACCATTGACCTTCTCACATAAGCAAACACAAACCCAATTAGCATCCAATGAGATTCGGCTTGTTTGCTTAGCCGAACTCACATCTCATGGATGCACATTATGCCCTTTCTTTGTTTCAGTTTTGTTCTCATGGCTTTGTCCCATGAATGAACCAATCTACACATACATGTATACCACCATGATCTTTATTACGAGATCTGGTGTTCTATTCCACAAAGAGAGACTTTACGTTTCTCTTGTGGTAAGTAAAAAGATATCCTTAGCGGAGAGAATATCCACCACCACCGAATCGAGGGTGAATCAAGATCAATATTCCAACCCTCGATGGAGTCTTTTACCACCCAAAAGGAAGTTCAAATATCCGGCTGATCAAATAGATGATCGCGAACGGAGGCTGGCTGTATTGTTCTGGTGAACGATGGAGGATAGATATTTTTGTTGACGTTAAGTCAACAGAAACTTCGCCAACGATGGCAAGGGACCAGAGATTAACAGTGTAACTTCTTCACATTTCGTCGTTGGTGTGTAACCGCTTGTATGCTTCAGAATATAGGCTTTTTCTTTCTTTTTTGCGGCTGCATTTTCGACTGCATTTACTATATGTTTGTTATCTAAAGATTACAGATTTGTTAACTGTTAACTACATCTTTTTCAACCACGTCATTTTTAACTATAACCTCAACAACTAAGTCGTCGTTAACAACGACAACGTTGTCGTTATTAATTATGACGTTATTATCTATAACGTTGTTATCCGTATTGTAGTTATCTAAACCGCAGTCATCTAAATTGTTGTTAACTACATTTCTTTCAACCACGTTATTGTCAACTATATTATTGTCAAATATAATATTGCCGAGAATGTTGTTAACTATGTCGAAAACTGTAATCATAATATCATCGCTATCCATCAGTGAATTTTCAATTTCATCATTCTTTTGCTCCTCATTGTCCTTTATACTACAGTAGGATTGGGGTACTAAGAGGAAAAAATCGGAAGGCAACTCCATCATGACCTTCTTTATAGTTTCTACATTGCTGTGTCTACGAAAATTTTGCGTATGTAAATAAGCGGCAGTACTCGCCAATTGTCTTTTACGGATTTGGAGAAGTCGGAGTTTTGACTGTAAAACAGAGTTCGTCGGTAAAGCTGTCATCTGGGCGTCTTTGATATTATATTTGTTTTTCAATGACCGTCGAATCCTTTGTCCCTTATGCGACTAGCTTATTTTAGTAGAGAAAAATATAGATAACCCTAAAATAACATTAATGGTTGCGTACTGAAGAAGTATGCCAGACATACCCGTTTCTAAAATAGCATTAGTAAACTATTTATAATTTTACTTTGACGAATATCCTTTAAAAGTTTTCTCTTCTGGAAGTAAATCTGGTAAAAATGGTTTTTAAGGGTTTATATTATCGCCGAGTTAATCTGACATACATACCGATAGAGCCACACAGTTTTAAAATTAATTTTTTATTCTAAATTTTTGAACAAGAAAAATTCTTTATAGAGGTCCTACTCCAATTTCATGTTACGGTTATAAAGATGTATAACTTACAAAGTAGAAATGTGCATCTCAATAGCCCACGTATATTGCTTCTTTTTTTTTAAATGTTTGTAAGATTACCTGTAAAAAAAAGGGAATAAATTAATGATGAGTCGGTAAAAGTTAACACAATAATATTATAGTAAGAATTGTTACTTTGTTTACTAAGGTAAACCATAAACACAGGTCATAAATAAAGAATGATACAGAAGAGAATATTAAACCTCCACAGATCCATAGTTAACTTGAATTTTAACTGGAATTTCTTTATTAATGATGCGCTACAATTACACGCCTGACATATAGGTATGTACATTTTCTTTTGTTGTCGCAGGTATACCGCTTTTTGGCCTTCAGTTCTATATCAGTTCTCAACCCATTATATGGCTCAGAGGCCCAAATATTACTTCTGTAATACGCAGAATAATCATCCAAGCTATTGCTGTACAACTTATGTGAACCTGCTCGTGGGAACTGATGAGATACCAAGCGGTTGTAAGAATGCAACTTTTACTAAGTTGTGAAATGACGCGACTGAATATGCACACATTCTGGCCACTGCAATGTTCTTCGAATCACCTCGGAGAATATTGGAAAAACTACGATTTATTATTATTAATTTCAATTTTTGAACTAATTGTATCAATATCGAAGCTGGGTAACAGTTTCTGAATCTAGGATACTTTTAATCCCTAATATACCGTTAGTAAGTTGTCGCGAGGATCGATTTTCGTTAGAGACAGAATAAATCAAATTTTCCAACAAAATCGTTACGATTTTGTACCAACTTACCCACAAGCAATATGCGGTCACTATTGCTGCAGAAAATTTAGAAATATGATCAAAATAAAACAAACATTTAAGTATCAGAAACGTCAACGTTTTTTTTTTTTTGAAAACTAGACTGAAATAAAAAGTTCACAAAAAGTAAAGAAGTAAAGTTCTTTTGAAGGTACATACCACGGTGTAAGCGTTTCTGTTACACAAACTACCAAGACGACTTGGGTACTGCAATTCGTTGTACACATTTCATATAAAACTTTTTAACAGCCACATATAGAGGGGTACTATATATATATTGTAGCGAGCTCAGGGTTCGCCGTTAAATCGATTTTGAATTAATGTAACACTTTATTAGTCCGTTAATAACAACCGTTACTTTTACCGTACACTTAACGATTTCTTGACTTATCGCTTCCGTACTTATCGGGTCTTTGACTGCTTACTTCTTACTGCCTGATCTGCGTGCGACGTATTTATACCGTTCCCTCATTCTGATTCGGCGTTTCGTTTCCGTCCGTTCCATAGCCTCGAATTTTCTACTGCTTATAGTTTCCAGTTTTCCAGTATTTTCTAGAATATTCTAGTACTTTGTTTTGGACTTTCTAGAATATTCTAGTACTGATTGTCATATGCGTCACAATATATATCTTGCGCCTCTTGGGCATTATATATATCTCGCGCCAGTTTCTATGCGCCACTGCCTTCTGACCTTTCCACAGTTGGCGATTTCTGACCACAACCTTCTTCAGCACGTTTTGTTTATTCAAACGCGAATTTTGTTGTTCACAATGACTTAAAAGTGTAGCTCATCAAAACAAAAAAGAAATTAAGTAAACTGGTGCGGTGATTTATGTTGATTTTCATCGTGGATTACCAAACCGTATCGGTTAACTTACATTTGAGGATGAAGCCCCAGTCTTTATCATATGGTACGATGGTATAACGAGTTTAAACGTAGCCGCGCCGATCCTCCAGTAACAAAAGTCATAAAGGTTGTCTCAAAATCAGTGGTTGTACCAGAAAACATTGCAACCATGCAAAAACTTATAATGGAAGGCTGTCATGGGACATACTGTCAGATTGAGGCAACTTTTGGCATTCGGTTGTGGGGGTTCTTCTAACCTACCCAAAGAACCACCCATCTATCTTAATCATTTCCACATCCCGCACCTAGAGATTATTAGCTTACCTGCAATCGGCGGCGTTAAGCTACCTTTCAATCACCACCCATTTCCTGAGAAAAACGAAACAACCCATGGCAAGACCACCATCTTGCCATAGCATAAAGTAACATTGCCGCACCTCACCAGCATAATCGGTTCCTTCGGTCGGCACCCATGACCACTACGATTCATTAGAAAATCCACCGTGCCCTATTGCCGATATCCATGCTTATCATTACACAGCAATTCCACTGTGTTTGCTCTTCTCCGGCAAACGTTGGTCCCACGATCAAGCCATAGCAAGTCGCTAGTTTGTATAGCTGCATGACTGATTGCATGATCCGTCGCCTTATCGAGGAACGATCATCGCATCATGTCTAATAATTTGCTGCCTAAACGCTGGCTATCAAACAGAACGCTTCTGTTTACACGACGTATAAACAGAAGAAGCTATCTTGGCCTGCACGGCAACATTACCTAACATAAACAAATCGCTAGTATAAACATGGCAACCTTTTTCGGTCGCTATTGAGCTACCATTCGTTTGCACAGCTGACCTGGTTGAATTCCCTTCTTCGGATCCAATCTCTGATGCAATTCCGTTGGTTCAAAGACAAGCTGAGTAAGTGTATGATTGCACACCTACAAGCGAAATTCCTCATGATTGGTCGCCCAACCGATAAACGATCATCGGATAGGACACGACCCATAGTTGTTTATCCAAACAATCATATCAATGGGCATTTCCTACGATTCGTTTCCCAAACCAAGCATGCACTCATTCATCCTAGCCTTTGCCATCGTAAGCGAAGTTCTGTTAACTTAACATCAACAGAAAAATCGATCCTCTATTGTTTATGATCGCAATGCAGGCAGCCTCCGTGCACGATCATCTATTTGACCACCCGCAGGTTTGGATTCCCTTCTGAGCACCCTTCGCGTTTTCGTTTGTCCGAACTTCCAGTGTGTGGATATCCAACCAGTTCTGCACGCTCACAGTGGCGACCGGTGTTACGATAGACTCAATGTCTCGGAGTCAGATTTGAATCGCACAACAAAAAGACAGGAGATGACCCAACGACACACAATAAGGAGGTAAGCGAAAGCCCTTTTAATTCAAAAATACAGCCTCCACAAAATACTAAATGTTAAGAACATTGTTAAAGTGATTCCAACAAATACTAAATATTAAGAATATTCTTAAAGTGATTCCATCAAATACTAAACGTTAAGAACATTGTTATAGTTATCTATATGTATGTGCTGAAGCCAATAATAACCAGAAATAAAGGCACTCCAAAAATTTGGAAGTTGTAAAGCCAGCAGACAGTGGAAGGTTTAGTGAACCCAGCACCCCGTCTAAAAACTCCCACAAGTTCCTTTAAAAAAATATTGCATGATCATTATTGTCATTGGATCACACATAATTTGACGAAACCTCTAAAAGTTACTATCACGTTTTGCGACGACAGTGAAGAACGTGTGATTCGAGCTGACGCTATGATGGTTAGAATCACTAAAAATTGAACCAATGCTCAACACATCAGGCCACTGCCGCTTGTGCGAATTCGATTTCTAAACTCAAGAACTCAACTGATGTGGATTGCTATGTTATTGCTTGGTATATGGCTGATGCTTTTTCTTATTCGATTTTCGTTCGGTGTTCTTTACTAATAATCTCTTGCTGGTGTCGAGTAACATCCTTTCCCGAGGCGGTATGGGTTTTCTGTGTAGGACCATTTCAATGGAGCGGGAATTTCGCGTTGATTTGTGTAACATTCGCGGCTTGAGATGCATTTTCTCTTCTGTGTTTGCCCACGTTTCTAACCGGAAACCAACTATTCTTGCAGTTAGCGAAACCCAGGTAATTACTAATACAGATATTTCCGATTTTAATCTACCTGGATATAACTTCGTGCCACTGTTCTTTCCACTTCGTGGTATAGCCACATACATACTTCTACCACAATATGGGCTCCGTTCCAACTCAGAATTTAATTTCTCTTGGCTAAAACTACACGTTCGTAAGCATATCCATACATTACTGCTTTCTTTAAAGAAGCCCAAACTTCGATAGAAACGCATCCTTTAACGAATTTGCTCTGTCTGATTCTATTGATAGGATCTTGACCCTATATCCGCACACTGAAACCGTTATTGCGGGTGAAATTAATGTGTATAACTCTCAGTGGCTTCGCCACTCCGAACACGCAACCCCTGAGGGTCTGTATGTTCAGCTCTTTGCTAAGTCAATCAATTTAATTCAACTCGTCAATGAGCCCGTTGCGGTTTCGCCAAACCCCACTGTCTACTTACCCGAAGAACCCCCATAACTACGACCCAACCTTCATTAAGTTTTCGCGAATGCAATCGCATTGGCACCGGTAAATGCTTCACGCAACAGATGACCAAATGTATTTAGCTAAAAGCTTCTGGAAAAGAATTCTTACCTTCATTCATGAATTCAAATTAAAAATTCCCTATAAGAATTCTCCCCAAACTTATAAATTCCCTGAAAGAAAACTCATCGGTTCACATATAATGCAACCACATCAGGCTTAACCTTGAGTTGGCTATTCCCAGCCTCACCATGTGTACAATAAATTTACCGACATACACATTGGCTGGCGACCCTTTTACCCGACGATAAACAGTCCAACGCAGCTGCATACAATTAGCGCAATAGATGCTGAAACTAATTCCCTAGCATGTACCATGTACAAACAAAAGAAACGCTGTTCTTCAGCAGGCATTCTGGCGATACGGCAAACAATTCAAACCATTCCAGTATCCCAAATGCGTCTACCATCTAATGAGTTGCAACTTGTTTACTCAGTTGAACTCTCAGATCACAAACTCCCTATGTCCTACATATTCCTGGATCCGTTCACCATTGACCTTCTCACATAAGCAAACACAAACCCAATTAGCATCCAATGAGATTCGGCTTGTTTGCTTAGCCGAACTCACATCTCATGGATGCACATTATGCCCTTTCTTTGTTTCAGTTTTGTTCTCATGGCTTTGTCCCATGAATGAACCAATCTACACATACATGTATACCACCATGATCTTTATTACGAGATCTGGTGTTCTATTCCACAAAGAGAGACTTTACGTTTCTCTTGTGGTAAGTAAAAAGATATCCTTAGCGGAGAGAATATCCACCACCACCGAATCGAGGGTGAATCAAGATCAATATTCCAACCCTCGATGGAGTCTTTTACCACCCAAAAGGAAGTTCAAATATCCGGCTGATCAAATAGATGATCGCGAACGGAGGCTGGCTGTATTGTTCTGGTGAACGATGGAGGATAGATATTTTTGTTGACGTTAAGTCAACAGAAACTTCGCCAACGATGGCAAGGGACCAGGCTGGGTGGCTGTATGTTTGGTTTGGGCAAGCATCATAGGGCATGGCTCTTAATATGATTGTTTAAATAACAATCATGAGTCGCGTGAAACTCGATGAACGTTCGTCGCTTGGATGACCGATCATGAGGGTGGCCATGGAGCAACGGATGGTTGGTAAAATAAACACAGTGAGGTTGCTGTGTGTTTGGTTTGAGGAAAACTGATCGTGGGACACGGCCGTTGATTGGATTTTTTAAACAATCAATTATGATCGTGTCCAAGTCGACGATCGGCTAACAGTTTAGGCGATCATCGTTGGAAAATTGGCTTGCAGATGTGCAAGCAAGCAAGTTGCCCGGCGTGTCTTTCTTGTGGACCAACGGATTGTTGGAACAAGAACACGCTGAAAGATTGGCGTGTGTTTACCAATCATGCTGGGAAACGAGCTGAGCCGATCGGGTTGTAGTGCGGTTCGCTTCCGTGCTTCTCGATCAACGAGGAAGAGAAGCGAACGATTATTGAATTCGGGTCCTGGGAATCGGCCAGGCCCAATAAAAAAATACTCTTTTATATACTTTAAAATTTATTTCATTAGTAAATTCATTTTTTGGCGTCCTTACACCTCGAACGCCAATTGAGACTGATCTTCGAATACAAAATCCACCGCCCTTATAAAGAGAAACAAATCGAAATTTGTATCTCGAAAATATACATTTTCATACCAAAATCCTGAGTGAGCTGCTGTGAGCTGAGTGTTTATTTAAGATAAGGATTCAGTTTCCTGAATTCCTATGAAACTATTGTGCAGATGTGGATATGTAAAGGAATTCGGGTTTTCGTTTGTTCAATTTGATGGATTTTACCAAATTGAGATTACGTATCTCTGGTTTTTGAATTTAGATGATGCCGTGGGGCAAATGCAAAACGATAAACGAATATATGATTCGTTTATTGTGAATTTTGATTTTAATTCAGTTTTTTAGATTAAATTATGCCGTGGGGGCAAATGTTAAGCGATAAACGGATGTTTGATTCGTTTATTGTGAATTTTGGATCTAGTTTGGGTTTTTTTTCGGGTTTTGATTGAATTTTAGGTTTTAGTGTATTACTGCTAGGATTTGGATGTAGGTGTGGGGGAAGGAGATGGTAGGGCATTTCAGAGCACTACAGGGTTGGCATATGGTTCCTGTATTATGAACGGAATAGTTTAATTGATATTCATGCCTTTGATGAGGTTTTACTTTCAAGTGAAAGCTAATGAAAGGTAGCTTACGCTACTCGATTGCAGGTAAGTAAAGTGGCTTGTGTGGTGAGTGAAGGCAGATTGATTCAAGGGAGTGGGTGGTTTTGTGGCGGTTCCATTGAACGCCACTATTTACCTTCCCATCAAGTAGGAAGAAAGTGCTTCCTAGAGCACTTAAATTCTACCGAAACAAGTACTATGGCGGTTACATTCGAACACCATTACTTACCTTGCAATAAAGCATGCCTCACCGCATTGCAACCGCCTACAGGCGTTCTTCCCTTACAGGTTTGTCCCCCTACAATATGCATTCAATGCATCGGCGAAACCTCCCTGAAAGAGAAATCTATTTATGCACTAACGGCAGCATCGCAAGGCACCATTAATTTCCTAAAGAAATTCGGTTTCATCAATGAGAAACCGACATAACACTAACCACCGCAGGGCGTCGTCCATTTTCATTAATGGCAAGAAGCACATGAAACATCCATCTTCCATAAAGGCAATTTGGTTGTATCACCTAGCAACCAACATTGCCCTAACCATATCAATGAGATATACCCTTACGCGCCAGCCGCACACACGCAGGAGATGTTTTATTTTTTCTTTTGCATACATGCATACATCGATCGGTCATCCGACCGACAAATACATGATGGCATACGGCTGACAGCCCAAAGAAGTCGAGTTCTCCTAAATGGAAAATTTCCATCGAGAATTCGATTGAGTGGAGATGCCACCAGGATGTGCACGATCAGCATAAATGCTTTACGCAGTCGCTGATCGTGTAAACACAAAATATTCGTCGAGATATTAGCACCAGCTGCAACCATGCCAGCTAATGTTCACCTTGTGGATTCGGTTAATCCAGGGTCCGCATACTTGTGGACACACACGATGAGCAGCAGAAGCGATCATCATGTGTGTGTTTCGCGCCTTTGTGCTGGGACCGATGCAAGGAGAATCATCCCCTTGTGTCGACAAGCCAAAGATGCGATTATCTTTCGAAATGAATTAATCACGATCTGAATTCCGTGGAGGCAAGTCGGGCCTCCACGTTAAATAAACATACGAGTCAGGATTTAGTCGTCATACCGTACGGTCGCGCTATAGAAAGGAAGAGAGTAAAGAGTATCGGTTTGCGTCTCAGTAAGGTACATTTATATTCAACCTTCTGTGTGCATCATATTAATTTGTAAATATCCAAAGTGTTGCCGAACAGCGAACTAATTTTATATGTTATCTGTAAACGAAGTTTACATTTTATTTAGTAAAAAGTTGGATTGTGATTTATTTTACGACCGAATAAAGCTAAGAAGAAAGCGAGTTGTTTGTTTATTTATTTTAAGAACGGCGTTCGGAAATCAACCTCAAATTTATGTTCAGCGTCGTGACTAGCGACTATTATCTCAGGAAGCTAGTGAACCGGTGTCCGCGTGGCACATAACTAGGTGTCGGGTAGTGGGAACGAGACGAGAACTACCACAGTTCTTACGGAATGCTTTAAAGAACCCCCACAGATATTTACAAACAAACAAATCTTGTTTAACTTCGTACGGTGCCAAATATCCTTGCTTCTGAGTCATTGCTATGAGTTAGAAAAGACCTGTTGAGACTCACACACATACACACACATAATGAACGTGTCACAATTTGGACCAGGTAAAGCCTCCAAATTTTGCATATTGGAAAACCATCTTCTACCACCATTGTGCTCATCTTCGACGTCAAAATCACAATTTTTAAAACGTTGAAACTACTTACGATATGTACAGTAATACCGACCTCACTAAGTATAAATTCTCTCATTAATAGCGACTTTACTAAGTCTTGGAGCCGATAAGCTTCAGCCGCAGATTTCTTCATAGTGAAGTAACGCATTAAAACGTTCCACCAATAATGCGAATTTGGCTTTTAAATTGACAATTTCGGCCTAGAATAATTTTATAATATAGACACAAATCGGCTAATGACCTTCTAAGACGTCATGCTGACAGAAGGCCAAAGTTATTTTATGTGATGTATGATCCATTTACATGTATTTCGATCAGCATCAATGGGAAAATGGGGGAGGCAAAACTGTAGACCTAATAGCTTAAAGTTTTTTTAAATCCTTTTTATACTAAATTGTAAAAATATCTTTAGATGTCATCGAATATCTCTAATAGCAAATTGACTCATTCAGATGTCTGGTTCCGATTTAAGTTAAAATATTCTGTTTTCATTGAACGAATTTGGCCACTAGAACGCTAGCCATGAAACAGCTATATCTGGATCTATGCCGTTTGGAACCAGATGGCCTAGTCTACATACCATATATGTATGCCTGTTCACCAGGTTACAGTGCTAATAGACATGTTTCTGACTCGATTTCACAGTAAATTTAAATAAATTTCATATAAAAATAAATCAAGCAGAAGTTATCACTAATGCTAATTGTCAGCTAATTGACGTTACAGCAGAGGACTTCTTCCACTCGATTAGGTAGAGAAGGAGTCCAACTGGCGCACAAGTTGATCGGGATATTGTAGTCTGAACGCTACATTTGAGTTGACTCAACCTCTCTACCGAATGCTAGTTTTGCATAAGCGAAAGTATCAGTTTTAACACATTTTGCTTTAAGTCCTTCCACCAAACGAAAGAAAATAATACCAACGTCAAATATTTAAACGACTGAGTGAAACTGCTTACCGTACGTGGGAGTATGTAACATGTGTTTGATGTATAAACTCGTACGTAACTACTTATACGATATTGTATTTCAACGTTCATTGTCACACATATATGCGACAGTGGTTTTGAAGGATCCACGTGGGTAAAATACGAGTCTCATCTTTGGTAGTGCAGTCAACCCAGACTTGAAGCTGAAAACTTAACACATGTCACCGGTAGCTACAAAAAGCATCCACCAGGCAGGTGGGTATTAGATAAGTGTGTTCGCATGCATCGTCAAATCAATATGGTAAACTGAGGGAAAGTATAGCGGATAAAGTAAGTTCCTCGTAAAGTCTGATGTAATGGCAGTCAGACTTATTGGATTGTGCACTTTGAAGTGTATACGGTGAGCACAATGGAATTTGAATGTTTTTCCTCATTTTTGGGACAAAATACAGTTTTTAACAAGAAATGGTTATTAGCGCAAGGCGTACATTGCAAACACAACTGAAAGTTCTATTGTGGCACTGAGCCAGGTCATCCAAACAGTGCCGACTTCCAATCCAGTAGCCAATCTAACACAACATATGAGGGCAGTTTGATAAGTCAGTGATTTCTTTAAATAAAAGATTCTTTTTTCGGAAAAATTATTTCTCAACATTGTCTTCTTTTAGGTCGATACCTTTAATCCAGCGTTTTTCCAATTTTTTTATTACTTCCAAATAAGAGGTCTATTCAAGACCCTCAAAATAATCGTTAGTTTCTGTGATGACCTCTTCATTCGACCCAAATCTCTTGCCGCCCGGCCATTTCTTCAGGTTTGGAAACAGGAAATAGTCGCCGGTGGCTAAATCTGGAGAATATGATTGATGGGTTAGCAGTTCGTAGCTGGATTTCTAGATTTTGCTTGATTATGCTTAAACAGCACACGAAATTCACATTTTTCCATTTTCTATGGAAAACCACCTTCCATACTTTTGTTTGCATTAGCCAGATGGATAACACAAACAATCCCCAAAAGGATCGGTGATAAGTGGCGATGCGTCCGAACTTCGAAGAGAAAAAGAATTTTCAGAATCGAGAAGTCGAGCGGATAGTCAGTGAATAGCGTTCCAACCTTTTCTCTTGATAATCAGACGTTTTGGTTTGCTCGAGTCGAAAATATTTTCAAGATAAAAGGTATTAGTATTACTACTATTACTATTTACTATTTATTGGCCTGTAGGAACCCGCAAGTTCATGACCTCACTGACTCGACTCCGACATCGTTCCCTGTCCTGTGCGCTCTCCTTCCACGCTTGACCATCTGATCCAATCTCCTCAAGGTCAAACCTAACATTGTCCTCTCATCTCCGTTGCGGCCGTCCTGCGGTCTCTTTTCCGTTGGCTTACCGTCAAGAATTCTATGCACGGACCCTACATTACACAGCAATATAAATTTAGAAATAAACTGTTCTGTTTCTACGGTTCAATTGAGTCAGATTAAATAGTATTCCATTATATTCGAATGTCAAGCGGTTAATGGCAGAAAAGTATCTTTTTAATAAAGCCAACATCAGGTTCATGTCATGATATTTATGTTTTATTTTATTAACATGTTCTATACTTCTTTACTTAAGTAGATACGTAAGAATAAGAATTCTACGCACGGTCCTATCGTTGCCCACACTGATTACCTGATTACCTCTCACTATTGTAGGTTTGCGGTATAGCTCTTCCTGTTCTGCCTCCTCGTCATATTTATCACCAAAGATACCCCTTAGAACTTTATTCTCGAATACGCGGAATTTGTTTTCTTCCCATTTTGTAAGAGCCCATTTTTCGCATCCGCATAGAACAATCGGCATGATTATGGTTCTATAGACTTTATGTTACGTGACAGCAGTTTGGATTTCAAGAGTTTACTGACTGCGTGTCAACTAGCGTTGCCGGAATGCAGTCTTTTGTTAATTTCTAAATAAATAAATTCTTTAAGTTTTTCAAATATCTTGCCTCTGACGATTATATGTGTTCCCTGAGGTCCACCTGTTCTCGCCGTAATCATGTATATCGTTTTGTCTTCATTTATTTCTAGGCCCACCTCTTCTGCCGCTTGCATGACGATTTCACTGTTTTTACTTACAGTTTCCAGATCATTTTTTTATTTTTTTACACTTACGCGCGCACAAAAGGGTTGTTTTGAAGTATATGTCAGAGCACAGCGCCAGCGGAGCTATGAACGGCTATGTCATCCGCGTTCAGGGATGATCCGGCCATGTCATCGTCTTGTACCTTTCTGATAAAATACTCGAGCAGAAGGTTAAAAAGACATGGTGAGAGGCCATCACACTGTTTTAGTCCGTCCCGGATTTCAAATGGACCGTATGGAAGGGTATGGGTACCCTCTTCGCACAGTGCAACTCTCCCTCTGCCGCTCCAGCCGTTTTCTTTGTATACGCGCAGTCCACATATCCCTCAACATATCTTCTGACAAAACTTAGCATTCTTGGGAGCCAGTACGTCCATCTCAGCCTTTCAGGAGTTTCGTCGAAGCCCATGTGCGTCACCTTGTCGTGGCACACCCGAAAAACTCGCCATCGAATTCGTTTCGACACGAAACCTCGCGCCTAAACAGTCCTCCTCCGTCTAGGTGGTATTCTTTGTGGAGATTCCTTCCATTTCTGCAGTTCGTCCCTCCTTTAAGTTGGTTCCTGGTGTCGCGTAGCTTCTCGTCTTGCTATTGCATGGTGGTTAACCAAAACTCGTCGTCAATGCGAACTGACGGATGCCTCCTCCATGTCCCGTTCTTTTTCTACTGGCCGACGACTCATGGCATCCACATGTCCTACTTTCCTCCCAGGTTTATGAACCGTTGAAAAGTCAAATTCCTGAACTTTGAGCCACCACCTTGTGACACGTAGTATCAACCTTGGTTTGTTCTGTGTTGCTACTATGGCTTCACAATCTGAGATGACCTTGAATCATTTTCCCAATTCGGAACTTGTCCAGGTTTCCACTATCGCTAAGACCTCCAATTCATAGCTGTGGTATTTTGCTTCCGCCTCCGTTACCTTTCTGTTAAAGAATGCCACCGGTCTCAGCGTGTCATCGCTCTTCCCACGATGCATTAATATAGCGGCAAGTCCTAGTGCTCGCTCATCCGTGTGGATCTCGTGATTACCATCACTATCGTACAATGCCAGGAGAGGAGGGTTAACCAGTGCGGATTTGAGGTCTTCAAATTCTCTTCTCCACCCACGCGAAGGGATTTCTCTCTTTTAGCAGATTGGTTAAGGGGCTACTATTTGTGCGTACCTCGGTACAAACTTTCGAAAATACTCGGTAAGGCCCAGGAACTGCCTCACGTGATGCACGTTTTCTGGTTCAGGAAACTATTTAACCGCCGCTATCTTCCGCTCTCCTGGTTTTATTCAACCACCGTCCAGTTGATGTCCGAGACACTCAATACAGGTTTTCAAGAACGCGCACTTTCTGATATTGAGGGTCAGTCCCGACTCCTTCAGGACCATCAGCAATTTTCCGAGGTTTTGTAGGCCTTCCGCTATTGAAACACTTCCGATGTTGAGGTCATTTAAATAAACCACTATATCCCCGTGGTTCATGTGTACTTTTATCTGATTCATGCACATTTGGAAGTATGTTGGGGCATTCATCAAACCGAACGGCATGTAAACGAATTCATACGAGTACAACCCGTTTTTCGTAGCAAAAACGGTATACTTCCTACTTAGTTTCGCTACATGTATCTCGTGATATCCGGACTTGATGGGTAACTCCATGTTGCAGCATTTCATCGACTTTTTCGTCTTCTATCTATCTTCCGTTTGGCGACGGGGAATCTGGTAAGGTTGAACACCGGCTGTGTGGTGTTAAGTTCTATTGTGCATTCCCCCCAGTTATTCTGACCTAGTGCGTTAGCACTTCGGGCGAAGCAATCTCGGTGAGGGTTTACTGATTTACTTAGTTTTCCTTTCCCCCCTTTTACGATTTCCCCCGTGTCTACATCACTCCTGATACCGGTCCACTGCTATTTGGACGATTCGTCTCTAACGGCCAAAACTTTCGTTTCACTGCTTGTAGTACAATCGCTAATTTTGAGTTCGTTGCGGCTCTACTTGATCCGAACTTGAGGTTGACCCTCGTCAACGTAATCGTCGTCCAATGATTATTTGGTATGGTTGGTTATCATCCAGGACAACTAGCACTTCGCACCAACTTCGTAGGGAGTCTACTTTAATGTCGGCATATAATTTTCCTATTGTTCGGCACTGTCCTCCGCCGAACCTGATTAGTTTTCTGGCATTCTCCTCGTAGCAAAAGTTTTAGGCGTTCGCAATCTACTCCAGCATCGTGACGCAATCGCTCTCCATGTCAATAAAATCGTCGGCCGCTTGCCCGTTCACATATACCGTCATGTGGTACGGACCGCCGTCTTCTCGCACCCACAGCTGGCTTGCTATCTTCTCTTGGTAATGGCCACTGGAGCTCTGACATACTGGTCTCCCAATTACTATGCAGTTACAGGATATATGCCCGACTTCATTGCACTTGAAGCACTTGATTCTGACTGGCGTTGGTTGTTCTGCGTCTGTCTTGCTCTGACGGTCTTCGTAATCCGTTGTTTCTCTACCCCGTCTGTTTGCTGGGCAATCTTGTCCGAGGTGTCCAATCAGGTTACATCTGAAGCATGTGATCGCGGATAATGTTGGACTTCCTGCATTTATTCCTGCCATTTCGACTGCATCCAAATTGCGCCTTGCGGTTGATATCTTCCTTCTCTGCGGTGTTAAATTTCCTTTCCACCGAATTTTCTGTGGGAGCTGCTGTATGATACCGGGCTGCGCTGCTTTCAATATATCGCGACACTGCGTGTTGGTTATGCTTCGTACCACGTATCTCATAAAAGTCCTTTCGTCCAGCTGACCTCCCGAGGCTATCGCTTTCATGGCGAATGCAAATTCCTATGTGTCCTCATCCGCCATTTGTTTTTTATTCTGCAAAAGTTCGTGCATATCGGCTGCATCATCTTCCGTCGGCAAATTATTTAGTAAATCTCATAGGAATTCCCCCAATGATGAGTGAAGGACTCCCATGCACCAAGGTTTTGCTTCTCCTGCCAGTTTACTGATGTCTGCCATCATGACCAGTCTTCCATCTAGTTGGTGACATCTTTAATTTCCCGGACTCTTTTTACATCTGCCGTGGAGGATTGCTGTATTCTTAGAGTCGTATTCACAGAGCATCTCGGCACATCCTTCACCATATATCCGGCCCTTTATATCGTTTTCTCCTCGGTGGCGCTTATACTTTGTTCTGACGCAGGCGTCTACTCCCTCCGTTCATTTACTCGGATGAGCTCGATTTTCCCCAGTTTTGTCTTCATGGCTTCAATTTCGTCCATCAGCTTCTTCCCTGTGTTTTGTTCGTCGTTATCCGGTGTCGTTTCCTCTTTGGTAACGCCTACTTCCTTGCTGCTCTCGCCTGGTTCGTTTTTGCGTAGTCCCTCGTGAACTATCGACTTGTGCAGGATCTGGGACTTCTCTTTTTCTGCTCTTAAGCCACGCTTCTTCGACACGTCCGGTCTTATGTTATTTACTTTTAACCTATTCCAACCACCGAAGTCGGTTGACATCGGTTTTTATAAAGCTAAGGTGAGTGAATATATCCCCAACCCCGTGAGATGCCGCAACTACAAACGACTCGGCCATACCATAAAACGCTGCACCAATACCACAATCTGCGAAAAGTGTAATCTGCCACCTCATAGCCCCGTAAATTGCGGTCGCACTATGTGAGCCAACTTCTCGCACCCTCACTCGGCCGCGGATAAAACCTGTCCGTCGTATATCCAAGCGAAAGAGATATAACAATAAAAACCACAAACAAATGCTCAATGGGTGAAGTCAAACGAATTTATAAAATTAAATATGGAACATCTGAGTGATATGTTAGAATTACGATGTCCCCGGACAGCGGAGTGCAAAGGGTTAATAATGCTCATTGTCTTCCTGTTTTATGTTTTATGTGTTTATGTTACCAAAAGAATAGAAAAGTTCTTTATATAAAATTGTGTAAATTTAAACCTGTAGAAAGATATTGTATGCTAAATAAAGGGTGGCCATAAATGTTTGCACATTTGAAACATGAATAGAAATAAAACTACAAATGTTATTTTGTTGATCATTTATTTAACGTAATAAACGTTTATTGGAATTTTTTTTTAAATGTCGGTCGAAATGTGTCCCGTCTCGCCGTTGGCACTCCTGCAATCGACTACGGAAACTTTGGAAAACTCGCTGACACATGCTGCGAGGTAGGGAAATTTCAACCTCCCGAATGTTCTCATCGCTTCTTCTTGAACGTGGCCGCCGTTTGTTTATGTTGGAAAGGCAACGTTTACAGTGTTCTGGTAACAACCTTAGTAGTTCTAGCGCCGGATAGGTGGCGCTTAGGTCAACAAGCAGGGCATATATAAACAGTGGCACCGATGACTTTCTCTCCCTCCCTCAACACAGAATCCATTTACTCTAATATACGTAAGCAACACCTCCGGTTGTTTGTTGAAAAATTTTCCCCAGATATCCTCTTCCTTTCAGAGACCTGGCTCAAACCAAATTCCCGAGTTTCCATTCCCAATTATACTTTTGTTTCTAACCCCAGAACTAATGGATCCCACGGAGGTACCGGCATCTTAATACACAAAAAATTTCAATTCAGTGAAATTTGATTCACTAATATATTCAGCATTGAATACACGGCAGTTAAACTTTTTTGTGAGAACAATAAAGTGCTCGTCTTAGCATCCATTTATATTCACCCTTCACGACAACCAGATTTCCCAGATGCTGACATTTCTCAGATAATCCAACAGTCTGTTCCCGCTCCATTTATAATCGGGGGAGACTGGAATGCTCGTCATACAGCATTCAATGATAATAAATGCAACAAATATGGTCGTCAGTTGCTAGCACTCCTCCCATCTTATCCATATACATACATTGACCCCCCATTACAGCCAACTCGTGTCACTAGCACAGCCAAGTCAACAATCGACTTCTTCCTCAAGTCCGATGATGTTCACTCAGCGGGTCCACCTACAGTCTCCTTTATATTTCCTTCTGATCATGGTTCCGTTCATACCACGATCCAAATCCCCTCTTTCGACCCACTATACTCGTCAAACCCTGTCCCAAACTTCACCAAAACAAATTGGAGAAAAGTCAATAGGGACATAGCGATAAGTTTCTCTGACTTGTATATCCCTGAAGCATCTAACTTACTCCCTGCTGAAATCGATCAAGCATCTTTAAGAATAGAGCAAATTCTTAAGGAGGCTCTCAGCAACAACACCCCGACAACCATTCCTCATAACTATTTAGGAAAGCCTTTGCCCAGCATCCTAACCAAATTATTGCGCCTTAAAAAGCAGCTCCGTCGTAAACTTCATACAAGATACTGCCCCTTTATTAAAAGCCAAATCCAACTCCTATCCACTCTGATAAATGAGCAGTTGAAAAAATTCGCAGATGAAAACTACATCTCCACACTTAAAAATATCAAACCAAATCGGGATCTTTTCAAAAACATCAACCAATTAACTGGTCGTAAATATAAACCCCGAATTGATCATCTCATCAACCTAATCAGCAATAATATTGCCCAGTCCGATACGGACATAGCAAATTGCCTCGCAGAACACTTTGCAAAGATTCATGAGCAAAATAATTCTCTCTCAACTCCTGGCTTCGAGAACACAGTAAACGAATACATTTCAAACAGATTATTCCCATCTTTTACTCCTTTCATCGGTGAATTTAACAACACAAACATAGCTTCACACCCCTTAGACACTACAAATTTTCTAACTGCAGACGAATTATCCGAGATCGTAAGATCAGGAAATAACAAAAAGTCAACTGGATTAGATGGAATCCCACGCCTTCTATTTAAAAGGCTACGCCCACAGAATCTACTTCCCATCCTCATTCTTCTTAATCATATAATTAATGCATCGCACTTCCCAGAGAACTGGAAAACTGCGGTAGTAATTCCTATTAAGAAGCCCGGTAGTAGTAATAGCCCTTTCAATTATCGTCCAATATCCCTATTAAGTACATTAAGTAAGATACTGGAACGCAAGATCTACCAAAATCTTCTCTCATTTGCCAATGAGAATGCCCTCATCCCTAACTGTCAGTTCGGATTTCGTAAGCGACAATCCACATGTCATGCTCTACTAAAACTTACACACGATGTTACAACTGGTCTCCAAAACCAAAGCCCTACTGTGTGTATATCTCTCGATATTTCTAAGGCGTTTGATTGCGTCTGGATCTCAGGGCTTCTGTACAAACTCCACTCCATATTTAATCTAAACTCTCACACAACAAAGCTCTTAGCCTCTTATCTTTCTGCCAGAAAATTCGTTGTGAGAATAAATTCTTCCGTCTCAGAAACCCACAACATAACCGCGGGTGTTCCCCAAGGCTCTATTTTAGGGCCAATTTTATATCTATTATATACCGCGGATATTCCTCAACCCGTATCTCCTAATGTTGTGATGCTGAATTATGCTGATGATACATTAATTTACTCTAGCAGCAAATTTGTTAAGGCTGCAAGAAATCGCATTAACAACCTTCTCCCTAACCTATCATCATACTTCAATAAGTGGAAAATTCACCTTAACCCAAATAAAACGCAGCTCATAGTGCTCAAGGGCAAACACGAGCACTGTACAAACAACACTAGACGCTGCCACAACAAAATTAAACTTAACCTAAACAACACTCTAATAAAACCCTCCAAGACCCTAAAATATCTGGGAATCACTTTTTCTAATAACTGGTCTTTTTCCTCCCACATTCAAAATTCCCTTCAAAAAGCCACAATTCAGCTTAATCTCTGTAGAAGAGTAATGTGGAAACCTAATAGTCTCTCTCACAAAGTCAAACTGCTCATTTACAAACAGATTATCAGGCCCACACTCACGTACGCGTGCCCATTGTGGTACCATATCACTCCCTCCCAAATGGAGAAATTACGAGTATTCGAAAGAAAATGCTTTAGGTATGTCTCTGGGTTACATCGTCGTCCTAACTCCTATAAGTACTATAGTAACGTCGAATTCTACAATACCGCTGGTATTGAGCGCCTCGATAGACGATTACTCGAGCTATCTATCAAATTTATCGAAAACCTACAAAATAATCCCAATCCCATAATAACCTCGCTCTTAGAGAACCCTCTAGATATCAGAACTAACTACCCCAACTGTCTCCACACCAGAGCTATCTTCGCCTCAGGCAGACTGGTAAATGATTCAAACGAGATCATATACCACAACACCGAAGTTACCCCTAACCAGTTCAAATACTCTAACGTCCAACCATTTTCCAACATCCTACGTTTTTCCAACGAACAACCCGAAAGAAATACTCTTCCTCAAACCCATAACTGACCTCATTCCACATCCTTTAATTCATAAATCCCATTAATTATAAAACTTTGTTTTGTTTATAGCTCATTTTATAATAATCAGACTAAGTTAGGTTAAGTTATATTTATATTTATATTTAGGGTTAAGTTTAGATTAAGTAAAGTAAAAATAAGAAATTCCTGGTTTTCTGACCTTTTCCAGGAAGACAAAACCCTACTAAATGTATAAACACACATCTAGCCTGTAACTCTTAAAACATTGTTTGGAAAATGTATTATAATAATAATTACATGTAAGCAATTGTCACGAATTTAATTTTAAGTCACTGTATTACTTAAATGTACAAATTTTAATTATGGTTAATAAATACAGTTTTTAAAAAAAAAAAAAGACTTTCTCTCTCTCTTCTGCTCAACCATGCCTACAACATGGGGTATTTTCCCCAAGCTTGGAAGCATGCTGTTGTCTGCCCAATAGCAAAAGTCGGGAAACCAAATTATCACCCCTCAAGCTTTCGTCCTATTTCGCTCCTCACCTGCATCAGCAAAATATATGAACAGTTCATATACGAGAAGCTAAATAAATTTATCAGTGTCAGGAACCTTATACCTGACTTCCAATTTGGATTTAGAAGAGCGCACAGCACCACTATGGCTCTCAACATATTTCAAAACCACATTTGCGTGCGCCTCTTTAATAAGGAACCCACCATTGCGGTGAGCTTGGACATTGAAAAGGCTTTTGACACAACCTGGATCGAAGGTCTCGTTTTTAAATTACTGAATACTGGCCTCAGTAAAACGCTGTGTAATATAATCTACCAGTTCGTTTTAAACAGAACCTTCCAAGTTCGAGTGAATGGAAAGCTTTCCCGAACTTTCAACGCCACCGCAGGCGTACCACAGGGGTCCATTCTAGGCCCCATCTTATTTAATATCTACACCTCAGATATTCCTCGCCCTGTGGATGGTAGAGTAAACCAGATTTGCTATGCGGATGACGTCCTAGTGTACACGTCATCTAAAAGCCCAAAACTCGCAACAAACCGACTCAACCGTCATCTGGACGAACTGTATCAGTATTACAGTCGATGGAAAATCCGACGTAATCCATCCAAAGCAGTAGCTATAATTCTGAGTATGAAACACTCGCAACCTACTTCTCGATGTTCACAGAATATTCGAATACAAATGGGAGATACTACGATTCGACCACAGGACAGGATGAAATATCTTGGGGTCATTTATACCCCAAAAATGAATTTCATCAAACATTTGACCCACATTCTCCAAAGGGGCCTCGGTCGGTCTAAGCAACTGCACAACATCTTGAAGTGGAGTAACAAAGTTGACACCAAAGTTAAGCTTCTCTGCTATAAGCAGTTAATCCGATCTGGAATATCATACGCCTTTCCCATATGGTCCTGCATATCTTCGGCCCAAATGGAAAGACCGAGTTTTCGAAAGAAAGCTCCTCAGAAGATGCATTAACCACTTTAGAAGGCCTGACGGCCGCCACTACCCGAACTCTCACCTATATGAAGGTGCCTCGATTGTCCCTATCGACGAGTACTTGCTAGAACTAGCATATAAGTACCTCGAACAGCGAGAACCCTCTTGTACGGCAATCTTGCGTTCTTGACCCTTCTCTCTCTCAATCTCTTCGGATCAGACTACCACAATTTCTTCTTCAGTACAAAACTGAAGAAAGCACCCTTCCCAACAACATTCTCCTCTATAATAGAGGATTCCTGGACCCACCCCATAGGGTCTACTGCTGACACACTACAAACATGCACGCTCAGTACAAGACAGCACAAGCACACACACACACACACACCGACCAAAGCGCAGATTATCAGACGCCAAAGACGTGATCTGCGTTTACTACCGCACTCAAGACCTACCGGTCTTGTACGATTTCTTTCCCACCATCCCTCCATCCAAGTAGTTAGAGAACATCCGAACTAACCATGTCCACACTATCCTTAGATACCCCCCCCCCCCCCCCCCCCCCCCACCCACCCTGTTTATTTTTCAGATATCTGGAGACCGAGCCCAACATCCTCGTGGATGTGGGTGATTCTGGTTATCGCAAGATGACCAGAAGCCAGAGACAAGATGAAGGACACATCTGTCCTTGTCTCGCCAAAGTCGGCCCTCTCGCCACCCATTTTTTTTTTACTTTCTCTCTCTCTCCTTTCGCCGCTGAACCTGTCGTCAAGGCAATTTAATTCAAGATTTAACTTAAGACCAAATGTTAACTTCTCTTTTACAAGTATCATTCTTACAAATAAAGTCTCATTTCCAACAGGTTATGAGCCCAGTCTAACGCCGGAATAAATAGTGAGGTTAAAGCACGCGTCGACGGAACACGTGGCGACAATACGTGAAGACCCAAAAGTGACGCCAAGTAATCGGTACGATGCAGGAGGGAATGAAGACAAATATTCCGTTGTAAAACGGAGGAAATTACATACCCTGGAAGACAACACTTAAAGCAGTACTGGTTCGAGATGAGTTATGGGAAGCGCTGAGTGAGCCGGCACCCACGCCGAAAGACACCGAGGGGAAAAATAAAAACAACAAACCCATGGCATATATAACTCTGAGTGTCGAAGATAATCAGTTAGTGCACATCCAACATACGGAAGAAGCGTACAAAGCGTGGCAAGCGCTAACAAAGAAGTATGAACGTTCAACGTACGGAAGCAGGTTATATTTGAGAAGGAAACTGTACGGAATACAGTAAAAGGCGGACCAATGAGTGACCACGTGGATGCCATCATGACAGTGATTGCACTGGTCCGAGGATCAGGCAAGCCACTCGAGGATGAGGAAGTCGTAGCTATTCTACTGGTGAGTCTTCCGGAATCGTACTCGGGACTAGTCACTGCGCTCGAGGGCCTTGACGAGAAGGATCTGACAATCGAGTACGTAACAGGGAAGATTATGGACGAATACCAGAGAAGGACAGAATCTCAAGGCTCGAGCAGCGGAGGTTCAGAAGTGGCTCTCAAATCAGCAGGTCCATGTAAACATGACCTAAAGAAAGGGCATCTCGACAAAGGTTCAAACTTCCAGACAGAAAGGAAGGACAAACAGGAAACTCGTACATTGGATCGCAAATGATACAAAGCAATGAAGGAACAAGACAGTGCAGGAATAGAAAAGTCAAAGGCGCCGAGGGCTGACGCCAATCAGAAGCAGTTTCTCTTCCAAGCGAGAGATGATACGAGGATCCAAGATGGCGGACAAGATGGCTGGCTTGTGGACTCGGGAGCAACGAGCCACATGACAAACAACTCAGCCTTTTTCGACGGCATCCGGGATTTGAACAAACCAATTTATTTGGCGGATGGATCAAAAATAATGGCAACTGGGATAGGAGATGGCTACCTACCATGCATCGTGAAAGACGGTCAAGTCCAGAAAGTAAGGCTGACAGATGTCCTGTACATTCCCAAACTCGATAACAGTTTAATTTCAGTTCGGAGGATCATCGATAAAGGATACGAATGCTGATCCATTCGGATCTGTGCGGGCCGATGCAGGCACAGACACCGAGCGGAAACAGATATTTCCTGACCCTCATCGACGATTTTTCTCGTTTCACAGTCGTCAGGCTAATGAAATCAAAAACCGAGGTAACCGATGCAATTAAAGATTATGTTGCAGCAATTGGAAACAGATACGGCAGAAAACCAGTGGCAATCAGGTCGGACAACGGAAAGGAGTACGCCCCCAAGGAATTGCAAGACTTTCTTCGGCGAGAAGGAGTGGAGCAGCAATTCACGGTCGCATACACGCCACAGCAAAACGGAGTGGCGGAACGAAAGAATAGGACGCTGGTCGAATCCGCGAGGTGCATGCTGTTTGAAGCTGGACTGGACAAACGGTTCTGGGGAGAAGCAGTGCTGACAGCGACATATCTGCAAAACAGGATGGCGAGCAGAAGCATCGGCAAAACACCGGTAGAACTGTTTACAGGTGAAAAGGCAGACCTGTCGCACGTAAGAACCTTTGGCTCCAAGGTTTTTTCATTCATCCCAAAAGAAAAACGAAGAAAGTGGGATGTCAAGGCACGAGAAGGAGTTCTGGTGGGGTACCATGGCAACACTACAGGATATCGAGTTCTGGACCCGTCAACGAACGAGACCTGCATTAGCAGATCAGCCAAGATCATCGAGAACCCAATTGAGCAAAAGAAGAGCTGCCATGAAGAGAAGAAGAACAAGAAGCTACCAGAGCGATACGTCACATACGAGATGCCAGACGGTGAGGAACCAGAAGGAGAAACCGACTCTGGGGAAGAAGCCCAAGACTCGGATGGAGAGACAATGGACTTGAGAGGTCAAGAAGGGCGAAGGGAAGGCGATTCCGCAGGCGAACAATTCCAAACATCCCCATCAGTACAAAGAAGGGTTTCTCAACGAAGCAACAAAAATGTACCACCACCGAGACTGGGGTACAAGGTGAGAGCCTGCATCGTAAGAGAACCAAAGGATTGGAAAGATTTGGTACAGATGTCACCCAGAGAGCAGAACCCGTGGCGAGTGGCAGCCGAAGAAGAGATGAAGTCACTGAACGACCACCAAGTCTGGAAAATGACAGATCTTCCTCCAAACAGAAAGGCAGTTTCGTGCAAGTGGGTTTTCAAGGGCAAGACCGATGGCAATGGAAAAATCTACACCCACAAAGCTCACTTGGTCGCGAGAGGGTTCTCGCAGCGGTACGGCGAAGACTACGACGAGACGTTTGCTCCCGTGGTCAAACACGAGACAGTTCGAGTCCTACTCACACTGGCAGCGCAGCAGAATTTTCATGTCCGGCACCTGGATGTGAAGAGTGCGTACCTGAACGGCGAGCTAGACGAAGAGATTTTCATGGAGCAACCGGAGGGATTTTTTATGCCAGGACAGGAGAAGAAGGTGCTAAGACTCAAAAGGAGCCTCTACGGTTTGAGGCAGTCGGCAAGGGTCTGGAATTTGAAGGCAGCGGCAATCCTTGGCAAACTGGGTTTCAGCTGTGGTTGTGCAGACAGGTGTCTGTACTTAAAGGAAGAAAAAGATGGAAGGATGTCCTACATTCTACTCTACGTTGATGACTTGCTGGTGGCCGGAGCAACGGCTGAGGTGACAAGAGCAGTGAGCAAGCAGCTGAGCAGACATTTCCATATCAAGGACTTGGGAATCGTTATCCTAACGAAGCCGTTGGCCGGGGACCGGTTCGGGGAACTCGCAGAAAGACTGGGACTGCATAGACGGGAACATTCTGAAGCGAGAAGGAGTGTTGGAAAGGGAACGCTTACAGAGTGTTCTGGTAACAACCTTAGTAGTTGTAGCACCGGATAGGTGGCGCTTTGGTCAACAAGCAGGGCATATATAAACAGTAGCACCGATGACTTTCTCTCTCTCTCCTTTCGCCGCTGAACCTGTCGTCAACACAATTTAATTCAAGATTTAATTTAAGACCAAATGTTAACTTCTGTTTTACAAGTATCATTCTTACAAATAAAGTCTCATTTCCAACAGTTTAATATTCGTTGTCGATCCCGTTTGCTCGAACTTCTTGACCCAAGCTTTGATTAAATTAACGCTTGGACTCTCACTTACACGGCGTAATCTGTATTCAATTCTAAATAGGCGTTGTACAGTAACGTAGGTAACGTAGGAATCGTTGTTTTTTAAAAATTGTTTTACACAAAAAGCACGCTGTTGTCCCGTGAAGTGTTCCATCGTGACTAAAATTGCATGAAGCGACGCACAATTCCCCACCAAACGCGCGCCCATCCCTCTAACAGTTTTTAAGTAAATCAATTGTCGCCATTTCCAGAAATGGATGGCCCACCCGATATGACATGACTAATAGTAAAGAAAGAGACTAATAATTAAAACGGCTTTTATATTTCGAACGTTTTTCAACTTGTCTTTCATGTTTAAACTGAAAGCTTGATTGTTTCCTCATCCCGCTCTACTCTTTCCACGTGATATTCCCCTTTTCTCATGAAATGTCTGCTGTGCTTCACCAAACCTTCGGCCTTGAATTTTTTATACTTTCCGATATCTAATTTGTTTTTTCAATGCCTTTTTATTAACATGAAAATTTGAAATAACTAGTAAGATTTACAATTGCTAGTATTTTTTTAAAATTATTATGAAATATAGAACTTCACAGTAGTAGTCACAAAAAATGAGTCATACAATATTAAGATAATAAGCTACGAATTTCCCTTTACTAATCGTTATGACCTACGGTTCGCGCATCATAATTCCACCCCAATTTGAAAGCTAGTTATGCTACGATTGTATTCCATTCAAGGATTTTGCTCCTGACTGTGTAACAAAGATAAATGTCCTGTGACGATGGCAAAACTTTCACACAAGGCTACAAGGGTGCGGATGTGATGAAAATAGCATCAGCAAGTGAAAATGTCCCTCGTCTTTTTTTTTGCTTCCTCCGGTTTTTCATCCCTTACACTTTCAATGTCCTATGCTGACAAGGGGTGTGTCACTTATTGGGAACTGGATTTATTTGGCTTTTATTGTAATGGAAGTTGTAAAGCGGCGAAGCTTAGGGGGGAATAATATCACCCTTGGGTACACTTTTTTGTTGTTTACTCATCACCAGACTTCGATTACCGCCACCAAATACACAAACGGCACGTTCTTGAGTGTTAAATGAAGTCAAACGATGGGTATGCGCTGAGACCACCGAGTTATAACAAATGTTGACAAGGAAGAAACACCTGCTCGTTTGTTGTATCCGTATCTCGTTTCCTTTTGTCTTTTAATTTTTTATTTTTCCACTCCAGCATTTAGCTTTTAGTTGTTTACTCAAAAACTGTGACGTTGGTATGCCCTGAATACGAGAAAGAAAAGGGAAGGATTTGCAGATATTAAATCAGATTTGGTGGTTGAAACTTAAAATCCGTCCTAATATTTTTCCTTAATATCAATATCAGCATTTATGGCTGCGCCATTTAAACTTTGGGTTAGCGTGAGACTAATTATATTGTATTCGAAAATAATCACCAATAGCATCAATTAAGGACGGATTTATTAGCCAACACATTTTAAGGCAAGGGCATAAGATTTACCACAATTTGCTGGGGAAATCACAAAAATGTCACCTTTAGCTCTACTTAGGGGTATTGTAGGGTTCTAGTAGACACCGCCATGTTGATCGCGTTCAACACTAAATCCATTCTCAATCTAATCAAATTTTCTTTACCTCCTCATCGAAGCCATCTGGTATTCGCATCACACAACTGGGTTCAATTTGCTAAAGTAATAAGCGCAAGTGTTGAGTAGAATGAAAAATCAACATTTTAATTCTGCCATAAATGACTGACTGCGTCGGTTAGGATCTCTGGGGTGACCATGCAATGAACGAATTCGAAATAATATATAAACTGGTAGCTGCCATATCCTCGAAACTGGTTGTTGTCATCGGAATATGTACCTGTCTTTGTCGAAATAGTTACATTATGACCAATGGGTTAGAAGAGTTATGCGTAGGATTAACTTCGACCCCTCAGTGAGATACCAGACCGTCCCCAATAGTCTTCGCAACATTATCGGGAGAAATCTTTAACTACGTTTCGAACATTGACGGATGGTTCGGACAACAGTGGAGCAAGTGCTGTGGTGAAGACTGCTTTATCTAACAAACCGGAAGTTTTCAGCACCCTCTTAACTACTTGCCTCCAAACAGGACATTTTCCCCAACGACGAAGAAAAATAAAACGGCGGCTAGTATTTGCTCATAAAGGAGCCCAGGAATCAGAGGTGTCATTGTGTTATCGCCCGTTAGGCATGCTGTTACGTGCAGCTTCCGCCATCCCCTTCGTTTATTTAGCTTTAAATATAATATAATGGTAGATGGTAAGGTGGTGAAAAAAACACACGATCCACATGTTGGATGTACAAACATACTTTTGTACGATTGTGGATCGTGTGGAGGCTGGATCCCTTTTCGGAGTGGATGGAGATAGAGGGAGAGAAAGATTTAGTGTGCTTAGCTGAGCAAAAAACAGCAAGTTTTGGGTTCCGTTTTGAATGTGAAGGAAAGAGGAGAGGATGAGTTTCGGTAAAAAGAAAAGAGTCGAGTGCGATTAGCGAAAGAAAAGAGTAATGTCCCCGTTTGATGAAGAAAAAGAGGAACAATGTAATTAAGTACAAAAAGGGTGAAAAAATGCTACGGTGGTGTCTGAAAAATATTACTTGACATTTTTTTGTGAACATTGATAATCAAACATTTTGTGTGAAAAGAATTATAATTATAAATAGATATTACGAGGGTTGCCTCTTATGTTTCGGGATTTGGCAACCCTAGTGTTGCAATCCGGCAATTGACAGCTCTGTCGTAAAGTTGGACATTTTGAGGTTATACGCACTCAGAACGTTTTGACATACGAGCGCTATTTGTGTTGTTTACAGTAACTTAAAAGATTCATCTCGGCCCAAAAATGGAATTAAATCGTCAACATTTTCGTGCGATTATTTTTTACAACTTTCGGCGTGGATTAACTCAGCAACAGTGCATGGATGAACTTAATTCAATTTTTGGCGATGAAGCTCCATCAAGGACCAGTGTTTATCGATGGTATGTTGAATCCAATCGTGGTCGTAGTTCACTCCAAGATGAATTTCGTGAAGGTCGTCCAAAATCAGTTGTTGTTCCGAAAACCATTGATGCTGTGCGCGAACTGATATTGGAAGATCGTCATGTGACCTATCGTGAGATCGAGACAACCTTAGGCGTTAGTGGGACCAGCATACATTCAATATTGCATAAACATTTGACTGTCAAAAAAATTTGTTCGCGTTGGATCCCACACAATTTGTCAATCGCCCAAAAAAAGGCTCGTGTCAATTGGTCGAAAGAAATGCTCAAAAAATACGGTCGCGGTGCTTCGAAACACGTCTATGACATCGTGACAGGTGATGAATCGTGGATTTACGCGTATGAGCCCGAAAGTAAACAGCAGTCGACTGTCTGGGTGTTTCAAGATGAGCCAAATCCAACAAAAGTTGTTCGCGCACGAAGCACTTCCAAGCAAATGGTCGCCTGTTTTTTCGGAAAAACTGGACATGTCGCAACCGTACCACTAGAACAACGCAGAACAGTCAATTCTGAGTGGTACACAACCATTTGTTTGCCAGTTGTCTTCCAAGAAATCAGGAAAACCAACCGCCGAAGACGGATCACTCTTCACCACGACAATGCGAGCTCTCACACATCGGCTGCGACAACTGCATTTTTGAGCACCCAAAACATCGATTTGATGGGTCATCCGCCGTATAGTCCTGACTTGGCACCGAATGACTTCTTTTTATTCCCGTACGTAAAAAACAAACTGAGAGGTCAACGTTTTTCGACACCTGAAGAAGCGGTTGCTGCATTCAGAATGCATGTGTTGGAGATACCTCAATCAGAGTGGCAAAAGTGCTTCGACAATTGGTTCAAACGCATGCAAAAGTGTATAGATCTTCATGGGGAATATTTTGAAAAACAATAAAGTGATTTTTGATGATCAATATTTGTTTTTGTTCTCTAATCCCGAAATATAAAAGGCAACCCTCGTATCAAATAAATGTTCCAATCCAATTGAACAGTTGAGTTAAGTTGTTCCATTCAAGTTTATTAGTAAATTCAACAGTGAAACACCATGGATAAAGTAAATCAATGTGTAAGAAGAACACACAAAGGAACCGATTTGCCTTTGATTGAAACCTAAGAAGCATCGGGGGGAGGACGCTCTAGCACAAAATCCAGGAGGATCTACAGAGTTCCAATTGAAGTAAGATTAGCGGTACAAAGATAAATATAAATTCATTTGCAGTTAGCAATCAATAAAATAAACACCGAATCGGTTATGAATACGGACTGACTGCAGAGGCACCGAAATTAACGTCATCATCGACATCACAGTCACCATCTCCGGAAGTAACCAAGGAGGTTCCCCAGCTCATTCGTCGCTGGCCCCAGGTAGGACTCACCTGAAGAGCCTCAAGCCAACATCTTAACACGGTTGTCTACAAATTATGTGCGATACGAGCTCAGCGCACAATAGAGGAAGGTAGCTGCTGATCCGGAAGTTTGAGGAATTATCGCGACTGCGTTGGAGATTATCTCCGGCTGAGTTCACGAGGAATTGGAAGCCACAGCCAAAGGGAAAACTGCCGCACAGACCTGAGCCGAGCTGAGAAGGTTGCGGAACCAGTCACCTTAACGACAGGTAATCTTTTATATATATATATACAAATTTCTGTGACGGAATACGTCACAATGCTAGACACGACAAGGAAACTACTTGAACGAGTAATTGACATCGTCTGGAACAAATTACCGACGGCATACTTCTGAATGACAGTAAAGTAGATCAACCGGCGATAGCCGTAGCACGATGTCTGGGCAGAACCAAAAAATATTGGGCTGTGGTGGTACTAGACGTCAAAAATGCATTCAACTCGCCAAGCTGGGATCACATATTATAAGTTACGTTACCTGGTGCTTATAATACGAACCACACGAATGTGGAATGCTCTACCTGATAATGTGTTTTCTCGTCGTTGTAATGTCCAGGCATTCAAGACCAATACACATCGATACCTCCTTTCCTTATCCACTTCCTCTCCATCTGCTCGCACTGTGCTCTGACATTTAAGCGTACTTCAAAATCCCGTTTTGTGCATGCGTTAGTGTATAAAAGCTATCTCTCTGATAGAACAGTGCTCCATGACACCGATGAGGGACCACAAATATATAAAATAAGAGTGGATGTGTTCAGGGGTCTGTTTCGAAGCCCCTGCTATGAAAAATCCTATATGGTGTGCCAGAAGGAATAAGAATTATTGGGTACGCAGATGATTTGGCGATAGAAGCCGTTGTTAAACATCTAGATGGCCTGGAGAATATCTTTTCTCATACAATCCAGCATTAAGTGCTGGGTAGATATAGCAGGACTGAAACAAGCACATAAAACGAAGATAGTTTTAACAAACAGCTGCAAGAATGTTGGACACCACCCCAACAAGCTATAGGCTCCGTGAAATGGTCGGGAGAAATCCCTGGTCATCTCTCGGAGCTTGGCTGATGGTCCGGTTCGAGAAAAGGTTGGTTTAGGTGGTAGTCGGTCCCAAGGTGAGATACCACCCCGTCACGCTGTACATTCGGCAATATCGTCGAGAGAAATCTTCGACGGAGTTTCGGATATGTGGTTGATGGCCCGGACTGGAACGGAGATAAGTCATGATGGTACCTTCTAAGATTCCGAAAACGGTTACCACTCATATTTAGCCCACAAGCCATTGTTACATAGTTATTGTTAACTGGTCTTTGTATGTTCACTGTCACTGTTCCCAACACAAAACGAAAAGCCGAAAAAAAAAATATTGTATTGTTCAGGCATTTGGTATGCCTGCTTGGTCGCGTAATGTAGGAAGACAACTTGAATGTAAAACGAACGAATGAAAGGACGATCCGTGCCATTTGAAGGTTAGCAGGTGAATGCGGAATAATGATCTTAATTTTTAAAGTCGAAGTAATTTAAAACTGTCACGCTCCTTCCCGTTGACAATGTAAATCAGACCAGTTGAAGATGCACACTCCACCTGTGCCGGATATGTGAAGCTCTAGTCGAAATTCATTTTTGCTTACATACTTAAATTTGGGCAGAATGAAACAACCAGTCAAGCATCTTTTTTATCATTTCATTTTTTGGATGCAGTTATTCCTGGTGGTCGTTTCTTCCATAGACTCATCACACTGCCAACCTTTTCTCCTGATGACCAGACGTTTTGGTTTGCTCGAGTCGAGATGCCACCAAATAACTGTTGCAGTTCTTTTTGAACAGTTGCAGGTTGTAACGCTCCGGAAACACTCGCGTGGGAAGGGAGTTCCACAGCTTCCCCGCTCTGAAACAGAACGAGTTCCGATACAGGGATGTTCGCGCTGTCGGGAGATGAACCACAAACGGGTGCGATCCGTCGGATTGTCTTGTGGAGCGCATATAGACCGAATTGCGTGGAACAATGCCAAGAATCTCCGAAGAACAGCACCCGTGATAATACCTGTAAAACAGACAGAGGTCGGCCACGCGCCTTCGATGTGATAGCGACTGTAGTCCCGACGTCAGCGCCGAGTCCCCGATCAGGCGATCGCTCGTCTTTGTACGCTCTCAAGTAGGTCGAGGGTATGTTTAGGAGCCGAGCTCCAAACATGAGAGCAATATTCGAGCGCGGGTCTAATTTGAGATTTATATAGGAGAAGAAGTTGGGCCGGAGTAAATTATTTCTCGGCTCTAAAAAGATAACTCAGTTTTCCTGAGGCTGATCTGGCGATACCCGATACGTGTTTATGCCATGATACATTCCCACAGACCGTGACGCCGAGCAATTTCAAACTTTCCCCAGCCTCGAGGGCCCGGCCATTCATCATCAGCTGTGGAACCGATGATCCAGTTTTCTTTGTGAATGTTGTATACTGGATCTTCGTTGCGTTGAAGTCGACAAGATTGGCCTTTCCCCACTGCATGACTTTATCTACATCCTGGTTCAGACAGTCAATCTGTCTACATCTCAGCTGGTGCGACGTTGATACACCAATCGGCTCCTAAACATACTCTTACCCTAATTCAGACAGTACACAGACGAGCGATCCCCCTGATCGGGGACACGGCGCTGACATCGGGACTACAGCCGCTATCACATCGAAGGCGCGTAGCCGACCTCTGTCTGTTTTACAGATATTATCACGGGTACTGTTCTTCGGAGATTCGTGATATTGTTCCACGCAATTCGATTTATATGCGCTCCACAAGACAATCCGACGAATCGCACCAATTTGCGGTTCATCTCCCGACGGCACGAACATCCCTGCAACAGAACTCGTTCCGTTACAGAGCGCGGAAGCTGGGGAACTCCCTTTCCACGCGAGTGTTCCCGGGGCGTTACAACCTGCAACTCTTCAAAAAAAACTACAACAGTTATTTGGTGGCATCTCGACTCGAGCAAACCAAAACGTCTGGTCATCAGGAGAAAAGGTTGGCAGTGTGATGAGTCTATGGAAGAAACGACTACCAGGAATAACTGCATCCAAAAAATGAAATGATAAAAAAGATGCTTGACTGGTTGTTTCATTCTGCCCAAATTTAAGTATGTAAGCAAAAATTAATTTCGACTATAGCTTCACATATCCGGCACAGGTGGAGTGTGCATCTTCAACTGGTCTGATTTACATTGTCAACGGGAAGGAGCGTGACAGTTTTAAATTACTTCGACTTTAAAAATTAAGATCATTATTCCGCATTCACCTGCTAACCTTCAAATGGCACGGATCGTCCTTTCATTCGTTCGTTTTACATTCAAGTTGTCTTCCTACATTACGCGACCAAGCAGGCATACCAAATGCCTGAACAATACAATTTTTTTTTTTCGGCTTTTCGTTTTGTGTTGGGAACAGTGACAGTGAACATACAAATACCAGTTAACAATAACTATGTAACAATGGCTTGTGGGCTAAATATGAGTGGTAACCGTTTTCGGAATCTTGCCGAACTCGATTTTATTAGTTTCATCATTTTATAGCCGCTCTTCATGTTATGTACCTATCTGCAGGCCATTTCTGTGACTGTGTATTTACTTCTTGTTACAAAATTTTGAAAACTTACGAATCTTGTAATTGTAACAGATAATGTTCTTAAACGCAATAAAAATGCACTGCTTCATTTTTGTTATGTAAAAATACTGATGCTTCCGCACTTATTAAATACGAGTAATACATCCCCAGTCCAAAAAGACGTATTTCTAATGGCCTATTAAACAATTCAGGCAAGCTTTAGGGTGCCTATGTTACATTGTTTTCTTTCGTGAGATTTCATGTAGTGACATTAATTGTGTTTAAGGCCAAGTTTTTGTTCACTTTAATTCACTTCAGCTAAATAAAACAAGTGCTCGTTAAACACGCAAGTGTTCTTACCCATTCGAATTATGTTAAATCGTTATAGGAGGCGCAAAATGATGGAAGTACTTCAAAGGGAACGTGTTATAACGAATCAATAATTTTTCTTAGAGCGTTTTGACTTTAATCATTCCGCCACTATGGTGATATACGAAAATGTAATGAGATACTTACCAAAGCCGACATTCTATTCAGGCGTATATTCGCCAGCTAAGATTAAGTTCCTAATTGTTTGCATAATTATAGAAATTGTAACAAAATAAGATTTCAATCGAATGATTCTATTTTTGTAATTTAATCCCAGCGAACTGAATAAATGAACAGATTGCACTGAAGCAGCACAACTCGAGCGGATGTGCGGTTTTATCGTATTAATCACGTTTCATCGGGTGCCTGATAAGGGAATTTGTTTACATTCTACTACAGATAACTGCTAGAGTAATCAGAGATATAGAAATCGGTGGAATAAGGTGGTGTGCAACTACATTGAATTTAGCTAAAATTCTATTTCGTGATGACTGGTACCAGAAAGTTTTTAATCCCTTTCTTATAAATAATAAGCGCGCAGCAAACGGAATTGTTTGATACCTTTAAATGGTATTGTACTGCGCGTGCATTAAGTTGATCGCATTTTTTCCAGGGACAGTTGGTTTAAGTGCCAACAGTTTACCTCTGACTAATTTGGTTTGTCATTTTTCTAATGAATCAACTCAACGTTTACAAATTGTTCAAATTTACTTTGAAAATAATGGTTTAGTTCTTGACACAGATGCAAACTTCCCACACAAAATTTTCTTCAGTGACGAAGCTCATTCAAGGGCAAAATCCCCATATTTGGTTGAAAATCTATTACATCCACAAAAAGTTACCGTTTGGTGTGCTTTATGGGCCTGTGGCGTTTCTAACAGAGACACGCACAATATACAAGCAAATAGTGAAGAACACCGAAAGAAATTCGAATAGGCAAAGCATCACCGCCTGTTAGTAGGGTGTTAGAATATGCTTACAGCTAGGCCGGCTTGTCGTAAGGGGCTGTGGGGAGGAAGTATTGTACCAAACACGGGCACTAGGTTCACTTCCATCCCCATCGTCTATTGTTCACGCGGACACTGCTAACAACGCAAGGAGGAAGAAAACGATGGTTGACCTTCGCAACGCAGACGATGTTGTTTATGCATAAATATTTTTTATTGTCAATGGTCTTTACTTAGAACTTATTATTAATATTAAATTGATTTTTATAAATTTTATGCAAGATGAAACACTTCTTTCTCGACACGACTTCTATATAGCTAAGCTTCTCCGCCGCGCGACGGAGAGCGGGAGGTAGCACGGCCGTGGTGGTCGGCGGATATAATAAGACTCCTGTGGCGATGTGTGCGCACCGCTGGTTGGAAAAAGACTCCACGGTATTTACGCATCGCCGGCGATACGGGAAGCGGAAGACGAACCGTTCGGATCGGCGGTTGAAATACGGCTTAATGATACAACCCTCGTTTAGGGTGAGTTTGGTGGTGTGGTGAAAAGGAAATGAAATTTTCCTTTTGAGATCGACCAATATAAGTAGATCTCCGGTACAAAACTCCTAACGAGGGTGTGTCTACTTACGCGCGGATCACTTTGTTTGCTCGTGACGCGAGCTCATGGGTGGACGAACCGTGGGAATGCAATTCGAATAAAAGGAGCATTTCTGTGAGGATTGCTTGCAGCTGAATCAATAGCTGCAAGTCATTAGGAAGCCATTGGGATGATTACAAAATGACAGTTGTGTATACAACTACGCCGATTGTATATGGCATCCGTAGCGACTCAAATGTCGGATTCCAGTGTGAATATTTACACTGACAGAGATTTCGGCTCTTGGCAGCTAGGCGCGAGTTGCGCTATGCTTTGTTGGTTGGATAGAAGCCGCCGTGGGTACAGATAAACTATGAAAATCTGCCGCGCACGTGTGGGACAGAAAACATAGACACACAGGGGTTCCGATGGTTGTTTCCATAGTTTATTGCGATTACCTAGTACGGCAGCCGAAATGTTTTTCTTTTCAGAACAATGCTGAGATGCATTGATGTATGCGGTAATGGCGTACCGATTTCTTTCAGGGAAAATGGTATAACGCATTAAATGCGCGAGTGCCCTAGATGGGAGAAATGCTTGAGGATTGTTTTAGGGAAATTTGCCGATGCGTTGATGCATGGAAAATGCCCTTGTGACAGGAAATGCTTTTGATGCGGGGAGATTGAGGTGCAAATATGGGTTGCGAATATGAGGGGTTCTTCAGGTGAATTTTAAGAACCCCCACAAGGCGACTAATGGACGAGTGGTAGGTGGGGTCCCAACGCCCTGTCGCCCGATGAAATACCACCCCGTCAAGCCATAGGCTCCGTGAAATGGTCGGGCGATATCTCTGGCGAAGAAGTCTTTTTAAATGTATACTATAAAATCGGACATTTCATGTGGGACAACCCAATACAATGAATTGCTAAACACAAAATTCAGACCTCTATAATCAACACTTGGACCGCTTGGTGCTAGCTATTGATCAGAAGCGGCCAGAATTGGAAAAAGAGAGGCGTTATGTTACCTCAAGACAACATTAGACCACACACGTCTATAATGATTCACCAGACACTCAAGAATCTTGTTTGTGAAGTTTTAATGCATCCACCTTAAAATTCGGACATAGTATAAAGTGAGTGCTATATTATTTATGCAAAACTTCCTTAATGACTAATAATTAGTATCAAGAGATGATTGTGGAAACCTCCTAGTTGAGTTATTTGCTAATATGCTTCGTGGCTTCAACGAAGGAGACATTATGAAGTTAAATTTAAAATGCCAACAAATTACAAAACAAACATGTAGATGTGTACATTTGACTTTAGGTGGATAATCCGATACATGTTTAATAAAATCTTAAAATAAACGTAAAAACAATGTATTTATTTTTCCCCAAACTTATTTTATTGTGAATATATTAGGTTATAAATGCCATCGTTTTTTCAATTTTTAATTGCAATGAAATAGCAATAACTTTTAAAAGTACTTTAACACGGTTTCTTGTATATCTACCACCCCATTTACGGTGGGGCTTCTATATCTGTCGCAATGTAAATGCGTGCCATTTCAAGCTCAATTGGGTTGCTACAGAATAAATTGCAATACCAAACATTTCATTTTGAGGTACATTTTCATAAGTAATGTTTAAGGCGTCCAAACACAATACTCATCGCTCGTTATTGCTTTTACCATCGACATCACATTTATTTCATCATGGGAATGAACGTAAGAGAAGGTAAAATAATGTGAAAGAACTTCAGAAGTAGAACATTGGACTTTCGATCTGCGGCATATGGAACGCTATTTGTGGCAAGTGGAAGCGGTTTTAGCTGGAGTTTTAGTATTTTGTAACCGAACTCGTCAACTTCAAAGGCTTTTATGTGCTTCAGCTCTTTGTTGCTTGTGCACTTTGTACTGTTTTACGATGTTCACAAAGACTTTTCGACTTACTTGTAGAGTTGTATGCTATTATGCGAAGTGTTATAGGGAATCAGAGAGAAAGCGGTCAATGAACAGCTTGTGTCGCAAATGTCTTACCGGTTCACCAATAATTGTAATCCGATTGCAATGTACAATACTAATAGCACAAAGAGAATTGTTGAATGCTCCCGGTTCTGTACTTTTTTATTTAGGCTGTATAGAGTATTTCAACGAGTAACCGTATATCTTATTCGCTTTCTTCAGTGGGTTTTTATTTTTGACTTAGGAGATACTTTACCTCTTACCATTACTTTATACTTTACCTTTAGTGAAAAGTGTGTAGTATTCATCTAGCCAACACTGTGAAACAGCTAGTCATCTACCCATCTAACCAACACTGTGATCTTTCATGCCCTCAACTAAACTTTAAGTAAATGCCTGTCGACATTCAAATTGTTTTCATTTAATCCTTTGTTTATTGTTGTTCTTAAAAGAAGAGGATAACGGAAAACAACAGGCAGACTAATTACAAGTTTCGAGGGCTTGCACAGGAACAATTCGTAAATGTGTTGCCTATTACGTCTTTTATTATTGAGTGTTGTCTAAATATTGTCTGCACAATATGAATGTTCTTTTTAATATAGAGAATAGATTTGTTTCTCCACAATATAATCACAAATTTGAAATAAAAATACTTCTCTGTTTCACTATTTTTGAACCTATTTCCATCAAGTTCAACTGAACCCCGTTGTATAACCCTAATACTACAATCGCCAAAACTTAATCATAGTGTATGTCTGAAAAAGCGGCTCAAGGTCTCGTTTGAGGACGAAGTTCGGAGGGAACGCCGTCTTTGGTCTGCTCCGCTAGCTTGGCCCCTATCAACCATTAATTTTTTTCCGGTTCGTACTGGGCAAAAAAACATCCCGTAGGGTTAGAAGTCTGGGACATCGTGACGTATTATTCTTGGAATAAAGTAGAAAGTAGTAAAAAAATTACTCGCATCTTAAGGGGTAATTCCCGGTTAATTTTTTTTTTCCATTTTTTTATTGGCTTAAACCTTCCCAAATATCCATAACATCAAAATCTACAATGCCCAAGTATCGATCTAAATTCAAAATTTCTTAAAATCAATTTTTCCGAAGCAACTTCGATGCTCCGAAATCAATTTTTGCCCGTTTTAACGACGCCCGTTTTTTGAATTCCGTGGCCTTGGAAATCAGTCGAAGTTATTTCATTTCATTTTTAAAACATTTTTTATTTTCTTTTAAATATTCTTAGTCTCTAAATTAAAGGCTAGACAAAAAATGCTTAAATTCTAGCTTAATTATCTTATATAATAACTTACTGGTCCTTCGCAGACGCTCTAAGCTAAACATTACTGAACATTTGTATAATTTGCCTTTCGGCGACAGAACTTTGTGGCAGTACTTATAATTTTTTGTAAGACAAAGAAAAATTTGAAAAACTTTGTCCATTTTTTTTTTGTTTTTTTTTCTTAAAATTTAACTTACTTAACTTACCTATTTTTTTTTTATTTTTAATTTTATGTAAAAGCACTTAACTTAACTTAACTTAAATCTTATACTACCCTAATTCTAGAAAAGCTAAGTCTATGTAAGCTAGCTGATGATAGTGTGATTCTATACCGACTTTGGTATCCAGGTCTTTATATGCCATTCAACCACCAGAACTGTTGATGCTGTCTAATACTATCGTCCCGGTCTCTGTGGGAGATAGCCCTACTGAAGCGCAGGAGCTCTTCTTCGGTGCGCGTTACTTCCCGGTCGTATCAGTAGAAGTTACCTACGATCGATATCGTGGTTCAAATTTGAAGTATAGAGGCCCTGGCATCAAATTACGAAGGTCTATATAGTGCGTGCTTGGGGGTGATGGGAGCTAACATACAGGGCAAAGTCTCTGCTTTCAACCCGGCGAAGGTCAGGATGATCCTTCTCCCTGTTCAATCCAAGTTGACATGCAGTTTCCACGTGACACCCCTCTATAGCTACTTTGGCACCCGCCAAGTAGTGAACCAATGCATGCAGCGACATCTTGAGAATGATTGCCGCAAGACTAATAACTTTGCCCGGAAAAACAAATTATTATGGACAATTTAACAAGTCTCGGATATGGACCGGATACCGGTGAAGAGACTTGCTAAATAAGGCGAAGGCCGGATCCCGGTTGTAGTGCCGATAATGATGATGATGGAGTTATCTTAATCGATTATCTTCAAAAAGGACAAACCATTACAGGAGCCTACAACGCATCATTACTTGACCAACTAAATGCAGAAATTGCGAAATAACGGCCACATTTGCCGAAAAAGAAAATCCTGTTTCACCAAGACAACGCGCCGTCTTACACCTCAGTGGTTGCCATGGCGGAAATCCACGAATTAAGGTTTGAACTGCTTGACCATCCGCCTTACTCACCACATCTAGCCTAGTGCCTAGATATAGTGCGTGCTTACTCACACTCGCCCAATGTTTCGTCAATCAGTTGTTCGTTCATTTCGCGATGTTGTTTTGAGTTTTGCTTTGCATTTTGAGCTTGAATTACATTTACAAGTACTTAACTATGAGTAGAAAGGTGTATAGTGGCCATAAGGGCAGTAAAGCAAGCAGTACAACTCATAAACGGAGTAAAATTGTCGACCACCGAAAATCCTACTATTACTATACTATTTATTGGCCTGTAGAGTTCATGACCTCACTGACTCATCTACATCTTCTTTTTGCCGCGTCGGTGTTTTCTTGATGTATTCTTCCCTAATGATAGTGTCGGCTCATCAGACCTACGCCTTGTGGGTTTTTTGTATGTTTGTTGTGTTTATAGTTTTCATTCATTTTTGTTTGTTCCCATGAGTTTTGGGGTTTCAAATAGTCCACCATATCAGAGGCCCATTTTGATATGGTAACATCTACTTTTTGCTCTGATTCGACCCGGTGTCCGAGACGCACCCTTATAATACAGTCGGTATCCCCTGATTGCAAACCATCCAATTATTGTCAGATTGCTTTCTTGATTTTAAATAAAATAATCACTCGAAGCAAGACCTTGGTTCCCCGGGGGCCATTTAATATCTCCGCTGTGATATGAGTTTTTGGAAATGTTTCCCAAAGATATGTTCCCACAAATAAATAAAATATTTAGGAGAAATAATCAAAACGAGATTCAGTGTCTCCAAATTCCACGTACTGATGTAAACGAGCAGCTGCTAATCAACATTGGCATAGATACAGAGAACGCTATCGTCAATAGTGAGCTCTTCGTGATCAAAGATCCTTTGGAAAAGGTGAACGCTGTGGAGCTGTCTTTCTGAAATGTACAAGATGAATGTAAGCATTCACCGAAATCAAGACTTAGAGGACAGAACTCTACTGAATCACTTGCACCTCCGAAATGAAATTTCACCTTGGCAATCGGAGAATCCGGGCTTTACCGAATACAGTGACGATATTCTATCAATTGAGATTAATTCTAAAGGTAGGGCTAATAGCCTTTTATTACGAGGGAAGGAACCTAGGGTATCTTTGACCCATTTAGAAACAAAAAGTCGGTAGGAACGGATGGAGTGTGGGGGTTCTCTATACCACATGGAGAATCAACCCACAATGCCAATCAATCATGACCGCTAACAGCGCGTCACCTCAACCCAACTCCCCATGCAAAACCTGCAAGCGCATTCATCCCAATATGCAACAGCATCCGTCCCCAATCCGCAATTGCATACATCCCCCAATTTACCAGGAACCCATTTTCCAGCCTGAAATAAATGCATATTGCAATGTACAACGGAATATTAATCATCTCCCTCAATTACATCACCCCACATACATTTTCCCAAAATTGCTTCGGTCAATTCTCTACTTAAGTTATACTCCTTCCTTGCGACCGAGCAATCTTAATTTCCCCGAAATCCATATGCAGTAATAAAACGCATATTCAAACCTACAAAGGAACATTAATCATCACTATACCGAGCCGCATACAATTCCCCGAAATTGCTTCGGTTAATATCTTACCCAAATGATATTCCTTGCTTGCAACCAAGCAATTCTAATATCCCCCGAAAATCATTTCGGCTCCCATCGTACCCAATACCAATTCCTCGTATACATAGTGCCAGAGGAATTTAACTCAGCCTATACGGCAACGATTCTCCGAAACACAATCCCCTACACAGGTATAGCAACTCTTCTCGAAATTCCTGATAAGTGGGGGTGAGTTTATATCAGCTATGACTCAACCGCCACGACACGATTCATCCACCATTGCGTCCGCACACGCGCAGCCAGGTTACAACCACCGTAGAGTGCGCACAGTCGCGTGTTATCTTTCTTGCCCAAGTCGAGTCGATGGGGAGCCTGCGTTAGTTATTAATCCGCAAATCGCTGCAAGACGGAGAGGGACCGTTTTTAATTCGCACCGAAACTAAAACGACCAACCGGCCCCCAAAAGAAAACGCAAAAACAAGGCGTTCATACCGTTAGACTGAACAAACCCCGTCTCATATCGCGCGGCCATTGCGTAGCAGACACGTAGCCGAAGGAATAAGTAAAGCACTTCGCTCGGTGCTTGGAACAGGAGCAGCGGCAAAGGGAGAACAATCAAATGATCGTGTAAAATGCAATCGAGTGTTTGTCAAATCCCAAAGGGGACCTTAGACGTTCAGTAATAAAGTGGATAGACACCAGAACACGTGTTAACCTTTTTCTTATTTTCATAACTCATTGTTAACTTTCCTTTCTGTAAGTAATTGTATTCCCCTATTGTCCACCGAGTTGTACATCGCCCCCGTGGAACAAAAAACACCGACGAATAAAAGAACATATTAAGAAAAAACATCAACGAACAAAACAAGTTTTTTCATTTCCCCCTTGGATATTTGTGGCGGACCTTCTACTTTCGGAACAATTCTCCGTGAATAACCTCCGGCGGCGCAATTCGGAGGGAGCGTAGTGAATCCGTGCCATACGTTGGCATCAAGCACCCCCCCACACAGGAGTACCTACCATCGTACTCAAGAACCTCACCCCAATGGCAATAGGTATATACGGTCCTGTTTATTAACGCGTTGAAAAATGCATACTTTCCAGCTCGTTGGAAAATGGCAATCATATCATATACCCCATCCCAAAAAGGGGTAAAGACTGTACTAACCCAATGAACATGCGTTCGATAAGTTTACTCCTAAGCATTAGTAAAGTATTCGACCATTAACAAAGCTCTGCTAAAATGGGTAGACGACAACAACATTATTCCGAATAACCAGTTTGGCTTTAAGACGGGTCATGAAACCACACATGTCGCACCTAAAGTGGTCTCCGACATACAATGGAATAAATGTAAGAACCGATGCACAAGTGCCTGTCTGATGGACTTGGAAAAAGCCTTTGATGTCCGGATCGAAGGGTTATATTACAAACTGGTCAGACAAGGCTTATATAATAAGCCTTTACTATATGTACCTTACGATATGTTAAAGGACAGGAGGTTCGTGTTCAAAAGTGGTAACCTCTAATAAAACGTATAATATCAAGAATGACTCGCAACAGTGAGCGGTACTTGACGAACGAAAATCCGCAACACCATAAGTGTCCCACAGGAGTTGACTCTTGGTATACTTGCCAGCCCAGTAAAGTGCTTGGTGCTCTTTCTGCATATGGCCATAAGGACCAAATGGATAAAAATGTTTTCGATGGAATCAAACCAATTGACAAGGAACTCAACTCCGACGATCTTCTTTCACACTGCTCGGGTGGATATACCCAAAATAACAATGAGTCATTCAACGTAATCGTGTGGTCGATTGCTCCAAAGATAGTGTCAAGCTGTAAGACTGTGTTGACATTGCGACTGACATAGCTGTAATTTCGTTTAATGACAGCTTTCCAAGTCTGTTTGGCGTCTATGATGTCCTTAGATTAACGGTTGGGCCAAATATGCATAAATTCTGCTTGGAAACAGACGCCAATCGGATCCAAACTCCTGAGCACCATATGTCCGATATTGCGAAAGATGCCGGACGCAGCATTACATCGACAAAAAAAGATGAAGAAAAGCAAAATAAGGCCATAGAAGGACAATTGTATGGTGCAGGGAGGGCAAACTGAAGGTAAAAAAATTATTATGTACCACATTTTTACGACACTTAAGATTTATAGCATTTTGAAACTTTAAACGCGTTTTTCTCAAAATCGTGTTTTCAAAACTGGCCGGCAGTGAACTTTGAACCATAGCTTCAGCGTTTGATTATCTACTGAAGTACCAGCGATTAGCATCGTTCAACAGAAAAAAAAAGACATAAACAATTTAGGTCGATTTTTTTTCGTCAAAGAACGGGTTTTTATTCGCCATTTCGCGAAAAAAAAAATCTAAAAATATAATCACGGGTATTACAGTAGCGAAACTCCACGAAAGGCCGTTTTGAGGTAGTGGTCTACGCTAACTACTGTACAGTCGCCATTTTGTAAAAAAAAACATCCATTAAAACATTTTTTCTAACTTCACGTTGCTTAATCCAATGATATATTATTTGCATACCATTCATCTCAAATGTCGTTGCAAAAAAATCATTAAAAACAACTTTTTTTTTTGGCATAAGCCGAGAATAACCCCTTAATGAGTTCCGTCTGACTCTACATAGCTCTCCCACGCACTCTGCACATCATGTTGATGTTGCTGCACATCACTCCTCGGTCAATTTCACGGCGTCGAAGAGCTCCATTATATCCCACAACTACTTCGTGGGAGTCGAGCATGGGCTTCTTACGCTCTATCTCCTCTTCGATCAGCAGTTTAAAGAACTTGCCTCCACTGACAAGGCATTGAATCGAGAAATTGGACTGTTTGAGACTTCTCTTGACCGTCTTCATGAAGCTTGACACGACCTCGGAGATCGGATCGATAAGCCTCAACTCGGCACCGAGCTTCGGGACCTGTCCGCTTGTCTCATCGTGGGGTATTTTAGCTCTTCGGTCGCTTAGCGCTGCCTCGTAAGGTCCTCCAAGTCACACCCTCGAGCGAAAAATAAATAAAGTTAATATAAAGAATAAAGAATTCCGGAGGTAAACTAGTTTCCCATCTGGATCTCCGCGGAGGACTATGTCAGGCGGAACATCATGCAAATATTCGGATAAATAACCGAACTTTGGGAGGTTCGTCATCGCATAATAGAACTCGTTGTCGAGGCTCTGTCGACGTTCGACTGATAACGGGATTTTGTAACATCAGGGGCATTTCACCAATGCGCATGTAAACCCCGTATACCAATATTTGCAAACAGCGAAACCAGATATCTTTGCTCTAACTGAGACGCGGGTCGATTCGTCAACTGATTCGACGTATCTTCGTTGCTCTGGATACTCCTTGCTTTTGAGATTACGTTTTAAGGGTGGAATCTGCGTCTTTACACAGTCCCACCTGGCTTGCCAGAGGATGGAGGCGTTGGAACCCAATAACATGGACATCATGGGGTTGAGGGTCGTGATGAGGAATTCTGTTAAATTTCTTCGTTGTTTTCACCACACCCCGAATGACAATCAAACGGCGACTCTTTTCGAACATCTTTCACGCACCGTCGACGGGATACAGATCAACCACCCAGTTTTTGCAATTGTGGTGGTTTTATGTACACAACTCTGGCTAGTTGGTACATTCTAACAGAACCGACGAGGCTGGGAGACTACCTGAGATGTTCGCTGTTAGTCGCAATTTGATTCAACTGGTGGAGGAACCTACGCGAGGCCGGATACCCGAGGTGATTATGCGAACACACTGGATCTGTTTTAGACATTCGAGCCGAGTATTTGTACCATGGAGTTTGCTGCCCCACTGGAAAACTCAGACCACTGCTTGGTATCGATCGCGCAACCACTTGCATTTCAATCAAATAACCGACCTAAGCATCTTCACCATGTATGGAGGTATGGGGCTGCTAACTGAAACGATTTGCGAGATTTCTTCGTATTCTTTCCGTAGTCGGAGGTGTGCTATAGAGACTCCTCATAAGCCTTGGTTTGTTACAAAATGCGAGCGGGTTACAACGGTAAAAAATAGAGCTTTTAAGCAATGGCGCTCCAATCCCACCGAGGTTAATAGGACGAATTTTGTTAGAATCAGAAGCGCGTACAACAAGGAAGAAGCGAAGAAGGCCTACAACGACAAAGTCACCAATAAACTCCTGCAATGACCGACTGGTTCGTGTTCCTTCGGGTCAATGGCAAGGGCTGTCAGAAGTAACTCCCCTCCCTCCTCTTTTCATCCGTTAGTGACGGCCAGCGGGACGTTAGTCACGAATCCAAAGGATAAAGCTAATGTGCTCGCGAATTTATTTTCCACTAATTCAAACCTCAATTCCGCTCTTATGGAGCCACTTAGGCTATCGCGCCGGTACGGCATACAATGCGGGATGTGAGGTTCCCCCCGTGTACTATTTAACCCATTCTACGTTGACTGGAATGTATGAAGGCAACCGACCCGGACGGAATACCAGCAGTAGTCCTTAAAAACTGTGTTCCAGAACTGTCGCGTTTTTTTTTTTTGCAGGCTCTTCCGCTTGTCTTATGGACGGAGGACATTTCCTACCTGTTGGAAGGTGGGTCGAGTTCAGGCAAACCCAAAGAAGGGAAAAATTGTCTCCCACTAAAGTACCGGCCGATAATATTATTGTCTATGTTATCTAAGGTGATGGAAAAGGTCATCAACGCCGACTTAACTGAATATTTGGAGTGCAACGGACTTCTAAATGATTGTCAATACGGATTCTGTGGCAGGCGGTCCACGTTAAAACTTTTGGCCCTTATAACCGATATATAGACATCTAGGACAGAGAAGCATGGTGAGTCAAGGGCGGTCGCATTGGATATCTCAAAGACTTTTGACCACGTCTGGCATGTTGCATTGCTGAGGCAAACTTCGTACTTATGGACTTTCCCAGCAGCTTTGCGACTGAACGAAGAGGTTCCTCGAATATCGATAGATCCGGGTTGTTGCGGACGGCGACTGTTCGGATCTGTATCCTGTTAATTCCGGGATACCCTCAAGGTTCTGTTTTGGCCCCAACCTTGTTTTTGCTTCACATAAATGATTTGTTGATACTACTAATTTTACGAAGTGGGGTAAGAATGTTGTACCGATACAGATGCACACACAATATACAAGCAAATAGTGAAGAACAGCGAAAGGAAATTCGAATAAGCAAAGCATCATACCATAGCGATAACATAACAATTCCACATCAGTTGAGTGTACTTGAGTTTAGAAATCGAATTCGCACACGCGGCAGAGGCCTGGTGTGTTGGGCATCGGTTACATTTTTAGTGATTCTAACCGTCATTGCGTCAGTTCAAATCACACGTTCTTCACTATCACACGACCAATAGTGAAGAACAACACCACCTGAAAGACAAGACAAGAACAATCAAAGCACATCCATTAAAGCCGTATACGATACCAATAATATAGCATTTCCACATCAGCCGAATGTACTTGACTTTAGAAATCGAATTCGTACACGCGGCAGTAGCCTGATGCTTCAATGCTTCACTTCTGACCCGTTTCTCCATGTGTTCAATTCACCATCTTCACTATCCTTGCTTAACGCTATAATGTTATGCCCCAAAAAAAAATAGAGCGCCCCGCAATTAGGAAAAATAAAACTCTGAGTATTGAAAATGAGTAGGAGATGGAAAAATAAAATATTGTGAAAGAAAAAAAAAGTGGAAAATGATTCAATGATTCACAATTTAAATAAATAATTAATTAAAATAAATAAAATAAAAAAAAAGGTGAAACAAGGAAAGAAGGGAAGGGATACGATAAATCACTCATCAATGGTATAATTCCTCTTCGAATGATAAAGCTAATTTTGCGAGGTTTTAGGAATGTTATGCACCAAAACATAGAACGCTCCGGATTTTAGAAAAATAAAACACTCAGTATTGATAATGAGTAGGAGAAGGAATGACGAACAAAATTTAAAAGTGAGAAATGATTCATTCGTGGTAAATCTACTAAATGAACAGTATAATGAAAAATCTAAGTAAATAAATAACGCAATAAATAAAATTTAAAAAAAATGAAATAGGGAAAGGAGGAAAATGTACGATAAACAACTCATTAACGGTGTTATTCCTCTTCCAATAATAAAGCTAAGTTTACCAGCGGCGTGAGAATATTATTCGCCTAAATATAGAACACTTCGCATTTAAGAAAAATAAGCACCGAGTACTGTTAATGAGTGGAGAATAAATTAATTGGCATAAAATTTGTGTACAAGTACAGTAATAATTTAAAAGGAATTCCAGAAAAACCGGGCGGTAATAAAATAATACAAAAAGGAACTTATAGAAAACAGGTTAGTAGTTAGTAGTTTAAGGAAGAAGTCAATAATTAAAAAGACAAGTAAATAAGAATATAAACGAATAATAAAATAATAAAAATCAAAGAAGAAAGAAAAGAAGTAGGGGCGAGAGAGAAGGAATAAAACGACCGAAAAAGAAGAAAAAAATAACTTATAAAAGTGTAAAAAAAGGGAGAAAAAAAAAATTATTTGTTCATAACACGAGCTTGATACAAAGATTCCTATAACAAAAAGTCGGTGATCTAGGGTTAATCTGGGTTGTTGAATGATTAGGGGCATTTTTCATCCCGAGGGGCTTTTTATGTCTGAATCATTTGATGGTGTCAAACGTCCCTTTGAAGTTTCTATGGTGAAATATTGGAATTCGAAGAATAATTTTCCGGATTTCAGCGCGAAAATCTTCGTGGTGCATTGATAAAATAAATTAGTTTTTCTATATATGCACATCAAGTAGAAGTTATGTAGGAGGCATGTGCTATTGAAAGCAAATTTGATTTTATTGCCGGTGGGGGAAGGGGATCGTAGTCCGATTATTATAACTACAAAATGCACAATTAATGCAAAATAATTTACCGTTCAAGAGCCAATAGAAATTTAGTTTGGGACGAGTATTAGAATCGTATCGTCACGACGCCTAAGACGAGAAACATCGCAAAAAAGGGATATTAATGTCCCATCACCCTTTTTAAGTTCAAGGTCGGTGAAATATAGAACAGGAAAATTGAATCAAAGTACAAATATATAATTTATATGTTAGTGCGATCTTAGATGAGTATTTTCTACATAATGGCTTCATTTGTAAATACATTATATGATTAATATACCACAAAAGCTTACACATTGCTGTCTCTTTGCGGATAACAAAACCGCATTTTATTTGTAAAGATTGTTTAATCATTTAATAAATGGCTTCCTCCCATAAGCAGAAAAAGTTATTCGAACTATCGAGGTCTTATTATGTGGCAGTACATTGTATCTTGTGTCTTTCCTTTGAACAATGTCGTAAATTTCGTTTTGAAAAAAAAAAAAAAAAACAGAAATAGAAATGTATACGGGAAACATCACACACAAGTTGTTTAATCTATTACTTATTATTGCTTCTCATTTGTTTTTTGTGTAATTAATGAATTCTACCGAAAAAAAATTCATTCGTTTAATGTTAACTTAAATACAAAACTGTTGTTCGTAAATCATTTTGTTGTGATGGAAGCAAATAACAAGCGGCGGGGTGTTGATTACTCACCCTGTTCACATGAAAGTAAATTGCTAATTTAGTGAAGCTCTGTTTTTACAGCAACTTTCCTTTAGAATAACGTCATTGTGTTATTCACCAGTCGCCGAATAATAATTGCTGGTTGCGTTATTTCTATACCTATGGCGACTCAACCAACACAGATCAGTACAGATGGAGAAAAGTGGTTGTGAATACTTACTTCTAGTAATGGTACTTCTTAGGGTATCTTCTCACGTACCAGCTATTTTTACAAATGAAAAACTATATAATTATTCCATTAAGTATAGTAAACAGTCGCACAATTGTAAGGCTTCAATTGGTCCCAGAGAGAAAAAAAAAGCGAATCTCAGATTCCGACGAGTTGTCCAAATAATAAAAACTCCATAAAATACGTAAGATGCTTTCGACAAAAAGTCATCACGCATCAGACAAAATGTCTTTAGTATTACAAAATGAGCAATAATGATGCTATTGTATTTAGTCGGCCAATCGGTTTCTGCCGTATTGCGTCCAATCACAACGTTCTGATTCAAGTCTTCGTCTGACATGAAAAACGAGAAAGTGAAACAGGAAAGTTCGAAAGATCGTAAACACTAAGCAACGAGTACGAGTGCAGTTTATATCCATTTCTTACGCAGGGTTGTTTAATTTACTAGCATGCACGAAAAGGATTTTGAGGTACACTTCAATGTCAAAGGGCGAAATAATAGGGAGACTATAAATAAATGAGGTATCGACTTACATAGGTCTTGAATGCCCGGACATACGTATTGACAAGAAAATACATGATAAAGCAGAACACCCAGCACTCATGTGTAGTTAGACTGAAGAATGATTATCTGTGTTTACCAATATGTCTGAAATATTTTTTAAAATGAGTTGACGGGTGTCATGGGAAAATATTTGAAGATGCGAAATGCAGTCCCCAAGTTCAGTTGAGCAACTATAATAATACTTATAGACCAATAAAATAGTCGATACACTCGTAAGTTCTGCCTATGTTTTAATATCGTGATTGGACGACGTGCGCTTGGATCCCTTATGAGTTGCAATATTCCTTTTTGTATCCTATCAAACACGTAAAACGTTGCTAAATATTTTTCTGACCAAATTGAATACTAAGACGGACATAGGCTTTGTAAATTGTAGCCAGGTTGGGTAGGGTGAAGTGTTTCTTGAATCTCGGTCGAATAGTGATATTGGAATACCTGAGTCTTCAATAAGTTTTTCACAGCTTGTCTTGTCCAGTACTGTTTAAGATGACCAAGTACAAGGTCTACATTCAATACTCAGTCTCTTCATCCATTCCATCGCTTATAGTCGATGACAAACCAATCACCACAGCAATAGAGAAGGCAGATCTACTTGCTGCACATTTTAGAGCCAACTCAACGGTGCCTGATACCGCATCAGTGCCACCTCAACTTGAGCATAAGCAGCACACCAGATTCACTTCCGAAAGCGTACTGTTGCCCGCGCACTCAAAGAGCTAAACGCACACAAATCCGCTGGTCCGGACGGCATTCAACCAATCCTCTTGAAGAGATGTTCCTCTTCACTCGCCAAACCACTGCGGAAACTCTTCCATTTGTCTTACTCTACTGGGCGTTTCCCAAATAGATGGAAGTCAGCGAACATTCAGCCAATTCCCGAAAAAGGTGACAAATCACCCCTTGCTTCTTATCGACCCATAGCTCGAACTTCTATTCTCTTGAAGGTAATGGAATCTCTTATCGCCCGTCAACTTTCAAAATATCTGGAATCAAATGACCTCCTCAATGACCGCCAATATGGCTTTCATAGCAACAGGTCCACAGGAGATCTGATGGCGTACCTTACGGAAAAGTGGAGCCATTCCATCCACTATCTCGGTGACAGCAAGGTAGTCGCATTGGATATTTCAAAAGCCTTCGACAGAGTTTGGCATCAAGCCCTTTTGTCAAAATTGCATTCATATGGAGTGGACAATTCCCTGATCCAATGGATGAGAGACTATCTTTCTGGCCGTGCAATCCAAGTGGTTCTTGATGGTCTCAAATCTGTCCCCCATCAAATTAATGCAGGTGTTCCCCAGGGTTCGGTACTCTCACCCACTCTCTTCCTCATCTTTATAAATGATCTCTTGTCCATTACTCAACCCAATTCACTCGTTTGCTGATGATAGCACGTTGAGTTTCTCATACTCACACGGACACTCCCGTCCAAACTCTTCAAACCTCACTACCAACCAGCAACCTATGCTTGATACATTGAATTCAGACCTCAACAAGATATATCAGTGGGGATTATATAACCGAGTAGAATTCAATGCCTTAAAAACTTAGTGCTGCCTCTTGTCGTCAAAGGTGAACCCCAAAGTAAATATACTGTCTATGAACGGCACTTAGCTCCTCAATAGTATACAGGTTAGTATACCCGCCTGTCACGCGGGAGACCGGGGTTCGATTCCCCGTCGGGGAGCCTCTGGCGCAAGACTAATGACCTTGCCCGGAAAAAACAAATCATTATGGAAAATTTAACAAGCCTCAGGACTTGCTAAATAAGGCCAAGACCGGCTGCAGGTTGTAGTGCCGATGATGATGATGATGAACGGCACTTGCATCGACGAAGCCAAGGAATTATCAATCCTCGGCACTAGAATTAATTCGAATCTTAACTGGAATGACCACATATTTGAAGCTGCGAAAAGGGCAGCCAAATGTATGGGATTCCTTAAGAGATGCAAAAGATACTTCACTCCATCCAACCTGGCCACTATTTACAAGGCGTATATTTGTTCAAAAATGGAGTTCAACTCCCATATTTGGTCAGGCGCATCCACTACACGTGCTCGATAGGATGCAAAAACGAGCAGTGGAACTTATTGGGGACCCAGCCGTAAGTCGATCAAATCCGTCGTTAGAACACAGGCGCATATCATGCCTATCTCTTTTCTATAGGTATTACCACGATCGTTGCTCAACTGAACTTGTTGAATGTGTTCCGCTGCTTCAGACATTTTCCCGCGAGATCCGTCAATCTGTGAATGCGCATCAGTTTACGTTGAAAGTGGACTTTAGGCGCAGAAATAAACATAGAGTCAGTCTTTAGCCGAACCACATGAATGTGGAATGTTCTGCCTGATCATGTTTCCTGGCCGTTGTGATGTCCAGACATTCAAGACCAATATACATCGACACCTCCTTTCCTTATCCACTTCCTCTCCATCCACTTGCGCTGTGTTCTGACATTTAAGGGTACTTCAAAATCCCCTTTCGTGCGCGTGTTAGTGTAAAAAAAAAAAAATCCTGTGTTCCTAAAATTGGTCTTTAGTGTGAATCGTTAATGGCTTTTACGAACTGAGTTATTTTACACAACGGAAAACAGATCGTATTGTTCTTTGGGTGTTGATTGTTCAGAATATGACACGTATTCAAAATATCTCAAAGCAATAGCGAACAGCGAACCCTATGCAACCCTGTCGACATCGTTCGACACCGACCAAACCATTCGACACAGTTCGACCTACAGGCCCGTAGTGGCATACTGGCACACGACGCCCCCATTCAACGCTTTCGGCTTCACGTCCTTTCATAACTTCGGCTCCTCACTGAACCATAGCTACTGCGTGTAGCAAACAACCAGTAGGATACCCGACTCCCCAGGCCGGCTCCTTGCTATCCACCCGCTACTCCGAGTAGCAAACAATAGTCAGGACGCCCGCCTCTACCACCATTACTCCCACGCAAGAATTCTTCTTTCTAGGGACTCCCGCGGATGCGATCAACCCTGGCTCGAACCTCTTCCATCCCGATAGGCCCTGACCTATTCGGACGACAAACCTGTTGGTCCAAATGACCCATAACAGGTCAGTGGACCACGCCGCATACCCCTTGCCCATGTGGCATCAACGCGGTAACAACGTGTCCACTCCTTGTATCGACCCAGGCCCACCGACCCAAGAACTCGTCACTCAGGACAGTTCCAATACCTCACCACCGCGCCTTCCGAAGCGAGAAGACCTACCTTATCGTTCAAGCGTCTAGCCATCCTTTCAATCCATCACCAACCTCACTTCCTTCCAACACCCATCAAACTACTCCTTCCGCCCTACCTTTATTTCGTGACTACGTCACTGGCGGGGGAGTACTGTGTGGGGTTTCTCTATTCTACATGAGAAACAACCCACAATTCCAACCAACATTTCCTACCTAATTTCGACCGCCTTTCAGCGCGTCAAATCAACCCCATTTCTCCCCACTTACCTGTTCACCTGCAAAGCATGTTTCCACCAAGGACACATAGCTAAACTCATTGTACCACGCAGACAATGCATAAATGAGTTTAGCTTACCTTTTTTGCCATACGGCAACTCGTGTCCATGTCGATTAGCGACAACCAAATCCAGCCGGACGAAGTTGTCGCATCATTGCAGATCCGCTTGGGAGGTTTATCACCACATTCGATTGAATCACGTGATAATATTTCCCTAGCGTTACTTCGGCTTTTCTCCAGACACTTCATTCGCTGGGGATCAATGTTCTCTTTTTGCAGGTGAATATCATCAGCTCAATTCCCCTCTCTTTCTCAGTTCTGTCTTCGTATGGATCAATGTACACTGAACTCACCATACTACCGAATCAGGTCAACGGGTTCCGCTCAGAACTACATTGATTCATGCACATACGACCAAATCCACCCCTAGGATAAACGTACATCGTGTTTCTGTTCTCTTATTGTCCCGCTCTCTTCGATCATCAGATTACCGTTGTAACCTACCACACATCGAAGGACGTGGCAATGAGAGAGCAGAAGTATGTTCTCTTTTGGTTGTATCCAATTTCTTCCCTTTTCAAGTCAGTCGATTAACGTGTTTAATCAAGGGAGGTGGTGTCGCTAATTGCCACCGCGTGTGCATGCTCATGCACACGCTCGTCTGCGGACATCCGAATTTGAGTTGTAGAGTTATGTGTTGTGTGACCGCATCAGAATGTTCTCACTAGTGAATATTTTCAATAAATAAAACGCTTGCTGGCAGTGCTATCTGTTATCTTTTTTATTGATTACTTTGGTGTGTTAACTCACTTATTCGAATTAGACTTCAATCGTTTATTTATCTATCCACTCGAAGGAGATGTCGTCCAATATGCGCATCGGATTCGGTACAACCAGGAAGTGGACGTGCGTCCCATAAATGTTTACAATTACACATTCCTCAATAAAGATGAACATAAATCGATGCCGCATTTTGAGAGACGAATGGCTATACGACAAACCTGGGGTTACGAGCAACCCTTTTCGGATCGCAATAATCTGCATTTCGTTTTAATTTATTTCTAATCGACATAGTGTGTTGTCAAGCGCCGGTCAGTTCATCCCACGGATCGATGGGAGATATAAGGAATACGTGCCATACGCTGGCATCATCTATACTTATACCCCCACAAACTCCTAACATACAACATACATAGGGAAACTTTCGCCCCTGCTACCCAGCGTACCCTGCCACACACGTGCGCAGCAGAATTTCCTGGTATACCCACATTCTCGGCGGCCTTTTGTCCAACCGACAAAAGCAGTCCACGCATCGCGCGTCCAGTCGCCAAGAATCGAATTCTCTTGCATGTAAACACACACGCAAAGAGTTGGACTCTGGCCACCGGCATCGATACCGTGTACAATCATCGTTGTGCAAGTGTCTTATTTGCTTGTGGCACAAGTTTCCCTAATTGCTTGCAGCCTATTTGCGCAGCTGCAAGCACACCATTATGATGTCCCTTGTATCACTTCCTTTTTCTCGTTTTCGTTTACCCATGACGTTGCAACATGGGCAAGCAAAATAATCTCGCCAAGATCGGCAGAGAGATCCTCTCCTATTGGTCAGCACAGAGAGAAACTTCACGTTTCTCTCGAGAATGGAAACCCACCCTTAGCGGATGACCGACTGCACGAGTCATTTACATGAGGTCGGAATTCAACCACCACCGGGGTCGGTCACATCCAGTAACCGGAGCCAGCGTTAATATCTTTTAGTTTCCATGTAGTTCGTTGTCGGTGCAACAAAGTATTCATTACATAAAACTGAATTAAGATTTTGTCCTTTTGTAAACGGGTGTGTCAATTAAAAAAACAATTAGTGTTACTACAAAGTATTCATTACATAAAACTGAATTAAGACTTTGTCCTTTTGTAAACAATTTATCCTTTGTAAACTAGTGCGCTTGTCCGGCCACTACTCGAATACGCTAGTCAGGTCTAGTCCCCGTATCAAGTGACTCATATTCGCAGGATTGAGGGAGTTCAACGTCGTTTCTTGCGCTTCCCCCTCCGCGGACTAAACTGGGAAAATCCGCTGATTCTACCACCATACACAAGCCGGCCCCGTCTAGTCAATCTAAACACACTTGAAGAGCGCAGAATCCGTGCCGACATCCACTTTTTCCATCGCCTTCTGTCTGGCTCAATCAATTGCCCAAGCTTGCTCTCCACTTTAACATTGCATACAAACCCCCGTAACGTACATAACCCACGACTGTTTTGCGTGCCTGCTCATAACACTTCTTACGGCGCTAACGAACCCATCTCGCGTATGCTACGACAGGCCAACTCTTTCCCCACCTCCTTCGATTTCAACATCTCCACCCCCACCCTTAAACGACGTCTCAGAATAAACCCGTCCTAAATACCCCCCCCCCCCCCCCCCCCAATAATCCCCTCTACCCTGCAATCCTACCTCTCCTCTCCTACCCTCAAAATAGTCCCCCCAACCCCACCCACAATTTCAACCTCTCCCCCCAGCTCGCCAACCCCGCCCCCTACCAGTACGTAGACATGCCGTGCGCTGTCATTGTCTCACAAATGCCGAATTTACCACCCCCACATACACTCGCTCCTCCCTCCCCCATCGCACAGTCACCTTCACCTCCCTGATTTTTTTCTTTTTTTCTCCTTCTTACTCTAGATTTAAGATAGTCTGTAATGCTTTTTATATTAATTTAATTTAAGTTAATGGAAGCTTGCATTAAGCTAAATAAATGAGGGTTCTGCCCTCACATTAAATACTAAATACTAAATAAAAAACTATATTCGCAACAGTGCGTTTTATTTCCTTTTTCCACCATTCGGTGGGGTGTAAGTTAACCTGTGCCCGTGCCGGCACCAACAAAACCTCCCCCGCCTCCTACCGACGATGTTGGAGAACCTACAAAGCTACGCACTTTCGTAAGGAAGTGCAGCAGGCTGGTCACTAGCCTCAACCGACAACCCAGCTCTTACAAGTATTACAATAACAGCTTGCTATACAATGCCGCTAATATTGACCATCTCGATAGACGCGTCCTAGAGCTGCCTATCAAATTTATTCATTCCATTCTCCAACATTCTGCGTTTTAACGAACAACCGGAAAGTGTTATCGCACCCGAGACCACTAACTGACCATATCCCACGCCAACCCACCTCCTTAACCATCAATCCATATATTCCCCAGCTCACATTACATATTTAACTTATTATAATATCAATTAGGTTAAGCTAGATTAAGTTAGAGTTAAGTGAAGTATTAATTTAGATTAAATTAAAAAATAAAAATTCTGGTTTTCTGACCTTTTCCAGGAAAACTGTCAATATTAAAACCTATAATACTCAAATAGTTATTCACACATTCAGTTATGTTTGAAAAATGTGTAATGTGTGCATGTAAACAATTGTATCACTAGAATTATAAGTTAGCTGTATTACGAGGGTTGCCTCTTATGTTTCGGGATTTGGCAACCCTAGTGTTGTAATCCGGCAATTGACAGCTCTGTCGTAAAGTTGGACATTTTTGAGGTTATACGCACTCAGAACGTTTTGACATACGAGCGCTATTTGTGTTGTTTACAGTAACTTAAAAGATTCATCTCGGCCCAAAAATGGAATTAAATCGTCAACATTTTCGTGCGATTATTGTTTACAACTTTCGGCGTGGATTAACTCAGCAACAGTGCATGGATGAACTTAATTCAATTTTTGGCGATGAAGCTCCATCAAGGACCAGTGTTTATCGATGGTATGGTGAATTCAATCGTGGTCGTAGTTCACTCCAAGATGAATTTCGTGAAGGTCGTCCAAAATCAGTTGTTGTTCCGAAAACCATTGATGCTGTGCGCGAACTGATATTGGAAGATCGTCATGTGACCTATCGTGAGATTGAGACAACCTTAGGCGTTAGTGGGACCAGCATACATTCAATATTGCATAAACATTTGACTGTCAAAAAAATTTGTTCGCGTTGGATCCCACACAATTTGTCAATCGCCCAAAAAAAGGCTCGTGTCAATTGGTCGAAAGAAATGCTCAAAAAATACGGTCGCGGTGCTTCGAAACACGTCTATGACATCGTGACAGCTGATGAATCGTGGATTTACGCGTATGAGCCCGAAAGTAAACAGCAGTCGACTGTCTGGGTGTTTCAAGATGACCCAAATCCAACAAAAGTTGTTCGCGCACGAAGCACTTCCAAGCAAATGGTCGCCTGTTTTTTCGGAAAAACTGGACATGTCGCAACCGTACCACTAGAACAACGCAGAACAGTCAATTCTGAGTGGTACACAACCATTTGTTTGCCAGTTGTCTTCCAAGAAATCAGGAAAACCAACCGAAGAAGAAGCGGTTGCTGCATTCAGAATGCATGTGTTGGAGATACCTCAATCAGAGTGGCAAAAGTGCTTCGACAATTGGTTCAAACGCATGCAAAAGTGTATAGATCTTCATGGGGAATATTTTGAAAAACAATAAAGTGATTTTCGATGATCAATATATGTTTTTGTTCTCTAATCCCGAAATATAAAAGGCAACCCTCGTACTTAATGTAAACATTGATTATTGGTCAAATAAATACAGTATGTTAAAAAAAAAAAAAAAACGCATTTTTCCTGACAAAGTGCCTTGCTCTCCCAACTAAACAATCACCCATGATTACTTAGCAATCAATTGTAATAGCTCAGGCGAGTCTGTCGAAATTAGACATAAGACCCGATAAGCAAACTACAATATGTAAGGAGCACTTAGTTGGCAGGTCCCTTTTTACAGCAGGTTGCCCCAAATGTAGATAAATTGTACTGCATTAACAAAATTACAGCTAAATACAACTTTCTTAGTCCTTTTCAATACAAAACTATTATGCATTCCTTTTAGCATTCAACAACAGCAAATACAGGCTGTACAGCAACGTTGGCACAACAGGGAAAATACGCACTGATCGCCTTACACTGATGATTCATATTTCGATTAATATGATTCTTCGTTTTCAACGGAGAGAAGGAGACAGTAGAGCATCTTACTCCGGATTGAAATAACACGTTTAAGTGGAATGAAATGTCGGTCAACTTCGCCGGCACAACTCAACATAATTATTTAAAGATTAGTCAACTAGAGACATTGCTATGAGATCTGAATAATTAAATAATTCCCATTCAGATCTTTCTACCTCGCGGTCTCCATCCACAGATTTTTAAGCATTCAAAACAGACCGGTTTTCTAGAAATATGAACGGAAGGCTTATCCGAGAAAATGCTTCCGGAAATGATAAAAACCTAACTCTAAATTCTTAAAAAATTTCCGGAAACACTTCAAAGGAACTCTCGTTTTTTGACAATCTGTCGAGTTCGCGCTCCTCTCACGTCCATCTAGTGCCATAAAGGGCACCGTCCTACATTGTAGGCTAGAATAAAATTTGTATGAATCATCAACATTTAAAACTAGTCATAAAAGTGAATTACCGTGCCTTTGTCACCAGCTACCTTGGCTGCCGCCTTTAGTCTACTTACACAACACAAATACCACCGAACGCTCGTTAAAAATGTGGAAGCCATGATTCCCGTGGGACTTTTTATTGTTCTTGAAGAAAAATAAATTTCTATCTAGACACACTGCCGAAAGGTATACCGAAAACGTCTTATGTATTTCTAAAGGTCTAATGGCAACGTTGAAACGAGGGAATTGTTATAAATAGGGAAAAAATATTAATTGCCCGAAGTTCAGAGGGAAACGGCCGAAAACCTGTAAGACATGTTTAAAAATATAATATTCATAAATAGATCTTTCTGTTGTTGTGCTTCAATATGATGTTTTCTATCGGCAAGAACTACAATATAGACTTCCAATCATTTCTAACTAAACAAATTGTGTGGGATACCGACAAAAATTACACAGTGATTGAATTTCGAAATATGAAATGATATGTCTGAAAAGTCCGATTTGTGTATTTCTCAAGAGGATCATTTCATAAGGTTACCGGAAACAAACAAATAGAATAACCATAGTATTTGGCACAGAAATTTGTAAACATAAATGTTATATTAGTCAATAGATCTCTTGAGTTTTATTTTATAGTAACAACTCATTGTACTGGGTATTTTGGGGAGCCATAGTTGAAGTCGTTCGTGTGAATGAAAAGTTCAAAATAGAGGAAGCAGGTGTGAACAGAATCACATATAAAAACATAGTTCGCGTTGTATAAAATCGTGTGCAGAAATACTTAAATTATATAGTAAAAATTTTCGGATTTTTTTTCTCAAAACGTTTATTATTTATCGCGATACAATTTTTAACTCCCGAGCTAACTCTCTAACATTGAAGCGACGATATTCAAACATTAATTGTTTAATTTTTTGAATGTAAGCGTCAGTGGTAGAAGGCCGTCTGAGACGAGACAAATCTTCGACACTTGACGTCTATCGTTGAATGATTGTACTCGTATGCCCTTATTTACGACATAATCGAGTCGCTATATGCCTTTTAAAACCTTTTTAACGAGCAGATACGAGAAATTTCTTTTGAAAGAAAAAATTTAAGGCATAGCTTATATAACACTAACTTATCAAGATTTAAATTCGCAGAGCAACTCTGAGGTCGAACTGTTTCCACCGCTGTTATAAACAAACCAGTTGACAGGGGGGCGTTCATAATTGGTTTGGTAATTAACGTAGGTTCTACCAATTTGGCAAAAAACGGTTTTTAGACGGTCCAATTAAACGACACGTTTCGGAAGGTATATTAAAAAAATACATTAGAGTGCACACAGGACGAAAACCTCATATACAAGTGAACGTACTTACCACATTGTTATGAGTCATCTGTGAACTACTTCAGATACATTGGGAAGTCTTTTATGTCACAAGAATTCGGCAATTTCGAGTTTACAATACAGGGCTATAAGAGTTAACTAGTGATATCCCTGAATGCCAAAGTAAAGTGCAGAAGTTTTCTGGTTTAACTAAGAGACGGCGCCAGGGAAAAGTACATCATCATCATCATCATCATCGGCACTACAACCTGGAACCGGTCTTGGCCTTATTTAGCAGGTCCTGAGGCTTGTTAAATTTTCCATAATGATTTGTTTTTTTCCGGGCAAGGTCATTAGTCTTGCGCCACAGGCTCCCCGACGGGGAGTCGAACCCCGGTTTCCCGCGTGACAGGCGGGTATACTTACCAGTATACTATTGAGGAGCTAGCGAAAAGTACGCACCGTATTAATTTGACACATATGTAATTTTGTTCGTCTGAGGTTTAACTACAAACACACACAAGTTGAGTCCGCCAAAAACTAGCGTCCTTGTTTTATCGTTCAGTGATCATGTTGAGTTTTGTGCCCGAAGAAGAAGATTTGCGGTACGCATTGCTTTTCTTATTTAATTAAAAGAAAAAGGCTGTTGAAAATTATCGTTTGCTGGCAGGAACATATGGTGAACACGCTCCATCAATTAGAACCTGAGAGACATGGTTTCGACAATTTAAAAGTGGTGATTTCAATGTGAAAGACGGTGAGCGCTCTGGTAGATCACAAAAATCTGAAGACGAGCAATTGTAGGAGTTATTGGGTGGGGGTACGAAGTAGATGTGCTGGTGTATTGCACTAGTTCACTGCCACCCCACTAAAGGGTTCACTGGACGAGACACTGCAAACCGATCACTGACATGGTGAAACCTTGCGTAGACGGTATGGTGGCCGGTCCTCGACACGGAGCGGAAACGGCGGAGAAATAAATACATCGGATTTGTTTGGTATAAACGGTTTTTATTGTATCGGGCTGGTTTTATTTTGATTAGTGTTAATAGGCTTTTACAAAGGTGTTGAACAGCGTTGTATGACTTAAAGCGATTTACGTTAACCGAACCATTACATATAAAATTCGCGCCGCACTATAGGGTTTCGGGTTTCGATATTTTTCATTTAATTTGGGTGGAGCAATTAGTTGATGGTCCCGATTAGTGCGCTGTACGGAGTTGGTTCGTAGCACTAGATCTGTAACTGGAGCGACAACACAAGCGTTGGATTAACTAGTCGAGCTATTCGGACACGACGTTAGAACCGACATTAGAAAACGTTCTTAGGACACGATAGACCCCGACAGGGCACCATTGGCCGGTACTGCAACTCTTGTACGCACTCGCTGGAGGCTGAAACTCGACTGGGGGGGGTGAACCGACTCTAGCGTGTGCGCGCGGCGGTGGCTGTGACTCGACTGACTGGTTAAAAGCAAGAAAAAGTTCATCGCGTCGTGGCAGTGGAGTCATAGCTAAATAATCTCACTGCCACTTACTAGGAACTTGAAAGGGATTGCTATGCTTGCATAGGGAATTCAATTCCGGCGAATTACTGCCGTATAGGCTGAGTTAGATTCCTCTGTCGCTATGTATACTGAGAAATCGGTTTTGGAAACACGACCATGAGTTGCTGGTTAGACAAAGGAATATGGGTCTTGGTCGTTGCGATGGTTGTTTCGCGGAAATGCAACGCATCGTGCTGGTGGCTTACCAGTAAGGAGAATTGGTATTGGGTAGGATGTGAGCTGAAATGATTTTCGGAGAAACTAAATGTTGCTTGGTTACAAGCGAGGAAATAGTTTAAGCAGGAAGTGAGCCGGAATGATTTTCGGGAGAAATTAGAACAGCTTGGTTGCAAGCAAGAAATATAATTTAAATAGGAAATTAACCGAAGTGGTTTTTGGGAAGAATTATATGTGGTTTGATGTAGTTGGGGGAGATGATTAGTATTCCGTTATAAATTGGAATATGCATTTATTACAGCTTGGGAAATGGATTCTTGGTAATTTTGGGGATGTATGCAATTGCAAATTTGGGGACGGATGCTGTTGCTTATTGGGATGTGCTCTTTGCATGTTCGCGCATGGATTACGGATTTGGGTTATGGTGACGCGCTGTTAGCGGTCGAAGTTAGGTAGGAATTGTGGGTTGGTTCTCCGTGTGATATAGAGAACCCCCACAATCCAACTCAAACTCAACGGCAATTTGCAAAAGAATTACATGTGTCACAAGAAACAATCTGCAGACATTTACGAGCAATGGGAAAGATCAATACCAGGTGTATGTATAATTTCGGGTTTAACTAAGAGATGGTGCCAGCGAAAAGTACACAGCACACAGCAAAACTAGTGAAAAACACATTGAAGTCGCTTGGATGGGACATCCTTTTGCACCCGCCGTACTGCCCAGACTTGGCGCCACCTGACTATCACTTCTTCGCATCAATGGAGAGAGAGCAACACCAGCGATTTTGAGGAAGTCGGAGAATGGTTTACCGCGAAATAGAAGCAGTTTTTCTGGCATGCTGTTCATAAATTACCTGTAAGATGGGCAAAATGTGTAGAAGCCGATGGTCAATATTTTGAAGACAAAAAATTGATTTCCCTAGAAAATTACGTATTTTTTTAAACCAAAGAAGCCGGAAAAAACGTATGCATACACCTAGTATGTACATAGGTAAGAAGGAAGTTCACTTTTAAAGGGAGCGGTTGCAGGAAAATACTTGGAAAGTTGAATTGGATTCCTCAAATTTATTTGAATAACAATGGCAAAACAAGAAAACAACCGCTTCAATGGCTGAGTTGGTAAGGAGGTTACCTCGTACGTTTGATTGTGAGAGGAGCTAGTGAGGAGACGGAGTTTGAAAGCAGGAGAGATGTGATTGAAATCAAAGCAGATGGGGTAAGAGTTGACGTTCGTAGTATACGTGAGATCAGTTCGTTAAGATCAAACGCGGTGTGATGGCCTGGCAGATCAAATAGACGAGAGTTTCGTAGGTTACGGGAATTTGTATAGATGTTAAGCCACAATCGGAAGAAGAGAGAGGATAAGGAAAGGATTAGTCTTGAATGCCACAAGATTATAATGACAAGGAAACAGATATATAAAGCAGATTAGTTTTCACTTGTATGGTTCAACTAAGAATTATTATCTGTGCTTATCCATACTTCTGAAGTTTATTTTTAAAGTGAACTGATGCGCCTTCCTGATTTACGGAAAACAGGGGCGAAATCTTTGCAGGCGCGGGATGCTTGCAAAAGAAAGTCTGATACCTGTGTCCCTATACATTTGAACACGTTTGAACGCTTCAGTTAGGTAATCATCCCAATTAGGAGCTTAATAAATCGAGTGCAATAAATTGAATGACCATTGCTAACAGGGTGGCAGAACACAATTCATTAAGGGGTAATATCGTAATAATATCACCTTGTGTTCACCAAATCCCATGTGATTTTCTGAGACGTACCACGAACGATAGGAACGATGTGGAGATACGAGATTTTGTACATATGAAAGTACTAATCTTTAACTACAAAAAACATGTTTCATTTTTAATTTACGATACCAAATGGAGGCACAGCAGCGCACGCACGGAAAAAAAAACTTGGACAGTCAGCATGTGCGAACCGCTACAGGTCACAAAATGTAATTTAGAACATAAGACCAAAAAGTTTCTTAAAATGTATGTCCCACAAAATTACCGCCCGATAGCCTTACTGTCTACGTTATCTAAGGTGATGGGACAACTCATCAATGCCGAGTTAATTAAGCATATGGAGTGCGACGGACTTCTGAATAATAGTCAATATAGATTCCGTGGCAGGCGGTCCACGAGAGACCTGTGGCGTTTCTAACAGATACACACACAGTACACAAGCAAATGGTAAAGAACAACACGGAAAGAAAACCGAATAAGCAAAAGCATCAGCCGTATACCGAGCAATAAACATAGCAATTCCACATCAGCTGAGTGTACTTGAGTTTAGAAATAGAATTCGTACACACGATAGTAGTCTGATAGGTTGAGCATTGGTTCAATTTTTAGTGATTCTAACCGTCATAGCGTCGGTTCGAATCGCACGTTCTTCACTATCGTCGCAATGCAATATACCTCTTCACTCTTATGGCCGATATATGGGCATCTGCGATTGACGGGCATTATGAGTAAAGAACGGTCGTATTGGATATCTCTAAGGTCTTTGACCGCGTCTGGCATGGAGCATTCCGGAGCAAGCTTCGTTTATACGGACTTTCCCATAAGCTTTGCGACTGGACGATGAGCTTCCTCGAGAATCGATCGATCCGGGTTGTTGTGGACGGCGAGTATTCGGATCTGTATCCTGTTAATTCGGGGGTGCCCCAAGGTTCTATTTTGGCTCCAACCTTGTTCTTGCTTCACATAAATGATTTGCTGGAGACAACGGATAACAAAGTGTTCAGTTTTGCGGATGATAGTGCATTTGTTTCCTCCTTTTCGAGTGTTCCGCCGATTGGTGCATCAACGTCACACCAGCTGAGATGTAGACAGATTGACTCTCTGAATCGGGATCTGGATACAGTCCTGCTGTGCGAAAAGGCCAATCTAGTCGACTTCAATGAACGAAGACACAACATACAACACTCACAAAGAAAAGTGTATCGTCGGTTCCGCAGCTGATGATGAATGTCCAGACCCTCGAATCTGGGGAAAGCTTTAAATTGCTCGCTGTCACGGTCTATGGGAATGTATCGTGCCATAGTCGAACATCAGCAGATCTGCCCCAGGAAAACTTATCTTTTTTGAGGATAGAAATATTTTACTCCGGCCCAACTATTATTGTCTTGTATAAATCCCAAATTAGACCCGCTCGAATATTGCCCTCATGTTTGGAGCTCTGTTCCTAAACATCCCCTTTGACCTACTTGAGAGCATACAGACGAGCGATCTGTCTGACCGAAGTCTCGGCGGATCGCTTGTCTATATATATATATATATATATATATATATATATATATATATGCCTGCCCGATGATACGATGTGAAAATCGTTCTTGGTGATTTGAATGCGAAAATAGGTCGGGAGCCGGTTTTCAGGCACTACACAGATTCCCATAGTTTGTATGAGAACACTAATGACAATGGACCACGCGTCATCGAACTGGCAGCATCAAAGAACTTGGTCGTTCCGATTTTCAGATTTCCGCGTAAAGATATCCACAAAGCCACCTGGGTATTGTGGCGGTTCCCACGAACGCCACCAACATCTTCCCATAATCGAAGCAAAACCATGAAAGCCTCAGGACTCGCTAAATAAGGCCAAGACCGGTTCCCGGTTGTAGTGCCGATGATGATGATTATGATGACGCGGTACACAGCACGCTGCACTTACTGCAAGGATAAAGAGGGTAATCTGATCACAGATCCTGAAGGCATTCTGGAGTGATGGGAAGTGCACTTCCATGAATTGCTAAATGGTCAGTTCACTGAAGAATTGGAGGCTCCACCAATGCAAGATCAAGACCAACTGCTGCCGCCACCAAGCATGGAGGAAAGAGTAAAATCCATAAGACAGCTCAAATCAAATAAAGCCCCCAGAGCTGATGGCATACCAGCTGAGCTGATCAAACAAGGAGGGACAGCGTTACATCACGCAATTCATGAGATCGTGGTGCACGTATGGGAGCAAGAAGAGATGCCGGAAGATTGGCGTCGTGGTATAATTTGCCGCATACATAAGAAGGGAGATATCACACTGTGCAGCAACGCAACTATAAGGATATAACATTGCTGAGTACCGCCTATAAGATACTCTCCACTATCCTACAAGGTCGGATAGCCCCATACGCTAAAGCGATCGTTGGCCAATATCAGTGTGACTTCATCCCAGGCAAATCAGCAATTGATCAGATATTCACCCTTAGGCAGGCGATGGAAAAATGTCTGGAATTTAAGATTCCATTATATCATCTATTTATAGACTTTAAGGCTGTCTACGACAGCATAGCCAGGGTAGAACTACATAATGCCATGAGAGAGTTCGTCATTCCGAACAAATTGATACGACTTTGTAGGTTGACCATGACCAACGTAACTAGTCAAGTAAAAATAGCGGGATTGCTGTCCAAACCAATAAACATCTTTAGTGCACTCCGACAAGGGGACGGTCTGGCCTGCCTCCTCTTCAACCTGGCGTTGGAGAAAGCAATCCGTGACTCTGACATCACACCTAGACGGAATATTATCACCAAGTCCAGCCAGATACTTGCCTACGGAGGTGACATCGACATCATTGGTAGAACCGAATCGGCTGTACAGGACTTCTTCACCCAGATCGAGCAGGCGGCACAAAAACTGGGACAGCGCATTAATGAGGGGAAAACTAAGTACGTGGTGGCAACTTCTGCGAAGATAAGACCTAACGTTGGTCAAACTATCAGGGTAATAGAGCACGAATTTGAAGTAGTGCATTCCTTTAACTACCTTGGGTCAATACTAGCAGCCGATAACTATATGAAAGAAGAAATACGCGAACGGCTGATCAAATCCAACAAAGCATACTATGGTCTATCAAGGCTCTTTAAATCTCGAAATTTATCCAGAACATCCAAGCTACAAGACCATGAATGGATCGAGACCTGAGTGCTCAATAAAAGGCACTCTGAACTCTTAGCCGCGTTCGAGAGGAAGGTCTTAAGGAAAATTGTTGGCCCCGGATTTGAGAGAGGACGATTCCGGAGATGCTACAACCATGAGTTGTACGCAATATACCTTGAAGCTAATGTTGTAAAAAAAATCAAGCTCGGCAACCACGGGTTATGTTATGTTGTAAGAAAAATGAAGGTCGGTAGACTCCGGTGGACGGGACACCTAGCTCAAAGGAGCCTGCCCGGAAAGTCCTTTGTGACAGGATGTATGGAAGGAGACAGGGCGGCAGACCTTTTCTCCGATGGAGGGATGGCGTAGACCAGGACGCCCAGAGCCTGGGAGTGCCAAACTGTATGACATCGGTTCGAAATCGAAACCGGTGAGGAGATTTGCTAAATAAGGCCAAGACCGAATCCCGGTCGGAGTGCCGATGATGATGATGATGACATATTTGAAGCTATGAAAAGTACAGCCAAATGCATGCCAAATTCCTTAAAGATGCGAAAGGTACTTCACTCCATCCAGCCTGGCCACTATTTACAAGGCGTACATTCGTTCCAAAATGGAGTGTAGCTCCAATATTTTGTCTCGCCCATTCAAAACTGCGCTACACGTGCTCGATAGGATGTAAAAACGAGAAGTGAAACTTATTGGGGATCCAGCCGTAAGTCTATCAATTCCGTCGTTAGATCGTAGACTATAGGTATTACCACGGTCGTTCCTCAACTGAACTTGCTGAATGTGTTTCGCCCTTCAAAAGTTTTCCCGCGATACCTGTCCATCTGTGCGCATCAGTTCACATTAAAAGTCAGCTTGAGGCGTACAAATAGAGTTATTCCTTAGCCGAACCATACGAATGTGGAATGCTCTACCTGATCGTGTGTTTCCTCGTCGTTGTAATGCCCAGGCATTTAAGACCAATATACATCCATACCTCCTTTCCACTTCCTCTCCATCCGTTCGCACTGTGCTGATATTTACGGGTACTTAAAAACCCCCTTTTCTGTGCACTATAGTGTAAAAAAACGAGGAATATATTGTCTTTTTGTTCTCCTGTCCTTCCATACAATGTGGAAACTTTTGTACACATTTTTTTTTCCCAATAAAAAATGCATAATTTGACCGGATTTGATGCTGCACCCTGTACTATTCATTGGCTGTCAGGCTACTTGTTAAGCATTTAAAAAATAAATAAAACAACATTAATATGACCGCCAACGAACGTCCACGGTATTACCATAAAACTCTCCATATTTTTAGCTCGGGTCGTGTAATTTTTCAAACACGCAAATGTCAAATTTGATTTATATTTTACGAGAAATATGCCAAGTCACCTATCGGAGAAATATGAGGTTAGTTTTCCCATGGTTTCGTGCACAAATCCTATTAACAATCCATTTCAGACGTAATTAGGTTTAATGTGTGATTTCTTACAGCATATGCGAAAAAAGAAAGTAATTCAACTATCGGCTTTCCAATTAAGCAAATATCAGACACGCCGTTAATCTAGTCGGAGCGAACAAATCGTGGAAATGATAATCTTGATTAAAAGTATGCTAGAGGTAGTAGTCCCAAACTCTCGCTTCGAATGAGTTCAAGCACTCGTTGATACCGGTGGAGATTTAGTGTGCCGCCTTTCCTATGGATTTGTTAACGCTCAACTAATGTGGTCAATGTGTAGTCAACGATTTTCACTTGAATTATTCGCTATTTCACCAGTCAGAAGTCATGAGAACACTCACGGATGCACTTAATAAACCAATTGCGCAATTATTATTTCAGTCATTTTCATTTGTAATTAAATGAATGTTCTTAGGTGCAATCACTGCATTCGGTTAGAACTAATTGTACGACGTATTTTTGTTGGTGTTCCCGAATCGAAAAGCTTCTTACTACATTGTGAAAGGAAAAGGAACGTAGTTGAAGACTAAATCAACACCTCCAGTCGGTTGATCTTCATATGATCCATTTATTGTTCAGAATTCGTTATTAGAAACCGTGCATAACAAATATGGACAGGCAATTTTTCTACTGTTGGCGCTAATGAATTTTGAAGTGACCCGTCATTCACTGCTTTGGTGGATAATACTCTTAAGAGCTCAGCGATGTTCTTTAATGACCTAAATTAGTTCAACATGCCTTTCTCAAAAAGTTAGATTTATTATTCGAAAAAAAAGAGCCAGACAGAGCCGTGTTAATCAAGTATGGTCTATGACGGACGGTGGACCTTGAATTATTAAAAGAGGTGTTGCTAATATATAATTACACGAAATACTTCACACATCTAAGCCTCTTCCGATGACAATTTTCGTGACACTTACGTAATATTACTTATAAACCATCATTTCAAACCTGAAACTAAGGAATACTCGAAACAATGGTCGGTCCGAGAGACAAGCGGCTCCGGAGAAGGTGAAGACAATCCCAGTTGCTAGCAAGGTCATGGCGCCAGTTTATGTGGCATGCGCAAAGAGTAATTTTCATTGATTATGTTCAAGAAGAAAAACAATGAATGAGGAGTAATATGTATGTTTTTTGCAGCATCTGAGTGATGAAATCAAGAAAAATGGCATCATTTGACGCAGAAAAGTTTTTCATCAAGACAATGTACCAGATCGGTGGCGATATTGGTTTTCTGTGCCCATCTGTTGCAATGACACGAGAGTGCCGCGTGGAACAATGCAACATTCCTGGCATAAAATTTAATTTTGACTATGTCTACCTACATTCCTAACCAGCAACCTCTAAACCCAAGTAATAACTCGTACCGACATTTCAGAACCTCCATTTTTCCCACATTGTAGTTTAGCCATATGGATAGAGAACGGTATTGCTTACACAATATGGCTCCAAAATATAATTTAACATGTCGTTACTAAAACCTCACTTTCGTAAGCATATAATTCAATATCATGTCCTATACATGACCAATCGGGATTAATAAAGTTATCTAAAAATTGGATATCAAACACGAACCATGCCTACATAATAATAAAAAAAGGAGAACCTATTTAGCTCTTGGATATCATCTACGATTTGAGATGAATAAAATGGGCCAATCCTTATGAATTAACTACATTAACTACATTAAGTGCACAATTCAAATATAGTACTACATGGGCTGAAAAGTCCCGGGAGTTTTCAATATGTGGGGCCACTTGAAACTGAACATGACTCCTTCCAAGAGGCGCATCTGTCTGTCACTAGTTTATGTACGAAGTTTCGTGACATTTCGTCCATTCGTTTACAAGCTACAGTCATTTGAGTGACACTACTTTCGCCTTCATGAAAAAAAAAAATGGAAAAACAGGAATATCGCATCTTGATCAAACATTGTTTTTTGATGGGAAGAACTTTTAAACAATCATTGTAATGGTTGCAGAAATGTTATCCACATCTGCTTCTTCTAGAACAACAGTTTATCGGTGGTTTAGTGAATTTGGATCGTACAAGCACCGAAGACGCACCTCGCTTTGGAAGGCCAAAGAGGCTACGAATGAGGACATCGTAAAGCAAGTGCTTTCCCCGCTGCAGGACCTTATACAAATCCCAATTCATGGAGTCGATCTGACTACATCTCAGCTGGTGCGACGTTGATGCACTAATCGCCCGATCACTCGAAAAAGAGGAAACAAACGTACTATCATCCGCAAAACTAAACACCCACGTTGACTCCAACAAGTCATTTATGTGAAGCAAAAACAAGGTTGGAGCCAAAATAGAACCTTGGGGCACCCCAGAATTAACAGGATACAGATTCAAAGACTCGTCGTCCACAACAATCCAGATCGATCGATTTTCGAGGAAGCTCTTCGTCCTGTCGCAAAGCTGCTGGCAAAGTCCGTAAGATCGAAGCTTGCTCAGCAATGCAACGTGCCAGACGTGGTCAAAAGTCTTGGAGATATCTAATGTGACCGCCCTAGACTCACCATGCTTCTCAATCGCAGAAGTCCATATATCGGTTATTAAGGCCAAAAGTTCTAACGTGGACCGCCTGCAACGGAATCCGTATTGACAATCATTCAGAAATCCATTGCACTCCAAATATTCGATTAACTCGGCGTTGATGACCTTTTTCATCACCTTAGATAACATTAATGCTATCGGACGGCAATTTAGTGGGAGACACTTTTCCCTTCTTTGGGTTTGGCTGAATTCGAGCCAGCTTCCAACAGGTAAGAAATGTTCTCCGTGCATAAGACAAGCGGAACAGCCTGCCAAAAAACTGGCGACAGTTCTGGAACACAGCTTTTAAGGACTACTGCTGGTATTCCATCTGGGTCGGTTGCCTTCTTACATTCCACTACACGTGGAATGTGTTGAATAGTACGCGGACGGAACCTCACATCCCACATCGAAGACCGTACCGCCGGCGATTGCAGGTGGTTCCAACACACATTAACTTTATCTTTTACAGTTGTGACTAGTATCCCGCTGGCCGTCACTAACGGGGGAAAAGAGGAGAAAGCGAAGTTATTGTTGACAGACCTTGCCCTTGAGCAGAAGGAACGCGAACCAGTCGGGCATTGAAGGTGTTTATTGGTCACTCTGGTAGGAAAGGTCTTCCGTGCATAAGATAAGCGGAACAGTCTGTCAAGAACCGGCGATAGTTCGGGAGCACAGTTCTTATGAACTATTGCTGGTATTCCGTCCGGGTCGGTTGCCTTCCTATAGACCAGTTCACGTAGAATGCGTTGAATAGTAAGCGGGTAAAATCTCACATCCCGCATGGAAGACCGTACCGGCGCGATCACAGGTGGCTCCAAAAGACCGGGATCGAGGTTTGAATTCGCGATCAGATCAGCTTTATCCTTTGAATTTGTGACTAACGTCCCGCTGTCTGACACCAACGAAAGAGGACGAAGCGAAGTTACTGCTGACAGCTGAAGGAGTTTATTGGTCACTCTGTCATTGTAAGCTTTCTTCGCGATATTAAACGCCTGGTTGCACGTATATCCGATTCTAACAAAATTCATTCTGTTAACATCGGTTGGATTGGAGCGCCATTCTTTAAAATCTCTTTTTCTGGCCGGTGTAATCTGCTCAGATTTTTTTTCAAACTAATGTTTATCAGATGAATTTCGTTTGATGAAATGCGGAATGTAGATCTCCATCCCGAGAAGAATAATTTCCGTGACCGACGCCGCGCATGCGTTAACATCGTAGTCTCCAAAACCTCCGTCCATGGAAAGGAAGTGAAGAAATCTCGCAAAGTCGGTGAGAGTATAGAATCATACGGAACGCCTGCATTAATTCGCCATTGACAAGAGGCAGCACTGAGTTTTTAAAGCAATGAATTCTACTCGATTAGATAATCCCCACTGATATATCTTGTTGAAGTCGGAATTCAATGTATCAAGCATAACCTGCTGATTCGTAATGACATTCGAAGAGTTTGGTCGGAAATATTCGTATGAGTATGATAAACTCAATGTGCTATCATCAGCAAACGAGTGCATTGGATTGTGGAATCATTTCTAAAGATGAGGAAGAGAGTGAGTGAGAGTACCGAAGCCTGGGGAACACCTGCATTAATTTGATTTAACAGCGTCAAGAACCACTTGTATTGAACGGTCACACAGATAGTCTCTTATCCATCGGATCAGGGAATTATCTACTACATATGAATGTAATTTTGATAAAAGGGCTGGATGCTAAACTCTGTCGAAGGCTTCCGAGATATCCAGTGCAACAACCTTACTTTCTCCCATTGATATATCTTGTTGAGGTCGGAATTCAGTTTAATAAGCATAATCTGTTTGAAGAGTTTGGTCGGAGATGTTCGTATGAGTATGAGAAACTCAATGTCCTATCATCGGCAAATGAGTGGATCGGGTTATGGGTAATGGACAAGAGATCATTTATAAAGATGAGGAAGAGAGTGGGTGAGAGTACTGAACCCTGGGGAACACCTGCATTAATTTGATGGGAGACAGATTTGACACCATCAAGAACCAGTTGGATTGAACGGCCAGAAAGATAGCCTCTTATCCATTGGTTCAGGGAATTGTCTACTCCATATGAATGTAATTTTGATAAAAGGGCTGGATGTCAAACTCTGTTGAAGGCTTACGAGATAACCAGTCCAACAACCTTGCTTTCTCCGAAGTAGTGGATGGAATGGCTCCACTTTTCGATAAGGTACGCCATCAAATCTCCTGTAGACCTGTTGCTACGAAAGCCATATTGGGAGTCATTGAGGAGGTCATTTGATTCCAGTTATTTCGAAATTTGACGGTTAATTCGTGATTCTATTACCTTCGAGAGAATAGAAGTTAGTGCTATGGATCGATAAGAAGAGAGGGATGATTAGTCGCCCTTTTTGGGAATTGGCTGAATGTTCGCTGACTTCCATCTATTTGGGAAACGGCCAGTAGAATAAGACAAATGGAAGTTTCCGCAGTGGGTTAGAGAGTGAAGAGGAACATTTCTTCAAGAGAATTCTAGCAATGCCATCAGGACCAGCGGATTTGTTTGCTTTTAGCTCCTTGAGTGGCCGGGCAACAGTACGAGTTTGGAAGCGAATCTGGCTCATGGTGTGCTGCTTATGCTCAAGTTGAGGTGGAACTGGTGTGGTATCTGATGTGGCAAAATGTGCAACAAGCAGATTCGCTTTCTCCATTGCACTGGTGACTGGTCTGTCATCGACTATTAGCGAAGGAATATTACGAAGGGTATATAGTTTACAGTTATACCAAGGGGGCGATGAGAACGATAACCTTTGTCGGGAATATGCAACATATAGGGAATTGGCGTTATAGATTTCTGTGTACAGCGAGGCTGTAGGAACCTCTACACTTATATCGTTTAAGCGAAGTGTAATGTTGCTGAGGGCATTTATGAGACGCAAATTGGCTTTTCGGAAGTTGTAAGAAAAGTCGTTGGGGGGAGGTGTGGAGTGAGCTGAGCAGTCGGGGTATAAGGATAAGGGAAACGAAGGATCGTGGCTGTCAATAGTTGAGAGCGTGTGGGGACTAGAGGCAACTGAGGAATTATAGGGGTCTGTCGTGAACACAGGGTCCAGTTGTCTGCCCAGATGATTTAGGACATTGCTTACTTGGGAAAGACTAGAGTCGATGAGGCCGTCTACGAAGAGGCATTCCTTGGCAGTAGTGGGATTTATCGTCGAACAGCGTCCATTGGAGATGGGGGAGGTTAAATCGTCGAGGGCTACGATGTCATCTTGGGAAAAACTCAGTTCAATTAAGTGGTCGGGCAGTGTCCATTGGAGATGGGGGAGGTTAAAATCGCCAACGACTACGATGACATCTTGGGAAAGACTCAGCTCAGTTAACTGGTCGATTGCAGCAATTGCGAGTTCGTATGACTCGATAGTTTGCAAAGGTAGTATGTTAAAGCAAATTACTTATAAGGACTTTAAGCAATATTCAAATTTTATTGCGACAATTTATACACACCTCGTGCGCAATTGAAGAGGCTTTGGAAACCTAAACTCTGAATCGATTCCACATCCTCCTTATTCTCCTGATCTCGAGGGTAATCATTACACCTCGGACTATGTGATGAGGACCGCTGTCAAGTCCTTGATTCGAAAAAATTCGAAGGAATTTTTCAGTGACGGAATAAAAAAAACTTGTTACACGTTGAAGGAAATGCGTTAACCTCAACGGAGACTTTGTTTAAAAATAAATATATGGTTTTGGCTTTAATATACTTTTTGCCCGATCTTGTTACTGTGTTTTTGTTCACCCTCCACAAGTAGGTGTGTGGCGATTCCGCCAAACCCCGCGGCCCACTTACCTAAAAAAACCCCATAACTGCTACCCAACTTTCTTAAGTTCGCTAATGTAATCACATTATCACCTTAAGGGGGGAACCTGATGTAAAATGAAATTTTTTAGCCATTTTTTGTTTTTGCCTAAATTGATAGGAAATTTCCTCAAAAATACGAGAAAAAAAGTTAGAAAGTGATCCGAGACCTCCTTGTACTTTATTTTCAAAAGAAAGTAAACAGTCTAATTGGGCGATGCCACCAAAGAGGCTCGTACTTTGCGACAACAGGAAAAAACGGCTCAATTAGAACAGTTTGAAGAAGAGGAAGGTCTACTCTATGGGTCTGGAATCGCAGATTAGCAAAAAACTGCGGTAAATACAAAAAACTGCGGTTAGAACAAATTACGAATTTTTTCACGATTTACTCAAACTTTAAATGCGGTTTTCTCGAAACGCAAAATTTCGCACGCCGTGTAACGTAGCTCAAAAACTAATTATTCGATCTTTATGAAGTTTGGTATAGAAAATCTATAGATATTTGGCCTCAGCATGACGAGCTCCGATTTTTTATTTTTTTTTTTTTATTTAAAACATTGTTATTAACAATTGTTTATAAAAGAAAATCCTTTTTTTTCAAAACTTCGCCATTTTTGCAAATTTGCAAATTTTAATAAAAGGGGAACGTCATGCTGAGCGTTTTTGCATAAACTAAAGAACCCATTTTGTATTTTTTTATTTCAGATCATATTTGTGGCCTGTATGCTGCACGGCGCATTTTCAAGACGCTGTTTTCAAGCCGCCATTGCACCGTTTTATTGTTAACGACTAGTCTTAAAAAATATTTTCTTTAAATATTATAACGTAAATAAATTGTGCCTTTAATTGCAAATTAACCTGCGCATTACATTTTTCAAAAAAAATTCCTGAAAAACAGGCGTACATGAGGTTCCCCCTTAAATGCTTTACGCATTAAATAGAGCAATATACCTTTCATGCATCTCTTCGCATACAAATTCCCTATAAGAATCTATATCTTAGATATAATAACTTATCAGGAATTCCAATCCTTAATGGCCTTAAGCCATCAATTAAATCCTCCAGCATAAGAAAATGCAAATAGGAATTGAATACCTACCCGTACCAGCGATGCCATAAACCCCATTTCCCGGTAAACAAGCTAAAACCAATTAGCACAATATTCATGATGCATTGCGGCTGTTAATACAGCTGCTATGCATATTGTAGACAACGATCATCAACCGCCCCTTTGTCTTACATATTCCTGGATCCGTTTACCATTGACCATCTCACATAAGCAAACACAAACCCAATTAGCATCCGATGAGACTCGGCTTGTTTGCTTGGCCTAACTCACATCTCATGGATGCACATTTTCCCTTTCTTTGTTTTAGATTGGTTCCCATGGCTTTGATCCATAAAAGAAACAATGTACACACATACATGTGTACCGTGACGATCTTCTCTGTGAGATCTGTTTGGTTACCCCAAAAAGAGACTTTACGTCTGTCTTGGAATAGGAAAATGCTCCCCATAATTAAGAGAGCCAGTTTCACTGACCGAATTTCTTTTGACAACGACTGAATATCGTTTAGTCTTATCACATCCGCCGACCACCACGGTCGTGCCGCCCCCGCTCTCCGTCGCGCGGCGGAGAAGCGTAGATATATCGAAGTCGTGTCGAGAAAGAAGTGTTTCATCCTGTAAAAAATTTATAAAAATCAATTTAATATTAATAATAACTTCTAAGTAAAGACCATTGACAATAAAAAATGTTTATGTTTGTCAAATCACGGCATATAAAATTGATTACAAAAATAATGAATCAGTTCAGTAACCGAAATATCGATGTGAACTGGTCACCAAGATCATGGGATATAACTCCATTGAACTGTTTTCGTTTGGGTTATATTAAATCATTGGTTTACCTCAATGAACCAGAAACACCTTGGGGCCTTAAAACCAAAATTATTCAGATCATTAGTAAAATTAGTGCAAATTTATGTGCGAAATTGAACAAAACTTCGTGTTCCAAAATCGAATTTTTAAAAGTATCCAGAGATGGTCACTTAAATGAAATCTGTTTTGATTAAAAATCTCATGAAAGAATATCTAAAATGAAAAAAAAAAACATTCATGTCTGATATCGTTTGTTTTTATTTCAAATAACTATTAAAATATCCATAAAGCTTTTACTTGAAGCCCATATTACATCATTCTGATCGAAAGCCGGTATACATAATATAACACCGTTAATTGATCGTAATATAAAACCGGTATATCTAATCTAAAAGCATTATACACAATCTAAATTCGGTACTGTAACTCTTGATGTTCTGAAGATAAACACTTCATAACGGATGTGATTTTGAAGGTTTGATTAAGAATTACAGGGAAGTCGAGGAAGAACCACATTCAATATTGTTTATAGTATCCGCTCGTAAATCCTAAAGTTGCATTTAATTAAAAGTCGGCGTGTGACCTCGGCAATAAATAATTTACCATCACACTTGCTACGAGATCTTCTCTAGATCTTTATTGAAGAAAGAAAACTATTGACCCGTGCTCTCTCTCTCAACCACCGATAAACCCAACTGAATTAAACTGAGTCGAACAAGTATCTGCTGCACGAATAAAAATATCACTTCTTTCATTTGATGACTTTTTCAATATGTGTTTTTGTTGCTAGGTGTTGAAGCAGCCATAGGCGATTTATTACATAAATAAATCCCACTGCAATGAATGTCACTTTTATTTTACACCGATATTATAAACGGTGAAGTTGAAGGAATATTTTGATTTTATTTTCATATAAAGTTTAATATTTGTTGACATTTTATGTCATTTTATATCAGACTATCCTATAAAAAATATTTGGACAGTTTCTACTCTAAAATTAGCTTTATTGCACCAATTAGAAGTTGTTTATATGAAAAATTGATGGCCCGATCTGTTAGTTGACACAGAACAGATGTGATTTAATCTTAAGTTTTTTTTTTTTACTTTTTATGACTTATCTAAACGAAATAGCATTTCGGAAAGCAATTCGGATTATAGTTTAAATTAATACTTAACACTTTATCGATCGGTCGCTCAGTCGCAGATTGTCCCTGGCGTTGTCTCGGTTTCGGATTAGACTGTCACAAGGGAGTATCTTCGTATGTTCAGATAAAATTGTTCGTTTTCTGTTATTATAGGATATCTCGATTTAACAAAATGCTTCGTCATTCGTCGACCACATATCATTGTTATCTTCAACGTTATTTACATCGTCTTCGATGTTACTTATTTCGTCGTCTTTTGAATCACTATATACTGCAGCGAGCTTAGGGTTCGCTGGATTAATTATTTTTTAATAAATAAGAGCCGTTAAACCGATTTTGAATTAATGTAACACTTTATTAGTCCGTTAATAACAACCGTTACTTTTACCGTACACTTAACGATTTCTTGACTTATCGCTTCCGTACTTATCGCGTCTTTTACTGCTTACTTCTTGCTGCCGTCCGTTCCATAGCCTCGAATTTTCTGTTGCTCATAGTCTCCAGTTTTCTAGTACTCTCTAGAATTTTCTAGTACTTTGTAGAATATTCCAGTACTGATTGTCATATGCGTCACACTACCCTCCGCCTAGATTAGTTCGTCCCGAACTAACTTCACTGGTTTCCTGGGTTAACAAAAAGTCGCCAGTCGGTCACGATGTACCACTTTCATCTTGGCGTTCGGTCTTTGCTGAATCCTATAGAGAACGTCGTTAATTCTTGTGAGAATCTTATACGGCCATTCCCAATGTTGCTGCAACTTCGGGGATCTTCCTTTTTGCCGATGAGGGTTATAAAGCCACACGTTATCAGTTGCATTAAATTCGGATGCGTTGATGATGTTTCATTCATTCGTCGACGTTTCCCACAGTGAACAAAGATGTGGCCGACTTCGCCGCATGTCCAACACTTCATATCTGGTCTCGGGATTCTCCTTTGTACATGCCCGATTTTTTGGCAGGAAAATTCCTGGGCGGACATTTCTCGGACTCTATATGTACTCCTGGTAGCCAGTTTAGCAGATTCATATGCCAATGCGAACGCCAGTATTTCATTAGTCGTCTTCTTTCCTGCCAAACGAACGGCTTGTTGCAAGTCTCGATCTTGGAGTGCATTTATAAATGCATCCATTGCTACCACGTTCAGAAATTCCTTAGTCATATTTGAAGAAGACAAATTTGCCAATCGCTCAATGTCTGCCTGCAACTGTTGAAGATTTTCTCCAGGTTTCAGCGTTCTGCTCCGCAGTTGCATGCGGTAGACCTGCTCCATGTGGTTGTTTCCATACCTAACTTCAAGGCCGTCTCTTACCGCTTGGAAATCTGTTTGCTTATCTGCTGGTATGGTTTGTAGTAATTCTGCAGCCGCCCCGCGGAGTGAAAAGAAAGTGATGTTGAATATTGCTCACCCCACCACTTATTATAATTGGACGCGTCGTCAAACTGACGTATAAATACGGAGAAGGGTCCCGTTCCATCGAAGGTTGGCGGTTGCATCCTTGTATCTTTGTAGTCATGTTGATTCCCTGGCGATGTCTTATTTCTCTCAACACACTCAAGTCTCTTTTCGATTCGTGTTATTTCATCGGTAACTTTCTTGAATTCAGCTTCGTTTTTTAGATCTAGATTTTTTACTTCGTTTCGAATTTCTTCCTTAAAGTGTTGAAAATTACATTTCATCCACTGCGTTTGGGCATACAACTTTGCATTAACATCTGCAGCTTGCGCGTCCAATTGTGAGTTAATATCTGTAGCTTGCGCGTCGAATTTTGAATTTTGCGCGTCCAATTTTGTATTAATATCTGTAGCTTGCGCGTCCAGTTTCTTATTAATGTCTGTAGCTTGCGCGTCCAATTTTGTCATCATCATCCTGAGCATCTCCGAAATGTCCAACTGTGGCGAACACTTCTCCGTTACATTGGCACCATCTTGACTCGCTGTTTCTTCTCCGTCCGCACAGTCTGACCCAATCGTAAAAACATATGTGTCGACATCAATACCCTCTTCCTCCATTGCTGCTTGCAGACGCTGTCGAAGAATTTGCTTCTGTCCTCTGCTATCCAGATTCCGGTCCTCAAGTTCCTTCTTCAACTCAGGAACGCGAAGATCCCCCAAATGTCGATCTGACATCGTCACAACACACTTTCATAGACTTATTTACTTCACCAATAATTAATCCCACTTCTGACACCAATTATGGCGAGCTTAGGGTTCGCTGGATTAATTATTTTTTAATAAATAAGAGCCGTTAAATGGATTTTGAATTAATGTAACACTTTATTAGTCCGTTAATAACAACCGTTACTTTTACCGTGCACTTAACGATTTCTGAATTATCGCTTCCGTCTTATCGCGTCTTTTACTGCTTACTTCTTACTTCTTCCCGATCTGCGTGCGACGTATTTTTATCGTTTTTCCTCATTCTGATTCGGTGTTTCGTTTCCGCCCGTTCCATAGCCTCGAATTTTATATTGCTCATAGTCTCCAGTTTTCTAGTACTTTCTAGAATATTCTAGTACTTTGTTTCGGACTTTCTAGAATATTCTAGTACTGATTGTCATATGCGTCAACAATATTATATTATTATTTCGCTGCCATAACTTTCATCACCACTATCACTTCCTGAATAAGTGTCAGCATAATCTGATAAATCGTCTAAATAAAACTCTCCCAATTTTTTTCGTTCATCGCCAAGGGAAAGAGCTTACAAAGCAACGCAACAAACACAGCTGAGCAACGCACCTCAATACTAAATAACAAATTACTTGTCAAACAATAGTAATTGTTTATCGCCATGGCAACCGATTAGTAGGCTGTCTGTGGGTAAAGTGTTAAACGAAAAAGTTAAAGTTTCGCTTGACGAAAAAGAAGTCACTTCGATGTTAGCAGAGAACGGCTTAGATTTTTAATTATCCCGAGAGGGGATATTGGTATACCAAAGTCCTCGGTTACACCAACATAAACGGTGTTTGTTCACCAATATCTACGAACAACAAAGCCCGAAATTCTGGTCCTAACCGAATCAAATTGACTTTCATCAACCGATTCTATATATATCCGCTGCCCCGGATATCTTGAGTAACTAAAGATTACAATTTTAAAAATTAGTGTTGCACACTGGAACTACGTACCCTAACAGATTTATCTACTGGAATCGAAGCCCAATCATACTCGGAATCTCTTATTGTGTTGCGGATTCGCAATTAAATACAGCGGGGAGAATCTAGTACGTTCATCGTCTAGTACACACCCTGACCAGCATACTCACCGCACGCCTGTCAACCGCCAGCTGACAATGCGTCATCGCCTGGGGACGCCTTCGGACTGTCACCCATTTAAAATGTGACCAACGGTTTTTGCTCAGTTTCTGCCAACTCTTCGTCAGGAGTGCACCAAACTTCCCAAAATAGGATTAATTTACTTGCCTTAGTAAGTTAAATGAAAATAAAAGTTAGACATTCTTGACGAGTGTAGCTAGTTTGTTTGCATGTCGCGAGTTCATAATTTAAAGTCAGTGATTTGCCGAAGGGAGTTCTAGCGCATCATTTTGGACCTCATCCCCTTGGTTTCCTCACTTCCCTTTTGTCATGGGTGGCCGCCCGCTCGCCACCATATCGTGAAGTCTCTGAACAAAAACTCTATGATAGCGCTGTTGACAATAAAACTCGTAGAGCTCAGGCATGCATTTGAGAGGAACTCTATGGTAGTGCTGCTGACAATAAAACCGTAGAGCCCAGATACTCATCTGAGAGGCACTCGATGATGGCACTGTTGTCAACAACCATAAAGCCCAGATACACATCAGATACACAGGTAGCTCTATGGTGAAACCGCTTGATTTAACTACCGTTCTAAGAAAAAATGGCTTGCACGGAACAAATGGTTCCGCCGAAGAATAGACATTAGACCATATGATTAAGATATACAAAGATAGCTTTGGCACCGTTATCCATTAAGAGATTATATCTATCGAGAATTTTTTTAGCTTAAATTACGTATAAACATCCCAAAAACGATATCCGAAAGGAACTTAATACGGGAACATTTTTATCTTTTTTTTTTAAAGTTGATATCCGCAATACCTTTAAGGGCAATAACGAAGACCAATGTACATCGATATCTCCTTTCCCTATCCACTTGCTCTCCTTCCGCTCGCACTGTGGTCTGACAATTAAGGGTACTTCGAAATCCGTTTTGTGCGCGCGTTAATGTATAAAAAAAACCTACACAACGCGATACAAATTACTAAAGCCCTATTGGAAAAATAATGGATTTCTTTTTCCTACACCGTATACTAGACATTGTTATGATAATTACTTGCTTATGGAAAAAACATAAAAAGTCGATTTTTTTTGCGCATCGAACAATTTTTTTTCTATCGGAAAGCGACACGCACCCCACAACTGCCTAGGCATAACTGAGTTGTATGTATCATTAATATTACAATTATACCGTTCTGAGACTGTATATGTTAAAACACATCTTCCATAATGGTTTAGTGTTATACCCCGTGCTGTTATGCCATTAGCCCGTACTCTATGAACTCTTTTACTATTAGCTTTTATACGGCGAACTCGTATACTGTAAACTCTTATACCACAAACTCTTGTATTATAAACTTATACTGGGAACGGCGGGTCAATAAGTCTTTAGAAAAAGATAGAAAAACATTTTATTGTATTTTCCAACATGATCTCAAATTATGTTGTAAACCCGTATATCGTAAACTCTTACATTGCAAACTCGTATACTGTAAGCTCTTATATTTCAAACTCCTATTCTGCGAACTCTTATACTACAACTCATATACTACAAGCGCGTATACCAATTCTCTTACACAAGTAATTCTTATATGTTTCATTCATTATTACGATATTTACTGTTGTGCTCCTTATGCCCTAGTGTGATGCTGTTACAATACTTCAATGTTATATTAAATGAATGGCACACTGCATTACTGTATGCTACTGTACTACTATTCCTCGACATCTGACTCTCTCTCTCTCCATTTCGGCTGGTCGAGTCGGTTTTTCGAACAAAACATTTTCATTTACCTTTAACACTGCCTGGGAGTTAACAAGCGATAGCACTACGTGCCTTCTCCCCTTGACAACTAATATCTATCACAGTTAGATTATATTCTGACGTGTCAACTTCTTTATTTACGACAGTACAATATTGGATAGAAGAGTTTAAAGGAGTTTGTACGAAGTACAAATCAAAACATATGATTGATCAACAAAGTGAGGTGATAACGACGGAAATGATAAAAAAACCAAATTGGTTTTGGATGACTGTTGACTAAAAGTGCTCGTACTAGTAGTGGGAGTAGACATTTCAAAGTTCTGCACAACGCGTATTGGCCGAAATTTAGAACGTAAAAAACTGTGCCCAAGATGGATACGACGATTACTCATAATAGAAAAAAAACAGCGTCGTGAGGATGTTTCAATGTAGTGTTCGGTGAAGTTTCACAACACTAAAGTAGTTTTTGCGTCGATTCATAACTACGGATAAAACATAGGTCTTTACACCCGAGACGAAGAAATTGTCAAAACACTCGACATTTGATAAGGGCGGATAAGCACTAAATAAGGCGAAGACAGTTCCATCTGCAGCCCAGATCATGGGGTCCGTTTTTTGGGATGGGCGATCCTCAGGAACGGGGGGATGGGAATGAACATACAGGGCAAAGTCACTGATTGCTTTCAACCCGGCGAAGGCCAGGACGATCCTTGTCCCTGTTCAATCAAAGTTGACATGCAGTCTCCGCGTGACCCTCCTGATAAATACTTTCGCACCCGCCAAGTAGTGAACCAATGCATGCAGCGACATCCCGAGAAAGGTTGGCGCAAGGCTAATAACCTTCCCCCGAAAAACATACTATTGTGGAAGATTCAACAATCCTCGGATATGGACCGCATACTCGACGACGACCACGAAAACGATAATGGCTAAACGATTTAAGAATTTTCTCATGCAACTTCCGCTCACTATACAATGGACGAAAGGCTATGCACTCTTCGCGTGCGAGGCAAGTTTAAGAGAATAAGCCTCACAAACGTCCACGGACTTACAGCGGAGTCCCCTGACGACGAAAAAGAAGAATACTACGAGAACGTCCAGCGGGCCCTCAATGCCTGCCCAAGATAGGATGTGAAAATCGTTCCTGCTGATTTGAATGCGAAAATAGGTTCGGAGCCAGTTTTCAGGCACTACGCAGGTTCCCACAGTTTGCATGAGAACACTAATGACAATGGACTACGAGTAATCGAACTGGCAGCATCAAAGAACTTGGTCGTTGCGAGTACAAGGTTTCCGCGTAAAGATATCCTCAAAGCCACCTGGGTATCACCTGATGGGGCACCTCGCAACCAAATTGACATGTTGATAGATCGCCGCCACTCCCCGAGCCTTATGACAGTACGAACGCACCGAGGTGCCAACGTCGACTCGGATCACTATCTTGTTTCCGAGAGCACGGATTGCGTTACGAAGACGTATTGCACCCGCGGATCAGGTTCCGATGAACACAGGTGCCTTACGCAATAAGAACACCAGCAACACCTTTGGTTATGCGATAGGACTCGTCCTCGAAGAGCTCGACGGAGGGAGAGTAAGTCCTGGGGCCAGAATGCCGGGCGTAGAAGAGAAATGGACACACTTTAAGAATACTGTCATTAGTACTGCCAACTCCATCTTAGGCAGTAGTCGTAGAGATCGGAACGACTGGTTTGATGATGAGTGCAAACTAGCGACTGAACGTAAGAATGCTACATACCGGGCAATGCAGCATTCTCATAGGACGCGGGTACGCGAGAAGAAATACAAAGAGATAAGAAGTTCTGAAAAAAGGCTTCACAGACAAAAGAAAAGTGCCTGGGAAAAAACCTTGTCTGTGAAATAGAGAAAAGTAGAGGGCGAGGTCCGCACCAGGCGCGGAAGTTCTACCAAATAATACGCAGTATGACGCGGTACACACCACGCTGCACTTACTGCAAGGATAAAGAGGGTAATCTGATCACCGATCCTGAAGGCATTCTGGAGCGATGGAAAGTGGCCTTCAATAATTGCTAAATGGTCAGCTCACAGAAGAATTGGAGGCTCCACCAATGCAAGATCAAGACAAAATACTGCCGTCACCAAGCATTAAAGAAATATTAAAAGCCATAATCAAACAAAGCCCCCGGAGCTGATGGCATACCAACTGATCAAACAAGGAGGGACAGCGTTCCATCACGCAATTCATGAGATCGTGGCGCACGTATGGGAGCAAGAGGATATGCCGGAAGATTGGCGGTGTGGAATAATTTACCCCATACATAAGAAGAGAGATATCACAGTGTGCAACAACGCAACTACAGGGCTATAACATTGCTGAGTGCCACCTATAAGATACTCTCTTCTATCCTATAAGATCGAATAGCCCCATACGCTAGGGCCATCATTGGTCAATATCAGTGTGGCTTCATCCCAGGCAAATCAGCGATTGATCAAATATTCACCCTTAGGCAGGCGATGGAATAATGTCTGTAATTTAAGATTCCATTATATCACCTATTTATAGACTTTAAGGCCGACTACGGCAGCATAGCCAGAGTATAACTATATAATGCCATGAGAGAGTTCGCCATTCCAAACAAATTGGTACGACTTTGTAGGTTGACCATGACCAACGTAACTAGACAAGTAAAAATAGCGGGATTGCTGTCCAAACCAATAAACATCTTTAATGGACTCCGACAAGGGGACGGTCTGGCCTGCCTCCTCGTCAACCTGGCGTTGGAGAAAGCAATCCGTGACTCTGACATCACACCTAGAGGGAATATTATCACCAAGTCCAGCCAGATACTTGCCTACGGAGGTGACATCGACATCATCGGTAGAACCGAATCGGCTGTACAGGACTTCTTCACCCAGATCGAACAGGCGGCACAAAAACTGGGACTGCACATTAATGAGGGGAAAACTAAGTACGTGGTGGCAACTTCTGCGAAGAGAAGACCTAACGTTGGTCAAACTATCAGGGTACTGGAGCACGAATTTGAAGTAGTGCAATCCTTTAACTACCTTGGGTCAATAGTATCAGCCGATAACAATATGGAAGAAGAAATACGCGAACGGCTGAGCGAATCCAAAAAAGCCTACTATGGTCTATCAAGGCTCTTCAAATCTCGAAATTTATTCACAGCATCGAAGCTACTACTGTACAAGACCATGGTCTTACCAGTACTCATGTATGGATCCGTGACCTGGGTGCTCAACAAAAGGCACTCTGAACTCTTAGAGGCGTTCGAGAGGAAGGTCTTAAGGAGAATTGTTGGCCCCATATGTGAGGGAGGACGCTTCCGGAGACGCTACAACCATGAGTTGTACGCAATCTACCTTGAAACTAATGTTGTAAGAAAAATCAAGCTCGGTAGACTCCGGTACGCGGGACACCTAGCGATGAGCGAAGAGGAGCCTGCCCGGAAAGTCCTTTGTGGCGGGATGTTTGGAAGGAAACAGCGTGGCAGACCTTGTCTGCGATGGAGGGATGGCGTAGACCAAGACGGCCAGAGCCCGGAAGTGCGAAACTAGATTACATCAGCTCAAGATCGGGACCGGTGGAGAGATTTGTTAAATAAGCCCTAGACCGGATCCCGGTTGTAGTGCCGATGGTGATGATGATGATGACGTCTCGAAAAGATATAGCGTAGGTTAGGTAAGATAGGAAGGGGAATATAATCATAACGGGAAGAAAGTGGATTTGGTTCTATATATTTGCAAGCCAGGTTCCGATGACGCAAGCCCGGTTTTACTTTTGTTTCCAAACCCACGCAAAAATCATGATTTTGAAGTACCCTTAAATGTTAAAATACAGTGTAACGGGAAAAAAAGAGAATGTATAAGTGAAGCGTGTATCGAATTAATTTACCGTTCAATGGCTTACTGTTATAATTGCGAGAGAACACATTACAATATAGAGCATCCCACAATCTTGTGGTTCGGCTAAGAAACGATTGCCTGTGTTTATCCGCACCCCTGAGATTGACTGTTAAAAATAATACCGCTGAAATGAACAAAGTCCCTATTTGTTATCCACCTCGCAGCATTTATTATCCATCATGCATCCAATGCATTTTCAAAATTTCCAGAAAAGAATTCTTTTGCATACATAACCATTATTAGGATATCTATTCGGCACCACTGTTTGCCAGGCAATTCTGTTGCACACGTGCACACCACATTTTCCTGGCAATGCCATGGCCTCGGCAGTCTTATGTCCATGCGAGAAAAGCAAATACACGCATCTAGCGTCTAGTGGCCATAAATCGAATTCTTCAGCATACAAACATACAAACAAAAATCTGACCCTTGCCGCCAGCAAGATTCGGTGCACATCACCATTGTGTACCGAAATCTCTTTTAGCACCTTTTTCCTAATAGCAATGCAGACTATGTACGCAGCTGCATCTATGCCATTAATAATGTCCTTTGTTCATCTTCTCTTTTCTCAATTTCGTTTTCCATGACCTTCGTTGCATGAGCAAATAATGGATCTATTAGCACACTTGCTAAGATCACCACGGAAAGATCCTCTCCGATTCACCACCACAAAGAGAGGCTTCATGTTTCTCTCATAGAAAAGAAAACTCACCCTTAGCTGGGAGAATATTCACAGTCAGTCGTAATTCAACTACCAACCAGGGCAAGTCGTCTTGTAATCACCGCCGCGTGCACACGGAAGTGTGCACACCGCCCAAGAGTTTGCTAACGAAGTGTTTGGTCGAGTTAGAGTTGGGTTTTTCTAAGCAAAACCATTTTGCAAACGGCAGACAAAAAAAATTCGAGACATTTTCCGATACAAATCGTGTGTGTTCTATAGTTCAGTGAATTTGTAATCATTATTAAGTTTAAAAATGCCGCCTAACGTGAATAATAACTTGTACAAATTCGTTCCATACTTGTGTAGGGCATATCAATCCAACACCATTTAATCAAAAATAAAGAACATTTAAACAAGAAAACAGTGAGCTTATTTTATAAACAAATGTTCAAAAATGCAATTGTTGTCCACACTAAGTTAAATAAAAAGAACATCAAATAAAGTTTAAACTCCGTGAAATCCTGTGTTTTATTTCCTTGTCCTCGTGAGTTGTGGACCATGAACTTGATGGGGATAGGAGTGAACCAGTTCCCGTGCCGACACACCTACTTCCTGCCCCCACAAAGGTCTTAAGGAGAATTGTTGGCCCCGTATGTGAGGGGGGGCAATTCCGGAGACGCTACAACCATGAGTTGTACACAATCTACCCTGAAGCTAATGTTGTAAGAAAAATCAAATTCGGTAGACTCCGGGGAGTGGGACACCTAGCTCGAATGAGCGAGAGGAGCCTGCGCGGAAAGTCCTTTGTGGCAGGATGTATGGAATGAGACAGCGCGGCAGACCTTGTCTGCGATGGAGGGATGGCGTAGACCAGGACGCACAGAGCCTGGGAGTGCCAAACTGAATAACATCAGCTCGAAATCGGGATCGGTGGAGAAATTTGTTAAATAAGGCCAAGACCGGATCCCAGTTGTAGTGCCGATGATGATGATGATGATCCTCACGAAAGAAAAACAATCAACGATGAGTACTATGTTGTGCTAACTTATTGTAGCGTTTGAGTGATAAAATCAAAAACAAAATGATAGCATTTCGCGAAAAAAAAAGACTCATCAATGCAAAGGACCAGTTCACACACCCGTCATCGCGATGGGTAAAATGAATGAGCTACACTTGGGATTGGTTCTTCATGCACCCAATACGTCAGATTTAGCCCGCTCCAAATAGTTTTTGGTTACAAACTTAAAACCCAACAATGAAGAGGACTGCGGTTGATGGTTATTTTGAGGAGCTCGACAATTCTCACTATAAACAGGGCATCGAAGCCATTGAGTATCACTGGGCAAAATGTATCGAGCCTACCTAGAGAGAAAATATTTGTACCCAAATATTTTGTCTTTTCTTTATTAGGCTGATATTACTCTCGTCATATATGTATGTAACCCCAGTCATCTCAGAAGTGTGTGACTCGCTAACACTAAGTCCAGTAAATTAAAGGCACTCATTCGTTAGGTTTGTAATTAATTAATTCCAATAGCTTTCAGTACAAAGCTTCTGTCCAGCATAAACTCTTCTGTGTGTAGTGAAAAATATACCTTCCCAACACTTTACCACCTCTTACATATAACCACTTTTTTAACCAGCAACAATATTCTCGGTATAAATGACTCCTTGTTGTACAATCTGACGGACAGTTGCGTGTCGAGTCAACTACCGAACTCCAACTGACCTTTATCCACATCTGCTGACAACACAGGTGGTGTGCGAACAGAACGACCTGACATTCTAATTTTGTATAGTAGTTGTGCGTACCTCTCATTATGGACTTTATTGCCAGCTGTTATTCTAATTTGTCTTCAAATTATCCACAAAATGAATAAATTCTGAGTGTGCTCCGTATAGGGGATGAGTAATATTTACCTCGGACTTTAGAGCAGCTGTATAAGATGTCTCAAATGACAGTCGAGTGGACATTACTTTGAATTTTCTAAATGCACTTCAAACCCCAGTGTGCAACACTTTAATAATAACGGTGCACTGACCTCTCCACATTCAGAAGCTGCAAGTTCCCTTAAATCGCTAAATCCGATTGAATGACGCACGCAGATATGACTGCTTTGGACTTCAGAGCGCCTCAATTGGGCTACAATAGTTGCAGTACTCTGTTGATGTTTAGTATCTAGCCGATGTGTGTTTTGTTTTGTTGACGCCATCACAATTTGAATAACATCAGATTTATGTAGTCACAGTGAGTCATGGCCCTGATATGCTGACTGTCGCTTCAACGTTGCTGGTATAACTTGTTTGTGATTACGGAGGCATCAATAGACTTCAGTCGGTTGATTTCTAGCATTTGCCAGTCAAAATATGTGTTCATAGTATTTTAGGCAGATGAATAGATGAATAACATTTTACGGGTTAATCAACTTTAACAGAATGACTGTTTTAATTATGTTCGCTGACATCAACAGCTTTCTTCGATCCCGAAGATTAATGTGTTCATTTAAAATGTGCCTACGCCGACTTTTTTCATTTTTCGCTGAGGTTGAAGCGGTGCGAGATTGAATGGTGCAACAATTTTGTAGCTTGAAAACCACTATCTGAATCGAATGACTTCCGGAGCTCAACGATTAATCGGGTTACTTTTTGTTGTCAATCTATCTCAGATATTGCTGCAATATGTTGGCTACGTTGCTATATCTGAAAGGGCAGCCACTCAGGAAAAAATATTTTGTAGGATACTTTTGTGAACAGCTAAGTTACTGAGTCAGATCCATTCACATTTAGTAAAGCATATGCACATCTTCGGTGTTCCCCATATGGAATAGTTTATTTCTTTACTGACTAGTTTCATTCTGCTATAAATGAATCACGGCATTTGTCCGAGAATGTTGCTCAATATTGGAGTTGTTGGATCAATCCCTCTTTCTTATGAAGCTGGGTCAATAAATACGTGATTTTTTAATGAAAAATATTGTTTATATTATTTTTTCTTTATAGACATGGTCACCTGATAGTTCTACGAGGGTTGCCTTTTATATTTCGGGATTAGAGAACAAAAACAAGTATTGATCATCGAAAATCACTTTATTGTTTTTCAAAATATTCCCCATGAAGATCTATACATTTTTGCATGCGTTTGAACCAATTGTCGAAGCACTTTTGCCACTCTGATTGAGGTATCTCCAACACATGCATTCTGAATGCAGCAACCGCTTCTTCAGGTGTCGAAAAACGTTGACCTCTCAGTTTGTTTTTTATGCACGGGAATAAAAAGAAGTCATTCGGTGCCAAGTCAGGACTATACGGCGGATGACCCATCAAATCGATGTTTTGGGTGCTCAAAAATGCAGTTGTCGCAGCAGATGTGTGAGAGCTCGCATTGTCGTGGTGAAGAGTGATCCGTCTTCAGCGGTTGGTTTTCCTGATTTCTTGGAAGACAACTGGCAAACAAATGGTTGTGTACCACTCTGAATTGACTGTTCTGCGTTGTTCTAGTGGTACGGTTGCGACATGTCCAGTTTTTCCGAAAAAACAGGCGACCATTTGCTTGGAAGTGCTTCGTGCGCGAACAACTTTTGTTGGATTTGGCTTATCTTGAAACACCCAGACAGTCGACTGCTGTTTACTTTCGGGCTCATACGCGTAAATCCACGATTCATCACCTGTCACGATGTCATAGACGTGTTTCGAAGCACCGCGACCGTGTTTTTTGAGCATTTCTTTCGACCAATTGACACAAGCCTTTTTTTGGGCGATTGACAAATTGTGTGGGATCCAACACGAACAAAATTTTTTGACGGTCAAATGTTTATGCAATATTGAATGTATGCTGGTCCCACTAACGCCTAAGGTTGTCCCAATCTCACGATAGGTCACATGACGATCTTCCAATATCAGTTCGCGCACAGCATCAATGGTTTTCGGAACAAAAACTGATTTTGGACGACCTTCCCGAAATTCATCTTGGAGTGAACTACGACCACGATTGAATTCACCATACCATCGATAAACACTGGTCCTTGATGGAGCTTCATCGCCAAAAATTGAATTAAGTTCATCCATGCACTGTTGCTGAGTTAATCCACGCCGAAAGTTGTAAAAAATAATCGCACGAAAATGTTGACGATTTAATTCCATCTTTGGGCCGAGATGAATCTTTTAAGTTACTGTAAACGTTCAAAACGTACTGAGTGCGTATAACCTCAAAAATGTCCAACTTTACGACAGAGCTATCAATCGCCGGATTGCAACGCTAGGGTTGCCAAATCCCGAAACATAAGAGGCAACCCTCGTATGCACTTGGTACAGCATCTCTCACACTTCTATATATTCTTCACAAATTTGTCGAGGTTGTCAAGGAAAAAATGTTTTATAGCATGAGCTCTTAAGAAAGATTTTTTGGTACTGAGGGTTTTTTCCTATTTTGCGCCGACACGGGCGCGGATTCAGTAGAAACACCCCCGTTGAATCCTTCACAAAGATTGCCTCGATGCACGCTGGCCTCCACTCTAAAGTGCACGATTAAGAATAAATAACAGGAGTTGTTGTTCGAATCTTTATTAAACAAATGTTATTCCGGTTATACACTTGGACGTAATACAAAGGTAAATCTTGATTGTATGCACTGCTAGTAGTTCTTCTTACTATCAACTTTACACGGATCACTTGGTATCTTGGTTCTGTTTATAAACTAAATACATAAAGTTACTGTACACGAAAGGATGAAAATCTTGAACACACAATTTTCATTTGAAATGGACTTCCATAGAGTTTGTAAATATAGGCCGCTTGATGCACTAAGTATGACGGCTCACAATTACCCGGCGAACACTACCAAACGACAATCACTGTTTTATAAGATTTCTAATTTTTAAGTCGGAATCAAATAGGCAACTCGATTAATTCAAATAGGCAGATCGATTAATTCAAATAGGCAGACCGATCAATTCAAATAACTCCTACGGCGCACAACCTCGACTTCGCTCCAAGACTCGTAAAATTTGACTCCTGGTGACGTTGGACTCTGTACCATCAGTCGCAACTCGGGTGGATTTTCACCGCTGGTGGCGACCAATGAAAAATCAATTTGGTTTAATTGGAAGGATTTCCAATGTGATCGTGCAGATCTGGTTGGATGTCCATACACTGGAAGTGAGGACAAACGATAATGCATCGGCGGTTGAATGTGAAAGAAGAGAGATCAATCATGCAGCTGTTCAAATAAATGAACATGCGTAGACGCTGAAAGAATTGCTATAGTAAACGATAGAGGGTATATTGGATAAACAATCTCACAGGCCAGCGCTGAAATTGGCACCTGTTTGTATTAGCGAACGAACATGGAACGAGCCCATACAAGTTGTTTGAGGTAAACACATTAGGGTCGCGTCCAATTCGTTGCATGTTTAACGCCTATGCAACCAGTCGGGGATAATTGGATGCAGCTGTTGAAAATTCGATGTAACAGGGAACATAGGATGGGTACACGATCGCGGTTGTGTATACAATTACGTCGGTTGTATTTGGGCTTCATAGCCTCAAGGGTCGAATTCCAATGTGAATATTTACACTGACAGAGAATTCGGCTATTGGTGGCTAGGCGCGAGTTGCGCTATACTTTGATGGTTGGATAGAAACCGCCGTGGATACAGATAAACTATGAAAATCTGCCGCGCACGTATGGGACAGAAAACGTAGGCAGACAGGGCTTCCGATGGTTGTTTCCACAGTTTATTGCAGTTACCTAGTAAAGCAGCCGAAATGTTTTTCATATCAGATCAATGCTGAGATGTACTGATGTGTGCGGTAATGGAGAACCGATTTCTTTCAGGTTAGACATGGTTGAAAGGGAAGCTTTGTACTGCTCGTATACAGATAGGAGATAATGCTTGGGAATGGGGAGTTGGGTTTGTGAAAATGGGTGGTTCACAGAGTGGACGGAAGAAAAAGATGACATCCGGTAAAGCAGGTGTCAATACACCGTCTAGCATGCATGTACAGTTATGTCGAACTAATTAAGAACGATACTAGAAATTTTGTTTACAATAATTTTTTATTAAAATTCTTTGCTATAAACAGTTTGTAAAATGTTTTTTATATATGTATTTTAATATATTAATTAAAATATAAATAATATTTACAAAAAAAAATAACAAAAAAACATAAAATTAAATTCGAAAGGTTTTGTAAAACAAAATTAGCTGGCGATCTAATTAAGAACGATTTGTTTCTTTTTGTAGAATTTCGTTTTAAACGTAAATATTTGTTGGTAAATATAATAATTTGTTTAAAAGTAAACGAAATTATAAGTTCTTGCTTTGTTTTAAGACATTTGAACGAGATATGGGAAAGAAAAAAAGCTGTACAAAAAACATGAGAGAAGCGATAATAAATCTTTGAAGTAATGAAAGGTTGTCATTTGGGGGTAAAAGTATGGATGCCGACGTACGGCACGGGTTCACTATCACCCACCCACTGGTCCTTCACAAAACTGTCATCCGACATTCGAGCACCAAGGTAAAAGTAAATAAAAGGCACTGTGGGAAATTTTGTTGCACAAGGTTTTGTTTATTGGTCTAATTTTTACAATACGTTTTTCGCACGAAACAATTCTGCAGAAACACATTCACGATTCGACTTGTATTTGGTTTTTTTTTTTAATAGACTTCTCTCGGGAGAGGCGAACCTATAACGCCGAGTGGGCCCCCCGATATGCCATCAAATAACTGTTGCAGTTCTTTTTGAACAGTTGCAGTCGCAACTGGATTTGCTTACAAAAGCGTTCTAAAAGCTATGTTTACATTCGTTGATTAGTTTAGACGCACTGTACACTCAAGTTTAATTGATAAACCGCGAAATCACCCTTAAACCACGATATTGGCATGCGGCCGTATTGATCGGAACTCGACAGAAGACACCCTGAGGAAGCTATGCACTCGACTCTTAGTTTCGCCGCTTGGGTTATGACTCGACACCGGGTGTGTGCGCGTTGATGGCTATTTCTCGACTCCGTGTGCCTCGTTGGAGGAATGTAATCTGACTAATGTACACCGTTCGACGGATGAATCTCGACTGACTAAATGAAGACAAGAATCCATTCAGGGTGTCGTGGCAGTGGAGTCATCGCTAAGTAAACTCACTGCCACTTACTAGGAACATGGAGAAGGATTGCTATGCCTACATAGAAAATTTTGTTTCAGGGAATTTCTGCCGTACGGGCTGAATTAGATTCTTCTGTTGCTGTGTATACGGAGAAATCGGTTTCGGAGGCATAACCAAGTATGGTCATGGGTTGTCGGTTAGACAATAAGACATGGGTGTTGACCGTTACGATGGTTGTTCCGTGGAAAGACAACGCGCCACGCTGGTGACTTGCCAGTAAGAAGAATTGATATGATTTTAAGTGGTTTTGGTAGAATGGGAACTGAAATGTTTTTTTGGGAAAACTAAATGCTGCTTGGTTGCAAGCGAGAAAAATAGTTTAAGTAGGAAGTGAGCCGGAATAGTTTTCGGGGAAAATTAAATGCTGTTTGGTTGCAAGCGAGAAAAATGATTTAAGTAGTGGTTAGTATACCCACCTGTCGCGGGGGAGACCGGGGTTCCATTCCCCGTCGGGGAGCCTCTGCCACAAGACTAGTGACCTTGCCCGGAAAAAAACAAAATCATTATGGAAAATTTAACAAGCCTCAAGACTTGCTTAAATAAGGCCAAGACCGGTCCCCGGTTGTAGTGCCGATGATGATGATGATAATGACCCTAAGCATACCGCGATAGCAACGAGAGCATGGTTTTCTAATAATTCCGTGGATGTCATCGATTGGCCTTCATGTAGCCCGGACCTAAACCCAATAGAAAACCTCTGGAACAAATTAAAAAGAGAAGTAAACAAGCATAAAATAAGTAACTTAAATGAATTGTATGAGATTCCTAAAGCAGCTTGGGAAAACATAACAACGAATAAATGTCAGGACCTTATTGCTTAATGCCCAGGCGGTGTAAGGCAGTGATTAAAAACAAAGGTTTTCCTACAAAATTCTAAGTTAAGACATCATATTTGGACTAAAAATCAATCGTTCTTAATTAGATCGCAAACTAATTTTGTTTTACAAAACCTTTTGAATTCAATTTTGTTTTTTTTTGTTATTTTTTTTGTAAATATTATTTATATTTTAATTAATATACTAAAATACATATATAAAAAACATTTTACAAACTGTTTATAGCAAAGAATTTTAATAAAAAATTATTGTAAACAAAATTTCTAGTATCGTTCTTAATTAATTCGCCACAATTGTAGGTTTTAATAGCGAGGGAACAACACACGTAACTTGACAAAGTGGCCCACTTGTGTAATTCGACTGAAGAATGATTCATTTCTACAATTGACCTCTAGGGTGAACCGTTTTACACACCTTGATTGATGGTTTTCACAAGAAGATTCCTAGATGTTGTGTAGCATTTCGTCAATCGTCCTCGCACTAGCGGTTTGTCTGTTGTTAATGAATAAATCCCAATGAGAGATAATAAAAACGTTACCGAGATCCTTCTCAATTCTTGCGTAAAAGTGGTGACTTGAGTTATCGATGAAAAACTGGTTTCTATTGTATTTTTATATTGTAATCAAGTTCTTAAACAGATTATGTGGCGCTACAGATTAAAGTCCATCTTGGCGTCATCGCGACCAGATAACACTATATAAAAAAGACAGGAACTAACATGGCAATTCGTAGATATCTGGTGTGTAAGTGGAAACTCTGCTTTTTTTGTGAAATTCAACTTTTTTTGGAAAAGATACTTATAGCAATCGAAATGATATTGCTTGGTGAGAAACTCCTAACTGTTCAGGAAGCTCTTCTTGAGTTTGACATGGACTTCCATCCAGTAAAACTTGAAGTTCTTCGTCGTCAAATTATTTTACTGCACATGGGCGTGGAGCCTCCTCACGACTAAAATATCTTTCACGGAATCTTGCAAACGACATTTTACTGTTGAATGACTCACAGAATGTTCACCCAAATTCGAACTAATCATTTCTATAGCTTAAGCAGCATTTTTTTTTTCATTTGAAAACCGAATAGAATGTAAATGTTGCTTATCGACATCCATCTCTTATACAACTGATGCAAACGGAATGGCAGCTTGTAAAAAAAAATGAAAAACGGAAAAAGCGGGACATACGCATCGGGACGTGGAATGTTCGAACGTTATATAAACCAGGTGCGATACAGACGGTCGTAGAAAACGCGAAAGAATATAAAATGGACATTGTCGCGCTTCAGGAAGTCCGACTCCCACATCAAGTAATGGAAACCAACGGATTTGCACTGGCATGTGGAGGTACCGATACACATAAGCTCGGGACTGGCTTCATCATGGCTTCACGCCTCATGTAAAAGATGTGCAATTTATCAATGACCGAATGTCGGTGCTAAGAATACAGGGACCATGGTACAATTATGTATTTATAAACGTATACGCCCCCACAGAATCTAAGGACGAAGAAACGAAGGACACATTCTACGAGACCCTAGAGGAAGTATTCGATGGGATCTCATCATTCGATGTTTAAATCCTCCTCGGGGACCACAATGCGAAAATTGGAAAGGAAGACATCTTCCAACCCATTATAGGTAAAGAAAGACTACACGACGTTTCAAATGATAATGGAATTCGAATTATTACATTCGTAGCGTCAAAAGATCTGGTAGTGAAGAGCACGATGTTCAAGCACAAGCAAATTCATAAAGTCACATGGATATCACCCGACGGCGTGACGCGTAACCAAATAGACCACTTCTTCATAGACAAAAGACACCACTCGAATATCCTTGACGTAAGATCATACAGAGGAGTAGATTGCGACTCCGATCATATTCTAGTGGTGGGCAAAATTAGGAGTCGGCTCGCAGCAATCCCACATGGGCAGTCACGGGAGACGAGCAAAAAGTTCGACATTGATAAACTAAAAGACCTGCGCAAAAAGGCTGAATATCAAGACGAACTAACGAATAGATTTAGCATCCTAGAGAATGGGAGTAGTGAGGAAGAGGAAACCAATAATCTGGGCACTAAATGGGCATCGATCAGAGACACAATAAAACAAACAGCCCAAAAGGTATTAGGATTTAAGAAAACAATTAAGTCCAAACCTTGGTTTGACGATGATTGCAGGGCGAAGATCGAAAAACGTAAACGTCTCAGAGTGATCCACTTAGAAAGATATGATGAAGTCAACGCAGAAAGATACGCGACAATTCGAAAAGAGACAAAGAAACTTTTCAAACACAATAAACGCGAATGGGAGAAGACTAGGATTGAAAAAATCCTAGAAAATGTCAGAGCAATGAATATTAGAGGCATATATGCCGGCATAAATTCAATTAGAAATGGCTACCGAGGGAGAGCCAAAATAATCCCGGACACAAACGACTATTTGGTGACAGAAACACACAATATCGTGACAAGGTGGAAGCAGTACTTTGAAAACCTGCTCAATGTGCGCACACATCAACCACAAATAAACGCACCAGACGTACATACAGCCGAGCCTCAGATCCCACAGCCCTCTTTCGACGAAGTTGTAGACGCAATAAATCTATTGAAAGACAACAAGGCTCCCGGAGTCGAGTCAATTCAATTCAATTTTTATTTAGTAGATAATTACATTTATGGTATATTTTACAACTAGTACTTAAGAGATTTAGGATAGCAATTCCTTTACAACTATAATCTTAAATCTATATAACGACAATAGCACAATTTTAATGAATAACAAATAATAAATTAAGGGAAAACTACAATAAAAAACCCTTATTTGAATCTTAAGACTAATATTGCACGAGCTTCCGGTTATTACCCGGAGTCGAGTGCATACCGGCCGAACTTGTGAAGCATGGAGGAGAGGCAACCGGTCAAAAGATCTGTGGGGATGAAGTATGTGCCAGACACGGACACTCGGTTCACTTCCTCCTCCATCCAATTGACGAAAACTGTTCCGTCAAACACCGAAAAAAAAATGCAGCACAGGAGAACAAAACGCAAGGGATTGTTGGTGGTGATAGTTTTTAATGTTTTTCTATTATTTAATTTTAATGAAACTATCATAACTCCCGATTTACTTTAAAGGCGCCACGCACTGCAACACAACCGATTAAAAATAAGACGTTAAAACCGTAGCACACACTCGACACCGAGGTTTATCGCTGATTATCGCTTCCCTGTGCGCACCAGGGTAGCGATGGAGATACGACCTGGTCAGGTCGAAGGATGGAATTTGACTCAGCGATCGTCATCTCATGTAGTGATGATTTCGCTAAGGAAAAAAAGGAAGAGAGAGAAAAACTCTCCTCTTAAGGGTGTGAATATATCCTTGCCAAGGATATGTTTTATCTCCCACAAGTGTAACGTAGAGTCTCTCTTATGGGAACAAGAAAACCAGATCTCGTAATAAAGGTCATGGTGGTATGTGTGGGATCGTTCAGATAGATGCGATTCACACGTGCAGTGGAACGACGAAACAGGCAGGCGGCAAAGACAATAGGGAAAAATGACCAAATGCGCCGTTGGTAATGTGGGTCATTGTTTACACGATGCCTCGTCGCTGTTTTCGACGTTAGGAGAAAAAGGTGCTAAAAGCAAATTGGATGTTTATGGCATCTCTGGCTGCAGTAGAAACCGGGTTCATATTTACATTAGGAAATGCTGGAGAATTTGGTTTCAGCGTCTATTGCGCTAATTATATGCAGCTGCTTGGGTTATTTGTTGATAAGACAAACAAAAAAGGTTGCCAGGCAATGTGTATGAAAAGATAGATGACGCGGCTGGGGAAATAGACGGCGCAATGTTTATGGTCCCTGTCATGACGGTTACAATGAATGCAATCCGAATTATTTTGTTTACAGGAATTTGTCTAAGGAATTTTGACAGGCGACGTAGATGCCGAAATTGATTGGAAATTCCTGGTAAGTTAATAAAGAAATCTTAAGGAGCAATGGTATGCGAAGAAAATGCATGAAGGTAAGTTTTCTTTACAGGGACTTAAAGATCATAGATTTGATCTCTTAAATGCGTGCAGCAGTTTTAGGTACTAAATACAGTTGCATTAGCAAACTAAAGGGAGTTGGGTAGTAGTTATGGGGGTTTTTCAGGTAAGTAGACCGTAGGGTTTGGCGGAAACGCTACAGATCCTCCAACATGTTTAAAACAATATGGGATAAGGATGTCATTCCGGAAGAATGGAAAACCTTAATAGTCATCCCCGTTTTCAAAAAAGGCGACATATCTGACTGCGAAAATTACAGAGGAATATCATTGCTCCCAACCATATACAAAATACTAACAAATGTCATACTGGCCTGAATCACATCGTACGCAGAAGACATATTCGGAGACTACCAATGCGGATTCCGTAGGAACCGGTCAACAAGCGGCCAAATGTTCACAATAAGGCAACTGCTGGAAAAGAAGTGGGAATACGGAGAGACGGTTCACCACCTGTTCGTTGACTTCAAAAAGCCTAGGACTCAGTCGCAAGGCAAAGACTCTACCATATTGTAGTTGAGCTGGGAATCCCGAAAATATATGCCGCCCTCATTCAAATCTGCACGAACGAAAACAAAGGGCGAGTTAGAATAGAAAACCACCTCTCGGAACCATTTGAAATACGCGACGGACTAAAGCAGGGGTATGGCCTATCACCATGTCTTTTTAACCTTGTCAAGAATTGTGCCCGAGTATGTCATCAGAAAGGTACAAGACGACAACATGGCCGGATCATCCCTGAATCAGGTCACACCAGTGTTCGCATATGAAGAAGACATCGCCGTTTTGGGCAATAATCTAGAAACTGTAAGTAAACACAGTGAAATCATCATCCAAGCGGCAGAAGAGGTGGGCATTAATGAATTAATGAAGATAAAACAAAATATTTGATTACCGCAAGAGCAGGCGGACCTTAGGGGACACACATAAACGCCAGGGCAAGCTATTTGAAAAAGTTAAAGAGTTTAAATATCTGGGAACAATATTGACGGCCAGTAACGAAATATCGAAGTAAATTAACCAAAGGCTGCATTCCGACAACGCTAGTTGGCATACAGTCAGTAAACTGCTGAAATCCAAACTGCTATCACGGAATATAAAGCTCGGTGTCTATAGAACCATAATCATGCCGATTGTTCTATACGGATGCGAAACATGGGCTCTCACAAAACGGGAAGAAAACAAATTCCGCGTATTCGAGAATAAAGTCCTAAGGGGCATCTTTGGCGGCAAATATGACGAGGAGGCAGGACAATGGAGGAAACTCCACAACCACGAATTGGAAGAGCTATACCGCAAACCTACAATAGTGAGAGTAATCAAGTCGCGAAGATTAAGATGGGCCGGACACGTGGCGCAAATGGGCGATGATAGGACCGTGCATAGAATTCTTGACGGTAGACGAACGGGAAAGAGACCGACAGGTCGGCCGCGACGGATATGGGAAAACATTGTTAGGTTGGACCTCGAGGAGATCGGTTCGGATGGTCGAACGTGGAAGGAGAGCGCACGGGACAGGGAACAATGGCGGAGTCGAATCGGTGAGGTCATGAACTTTCGGGTTCCTACAGGCCAATAAATAGTAAATAGTATGATCCAATTTCTCTATCTCATAAATCACACCAAAACGGTGATTTTTGTGGGTGCAACAACTCAATGGATTTCATCACTCCAAAGCCGTTAATTTTGTTTGTTAACCTAAATATTCAGCCGAAAATGAGACTCATCGCTCAACAAGAGTTTGCGATGAATATACAGATCAAGAGCCATGTTATTTTCGGCATTGTCAAAGAATGTACGGGGACTATGATGGCCTCTTGGCCAATGTCTTTCCGCAAAATCTTTAATAAAGTTGATGAGCGCAGCTGCAACAGCTCCACACGAAGCTGGGTGATCCCCAACACATTGTTCCAATGACGGTGATCTGCATCATCTTTGAAAAAATATGAACCGAAGACTTCACCTCATAAACTACACCAAACCAGTGATTTTCCCGGGTGCAACAACTCAATAATTTCTTCTGGATCTGGGTGATCCTCAACATATTGGTCCACATCAGAAAGAATTTCTTCGGTGCATGCTCTACGACGTCTCTATGGGTGCGCATTTTTAATTAGATAATGCGTGATGGGAATGAGATTGAAGGTTATACGAGTAACCTGTTCAGATGGGCTATTGCCTCGACCATAAAACGAACGTGCCGTTCTAGGACTTTCGCGAATTGAACTATGATGTACGAAATAAATTCGCACAATTTGCAAGGAATGTTCTGCCGTCCGTTCGTGGTAAAATGGTAAAACAAAGGGAACACCGATCTAATCTGCTGTCAATTGTCAAATTGACCGTCGCAAGAAGAGTGTTGCCATAACGTATATTGAACCTCTAAAAAAACGCTCCTTATAAGAACAAAGAAAGAAGTGCATTTAATGTCCTCAGGACTTTTAGGAGTAATAAGTGAATTTATTGTGTATTCTAAATTTAATATGGAGAGTAAATATGGTATGCATTATGAAAGTTTTATATTTTGGAGAAGACTAATGTTTTGGGAAGGCTAGAATTGTGTTGAGTCTCAGGGTTCCTGTTCTAGCAGGATATGAAATGAACGGGCGACTCCTCGTACGAAAGATATTATTTATTCAACAAAGCACTCGTGAACTTGGTTTTACCAAACATGTATAAGTCTGACGCGGCAATATGAAAAAGACGCATGTAGCAAAAGGCGCGCTCGGTCTGGTATAACTGTCAGAAGTAGAGCGAGCGCATGAAGGTGTGAATTCATTTGCCTTTTACTCGTAACGCCCGATCCGGCGCTACAATCGCATAGAGCACGCAGCTTAGGGCGGATCCACAACAGTTCCATACTCTCACGCAGTCCCCATTTTATTGAGGATCTCTTGTCTATTATCTACAACCCAATTCACTGGTTCCCAGGTGATAGCACGTTGAGCTCCTCTTGTTCATAAGTCAAAGCATATTGTGAATAAAAAAAGAAGAAGAGGGTAAGAAAAGGAACAGTATTAGAACAGTCGATGCAAATAATTTGGTTGTGTGTGATTGTTTCAACAATTTGCACTAGAAAGTAGCTACATATATCGGGTTTTCCAATAGGGACTTGACAACTTTGAATTTAATTTGTGAACGCACCCTTTCACTAATCATCGAACTGTCACTGTCAATTTATTCAGTAAACTCAACATTTTCATCATGGTTAAGTACCCGAACGAACAACGTCTGCAAAATTTAAAAATTTACTACCGAAAAAAAGTTGTCAAGTCCCTATTGGAAAACCCTATATATTTATATCGGGTTATACAATAGGGACTTGACAACTTTTAAATTAATACTCCGATTCAACAGGAATGTTTACCCACTGACGTTCCCAGTCTCTACAAATTATTCGTAAAATTATACGTAATTTTAAATTTATCGCCTCATAAAGTGTGAAATCACCTAAAAGATTTCGATCACTTCGTTCACTGCAGAACGTTATCAAATCTTCAATGTAGTAAGGCCGACCTCAACAAGTTTTTTCGTTCCTAAACTCCTACCTCCAATACCCGTTCACTAATCATCGAACTTCACGGGCAATTTATTCAGTAAACTCAACATTTTCATCATGGTTAAGTACACGAACGAACAACGTCTGCAAAATTTAAAAATTTACCACCGAAAAAAAGTTGTCAAGTCCCAATTGGAAAACCCTATATATTTATATCGGGTTATACAATAGGGACTTGACAACTTTGAATTTAATTTGTGAACGCACCTTTTCACTGCTTATCAAACTGTCTGTCAGTTTATTCAGTAAACTCAACATTTTCATCATGGTTAAGTACACGAACGAACAACGTCTGCAAATTATAAAAATTTACTACCGAAAAAAAGTCCCTATTGGAAAAACCTTTAGTAATGGCGAAAATAATAGCAACGAGACAACTTGAAACATACTTTTCTATTAGATTGCTAAGACCATTTATGTTAATTCCAAGGTTTTGCATCGCTGCATTCATTTCTCTTATTAAACGCGATACACTATTCCGCGGATATCGTCAACATACATTAGTGGAAAGACACGTCCAGATTTGGTTTTTTTGGGGGATGTGCATTTTGTGCGTGCTGTGAATTCACAGGGATGATGGTTCTATCAGTTGCCTTTGTTCTTTTTCCCGCCAGACAAGGGGCAAATGGCATTTGTGGTTGAATCATTTTAAATGCAAAACGAACATCGGTGACACTGGACGAAAAATTCTCAATCAATACATCTGAGGTCCATTGAAAACAGGAAACTGGAAGCCACAAAATTAATACATTATCCACAAAGACGAAAATAAATTTTGCAGGTATTGAACGTTTTTTAAGGATTCAAGAACAAATGCTGTATTTTCGTCGACGATTGCAGTACGTCAATGCATTAAACACATAATCCCCCGATGCAACGGCCAGATTTATCGATTTGCACTATAAAACCGTGCCGCACCCACCCTACGTTTGGAACTTTGAGTCTACTATTTCTTTCAGAAGCGGAAATAATAGATTTTCTCGAGAATGCACATTTAGCAGTTTTCTCGATATTTGTAATTGTAAAAGTGATAACAAGCACATAATTAACTTGTCACAATGTGTTTCTCTATAATAACAGATTTTTTTTAGAATAAATCTGAATTCTATTGAAATATTTTCTGCCAAACCCTTAACACATTCTTCAAATCTCCCTACTTAATGCCAAATTCTATAAAGCCCTCTTAACTAATTTAGCATTTATACTAATTACCTACCTATTACTTTAATAACATATTAAATAGCAACCTACTCATTTCGGAATATAGCTTTTGCACGAACTTCCATAGAAATATGTACAAAACAATGATTGGGGTTCAAAGGGAGATGTCAACAATTTCAGGTACTTCCTATGCGGTAGAAAGGGTACATCGCAACTATAAAATGTGTTCTGATGCAGACAGTCGAACAGAGAGCCTTACCCGGAATGAAACTCAACTTGAAAGATACAATGCGCAAATAATAATGTAAGTTGCAAGTTCAAGTGGGCGGACGTTTGTTGCATTCCCCTCACCAGTCATAATTAACAAGCCCTCGAACCCGACGATTATTTGTTACCAAGTTAAGAAAAACCAACACTTTTATGACAGCGGCAAATATTAAGACGACAAAATCTCACTTCCCAAGGGGTGCGCCTTGTGCAAATAGATTACGCCAAGGGGGCTTCATTCACCCTATAAATGCTTAGTAATACAAAGCCGTTATCAAGACATCCCACATATATAGCCAAACGGCTTGCGTGATAAATGCAGAGGATTTCCATTCAATTGTTTTCATCATAATCTATTGTAAATGTCGTCATATATAAATGCATAAATTATTTTACACTTACCTCATTGATTTCAGGAATTATGTCAAGCAGTTTTTGTTCAGAAATTAAAATAATAGATCTTTTAAACGGCAAAACAACTTCACCAAAATAAAAATTTAAAAAAAAATAAACAAGCGCCACGCGACAAAATTAACTTTCCCGACACTGCACTTGATAAAAATATATATTATTTGTATTAATGAAATAAGGCTCGCATACCACTTCACAACAAAACCTTTTTACTGTTATATACAAAATAGTGACAAAACATCGGCAAAAAAAACGCTTTTGTATCTTTCGTAAGCAACAAATACGGCAAGAGGTAGAAAGAATTATTGATATTTCCTAGATGGATTTCTTTAGTAAGAAATTATTTCAAGCAATGCGATACATTTGGACAAAGGGTAATTTAAAATGCGACGATTTGATTTTATGCATAATCCCGGACAATGTGGATGTTTTGTAATTTTCTCGTGTTAAATAAAAAATTAAAACAACTTTGACACAGTAAACACTGCACACGGGATATTTGTCTAAATACGCCCAATCGACAACATAACCTTATTAAATGTATTGGAAACGAATTGGTCGGTGTATACCGATGGCTGGTACACTGCTGTGTGAATCTACGGCGAATATCGCTATTCGCCGTTTACCCAGAAATGAAATGGGAAACGTAGCTCAGCTGTGCCACAGTCGATAAGGTTGTTGCTTTTTGTCGGGCTCAAAAATCAAAGATCAACTGCTGTTAAGCTTAAACACTAAAACAAAACAAAAAACAAAATAGAAAAATAATAATAGCAATAAATAAAAACGAAAAACAAAAATAATAAAACACATTCAAAAGCGGGTGAATATTTTTTGAGTTTGAGGTTTCATAGCTCTACTAATGGTGACACTTTTAACGACTTTCATATTAGTGGTACATCCATGGCAATAAGCTCTTGTCTGGTAAAAATTATTCATTTATTCATTTATTTTTATAAGACGCATGCCCTAAAGGATTATTAATATCCCTATGTTTCGAAAAGGGGGGATGGCAGTGAACATACAGGGCAAAGTCAGTGATTGCTTTCAACCCGGCGAAGGCCAGGAGGATCCTTGTCCCTGTTCAATCTAAGTTGACACACAATCTCCACGTGACACCCCTGGATAGCTACTTTGGCACCCACCAAGTAGTCAGCCAATCCATGCAGCGGCATCCTGAAAAAGCTTGGCACAAGGCTAATAAGCTTGCCCGGAAAAACAAATGATTATGGCAAATTTAACAAGTCTCGGATAAGGACCGGATACCGGTGCAGAGACTTGCTTGAATAAGGCCAAGACCATTTCCCGGTTGTAGTGCCGATAATGATGATGATGGAGTTATCTTAATCGATTATCTTCAAAAAGGAAAAACCATTACAGGAGCATACTACGCATCATTACTTGACCAACTGAATGCAGAAATTGCGGAAAAAAGGACACATTTGCAGAAAAAGAAAATGCTGTTGCACCAAGACAACGCGCCGTCTTACACCTCAGTGGTTGCCATGGCAAAAATCCACGAATTATGGTTTGAACTGCTTGACGATCCGCCTTACTCAAGCCTCGGATATGGACCGGATACACGACGACGGCCACGGAAACGAAAATGGGTAAAATTCTCATTTTCTCATGGAACCTCACTCACTATACAGGGCCTGAGCTGCATAGCAGCTAACCGATGCCCTGTCCGAATATAAGGCTGACATAACAGCATTACAAAAAATAAAATGGACGGGGAGTGGTGTTATTCAAAGAAACGAGTATGACATTTATTACAGCTGTAATGCAAAACACCAGTTGCTCGGGGTAGGCTTTCTAGTCAGCCAAAAACTGAAGCCTGACATCATCGGCTTTAATGCAATAAACGAAAGGCTATGCACTCTTTGCGTGCAAGGCAAATTTAAGAACATAAGCCTCATAAACGTTCACGGACCTACAGAGGAGTCCCCTGACGACGAAAAAGAAGAATACTATGAGAACGTCGAACGGGTCCTCAATGCCTGCCCAAAATACGATGTGAAAATCGCTCCTGGTGATTTGAATGCGAAAATAGGTCGGGAGCCGGTTTTCAGGCACTACGCAGGTTCCCATAGTTTGCATGGGAACACTAATGACAATGGACTACGAGTCACTGAACTGGCAGCATCAAAGAACTTGGTCGTTGCGAGTATCAGGCTTCCGCGTAAAGATATCCACAAAGCCAAAGTGACAAAATGTCGATAGATCGCCACTACTCCTCGAGCCTTATGATGGTTTTTTTTTTTTGTTTTATTTTATCTCCACATTTATTGACAATTTAATTACAGATTTTACTTAAGACTAAATGTTAAATTCAATTTTGCAAATATTATTCTTATATTAACTTACTGGCTCTTCGCAAGCGCTCTAAATTATACATTATCAATTTTGTTTTTCTTATGCCTTTCGCCGTAAAAGAGTCTGATGACGGTACGAACATACCGAGGCGCCAACGTCGACTCAGATCACTATCTTGTCGGTATAGTTTTCCGAGCGCGGATTGCCTAACAGACGTATTGCATCCGCGGATCAGGTTCGAATCAATACGGCTGCCTTACGCATTAAGAACACCAGCAACACCTTTGGTCACGAGTTGGGACTCGCCTTCGAAGAGCTCGATGAAGGGAGAGTAAGTCTTGGGGCCAGAATGCCGGGCGTAGAAGAGAAGTGGACACGCCTTAAGAATACTGTCATTAGTACTGCCAACTCCATCTTAGGCAGTAGTCGTAGAAATCGGAGCGACTGGTTTGATGATAAATGCAAACTAGCGACTGAATGTAAGCATGCTGCATACCGGGCAATGCAGCAGTCTCATAGGACGCGGGTGGGCAAGGAGAAATACAAAGAGCTCAGAAGTCTGAAAAAAAAACTTCACAGACAAAAGAAAAGTACGTGGGAAAAAACCTTGTCTGTGTAATAGAGGGAAGTAGAGAGCAAGGTCCGCACCAGACGCGGAAGCTCTACCAAATAATCCACAGTATGACGCGGTACACACCACGCTGCACTTACTACAAGGGTAAAGACGGTAATCTGATCACCGATCCTGAAGACATTCTGGAGCGATGGGAAGTGCACTTCAATGAATTGCTAAATAGTCTGCTCACAGAAGAATTGGAGGCTCCACCTATGCAATAGCAAGACCAAATGCTGGCGCCACCAAGCATTGAGGAAACATTAAAAGCCATTAGACAGCTAAAATCAAATAAAGCCCCCGGAGCTGATGGCATACCAGCTGAGCTGTTCAAACAAGGAGGGACAGCGTTACATCACGCAATTCATGAGATCGTGCTGCACGTATGGGAGCAAGAGGAGATACCGGAAGATTGGCGTCGTGGAATAATTTGCCCCATACATGAGAAAGGAGATATCACAATGTGCATCACCTATAGGGGTATAACATTGCTGAGTACCGTCTATAAGATACTCTCCACTATCGTACAAGATCGGATAGCCCCATACGTTAAAGCCGTCATTGGTCAATATCAGTGTGGCTTCATCCCAGGCAAATCAGCGATTTATCAGATATTCACCCTTAGGCAGGCGATGGAAAAATGTATGGAATTTAAGATTCCATTATATCACCTATTTATAGACTTTAAGGCCGTCTACGACAGCATAGCCAGAGTAGAACTATATAATGCCATGAGAGAGTTCAGCATTCCAAACAAATTGAAACGACTTTGTAGGTTGACCATGACCAACGTAACTAGTCAAGTAAAAGTAGCGGAATTGCTGTCCAAACCAATAAACATCTTTAATGGGCTCCGACAAGGAACGGTCTGGCCTGCCTTCTCTTCAACCTGGCGTTGGAGAAAGCAATCCGTGACTCTGACGTTACAACTAGAGGGACTATTATCACCAAGTCCAGCCAGATGCTTGCCTACGGAAATGACATCGACATCATCAGTAGATCCAATTCGGCTGTACAGGACTTCTTCACCCAGACCGAGCAGGCGGCACAAAAACTGGGACTGCACATTAATGGGCGGAAAGCTAAGTACGTGGTGGCAACTTCTGCGAAGAGAAGACCCAACGTTGGTCAAACTATCAGCGTAGTGGAGCACGAATTTGAAGTGGTGCAATTCTTTAACTACCTTGGGTCAATAGTATCAGCAGATAACAATATGGAAGAAGAAATACGTGAACGGCTGATCAAATCCAACAAAGCCTACTATGGCCTATCAAGGCTCTTTAAATCTCGAAATTTATCCAGAACATCCAAGCTACTACTGTACAAGACCATGGTCTTACCAGTACTCATGAATGGATCGAGACCTGAGTGCTCAATAAAAGGCACTCTGAACTCTTAACGTGTTCGAGAGGAAGGTCTTAAGGAGAATTGTTGGCCCCGTATGTGAGAGAGGACGATTCCGGAAATGCTACAACCATGAGTTGTACGCAATCTACCTTCAAGCTAAAGTTGTAAGAAAAATCAAGCTCGGTAGACTCCGGTGGGCGGGACACCTAGCTCGAATGAGCGAAGAGGAGCCTGCCCGGAGGATTTACGGTTGTTAGGGAAAACTCCAAACAACCACTCGGTCCATTGACCTTGCAATTTTTTGACAGGAAGGCGCAGCCCAACAACCCATCTTCCGATAACCCCGGCAAAGAGTCCGTTATTTGGAAGCTGCAGGGAATCTCGTGGAGCAACCAGAAATTCTCATGGCAGTATCCCCTCGACTTGCCCTTGCCAAAAAGCGTCTGCAGTGTCGTGGATTTTTGAACATTCACAACATGCCTTGGGTGGAGAGACTTCAGCTTTAAGAGGCTGATCTTAGCGCCTGCGTCCACGATTAGGCGCGCAGTTGGACAATCGGGACTTTTGTTGGCGAAACCTGGGAACAGCTTTGGCTGAGTTGCGATTTTAGTGCGGTCGGGTTGGGGTTTCACTACCCTACCTCTGGGACTTTTCCGGCCGCTCCCATTTCGCTTTATGTCGGCACACTGTCGCCGTGCGTTTTTTTTTTTTTTTTTTTTGGTTTCGGTAGGAAGGTGGAAATCTTCAAAAGATACCCCTAGACCCATCCAGGGGCATGCCGGATTTTTACCGACTAAAACCACCTCCCGCCAGGCTCATATTCCCGATGATCCCCGCGGAACTTTCTTTTAGATCATCCCGTGTATGTGTATACATATATATAAATATCGCCGTGTATGTGTGTCGATCGCAAAATGTCCACTCTCTTCCACTCTTTCGTGAGTGATCGCTCTGCTTTGGAGACTCCGTAGACTCCGTGCTAGGCCGTTTTTGGCCTGCTTTGGGCCGACAGTGCTGGGGTCGGCGCTTCCGACTTGTGGAGCCCGTGGGTTTAAAATAAAATAAAATAAAAAAACAGTCATAACGGTTCTTTTGCTTTCCTTTTCTTCTCCTTTTTCCTTCATTCTCCGTTCTCAGTTTTACCGTTGTCACATCGAGAGTAGTCAGACGATGGTCAATTTCGAAACTATTCGAAGATATCATCGCCGACAAAAACTGGGTTTATACACCAGCTATACATGAATGGGTTGAAAAGTTGCCGTCCTAACAAAGATACAAGACTTTTTTTCTTAAAATTTATTTTTATTTTTCTACAAAGTCTACTTGTAACTTTACACAGTTCTTCCACCGATGCTCCCATCTCCCTAACCCGTCTAATAGTACTAGGCGTTTTTCTCTGCAAAACAACTGTTGACGAAGGTGATTGCCTCATAATTTGACGAACATCTCTGTCCTCTGGGCTCAATTTTTAGATTAGGGAACAAAAATAAGTCGCTTGATGCTAGATCTGGTGAGTAAGGCGGATGGTCAAGCAGTCCCAACCATAATTCGTGTATTTTCGCTATGGCAACCGCTGAGATGTGAGACGGCGCGTTGTTGTGGTGAAACAGCATTTTCTTTTTCTGCAAATGTGGCCGTTTTTCCGCAATCTCTGCCTTCAGTTGATCAAGTAATGATGCGTAGTATGCTCCTGTAATGGTTTTTCCTTTTTGAAGATAATCGGTTAAGATAACGTCATCATCATCATCATCGCCTCTACAACCGGGACCTGGACTTGGCCTTATTTAGCAACTCTCTTCACCGGTATCCGGTTCTTATCCGAGACTTGTTAAATTGTCTATAATAATTTGTTTTACCGGGCAAGGGTATTAGCCTTGCGCCAAAGATAACTCCATGACTATCTTAAAAAACAGTCGCCACCACTTCCCCACCCCCGCTTGGTAGAAACCTTGACGTGGTGCGGTGGCTTAAACTACAATGAATCACTCAGGCAATGCTGACGGAAGCATACGCTTCCAGTAGGGCCACCCATGTCAGACAGGCTAGCGAGGAGTAAAACACAAAGATCTACCGCCCCTAATCCAGGGTGTTACGCGTCGCCGTGCCCATTGAATGGTTTGCAGCCAGGGGTATACCGGCTGTATTATAACGGCACCTCTCTGACATCGGGTCGAATCAGAGCAGTAAGCAGACCTTACCATATCAAAGAGGGGCTCTGATATGACGGACTATTTGAAACCCCAGAGTGATCCCATGAAATGATTGATCAAAACACAAAAAGCAATTTCACGAAAAATGGACATCGTCGCGCTTTAGGAAGTCCGACTCCCACATCAAGTAATCGAAACCAATAGGTTTAAACTGGCGCGTGGAGATACCGATACACATAACCTCGGAACCGGCTTCATCATAAGCAACGATAGGACCGTGCGTAGAATTCTTGACGGCAGACCAACGGGAAAGAGCCGCGACGGAGATGGGAGGTGAACTTTAGCCATGTTATCGTCAGTTGTTGTAGTTTTTGGACATCCCGAACGTTCATCGTCTCCCAAGCTCTCACGGCCACGTTTAAATTCAGCTCCCCAAAATTTCACTGTGGTAAATGATGGTGCAAAGTCTCCATACACAGAGTCCAACTCATCTTTGATTTGGGTAGGCGTATTGCCTTTCAAAAACAAAAACTTAATGACAGCTCGATACTCAATTTTGTCCATTTTTACAAAACCACTCACACCGACTCACTTAATCGACGGTCAAATAAAAACTACGCGTCTCAAATGACTGAAATTTTGGTGAGTAACTGTCAAAGGATACACGACTACATTCACTAGCTTTTATTGACAAGCTCTGCTATCTTCACGTTGAGGTCGGAAACTTTTCAGGTCACTCTCGTATTTATTTATGTTTTCAATTTAAGTTTACGGTTTTATATTTGTAATGTAAATGTAAATTAATGTTTTGCGTGTTTAATTATGTGTAATCGTACATTGTATGAATGAATGTGTTTATTTTATGTTGTAAATGAATGTCTTAATTTAAAAATGTAAATTGTTGGAAATGTGTGCGTTTAATATTGAAATTGTTTAAATGTTTTATATGTTATGTATTTTTGTTTGTTTTCGTTGGGACACAGGTAGTGGGGGAGTGCTGCTCAATAGTCTTTCCCTTTGCACAAGTGCAACCAGGCGATTGATACCACGAAGAAAGCTCACGACAGGGTGATCAATAAGCTCCTTCGGTGCCCAACTGGTTCGCGCTCCTTCTGGTCAAGGGCAGAGCTGTCAGCAGTAACTTCGCATCCTCCTCTTTCCCTCCGTTGGTGACAGACAGTGGGATGTTAGTCACGAATTCAAAGGATAAAACGAATGTGTTCGCGAATTTATTTTCGGCGAATTCAAACTTCGATTCCGGCCTTTTGGAGCCACCTGTGATCGCGCCGGTACGGTCTTCCATGCGGGATGTGAGATTTCGTCCGCGCACTATTCAACGCATTCTACGTGAACTGGATTGTAGGAAGGCAACCGGCCCGGACGGAATGCCAGCAATAGTCCTTAAGAACTGTGCTCCAGAACTATCGCCGGTTCTTGGCAGACTCTTCCGCTTATCTTATGCACGGAGGACCTTTCCTGCCTGCTGGAAAATCACTCGAGTTCAGCCAATCCCAAAGACGGGAAAAAAGTGTCTCCCACAAAATTACCGTCCGATAACATTACTGTCTATTTTATCTAAGGCGATGGAAAAAGTCATCAATACAGAGTTAGTTAAGTACTTGGAGTGCAACGGACTCTTGAATGATCGTCAATACGGATTCCGTGTCAGGCGGTCCACGGGAGACCTTTTGACACTTATAACCGATATATGGACATCTGCGATTGAACGGCATGGTGAGTCAAGCGCGGTCGCATTGGAAATCTCCGAGGCTTTTGACCTCGTCTGGCACGGGGCATTGCTGAGCAAGCTTCGTTCATATGGACTTTCCCAACAGCTTTGCGACTGGACGAGGAGCTTCCTCGAGAATCAATCGATCCGGGTTGTTGTGGATGGCGAGTGTTCGGATCTGTATTCTGTTAATTCGGGGGTGTCCCAAGGCTCTATTTTGACTCCAACCTTGTTTTTGCTTCACATAAATCTTGGAGACAACGGATAACAAAGTGTTCAGTTTTGCGGATGATAGTATGCTTGTTTCCTCCTTTTCGAGTGTTCGACCAATTGGTGCATCAACGTCGCATCAGCTGAGATGTAGACAGATTGACTCTCTGAATCAGGATCTAGATAAGCTCCTGCAGTGGGGAAGGCAGCGAAGACACAATATACAACATTCACAAAGAAAAGTGGATTATCGGTTCCACAGCTGATGATGAATGGCCGGCCCCTCGAGGCTGGGGAAAGCTTGAAATTCCTCGGCGTCACGGTGTGCGGGAATGTATCATGGCATATACACGTGTCGAGCATCGCCAGGTCAGCCTCAGGAAAACTGAGCCTAGAAATATTTTACCTCGGCCCAACTTCTTCTCCTATATAATTCCCAAATTATATCCGCTCTCGAATATCGCTCTCTTGTTTGGGGCTCGGCTCCTAAACATACTCTCGACCTACTTGAGAGCATACAGAGATGAGCGATCCTGACGTCGGGACTACAGCCGCTATCACATAGAAGGCGCGTAGCCGACCTTTGTCTGTTTTACAGATATTATCACGGGTACTGTTCTTCGGAGATTCGGCTTATATGCGCTCCACAAGACAATCCGACGGATTGCACTTGTTTGTGGTTCATCTCCCGACGGCGCGAACATCCCTGTATCAGAACTCGTTCCGTTACAGAGCGGGGAAGCTGTGGAACTCCCTTCCCACGCGAGTGTTCCCGGAGCGTTACAACCTGCAACTGTTCAAAAAGAACTGCAACAGTTATTTGGTGGCATCTCGGGGCGCCCATTTGGCGCTATAGGTTAGCCTCTCCCGAGAGAAGTCTAATAATAATCAAAAAAAGTAGTTTGTTGGTCACTTTGTGGTTGTGAACTTTATTCGCGGTCGCAATCGCTTGGTTACTTTTCGGTAAAATTCGTTCTGTTGCTCGCATTTTTATCAAACATTTTCGGATGAATTTCGGTTGATAGTTTGGGAAATGTGAAGCTCCATACCGAGAAGAGTAAATTCAGTGACTGCATGTGATTGTAAGTAGTTGCAAAACCGATATCAGACAGTGATCCTAGTTTCACAATGGCGGAGTGGTTTCTATGGAATAAATGCTTGACTCGAATGACAGAAATAAACCCATGGTGTTATCAAACTCTCTTCGGTTATCCGGCTTTCAGGTAATTTCCTCCTCTAGTTAAGCCAAGTGGCAACTAACGGCAAACCGAAGCGTACTCACTTCTCTTTGAATGAACAAACCAGTTGGAGTTGTGTATATTAAAGTTGCAGAAAAAGGTAATCTCGGAGTCTGAGCGGTTGCTCTGTATCCAGTCCAAGGCGTGCGAAAGATGTTCGAAGATTGTCGTTGGTCGATAGTCATTCGCTAACCGCTAGAATCAACAAAGAAACTTGACGGTACTGCTCAGCAAGATCTTCATCCAAATGATATACAAATTGTAGGGTTCTAATGCTTTACCCAACCAAATCTCGCATGTTTTTTTTTTTTTCTTTTTTTACACTAACGCGCGCACAAAAGGGGATTTTGAAGTACCCTTGAATGTCAGAGCACAGTGCGAGCTCTAATTGTAAGAGAATCAATTTGGATTGCCAGTTGGAAATAGGGGCGAGACCCGGCTCTGGAACAGAATTTCATGACGATAACGTCTGCTTAACACCGACCTCTTGTGATCATATCATTTTGGAAATGACTTCCACTAAGTTGAATATTGTCGATGTACATTGGTCTTGCATGTCTGGACATCACAACGGCCAGGAAACACATGATCAGACATAACATTCCACATTCGTGTGGTTCGGCTAAAGAATGACTCTCTATGTTTATTTGTGCGCCTAAAGTCCACTTTCAACGTGAACTGATGCGCATTCACAGATTGATGGGTATCGCGGGAAAATGTCTGAATGGGGCGGAACACATTCAACAAGTTCAGTTGAGCAACGACCGTGGTAATACCTATAGAAAAGAGATAGGCATGATACGTTGCGCCTGTGTTCTAACGACGCAATTGATCGACTTACGGCTGGGTCCCCAATAAGTTTCACTGCTCGTTTTTGCATCCTGTCGAGCACGTGTAGTGCAGTTTTGGATGCGCCTGAACAAATATGGCAGTTGAACTTCATTTTTGGGCGAATATACGCCTTGTGAATAGTGGCCAGGTTGGATGGAGTGAAGTATCTTTTGTATCTCTTAAGGAATCCGACACATTTGGCCGCACTTTTCGCAGATTCAAATATGTGGTCATTCCAGTTAAGAGTCGAATTAATTCGAGTGCCGAGGATTGATAATTCCTTGGCTTCGTCGATGCAAGTGCCGTTCAAAGACAGTATATTTACTTTGGGGCTCACCTTTGACGACAAGAGGCAGCAGAGTTTTTAGGGCATTGAATTCTACTCGGTTAGATAATCCCCACTGATATATCTTGTTGAGGTCGGAATTCAATGTATCAAGCATAAGTTGCTGGTTGGTAGTGACGTTCGAAGAGTTTGGACGGGAATGTTCGTATGAATATGAGAAACTCAATGTGCAATTGTGGTTAGTTTTTATTATGATATCCGAAGGATACGGGTTGATAAAAACTCAACCGACGAAAGACAAACCTCCAACACCAACGATGGGTCAACATCAAAATTGTCTAAAACCCAATAAAACAAACACCAGCACCAAGAAAAACCGGAACAATTAAAACACACAGGTTTCTTTCTTTAAAGCGTCTTTGTTGATTAATTTTTCACTAACTTCCTCCGATACTCGTTCACAAATATCCACTGGTTACGAACTGGAAACTGCAGCTAAATGTTCACAAAAAAAAACAAAAAGGTAAATAAAACTCGTCCGCTCGATTAAAGAAACTTTATTAAACTGTAGTCCGGATTATTTAAAATGGTTCACATATATATTTACTTTAACAGGTAGCGAATATGCTAATTACACGACGTATCATTTTGAAAACAACATAAATGAGCATATTCGATTTAAACATATATTCATTTAACACATATGACTTTAAAACATTGATTCGAATCAACGTTGACTTTTATTAAAATAGCCGACACACAACACTCTCGACACGAGGATCTCTTGGTGTTCCACCCTGACTAGGTAGACCGATAAAATCTGACTTTCTAACGACACGATCGTGGGGCACATCTGTATTGTTTGACGATACAAAACTGACTCGCCTAACTCCGTAAAAATTGGTCCACCTTCCGGCGATTGTGATGGATTTTCACCGCATACCATCGCAGGAGAAACATCCCTTCCGACATGCATGACCAATGGGAGCCGATCAGCATCCCATTGGAAAGTCCATGCACAATATCTTTTCTATGGGAACAAATGTCTTCCCATTGGAAGGAAGGACAAACGAACGCGCATCGAAAAGAATAGTTGAGAGATGTAAAGCTGGGTAAACATAAACATTGGAGGGTATATTGAATACCGAAACGTAATCCAATGCTTCTCCCCAGACATCCTTCTCCTCTCAGAAACGTGGCTTAAGTCCAACTCCCGAGTATCCATCCCCAATTATACATTTATTTCCAACCCCAGAACTACTGGATCCCATGGAGGTACCGACATCCTAATAAATAACAAACTTCAATTCACCGAAATCAGGTTCGCCAATGTTTTCAATATTGAATACACGGCAGTTAAACTTTTTTGTGAAAACAAAAAAGTAATCATAGTAACATCCGTTTACATCCACCCAACACGAGAACCAGACTTCCCTGACCCTGACATATCTCAACTTATCAGACAGTCTCTCCCGGCACCATTCATAATCGGAGGAGACTGGAACGCGCGACATACAGCATTCAACGACATAAAGAATAACAAATACGGCTGCCAACTGTTGCATCTCCTCTCATCTCACCCATATACGTATATCGACAGTCCACTGCAGCCAACTCGTGTCACCAATTCGACGCGGTCAACAATTGACTTCTTTCTCAAGTCGGCTGATGTCTACTCAACGAGCCCCCCCACAGTATCCTTCCTCTTTCCCTCTGATCATGGTTCCGTTCACACTTCGATCAAAGTTCCCTCCTTCGAACTGCTCTACTCACACAGTCCTGTCCCGAACTTCTCCAAGACTAACTGGAAAAAGGTCAATAGAGACGTCGCCGCAAGGTTTTCTAACTTGCAAATCCCCGAATCTTCTAACCTAATCCCTGCTGATATCGATCGAGCAGCCCTAAAAATTGAGCAGACACTCAAGGATGCCCTCACCAGCAATACACCCACCACCATCCCTCATAATCATCTAGGAAAACCTTTACCCAGCATCCTAATTAAATTGCTGCGTCTCGAAAAACAACTCCGCCGAAAACTTCATATAAGATTCTGTCCTTTTATTAAAAGTCAGATCCAACTCCTGACCACCTTAATAAATGAACATTTAAAAAAGTTCGCGGATCAGACTTATACCTCTACACTTAACAATATTAAACCCAATCGTGATCTCTTCAAAAACATCAACCGACCAACTGGTCGGAAGTTTAAACCGCGAATCGATCACCTTATCAGCCCACTCAGCAACAATCTTATCCAATCCGACACGGACATAGCCAATTGCCTCGCTGACCACTTCTCAAAGATCCATCAACAAAATGATTCCCTCTCAGTCCCTAATTTTCGAAATACTGTCAACGAATATATTTCACACAGATTACCCGCATCTTATACTCCTTTCATCGGAGAATTTAACGACACAAACAAGGCGTCACATCCTTCAGACACCACCACATTTTTATCCACAGATGAACTCATCAAGTTCATAAAATTACGACCCAACAAAAAATCTACCGGTATAGATGGAATACCACACCTTCTATTTAAAAGACTTCACCCGCCAAATCTACTTCCCATTCTAGTCCTTCTTAACCATATCATAAATGCTTCACATTTTCCAGAGAACTGGAAAATTGCGGTAGTAATTCCCGTTAAAAAGTCCGGCAGTTCCAATAACACCTCCAACTATCGTCCAATATCTTTATTGAACACCCTAAGCAAAATATTGGAATGTAAGATCTACCAAAACCTTCTTTCGTTTGTCAGTGATAACGCTCTCATCCCTAATTCTCAGTTTGGCTTTCGTGAGCGACACTCTACTTGCCATGCGTTACTAAAACTTACACACGATGTCACAACTGGTCTAGAAAACCAATGCCCTACCGTATGCATATCTCTCGATATCTCCAAAGCATTTGATTGTGTCTGGATCTCAGGACTTCTTTATAAGATGCGCTGCTTATTTGGTCTGAATTCCAATATCACAAAGCTCCTACCATCTTATCTTTCTGGGAGGAAATTCATGGTCAGAATAAAATCTTCCCTCTCACAAACTCACAACATAACCGCAGGAGTTCCCCAAGGATCCATTCTTGGACCACTTTTATATCTTCTATACACATCCGATATTCCCCAACCTCCACCTAGTGTTGTAATGCTAAATTATGCTGACGATACTTTAATCTACTCTAGCAGTAGATTTGTCAAAGCGGCAAGAAACCGCGTTAACAACTTCCTCCCGCTCATCTCAGCATACTTTAACAAATGGAAAATTCGCCTCAGCCCAACCAAAACCCAGGTAACTGTGTTTAAGGGCAAAAACGCTCACTGCACAAACAACACTAAACGTTGCCACAACAAAATTAAACTAAATCTTAATAACACCCTCATAAAACCTTCCAAAACCCTAAAATATTTGGGAGTAACCCTTTCCAACAACTGGTCATTCTCAACCCACATCAAAAATTCTCTTCAAAAAGCCTCAATACAGCTTAACCTGTGCAGACGAGTGTTATGGAAACCTAAAGGCCTCTCTCTTAAGGTCAAACAGCTCATCTACAAACAGATAATCAGACCTACTCTTACATACGCCTGCCCATTATGGTACCACATCTCACCCTCCCAAATGGGGAAATTACGAGTGTTTGAACGAAAATGTTTCCGGTTTATCACTGGCTTACACCGCAAAACCAACTCATATAGATACCATTGTAACAACGACCTTTACAACACCGCAGGCATCGAACGACTGGATAGACGGATCCTAGAACTGTCGATAAATTTCATAGAAAACCTTCCTAACAATCCCAACCCGATAATAACGGACCTACCATCACCCTCCTCCAATACGGGAGCTCACTACCGTAATTGTCTCCAAATCAGGACCCTCTTCGCCGCAGGCAGACTGGTTAACGATCTAAACGAGATCGTGTACCACAACACCGAACTGGCACCCAATCATTTCAAATACAGCAACATCCAACCATTCTCCAAGATCCTTACCTTTAACACAGAACCGAATGGCTCTCCCCTCCTTCAAGAACTTACCTGATCCTATCCCTTACTATCCTCAATCCCAACGAGAAATCCCACATCCATAACTAAAAATTGTAAATATTATTTTTAAGTCAAATTCGAATTGTCACTATCATTGCAATATCATTTATTGTAAATTGTATATAAGATTATATTAAGTTAGATTAAGTTATGTTAAGTAATTTTAAGTAGGCTAAGTTAAAATAAACAGAGTTCCTGGTTTTTCTTCTGGCCTTTTCCAGGAAAAACAAAATTACCAATATATATAAATCACATTAAATCTTAAGCACATCTAAAAAGAATTGTTGGAAAAATGTTAACAAATAGCATGTAAACACTTATTATGTAACAAATCTATTATAAGTTAGCTGTATTACTTATTGTAACTATTCATTTTTGGTCAAATAAATACAGTTTTGAAAAAAAAAGATGATGATCTTGCCATGGAATGTTTTGCAGGAAGCTTAATGCTGCCTAATTGCAGGTAAGTACCATGGGTTAAAATAGAAAGAGGAAGACTTAAGAGGGTTAAGCGATGGGTGCTTCTTCGGCGCCTTGAAGAAACCCCACACTATCATCAGCAAACGAGTGAATTTGGTTGTGAGTAATGGACAAGATATTATTTATAAAGATGAGGAAGAGAGTGGGTGAGAGTACCTTACCCTGGGGAACACTTGCATTAATTTGATGGGAGACAGATTTGAGACCATCAAGACCCACTTGAATTGAACGGCCAGAAAAATAGTCTCTTATCCATTGGATCAGGGAATTGTCCACTCCATATGAATGTAATTTTGACAAAAGTGCTGTTGCTACGAAAGCCATATTGGCAGTCATTTGATTCCAGATATTTCGAAAGTTGACGGTTGATAAGAGATTCCATTAGCTTGGAGAGAATAGAAGTTAGTGCTATGGGTCAATAAGAAGAAAGGGATGATTTGTCACTCTTTTTGGAAGTTGGCTGAATGTTCGTTGACTTCCATCTATTTGGGAAACTGCCAGTAGAATAAGACAAATGGAAAAGGTTCTGTGAGGCTTCTCTATATTACATGGAGAACCAACCCATAATTCCAACCCCAATGTCAGCTTTATTTCGACCGCTAACAGCGCGTCAACCCAATCCTAATTCCTACCGTCGGCGATTTCAACTGCAATAGATAAATCCCTAAAAAAGACTGGCCGTAAGTCATTAATCTATTCGGTTAATGCACATTTGCATTCAGTCTTTTCTTGCCATACGGCAACACTTTTGCATTAACCCATGAGATTTCCACCGAAAATTTCAAAGTCATTTTGGTTAGCAACAGCCAAACGACGCGGTTACATAATCATGCATCGGCTGGTGAAATTCCAAATTCTTCGAATTTGGTTCACACGATAATATTTCCCTAGCCGATTAAGCGTCACTTATGACTTCCCCCAGCCACTCCATTCGCTTGGGATCAATGATCTCTTTTTGCGGGTGAATAGCACCAGCTAGATTTTCCTCTCCTTCGCAATTCTGTCTTTCCATGGATCGATGACCTATGAGATCACCATAATCATCACTAGGTCACTGGACCAGTTGCATACGCGGAATTAATACACACACACTAAGCCAGATGGGTTATTGTGCTTTCCTTTTGATTTCTCCATCTTTGCTATGCCCATCGACGTCGAACGAATACACAAGTACGTTTCTACCTCGATGAGCGTGGGGAATGGAGGACTGGACAAGAGAGCATGAATACCATTGGCGGATCGATGTGTAAAAGCAGAAATCCCAATTTCCACCCTAATTCCAATCAGTCGCTGTCCAATTTCCACCGTGCCAAGTCACGCCGCTCGGGTCAAGAAAGTAATTTATTAAAGAGTCGAATATTAACCACCGAGGTGTATACAAATACGCTGGATCAGTGCGAGTATACGATTGATTTTTAATTTAGTGAAATTGGTTACGAAAATATTTGACATTGGTGTTTGACCAATAAAGTCCGCGACAATTTGGAAAATTAACTCATTGTAAACAATAAAAAAAAAAAATAATAATAATAGTGATTAATAAAAAATCTATAAAATTTAAATCAAAATAAAATTAATTCCAATCAGTACCAGTTGAGGTGTTTGTGTTTTTAGTTCTTCATTCTCGTCTGCGTCGAAACATCGTTGAGGATTTAAGGAATCCGTGTCGTGCCAGACACGCCAACTTACAACCCCACAGTTCCGCAGTGGTTTAGAGAGTGAAGAGGAACATATCTTCAAGAGAATTGGGGGAATGCCATCAGGACAGCGGATTTATGTGCATTTAGCTCCTTGAGTGCCCGGGCAACATTACGCGTTCGGAAGCAAATCTGGCTCATGGTGTGCTGCTTGTGCTCAAGTGGAGGTGGAACTGATGTGGTATCAGGCAGCGTTGAGTTGGCTGCAAAATGTGCAGCAAGTAGATTCGCCTTCTCTATTGCAGTGGTGACTGGTTTGTCATTGACTATAAACGATGGAATGGATGAAGAGACTGAGTTTTGAACGTTTTTCACGAATACCCAGAAGTTTCTACTACCTGTGGGAGAGTGTAGTATTTTTTGTCTCACTCTCTGGTCATGCAAGAACTTGGCGTCTTAAATATACGCATTGCAGTCATTCCTAGCTCTCTTAAATATTTTCCGGTTTTCCTCAGTATTGTTTGATTTATACAACCGGAAGCTCAACTCTTTAGCCTTAATGGCTTCTCTGCACCCGGAATCGAACCACATATTTCTCTTGGGTTTGATACTCTTTACTCTGTGTGGAATAAAGGTCCGCATGCCAAGTAAAATCGTGTTCGTCAATGTGTCCGCTGTAGAGTCAACATCGTTATGGAGGAAAAATAACGACCAATTTAACCTCCCAAAAAAGTCGTTCAGACCTTCCCAGTTGGCTTTCTCGTAGAACCATACTGTTTTTTTTTTGGGAGCTTTCTCATTAACGTTACTGTTGGTTAGAGGAATTTAGCTGACACGACACAGTGGTCTGAAGTGCCCAAGAGCGAAGAAACTTCAATTGTATATTGGTTTGGGTGGGAAGTGAAAAACAGGTCCAGTGTGTTGGCGAAATGACCATATATATCTGGTACCCGTGTTGGCTCATTGATAAGATGAGTTAAACTATTTGAATCAGCAAAAAGCTGATCACCCACAATAACGATTTCAGTGTGCCGGTATAGGGTCAAGATCCTATCGATAGAATCAGACAGAGCATCAAATTTGTTAAAGGATGCATTTCTATCCAAGTTTGGGTTTCTGTAAAGAAAGCAGTAATGTATGATATGCTCACGAACGTGTAGTTTTAGCCAAGAGAAATTAAATTCTGGGTTGGAACAGAGCGCATATTGTGGCAGAAGCTGATAAGCAATATCATTTCGTATGTATATGGCTATACCACGATGTGGAAAGAACAGAGGCACTAAGTTATATCCAGGTAGATTAACATCGGAGATATCTGTATTAGTAATTACCTGGGTTTCGCTAAGGGCAAAGATAGTTGGTTTCTGGTTAGAAACATGGGCAGACACAGAAGAGAAATTGCATCTCAAGCCGCGAATGTTATGTTAAAATGGGCCTACACTGAAAACCAATACCGCCTCGGGAAAGGATGCAAGTCGGGACCAGCAATAGACAAGCGAAAGCAACTCGGTGGGTGAAGAAGTATGGTGCGCCGGTGTACGGCGCTGATTCACTTTCTTCCTCCATCATTCACTAAAAGGTTCCGACACGTATTGTCCACAAACGAAAGGAAGAAATACACCCAGTACTGTTTATTTACTGAAAGCTCACTTTATTGATTAATCAGGTTCTTTTTATTCACATGTATTCTGCCAAAGTTGAGTTGGTTAACAATACTTGAAATGTTTATTAAGTTTTCTGAATTCCCGATAATCCATTTTATAATTATTATTCACAACCAATTTTACTCGATTTACTTGGGTTACAGATACCGGTTCCGATTACACTGATGATGAACTGTATGAACAAAAAAAAATAATATAAGGCTTGTGTGCACTACTTGTATGACTTTTTACTTTTAGCGCGCTTACACGACTCGCGGTGTATTCGCGTCCCCGTGCGCACCGGGGAGCGGGAGTGACATGACCGGCTCGGTCTAGTGATGGTAAAGGACTCAGCGATATAAATTCGCTGGCAAAGGAAATTCGGCCAGTGATACTGGCTCTCTTAATTTAGGGATGCATTTTCTATCCCAAGAGAAACGTAAAGTCTCTCTTTGGGTGTAGGTAACCAGATCTCATAGAGAAGATCGAAGCGGTACACATGTATTTGTAAACATTGGTTCTTTCATGGGACAAGGCCACGAGAACGAATCTGAAAACAAAGAAAGGGAATAATGTGCATCAATGAGATGTGAGTTTGGCTAAGTAAACAAGCCGTATCTCATTGGTTAGTAATGGATTTCTGTTTACTCATGCCGCGAGGCCATGAGAAGCAGATCCAGAAATATTGTAGGACAAAGGGATCGTATAGATCATTGTCTATGATAAGCCTTGCAGCTGTATTGATAGACCGCAATGCTGGTGGACATGGTGCTAATTGGTTTTACCATATTCACAGGGAATTGGTGTTTATGGCATCGCTGCCAAGGGTAAGTATACAATTCCTGTTTACATTTGCCTATGCTATAGGTTTTGGTTTCAGCGTCGTTTGCGTCAATTGTGTGCAGCTGCGTTGGATTGTTTATAATAGGGAGAAAAGGTCGCCAGCCAATGTGCATGTAAAGGGATTTATTGTACACATGATGAGGCTGGGAATGGGTGACGCGATGTTTATTATCCCTGTTATGATGGTTACATTATATGTAAACCAAATTATTTCGTTTTCAGGAATTCGTCTAGGGAAAATGCGTATCATAAGATTGGGATTTGGATTTATGATCCGATTAGATATATAGAATTCTTGTAGGGAATTTAAAGTGCGAATTAATGCATGAAGGTAAGAATTCTCTTCCAGGAGCTTTTAGCTAAATACATTAGCGTTGCATTAGCGGAAAACCATAAAGGTTGGGTTGTAGTTATGGGGGGTTCTTCGGTTAAGTAGACAGTGGAGTTTGGTGGAACCGCCACAACCCCTACATGTGTTACGCCCTTGTAGTAGGCGCCCCACTAGATCGTGCCGAAATCCAGCACACATCCCTTCCATAATGAATATTATGCCACTCAGACAAAAAAACTCCAAAGATTATTAATCAATCGAGAGTATCGATGCCAAAGGGACGCAAACAGAGGTGCGAAAAAAAGGAAAGCCGGCAAAAGGGATGGAAATGGTAGAGGGTTTTCCCGCACTGCACATCACTCGCGTGTATATTCTCGCACTTTTCACAGCACTAAGACGCGTGTGCGGAGATCCGTTTGTTTGTTTAGGAACCTGTGGCGGTTTTACGAAACACACAATCCACTTTAGGTTGAGATATCGTCGTTCCACCAAGGAGCATACTCACCTATAGCCATTACTCGTGCCGGCAGACATGTTTCTCAAAGTCCTTCCTTCCACCTGAAACAAAGGTAACATTCCGAATACCCAACATTGAATTCAATAGTAAAAACCACTCGAACTAAACGTTCAAAATTTCCTAATATTGAATTCAATGCATCCATTCGGTGCATCTATGGGTAGGATGTATGGGTGCCGTCGTTGCACCGGTTCTACTCCTATCCCAAGAAGTTACCCCATGGGTTGTCATCAATGTGGTAAAAGTTCCGCTTTCGGCTTTGTTATCACTGGAGCTGACGATCACCTTGTGGGATGCACTTGCCGTGGATGCCATTCTAAAGTTCGAAACATTTTACTTCTATAAACGATCGCTGCCTCGAGACACACTGATTTTATTGGGCATCTTGTCGATGGTCCTTTCTATATCACTATAATCGCGACTATCGTACTGCAATGAAACGACACATCATTAATAAAGGCGGATCAATTAGCGAAGAAGCAGCAAAAGGATAAACGTCAAGGAATGTCAACGGCGAGCAATGTACTTCCCGATTGGGTCAATTCTAAAACCAGTTGGATGAGTTTTAAACTAATTTATTTCATTCGGTACTATTTCTAAAACACAAATCGGATAACTCAAGTCTGGGGTCAGGTTTGGTTGATTTAAACTGTCGATGATGCACATTATCTATCGTCTTTAATTTCCGTTCTCGCGCACAATCGCCTTCAATAGTACTTTGTTCGGATCGTCTTTTCGTTTATTGTATACAAAATTTTGGAACTGTCTTGGGAAATTCTTAAACACAACCCTTTCGTTTGCGCGAGACAAATGAACAAAAGAAAATAATACACTGCGTAGACGTTATCGGACGCGCAACAACGCTAGCGTCTTCACTCCACCCTCGACTCACGTTTTTCGTTTTACGTGGAGGCCCGACTTGCCTCCACGGAATCTGTTGGAAGATTAACGATATCGAAAGATAATTTCATCTTTCGTTTGTCGACACAAGGGGATGATTCTCCTTGTATCGGCCCCAGCACAAGGGCATGACACACACACGATGATCGCTTTTGCTGCTCATCGTGTGTGCCCACAAGTTTGCGGACCGTGGGTTAACCGAGACCACAAGGGGAACGTTAGCTGGCATATTGCAGCTGGTGCAAATATCTCGACATTCTATATCTCTACATCTCGGATTAAAGGGTTTGCACGATCAGCGACTGCGTAAAGTGTTTATGTTGATCGTGCACATGTTGGTGGCATCTCCAGGTAGTCGAATTCTCGATGGCAAACTTCCATTTTGAGAACTCGACTTGCTTGGACGATCAGCCATATGCCTTCATGTATTTGTCGGTCGGTTGACCGATCGATGTGGGCATGTATGCAAAAGGGAAAAGCTAAAACATTTCCTGCGTGTGTGCGGCTGGCACGTAAGGGTATATCACATTGATATAGTTCCGGCAATGTTGGCTGCTGGGTGATGCAACCAAATTGCCTTTATGTATGGAAGATACCTGTTACATGATGGAAATCGACCCGAGACATGCTCAATGGATTGGTTCTGTTCATGTTGGTTGCATGGTGATGCAACTAAATTGCCCATAAGGAACATGCCTGTTTGGTGCTGATGGATTTAGCATCAGGAAATATTGTGTTTTTACATCGTTTCAAGGCTTCATGGTACAACTATGAACAGGTAATTACTTGCTTTCCAGATTTCTGTATGCCCTAGGTGGGAGTTTTTGCTTGTTAATGGGAAGATGATTGGTGGTGTTCAAGGGAACCGCCACACATCCATTCAATTCAATTCCCCCATTTACTCAATCCATCCATTAAACGCATTTTTCTGAAAACAAACAGAATAACGCATATCTCCTCATATATCTAATAGCAATTAGCACCCTAAATTCCTCGCAAGATCCCAAACCGAGAAGCGTACGTGCGCAAACAAAGGCCTAGCGATTCGCCCGCCGACCAACAATTCTCGCAATCATAAATATCGTAAGGCCTATCCCAGGCTAGATGTTTATATCTGGGAAATGCGATCTAGAAACCAAATCTCACGGTTCCTTTGTTACCCATCTGAAGCACACAAAAACTCTTGTTGTCGTAAGCCAGGTGGGTAACGCAAACAAAGCCCATGAAAGGATCGAGAAATGAGTGGCGGTACCCCCGATCCTTCGAACAAAGAAAAAACAGATAAGGAAATGGTAATGATGATCTTGATGGGAAATTTCTTTTACAGATAAGAGGATTAGAATGAGATGAATGATGGAAAATTTCCTTCACTGATGAGGGGAAGAGAACCCAATAAGGAGGTCGGTCCGCGCTGCGATATCGTGAAAATTACAACAAAAAAGAAATAACGGCGAGTTTGTAACGAAGGTGTGTTCAAGGTAGTTTTCAAAACGATGCAATGCAAGATAAGCGAAAAATCAAAAGTGTGTCCTAGACGTAAGTGGAGACCGAACTCTAAAACAAAAATAAAATTCAAAATAAAGACAATTCTATTAGTGTTTTATTTGTGCAATTGAAATCGCTCCGCGTTCCAGGTGTTCCTTTTGGTGTGTGGACAGTGTTCGGCGGAACACTGCATCACCAACATTCGAACAAATTAAAATCCGCCAAAATCCCACATTAAGTCTTCGCGCCCGAACCGTTAGTGCAATTGGGTATCTTATGTGTATCTAAGATTCCCAAAACGGATTGCATAACTGATCCGATGGTACGGATCATGGGGCAGAAGCGCACGTGCTGTCTCGTTGGCGATTTTAAATCGACTTGTAATCCTGAGCAGCGATTTTGATTGATTGATTGATTCGATTGACGCGTCAGCTTGAGTTTCTTGAGTCAGATCCTTTAAATGAGTGTTGTTTGACATCTTGTCTACGTTTACAAACTCAGTCACAGTGTTCATTATTGGGGTCAAAAAAAAAAAAAAAATACTGAAGAGTACGTCTCCAAAGCTTGAAACTTGTACATTTTTTTCAAACACTAACCGGCATCTTTAAGCCAGGCGGAGTACTACTGATACAACCGTCGTACTTACAAATTCATGACAAAAACCATCTAATAATTAATTGGGTATTTAGCAGTAAAACAGATTGCAATGATATGCTTTTTTATAATTTATTTTATTTCGAATAATGACAAAAATAATATAATAAAAATTTGTCAACTGCCTTAATCGATTCATTTTTTTATATAATTGAATATATTATATATATGCTTTATCATAATACAATCTCAACAATTTCTGTTTGTCGTTTGTTTTTGCGTTCATGAGGAAAGCTGCTTATGTACACTTTAATTTTTCTTTATGGGCTTCTCTTTTTAATTTCACTATTTTCGAGTTCTGGTTTGTAGGTTGCTGCACACTACGATATATATATATATATATAATCAGTTTTACCTTCACTTACGTTGTTGCAATTTAAATCAAATAAAAAATTAACTAGAAATACTAAAAAAAAAAAAAACACCTTTCATTGTGTAAAATTAAACTAAAAACGAGAAACGCAAATAATATTTAATAATAATAAAACAATAAATTAAAGGTACGCATTCTTGGATAACATATTTAGAAATAACGAATAATTATGTTTTAAACTAACAGAAACTTTACATAAACATAAAAACTTCCACTAAGTCTATGTCAGAAAAAATAAGCTAGTGTTAAAGATCGGTTTCAAAAAAGGAAAAAAACGCAAGGGAGATACAAATAACTAATGATTTATTTTATTTAATATTATACGTTTTCTATGAGCAAATTAAATATAAACGAATATTTGTATCTCTGTGTGTTTACTTACATTTTATGTCACTACTTCAAATAATATTTTATTTAAGGAATACAAACATACTCGTGTGTATACACATTCGAATTTCGCCGTTTTTATTTATTTTAGATTACAATTAATACCTTGATGTAAATGCATAAACGTAAAGGATTTATAAAAGTAATTTCGGATTGGGTTCGGTTAGAGTTTATTATATATTTCAGCTGTGGGGTCGGTTGCGTTCTTGCTATAAAACGATTGATTTAATTAATTTCGGCTACTAATATAATACAGGCAAATTTGTTTGTAAGTCACCGAAGCGTCTGTTTGGTGACGCTCGTTTTACTATTCGAAAAAAAAAAAAAAAACAGGAAAAGGAAATCTTATCTATCGATAGCAAATCTAGTCTGCGCTTATGGTGTATATAATTATATAAATTTAATATTAATAATGGATAATAGAATATTTGCATATTCGTGGATGGTTGTTTATATTATATAAAAGAAAAAAAGACGTTAATATTGCCTTTTGCACTTGATACTGATGATGTTTTCAATGTCTAAAAATCACTTAGTAGAATGATACTATAAAATATACAATCAGAGCGATGAAAACAACGATATAAGTTAGAATTTTCTTAAATATAGCGTTGTAGAAATCGCTCGTCTTGAGTTTCAGTTCTGCCACCTCACGTCTTAACCGAAGATTTTCGGCTTGCGTCTGGCCAAATTTCTCCTTATATAGTATTAACTCTTCTTCGTGTTGTATTTGGGCATTGTTCATGGCAATTAGATCTTCTTCGATAATCTTGTCAAAGCTTTCTGTACTATTTTCGGAGCTAGACGATGGGCTAGTAGATATATCATCTGTTTGCACGCAAAGACTCACTAATTCTGAACTATTTGATCGATCTCCAGTGGCTCTACATTTCTCAAGGGCTTCTTTTTCATCTCTTATTTTGTTAATATCATTTGTAAGCTCTGAAATATTCATTTTCAGTACTTCACATTCTCTGCGCAAGTCATCACGCATTATGCACGAGGTGATGTCGTTCTCTTTTATGCGAATTTTAAGTCTGCGGATTTGTTTTTGATAATCATTAATTGATAAGGTTTGTTGAGATACCTGCTTTTCAAGGTCTACGCATTTGTTTTTGACATCATCCAATTCAAATTCTGCTGAAGATGGACACCGCTCTGTGATAAGGTGTATCTTGTAGCTTGGTATTTCTTTTAGTAGTTCGCGTAATATATGATCAGTGTGTTTTAATCGAAGATATGATTTATTGTTCTGTTGATGGATGTCAACAAACATTTCATCCTCTAAACGCGTCAGATTTTGTGCAGCTGAGTCGATTTTTGATCGTATGCTTTCGAATGATGTAGATGATTCCGACGATGCAGGAAGGACACACTTATCTTCAGGATCATTTTCACTTTCATCTCCTGAATTCAGTTCACTACAAATCGCCTTCATAATATCAACAGATCCCTCCTTATGGCTCAGGTCGGAATTTTGTAGCCACTTCATGATTGTAGACTTTTTCGTCGACAGATTAGTACCAGCATCGGTTACTTCGACACCCTCTGCTAGTGTCGCTGTAGTACTATTACTACTGCTTGTATTGTTGCTATCGATTGAATTTGTTGTACTGACGGTGTCTGCCATATTCTCATCAATATACTTTTCCTAGAAATATGAATATCATTTCAACATTAATAAACAATTCTTAAAGAAAGTCTATCTTTGGAGGGAAGTAAAATGTTTACATTATGATAGAAAGTGGTGTTCTGAAAAGTTAGTACTGGTGCTTTTCTCAATAAAAAGGCGGAAAAAATAACAATGGCTTAAGAGTATCATCATATTGCCTCTACCCAACAAGCTGAGGGTAAGCATCTCTCGAAGCATCGTCGACCGATTCTTATAATGAAGCCTAAGAAGTTAACGTTCTCAAAGTTAAACACACCACTTTATCTGACAGCCTAAACGATAATTGTTATTCAAAGGTTTCATCCCACATTCTCAATCTCCGTTCAGTTTTCATTAAACCAACGAGGTTTCTCAGATATGTGAAAAAGTTCGTACACTACTCCCATTCATAAAAAAGCCAGTAAAAACGAAATAGACAATTATCACCCCATCACCAAACTATATCCTCTATTTAAGCTGTTTGACACCATGTTTTTTCAATGCAAGTCCTTACGCCTGCGCACAAAGGTTTCCATAAAGGGGGGGCTACAGGGTGCCATTTCGTGGAATTTTCACACTTGCCCTGTGAGTAGCATTAGAATATACTCACAGCTAGGCCGGCTTGTCGTAACAGGCGACTAAAGGCCGAGTGGTAGGCGGGGTCTCAACGTCCTGTCGCCCGGCGAAATACCACCCCAGCAAGATACAGGCTCCGTGAAATGGTCGGGAGAAATCACTGGCCATCTTTCGGAGCTTGGCTGATGGACCGGTTGGAGAAAAGGTGGGTTTAGGTGGTAGTCGGTCCCAAGGTGAGATACCACTGTTACGTGGTAACTTCCCCCACCGCCCTTGTCCCGGCGAGAAAGATATCAAAAATGAACAGACATAAGTAGCAAAGTAATTCAAGAAAAGCAGTCGAATATTTGTGTAAAGAAATAGTTCAAGAACATAAGAAAGATTTGTTGAATAAATGTTTCAAAGTAATTAAAGAAAAACAGTCGAATATTTGTGCGAATAAAGAGTCCAAGAACATAAACAGGATTTGTTGAATAAATGTTCCAAGTTCATCAGTGTGTCCAACAGTGAGGAGAGTTTTGTTCGCCGGAAAACCTCTGGAATGCAGCGGGAGGAGGCCGCTATTGCGTAGGAACTGCAAGGAATCCCACTCCATCCAATTGGACAAACCAATCGCTTGACCAACATCGCCGGGAATCGTTAAGGAGAATTCCCCAGCCCATTCAGCATAGACCCCAGGTACGACCCTCCCGAAAGGCCCCCAAACCGTGAGTACCCCAAGCTAACTACATAGTTGCATTGTATTTTTTGCCTGTGTGATAAAGTCAATCCCGATTGACCGCTGTGTGGCACACTGTACTGGGCAAGGCGCAAAACGCCCGCAAACCAGAAGAGAGTCCGACTCTGGGGTACGGCAATCTGGCCACGGAAAAATCGTTTAACTCGCCACCACATTTAATAACACAACATAAGCACACAGCATCTAAAAATATAACACCACCCTGTCACGCTGTATATTCCACGATATCGTCCGGAGAAACGCGCGCACAAAAGGGGATTTTGGAGTACCTTAAATGTCAGAGCACAGTGCGAGTGGAAGGAGAGGAAGTGTATAAGGAAAGGAGGTATCGATGTACATTGGTCTTAAATGCCTGGACATTACAACGACGAGGCAACACATGATCAGGTAGAGTATTCCACATTCGTGTGGTTCGGCTAAAGAATGACTCTCTATGTTTATTTGTGCGCCTAAAGTCCACTTTCAACGTGAACTGATGCGCATTCTCAGATTGACGGGTATCACGGGAAAATGTCTGAGGAGGCGGAACACAACCAGCAAGTTCAGTAGAGCAACGACTGTGATAATACCTATAGAAGAGAGATAGACACGATACGTTGCGCCTATGTTCTAACGACGCAATTGATCGACCCACAGCACAGGATCCCCAATAGGTTTCACTGCTTGTTTTCGCATCCTATCGAGCACGTGTAGTGCAGTTTTGGATGCGCCTGACCGAATATGGAAGTTGAACTCCACTTTGGGACGAATATACGCCTTGTAAATAGTGGCCAGGTTGGATGGAGTGAAGTATTTTTTGCATCTCTTAAGGAATCCCATGCATTTGAGCGGTTTTTTAAGAATCGAATTGATTCGAGTGCCGAGGATTGATAGTTCCTTGGCTTCGTCGATGGAAGTGCCGTTCATCAACAGTACCAGGTGCACCAGTATGAAGTGAGCGTTTTTTTTTTTTTCAAATAAAAAACATTTTATTTGAAGTATTGGCCATTGCTTTCTACACATTTCGACCACCTTTCTGGCAATTTCTGGATACCACGCCAATAAAACCGGTCGTCTTTTAAGGCAAACCATTCGGTTGCTTTTATTGTTTCATTGACCGGTTTTGCTGTATGACTCAGAGCATTATCATGCAACAAAATTACCTTTCCGTATCTTCTGGCCCATTCTGGTCGTTTTTCGATCAATACATGGTTCAAATTGATCATTTGTTGTCGGTAGCGTTGCGCATCAACAGTTTCGCCAGGTTTTAGAAGTTCATGATACACCACCCCCTTCTGGTCCCACCAAACACAGAGCATTGGCTTTTTTCCGAACCGATCAGGCTTTGCAGTCGATGTTGACGCTTCTCCTGGATGTACCTATGATTTCTTCCGTTTAGGATTTTTAAAATAAATCCATTTATCATCACCAGTCACAATTCGATGCAATACTGACTTCCTTTCATGTTTACGTAAATCCTTAAATTTCGAAAAGGCCACAGACACGATCCCGATTGTAGGATGAGGCAACTAGCCAATCATCTTCTCTTTTGTCCCATTCTGTGGATGCGGTTATTACTGGCAGTCGTGTTTTTTCTATAGGCTTATCACTCTGTCTGATGATCCGAAACTTTGGTTTGCTCAGGACAAAAATATTTTTAAATTAGAAGGTATTTTGAAAGAGCGAATCAAATTTATTTTCTTTACCCAATGTTGAGATAAACCTACGGCCCCTCGGAGTCTATGCAAAGTCGTTAACGGCGATTGATTAGAGAAATGAGTGTTCTTGGAATGCGACGAACGCATTTCCTGGCACATTTAGCTGGCACAGCAGCAGATACAAATCTTAACATATCACGGCTCGACAATCGCCCAGAAAATGTATGAATGTACGATAACATCGGTCAAATCTATTCATAACATGGGCATCATATGTGGCCATGAGCTCAATTTTACCGCACATATTGACGACATAATCCTCAAGGCCAATGCTGCCCTTGGCTTTGTGAATCGCTGGTCGAAAAAATTCCTAAATCCCTACCTCACACGCTCACTCTGCATAAAATTTGTTCGTCCTCTTCTCGAATAAGCCAGTCAGGTCTGGTCTCCGTATCATTTGTCTCACATTCGCGGGATCGACAGCGTTCAATGCCGTTTCTTGTGCTTTGTCCTCCGAGGACTCATATTGGGAAAATCCTCTGATTATACCTTCATACACAAGCCGGCTCCTTTTGATCAATCTTAACACTCTTGAAGAGCGCAGAATCCATGTCGACATTCTTTTCATCCACCGTCTTCTCCCAGGCTCAATCAATTGCCAAAACCTGCTCTCCCCCATAACATTTCACACAAGCCCCTATAACTTACTTAACTCTCGTCTCTTCTACTTGCTCGCCCATCACACCTCTTATGGATGTAACGAACCCATCTCGCGTATTCTACGAAGGGCCAACTCTTTTCCAATCTCCTTTGACTTGAACCTTTCCACTCCCGCTCTCAAACGTCGTCTCCTAACATACCCGCCCTAACCCCTCCTCCACACCCACCAATCTTACCCCTCCTCTACCGCATTCAAACTAGTTTTTCCTCACAATCCGCTCGCACTGTGCTCTGACATTTAAGAGTATTTCAAAATCCCCCTTTGGGCGCGCGTTAGTGTAAACAAACTAAACGAGATTTCTCGTTCCCGAAAGGACTTGAAATGATTATCAGATAGCTCAGAGTGCGAATGAGATAGTAGAAACTGGTAAGATACAGACTTATCCAGTCCACATCGCCGCAGTTAATACACTTTCGGTGTAACAAAAACCATCAGTTCCTCTGAACGAGGAAATTGCCAGGATACGAGCGGAACTTCGAGAACTTCCTTTGGTGATTAGTAGAGTTAGGCTACACGATTCCAGATCTCCTAGTAGAGGCTGTCGTTATCAGACGAGTCCTTTCCGTAACTTCTTGAATTGACGACGAAGCGGTTCGCGTACTTCGGGGAAAGCTAATTTTGCTACGACTTGTTTTTATCATAGGCGTTTCAGCGTGAATGTTAGTAGGTGTAAACGATCCTGTAATTGACTTCAGTCAACTTCCGCTCAGACGAATCCTTTAAACTACGATCGCCTACCGTCGTTAAAGTTCGATCGATCGGCACAGCTGCTTATATCTCCGTCCTTCCACTATCATTCGCCCTTGCCTCTAGACTGCCTGACAGGTTAAAATTGTTTGAGGCAAATAACTGAGTATGGACGGAAACTCCTTACTCTTAATTTCGGCCTTGGTGGCCAATTCGTTGGGATTCCGTTATTCGCAAACGTGACGATTCCTTTTAATAAATCTATACGTACCAAGACCTGTATTTTTTTATCATATTCAGACACATGATCCGCCGGTAAGATAGCGTCCCCGTCGTTTAAGTCTGGAGAAGCTGAGTAAATGTGACGACTACAGGATGCTGAATGCAGTCACCATACGATAGCACCCCCACATGACTTTTCAAGCAAGCTGCAGCCTTGTTGTATCTTCACGATGCTACTCAGTAAAGCATCAAATTCCAGGAGCCTCAGAAGATAATCCTAAAACATCCGTCACTATGTCCTTTGGACTATTTGAGTTCAAAGTAATGACTTTCGGCCTACGGAATAGAACACAGACTTTCGAGAGGTATATAGACTCAGCTCTAAGAGATCTCAATTTTTGCTATCCTTACATCGACGATATGCTCATAGCATCGAAAACAATGATGATGATGAACATCACTCTCAATTCTGACAGGTTTTCGAACGCCTTCGAGAGTTTGGCTTGATCACCAACATTAGCAAGTGCCATTTCGGCGAAGAGCTTAAACTACACTTTGAAAACACCTTGCGTAAAATGTCTTTAGCAAACCCTAACATTCAGTTGTGGCGCAAGGCTAATAATCTTACCCGGAAAAACAAATGATTAAGGACAATTTAACAAGCCTCGGATATGGACCGGATACACGACGACGACCACGGAAACGAAAATGGCTAAACGATTTGAGAATTTTCTGATGGCACGTCCGCCCATTATACAGAACTCGAGCTGCATAGCAGTTATGTGATGCCCTGACTTAACATAAAGCTGACATAACAGCATTACAAGAAATTAGATGGACGGGGACTGGTGTTATTCAAAGAAACGGGTATGACATTTATTACAGCTGTCATGAAAAACACCATGTGCTCGGGGTAGGCTTTCTAGTCAGCCAAAAACTGAAGCCTGCCATTATCGGCTTTAATGCAATAAATGAAAGGCTATGCACTCTTCGCGTGCGAGGCAAGTTTAAGAACATAAGCCTCATAAACGTCCACGGACCTACAGAGGAGTCCCCTGAACCGAAAAACAAGAATACTACGAGAACGTTGAACGGGCCCTCAATGCCTGCCCAAGATACGAGGTGAAAATCGTTCTTGGTGATTTGAATGCGAAAATAGATCGGGAGTCGGTTTTCAGGCACTACGCAGGTTCCCACAGTTTGCATGAGAACACTAATGACAATGGACTACGAATCATCGAGCTGGCAGCATCAAAGAACTTGTTCGTCGCCAGTACCAGGTTTCCGCGTAAAGATATCCACAAAGCCAGCTGGGTATCACCTAATGGAGCCAATCGCAACCAAAACGACAAAGTATTGATAGATCGCCGCTATTCCTCGAGCCTTATGACCGTTTTTTTTTTTGTTTTATTTTATCTCTACATTTATTGACAATTCAATCACAGATTTTACTTAAGACTAAATGTTAAATTCAATTTTGCAAATATTCTTCTCACATTAACTTACTGGCTCTTCGCAAGCACTCTAAATTATACATTATCAATTTTGTTTTTCCTATGCCTTTTGGCGTAAAAGAGTCTGATGACGGTACGAACGTACCGAGGTGCCGACGTCGACTATCTTGTTGGTATAGTTTTCCGAGCGCGGACTGCCTAACAGACGTATAGCATCCGCGGTTCAGGTTCGAATCAATACGGCTGCCTTACGCATTGAGAACACCAGCAACACCTTTGGTCACAAGTTGGGACTCGCCCTCGAAGAGCTCGATGGAGGGAGAGTAAGTCCTGGGGCCAGAATGCCGGGCGTAGAAGTGAAATGGACACACCTTAAGAATACTGTGATTAGTACTGCCAACTCCATCTTAGGCAGTAGTCGCAGAGATCGGAGCGTCTGGTTTGATGATGAGTGCAAACTAGTGACTGAACGTAAGAATGCTGCATACCGGGCAATGCAGCAGTCTCATAGGACGCGGGTACGCGAGGAGAAATACAAAGACCTGAAAACAGACTTCACAGACAAAAGAAAATTGCCTGGGGAAAATCTAGTCTGTGTAATAGAGAACAGTAGAGAGCGAGGTCTGCACCACGCTGCACTTACTGCAATAATAAAGAGGGTAATCTAATCAACGATCCTGAAGGCATTCTGGAGCGATGAGAAATGCACTTCAATGAATTGCTGAATGGTCAACTCACAGAAGAATTGGAGGACCCACCAATGCAAATCAAGACCAAATGCTGCCGTCACCAAGCATTGAGGAAACATTAAAAGCCATAAGACAGCTCAAGCCAAATAAAGCCCCCGGAGATGATGGCATACCAACTGAGCTGATCAAACAAGGAGGGACAGCGTTACGTCACGCAATTCATGAGATCGTGGTGCACGTGTTGGAACAAGAGGAGATGTCGGAAGATTAGCATCGTGGAATAATTTGCCCCATACATAAGAAGAGAGGTATCACACTGTGCAGCAACTATAGGGGTATACCATTCCTGAGTACCGTCTATAAAATACTCTCCACCATCGTACAAGATCGGATAGCCCCATACGTTAAAGCCGTCATTGTTCAATATCAGTGTGGCTTCATCCCAAGCAAATCAGCGACTGATCAGATATTCACCCTTAGGCAGGCGATGGAAAAATGTCTAGAATTTAAGATTCATCTATTATAGACTTTAAGGCTGCTTACGACAGCATAACCAGGGTAGAACTATATAATGGCATGAGAGTTTGGTATTCCAAACAAATTGATACGACTTTGTAGGTTGACCATGGCCAACGTAACTAGTCAAGTAAAAATAGTGGGATTGCTGTCCAATCCAATAAACATCTTTAATGGACTCCGACAAGGGGACGGTCTGGGCTGCTTCCTCTTCAACCTGGCGTTGGAGAAAGCAGTCCGTGATTCTAGCGTTACAATCTACATAGATACAGTTTAGTGTTTCTGGTCTTTCCACAACGCGACCTAGATATGAACTAGTGTCACCAAGTCCGGGCAGATACTTGCCTACGCAAATGACATCGACATCATCGGTAAATCCGATTCGGCTGTACAGGACTTCTTCGCCAGATTGAGCTGGCGGCAAAAAACTGGGACTGCACATTAATGAGGGGTAAACTAAGTACATGGTGGCAACTTCTGCGAAGAGAAGACCCAACGTTGGTCAAGCTATCAGAGTAGTGGATATGATAATGGGTAAATATATTTGTGGTGAAATGTGGAGATATAATCTCTAACAAGACCTTCCACATCAAAAACGGCTTACAACAGGGAGCAATGAATTCTCCCATTTTACTTAATATTTACACTAGTGATCTGGTGGCTTCTCTCAACCATGCAATTGCGTACGCCGACGGCATTGTGGTGTGTAGATCTGGAGAAAAGATTGATGTCATCAACAGCAAGATGATTTCAACAAAATCAAACGTTTTTGCGACGACTGGAAATTAAAAATAAATTTCCAGAAAACGTTTTCAGAACGCCCAGTGCACCAATGTATACACAACGGAATTGGAAAAAATTTTCCATTGCAGGATGTAATAATCTGCCCCTACAAGTAAAAACTGTAGTCAGATACCTTGGTATCTGGCCTGATCAGCATCTTTGCTTTGAAAAGCATACAGCAGCTGCTCTTACAGCAGGTAAAAACGCATATGCAATGACACGAAGTCTCTTCCGTAGTAGTCTTCTGAACCCAAGGTGAAAATTTCATATTCGGCATTCATTCGACCAGTATTAGTGTATGGCTAACGGGTATGGTATAACATATCCCCATTCTACATGGAGAAGTTTTGGGTGTTCGAGAGGCAGTGTCTCCGTTCCTGCCTCGGAATATATAGAACCCGAGTCGCAATATCAGAAATCATCATCATCATCGGCAGTACAACCGGGAACCGGTCTTGGCCTTATTTAGCGTCCTGAGGCTTGTTAAATTTTCCATGATAATTTGTTTTTCCGGGCAAGGTCATTAGTCTTGCGCCAGAGGCTCCCCGACGGGGTATCGAACCCCGGTCTCCCGCGTGACAGACGGGGTTACTAACTACTATCATCATCATCATCGGCACTACAACCGGGAACCGGTCTTGGCCTTATTTAGCAAGTCCTGAGGCTTGTTAAATTTTCCATAATGATTTATTTTGTCTGGGCAAGGTCATTAGTCTTGCGCCAGGGGCTCCCCGACGTATAACTACTATACTATCGAGGAAATACTATCCCAATAAAATCCTTTATGACAAATCAGGACTAAACAGAATAGATAACTTCATTATCAAGATTATTCATGGTCACAGAACAAGGGCAATGGACAGTGAAAATGGTCTCATTTCGGGATCATTCTATCCCAATGATATGCATCTGGAGAGTACTCTCCAGAATAGGTTCATTCCCCGAGAAGCGACCCTTTCTTGGATAAAAAAGGACTTATCCAAGACAAACATTGAGTCCCTATTATTTACCACGCTTTCCGTGGGGCCAGGGATAAACGAAATGATAAAAAAATATCTCTAATATTCCAGATCCCCTGCGTTTTAGTATGGTGATCGGTGAAAGAGATACATCAATAAAAGGTCGATCTCATCCCAACTAGTGGTGTATCAGGGATGAAGAAAGGACTTTACGTCCTCAAACATAGTATGCCTCTCAGGTGCACCGCTTTCCTTCCCCTCATCCCCAATTCCTAATTGTTTTTTATATGTATTCCTTGTTTATGTTTGTACGCTTTTAATTGTTGCTTGTCAACACCCCTATATCATCATCATCATCGGCACTACAACCGGGATCCGGTCTTGGCCTTATTTAGCAAGTCTCTGCACCGGTATCCGGTCCTTATCCGAGACTTGTTCAACTTCCATAATAATTTGCTTATTACTTGCGCCAAACACCCCTATATATGTATTAAAAAAATAGAATTTAACATTTAGTCTTAAGTAAAATTTGTAATTGAATTGTTAATAAATGTAGAAATAAAACAAAACAAAAAACATTCAAGGCCAGGATGCATGGATACCTCCTTGCCTGTTCTTTCGCGCGTACTATGTTTTGATATTTAAGAAAATCTCGTAATCTCCATTTGCGCGCGTATATATATAAAAACAACTGAAATTTGATTAAGTAATGAAGACCTTAACCAAACGAAATGCTTTCAAATATAGCGACTTAAGAACAAAAATGAAAAACAACTGGCAACCTTTTATTCGCTAATTAGACAAAAACAGTATTATAAGTTACCGGGACGTCTAAAAATTGATCATTCCCTTCACCATCAAATTCACCCTCGGATCCATTCTACTCGTGGCATGTGTACGAACAAGTACTTGTTTTATACAACGCCCAGTAAGCTTTTGTTGGACTGGGTGTAAAAGTAAAGTGCACAGAAAATCAGGATTATCTTTATCAGCTATCAGTACAATTTGCCAGTATGCACTGTGTACGTGTATAAAAACAAAACGAAAAACTATCTTTTTTTCATTTAATTGACTCAACCAGTTAGCTGATCAAGTTCCCACCCAAATGGTCAACAAAAACAAGTTTCACTTTCATTAAGTTGTATATGTTTGGGCGTTGAAGCGCCCGAGTGTAGACTTATGACGCATTAGGGTCAAGCATTCAATTGATCATATTAGATATACAAGTACAATGATATTTTCAATTAGATTCATTCTTACCTTTGCACTTTCCTCCTCAACCAGCTTCTCTGCCCTATTCAATAAGATGCCACCGATTTTCTTTTTGTACTCATCACATTCGGTCTCCTTTTGTTTAAGCTTAATAACCAAATCAGCAGCAGTGGCATTGAGGTTGTTATATTCCACGTCTGTGTTTTGTTGGCTTTTTTCAATTTGTTCCTTGTATTCATTGTATTCAGTTTCCAAACGCAATAATCTACTATTTACTTCCTGCAAATTTTGTTTTGTAAATCGAATTTGGTCACGAAGCAAGGCACACTCATTTTCACTATTACTATAATCGCGTTCCATTTTAGATAACTTCTGCAAGGCCTCCATACGTTCCTGGTAGACTTTCCTTAAAGCTTCTTTGGCTGAATTCTGATAGGTAAATTTTTCATCTTGTAATCGAAGAATTTCTTCTTTCAACTGATCTGCGGGCGAGTTTTTCTGTAGAAACTGTAATTTGTTTTCTAGTAAATCGATGCGATTTAAAAGACGATCTTCGTCGATCATTGATTGCCAGCATATTACTGAATTTTTGCGTGTAGCATCGAGAATATTTTGAATATTATGCAATTTGGACTTGAGTAGTTTTTCACGTTGCGAAGTTTCCTGCATGAATAAATTCAGGCGATGTAGTTCGTCGTAAGAAACACGACTCTCTCCACGGAATGAGGTTTGGTTTTGGTTTATTGATATCGCCTCTCGCCCATCCGGAAGATATTGTTTCACAGCAGCTATAATACATCCATGAATTTCATTGTTAATATTTTCAGTGACTTCAACTCCAAATCGAACAATATCACCAAAATTGAGTTCGGCTGCTTCCGAAGGCAGAATCTTTCTTTCATTTATAAATGTTCCGTTAGAACTTTTGGTATCTTTTACATAAAATTTGCCATCACTTGAATACCATATTACGGCATGATTACGAGAGAGAACTTTACAATCAAAAATTGCATTATTTTCAGCCGCCTTACTTTTAGCTATCGATCGTCCAACTTTACATTCCACATTTGGCGCGAGATAAATTGTCCTGGTTTTAAAAGGATGAGAATCTTTTTGGCATACGAGTACAATACGAACATTGTTATCACTGGACAGAGATTCACACTCGGATGTATCGGTATTATGGTTAGAATTCGAGCCGTTGTTGCTCAACGTTATTGAATTTAATTTATTATTTGGTGCTCCAATTACAGATTTTGCCACTGCTGTTACTGGGCACATCGATGGTGTCACAGGGGAAGGTGTAGCCATTATAAGAACGTTCGTTTCAATCATTTGCGATTGCTTTTGATTATCATTGTAATTCATCCATTCGTTGCTAGCAATTACCATAACTGGAAATATATAAACAGTTTCTGTGTAAATTTATAAAGACATTTCTGTTTAAATAGAATACACCTTAATTAGAAATAGCACGAATAAATGAAACTCCTACAAATTTTTTTTTCGTACAAAGAAAATCATTAAAGCAAAATGTCAACCGAATTCTACATTTTCATTAAAAGTCGGCAATGTAGTGACCGAACTGGTGCTTTTACCTTTTTCATACTTTTTTTTTCTTCGCCTGTGCTTTCATAACCGTCTGAAGATGACTTTTTTTCTTTTATGTTTTGAGCTCTTTTGTAAATGTTTTGTATTTTATTTAGTTCATATTAATTCACCATTTGGATGAATAATTTTTCGGTTCAAAATACAAAACAAAAAAAAAAAAAAAACGAAGTTATTTGGATTTAATTATTTTTTTGTTTCTTTTAATATGAACAATACGATTCATATGACAGATTATAGTTATAATTTGACATAATTTTCAGTGGCTCTTAACTTGGAATTAAAAAAGAATTCACTTGGATAATTACCATAATTTTGTTTTGTATCTATTCTAGGACTTATAGATCTCCCCGCGGCACAAACGTCGATCGCACCAGGAACTAACACAAAACAACTAGGCTCCAAATGCGGAAGTTTTATAAATGTTGTTATTTTCGTACTCTGTGTACATTGGAAAATAACTGAAAAGTCAGATATTCTTTTAGCCTAATGGCACAACAAGGAAAATGCTTATACTTCAAAATAGGATACTGCCTATGTAAAAGAGGATTATTTATTAATTCCAGTCGGTTTCTAGTTGGAAAAACTGTAATTAATTTGACCTGATGTTCGCTTTCATTTGTTGAGATTTATTTAAAAATAAGATATTTTGTTAATAATGGTGAGCGGAAATTCCATCTACAAAACAGTTTGTACTTTTTTATGATATCGGTATATAGGAAAGTGGGGTTTCAAGTTCACTATTTTTATAAGCACCTGATTGGAGTACTATAAAAGTAATCCCGTTGACTTATTCCATACCCACAAATACCTTTCACATTTCCTATCGTCAATAAAAAGCATGATTATCCGCCATAGATTCATTGAAAGAAATACAACTGCTATTTCTTGAATGAGAATAAGGTCTTGTCTTTGACTAATATCTTGGCGTTCACGTGCAACCATCTTTTTTTTCTTTTTTTGTTTATTAGACTTCTCTCGGGAGAGGCGAACCTATAGCGCCGAGTGGGCGCCCCGAGATGCCATCAAATAACTGTTGCAGTTCTTTTTGAACAGTTGCAGGTTGTAACGTTCCGGGAACACTCGCGTGGGGAGGGAGTTCCACAGCTTCCCCGCTCTGTAGTGGAACGAGTTCTGATGTAGGGATGTTCGCGCCGTCGGGAAATGAACCACAAACGGGTGCGATCCGTCGGATTGTCTTGTGGAGCGCATATAAGCCGAATTGCGCGGAACAATACCAGGAATCTTCGAAGAACAGCACCCGTGATAATATCTGTAAAACAGACAGAGGTCGGCTACGCGCCTTCGATGTGATAGCGACTGTAGTCCCGACGTCAGCGCTGAGTCCCCGATCAGGCGGATCGCTCGTCTCCGTATGCTCTCAAGTAGGTCGAGGGTATGTTTAGGAGCCGAGCTCCAAACATGAGAGCAATATTCGAGCGCGGGTCTAATTTGTGATTTATATAGGAGAAGAAGTTGGGCCGGAGTAAAATATTTCTTGGCTCTAAAAAGATAACTCAGTTTTCCTGAGGCTGACCTGGCGATGTTCGACACGTGTTTATGCCATGATACATTCCCACAGACCGTGACGCCGAGCAATTTCAAAATTTCCCCAGCCTTGAGGGCCCGGCCATTCATCATCAGCTGTGGAACCGATGATCCAGTTTTCTTTGTGAATGTTGTATACTGAGTCTTCGTTGCATTGAAGTCGACAAGATTGGCCTTTCCCCACTGCAGGACTTTATCCAGATCCCGATTCAGAGAATCAATCTGTCTACATCTCAGCTGGTGTGACGCAGATGCACCAATCGGCCGATCACTCGAAAAGGAGGAAACAAGCGTACTATCATCCGCAAAACTGAACACTTTATTATCCGTTGTCTCCAACAAATCATTAATGTGAAGCAAGAACAAGGTTGGAGCCAAAATAGAGCCTTGGGGCACCCCCGAATTAACAGGATACAGATCCGAACACTCGCCGTCCACAACAACCCGGATCGATCGTTTCTCGAGGAAGCTCCTCGTCCAGTCGCAAAGCTGTTGGGAAAGTCCATATGAACGAAGTTTGCTCAGCAATGCTCCATGCCAGACGCGGTCAAAAGCCTTGGAAATATCCAATGCGACCGTCCTTGACTCACTATGCCATTCAATCGCAGATGTCCATATATCGGTTATAAGTGTCAAAAGGTCTCCTGTGGACCGCCTGACACGGAATCCGTATTGACGATCATTCAGGAGTCCGTTGCACTCCAAATACTTAACCAACTCTGTATTGATGACTTTTTCCATTACCTTAGATAAAATAGACAGTAATGCTATCGGACGGTAATTTTGTGGGAGACACTTTTTTCCCGTCTTTGGGATTGGCTGAACTCGAGCGATTTTCCAGCAGGCAGGAAAGGTCCTCCGTGCATAAGATAAGCGAAAGAGTCTGCCAAGAACCGGCGATAGTTCTGGAGCACAGTTCTTAAGGACTATTGCTGGTATTCCGTCCGGGCCGGTTGCCTTCCTCCAATCCAGTTCACGTAGAATGCGTTGAATAGTGCGCGGACGAAATCTCACATCCCGCATGGAAGACTGTACCGGCGAGATCACAGGTGGCTCCAAAACGCCAGGATCGAGGTTTGAATTCGCCGAAAATAAATTTGCGATTACATTAGCTTTATCACTTGAATTCGTGACTAACGTCCCGCTGTCTGTCACCAACGGAGGGAAAGAAGAGGATGCAAAGTTACCGCTGACAGCTTTTGCCATTGACCAGAAGGAGCGCGAGCCAGTTGGGCACCGAAGGAGCTTATTGATCACCCTGTCGTTGTGAGCCTTCTTCGCGGTATCAATCGCCTGGTTGCACGCGTTTCTGATTCTGACAAAATTCGTTCTGTTAGCATCGGTGGGATTGGAGCGCCATTGCTTATAAGCTCTATTTTTTGTCGCTGTAATCAGCTCGCACTTTTTGTAAAACCAAGGTTTATCAGACGAACTTCGTTTGATGGAATGTGGAATATACATCTCCATCCCCAGAAGAATAATCTCTGATACCGACTCCGCGCATGCGTTAACATCGGAGTTTCGGAAGCACACCGCGGACTACGGAAAGGATGCGAAGAAGTCTCGCAAATCGTCCCAGTTAGCGGCCCCATACTTCCATACGTGGCGAAGCTGCCTAGGCCGGTTGCTTGCCTGGTATGCAAGTGCTTGCGCGACAGATACCAAGCAGTGATCTGAGTTTCCCAGCGGCGCAGAAACCTCTACGGTATAAATTCTCGGTTCGGATGTCAAAAATAGATCCAGGGTGTTCGCATAATCGCCCCAGGCATCCGGCACTCGCGTTGGCTCCCCCACGAGTTGAGTCAAGTTGTGGCTTACAGCAAACATCTCCGCCAGCCTCCCAGCCTCGTCGGTTCTGTTAGAATGTAACAACCAGCCGGAATTGTGCACATTAAAATCGCCAAGGACAACAATTTCAGAAGCTGGGTGGTTGATCTGTATCCAGTCGACGGTATATGAAAGATGTTCGAAAAATGTCGCCGGTGGATCGTCATTCGAGGAGCGGTAAAGACAGCAAAGAAATTTAACGGAATTCCTCAGCACGACCCTCAGCCATATGATGTCCATATTATTGGGTTCCAACGCCTCCATCCTCTGGCAAGCCAGATCGGACCGAGCGAAGACGCAGACTCCGCCCTTAAAACGGAATCTCGAATGTAATTCGTATCCTGAGCAACGAAGATATGTCGAATCAGTTGACGAATCGACCTGGGTCTCAGTTAGGGCAAGGACATCAGGTTTCGTTGTTTGTAAATATTCGTGGACGGCGTTTACATTGGTATTGGTGAAACCGATGCCCCTGATGTTACAAAATGCCGTCACCAGTCGAGCGTGGGCCGAGCCCCGAGAGCGAGCCCGGTTATGCGACGACGAACCTCTTAAAGTTCCAGTATTTATCATGATATCTGCATGATGTTCCCCCTGACATAGTCCCCCCCGGAGATCCGAATGGGAGACTAGTTTACCTCCGGAATTCTTTATATCAGAAGACACCATCATGACTTATCCCCGTGTCAGTCCGGGCCATCAGCCACACATCCGAAACACCGTCGAAGATTTCTCTCGCCGATATCGCGGAATGTACAGCGTGACGGGGTGGTATCTCACCTTGGGACCGACTACCACCTAACCAACCTTTTCTCGAACCGGTCCATCAGACAAGCTCCGAAAGATGGCCAGGGATTCCTCACAACCATTTCACGGAGCCTATAGCTTGATGGGGTGGTATTTCGCCGGGCGCACAGGGCGTTGGGACCACGGCTACCACTTGGCCTTTAGTCGCCTCTAACGACAAGCTGGCCTAGCTGTGAGTATATTCTAACACCCTACTCACAGGGCGAGTTTTATAATTAAAGATTTGACAAAAAGACGGTTCACCATTAAGAGTTATTGAAAATTGCTGAAAATACATTCTTGATAATCTAAAATATTAAATGACAAAGCTATATATATATAGGTCTCATCATATTCTCTGCCAAAATCCACGTTTTTAGCTTTAATATATTGTAGCGAGCTTAGGGTTCGCTGGATTAATTATTTTTAATAAATAAGAGCCGTTAAATCGATTTTGAATTAATGTAACACATTATTAGTCTGTTAATAACAAACGTTACTTTTCCTGGACACAACGATTTCTTGACTTATCGCTTCCTTACTTATCGCATGCTTACTCTGCTTACTTCACTCCTTACTGCTTACTTCTTACTTTTTACTTATCTCCATGATCTGTGTGCGACGTAATTATACTGTTTCCTCACATTCTGATTCGGCGTTTCGTTTCGGTCAGTTCCATAGCCTCGAATGTTCTACTGCTCATCGTCTCCAGTTTTCCAATACTTTCTGGAATATTCTAGTACTTTGTTTTGGACTTTCTAGACTATTCTACTACTGATTGTCATATGCGTCACACTACCCTCCGCCTAGATTAGTTCGTCCCGAACTAAGTTCACTGATCTCCTGGGTTAACAAAAGTCGCCAGTCGGTCACGATGTACCACTTTCATCTTAGCGTTCGGTCTTCGCTGAATTCTATAGACAACGTCGTTAATTCTTGTGAGAATCTTATACGGCACTTCCCAATGTTGCTACAACCTCGGAGGCCTTCCTTTTTGCCGATGAGGGTTATAAAGCCACACGTTATCGCCTGCATTAAATCCGGATGCATTGGCTCGAACGTCGTACCTTGTTTTCATCCTGTCACTGGATACCTTGATTTGCTTTCGAACCAAATGATGAATCTCATCGAGGCGATTTCTCCATTCGGCTACGTAGTCTTTAGTCTTATCCATGGTGTCTGGAGGTTTCCGAATCGCAGATCGGCTGGTAATCGTATCTCTCGTCCAAATATAATTCTTGCTGGAGAATGGCCTGTCGTCTCGTGATTAGCCGATGTATAGCTCATGAGAAAGGTTTGTAATATTTGTCCCAATCTCGTTGGTGATCACTAACGACGTTCGATAAATACTCTTTCATTGTTCGGTTGAACCTTTCGACTTGTAAGGGTGTGGTTGTTGCGGATTGGCAATTAAATGTGCTGAAATGTACTGGAGAAATCTAGTACGTTCGCATGTATACCAGTTGCGCAGCAGCTGGCACCAACTGGCCGATTGTCACCACGATGATGTCATAGCGTCCCTTTTTGAATTGGCAGTTATGCCCATTCAGTCAGTCTGCAATCAACCTTCATCGAATGAACACCATCGGTTCTCGGCCAATCAACAATATAATCAATTAATGAAGCTACTCTCAACTACAGTTTTGCCTTTCTTGTGGTTCTGTCTCCTACGACAGAGTTTTATCGGTTTACACACGTAATACTTAGAGTTATCATCAACATTTCCTGGTCCTTCGAAACGGATCCAGTGCCTAATTGGATTTTCATCATCGCCGCCCAGTTCGCGGCACAGCGACAACTGCCAGTCACCTCGACACAAATCAAGGACGACTGAAATTACTAGGGATAACGACTGTGAAACATCCCTTCTTAATGAGGACATCAACATTGATCTAAACAACACATTTGAACCGGTTGACGGTACCGACGAACCCGGTTTATTAACAGTGAAGAAGGGAACAGTCGATGAAGCTATGGTCAAGAAGAATTCCAAGAATATTGCAGTTGACTTCTCAGCGAAGTGTTCCACTCCCACAAGCCAAGTAAGTCAAATAACCTGGTCTCTGGTGCAGTGGTTGCTGGGTTTAATGATAATAATGACAAAGAAGCTTTGGTAGACAACCCGTCCGATGAGTTGCTTAACAGTGCCGAAATTACTCCGATCTTGTTAGAGGGGATTGCATGGGATCTCATTTTACAAACTAACGACTCAACTTCATGTCTTCTCGACAGTAAGGAAATGAAACAGGCAAAGGAGTCGGCAGCAACTGGACAAAGATCTGATGGATTGGAAACTGAAGAACTGAAGACTGTAGTTGCCAAGGGTGAAAGCAACGTTAGTTGAGTTGCTCCAGGTTCAGAAGCAGAACGTCTGACTACACACCACCAAGAAAATGCCGCACCGCTACAACCAGCCGAAAGAACAAATCGCCGACCCGATCACTCTATAGGAAAGGGACAAACCGATCTACCGAAGCTGCGTCCAGTGCAGAAGCGAATGCTGGCAAAGACATCAACGAAGCAACACAACGGTTCCCCGACGACATTCCTCGGTCGGCGGAACACCAAAGATCTCGACCGACGACATTCCTTGCTTGTTTAGTTTGACACTATGCGTAACGGTGACGACAATGCTGATGACAGTGGTGACGGCGGCGACGGCGACAACGATGACAACGGTTCCCCGACGACATTCCTCGGCCGGCGGAACCCAAAGGATCTCGACCGACGACATTCCTCGGTCGGAAGAGATAAAAAATCATCGGAAACCTCTGTTGCCGCGAACCAACCTATCGATGAGCAAATTCCGTTTGGAGACCTCATCGCCAGTCAGTTCGCGGCACAGGGTCGCATCTCTGGCACCTTCCTCAACCTGGAAGACAAGGGACAACCAAGTCCGAAAGCAATCGAAACCACAAAACGAGACCTCCACATGGAATGGGAAGCCATCCGCAGGCGGCATAACCAAGTCATTTACATGGCGCCCCCTGAGTACCAACAGCTTCAGTACTTCGCGGAGGACTTCATCGGCGAGAGCGAAGAAATATACCTCGAGGAACAGACGAAGCTCCTCGAGGCCCAGCATGCTCTTGATTCAGCCTCCCCAACCATGGTCAACAGCACCAATCGCCTCCACCCTAGCGAGCTGCCCCCAGTGCAGCTGCCAACGGTCAACATTAAGCCAGCGGAAAAGGAACCGCACCCCAGACCAGTGAGTCAGGAGGCCGCCGACCAGAGTGCTGCCTGCCCAAAACCCAACCTACCCCAGGCCCCAATGATCGACCAGCCGAAGCCCCCACAGAAGACGATGCCGCGCACGCGTTGTGGGGCACCAGATGACATGGCCGTTCCTCGTGGGTTGCGAACTTACAACTCCGACCCAGAGGAACTGTCTACCTTCACACGGACTCGAGAGCAAGCAGTGGGCACGGCGCGCTTAGGATCCGTGGCAGAACCAACGCCAATGCCTCCCACAAAACCGTCGACTGTTCCAGCAACAGTAGCTGGCCCGATGACTAGCCAGCTCCGTGTCCCGATGCACGAAACACCGCCGGCACCCGTAAGGCAACAGGGCGCTTGCACATTCTGCAGGGCCTCACACACCATTTACGCTTGCGAGGGCTTCCGATCACGCACACCTGGTCGTCGGAAGTCCTTCGCACACGAACGGAACTTATGCGTCAATTGCTTGGGTCGCCACCGCCTACGCGACTGCCACTCCAGCAAGACGTGCCGTCGATGCCAGCGGAGACATCACACTCACGCCATCGACGGGACAACATCACCGCCGCAACGAGCCAAAGGATCCGCCCCCCGGATCGACCGCCAGGAAGGGGCCTGCGCACATACAATCAGCACCCCTTCACAGCATTCCGCGTTGCTGCCAACAGCCAGAGTCATCGTGACGTCGGAGACCGAACAGAGGATTGAAGTCCGTGCTCTGCTGGACCGCTGCTCCAGTGGCACATTCATTTCAACATCACTCGCCCGAAGGTTGCACCTTCGACGCCAAGCATCACCCGTCCCCACCTACGGTGCTGGGGGCACTCGTGGCCTTACCACCAGGACTCAGGCCGCCATCAGCATCACTCCTCGCCTCCACGGCTCGAGCCAGTGGACACTAAGGCCCTTCATCCTGTCAGGGCTCTCAGTGTATACACCACCACCACAATCAACGACAAGGGATCTCTCGTTCGTGGCGGATCTGGAACTTGCAGATCCGAACATCGCCTCCACCGAGAAGGTGGACATCATCCTTGGGGCAGAGATATACCCCAACATCATCCTTGAAGGTCTCAGGAAGGACCAACGTTCCGGCCTCGTCGCGTAGGCCACTGAACTGGGATGGGTGCTAACAGGCGCAGCACCCACCATATCATAAAGCCTAAAGGTGACAAGGCCTGTCACCAGCCATCATATGGCCATTCCTCGTGGGTTGCGAATTTACAACTCCGACCCAGAGGAACTGGCCGACCCTACGACTGATGATCGCAGCTCCCATCAGAAGACCAAAATGAGATCTCGCTGGCATCGGCCCCGGGGGCCACCTACGAGGCCCGTGCAACTACCAGCCACCGATCACTTGCGCGACCCACCTACAAGACATACCGCCCGCCCGCTGAACCATTGCGGGGGCAAGAGGCAATCGAGGAACCAGGAGCTTACCCACTCGAACACTTCAAGGCATCCCACCACACCCAGGACACCACGTGGTCAAGCTCCTGCCCAGGTCCAAAACTACCCAGGCCAACCGCTACCACCTGTAGCCACCACAACAGGACCAGGAGCGCGCAATGCCCCGCTTGGCGGGCGGCGCTCCCCAGCAACCAGTGGTCTCTCGAACTCCAGCAAGAAAGCACGCCCCTCTGTGCATCCACAGAGGCTGCATTGCGACGACCCCGGGAAGCACTTGGCCCGTGACTGCCATTACGAAAGGACACGCGGACAGTGCCAGGGTAGACACCGCACCCGACTCCACGCTACAGCACACACCCCCAACGGCCGCATCCCGCCGGCCACTCACTCCAGACGGGCGCCAACGTGCGTAGTACATGGCACCACCACCGGTCTCGACATAGCGAGACCCATCACTAGTCATCACGTGGTCATTGATCGTGGGTTGCGACCTTACAACTCTAACCCAGATCAACTGGCCGGTCCCGCGATCACAAAAGGCAACGGACATCAGCGATGGGAAAGAGATTCCTGTCGCCATCGATCATACGGGCCATCCCAGGCCCTCAAGCCTCCAGCGATCCTCAGGGCGGGCGGCCCCCTCTTTCAACCGATCATCCACGTGAACATGGACAGCCGACCAAGACCAACCGCCACCAGCAGACCGCACACTCCCGGCCCCTAGCCACCGTCCCCTGGAACAAAATGATTCGCCAATGATTGGCGAAGGCGGGCGGAATGTTGCGGATTGGCAATTAAATGTGCTGAAATGTACTGGAAAAATCTAGTACGTTCGCATGTATACCAGTTGCGCAGCAGCTGGCACCAACTGGCCGATTGTCACCACGATGATGTCATAGCGTCCCTTTTTGAATTGGCAGTTATGCCCATTCAGTCAGTCTGCAATCAACCTTCATCGAATGAACACCATCGGTTCTCGGCCAATCAACATTATAATCAATTAATAAAGCTACTCTCAACTACAGTTTTGCCTTTCTTGTAGTTCTGTCTCCTACGACAGAGTTTTATCGGTTTACACACGTACTACTTAGAGTTATCATCAACAGTGGTCCTGGTTTTCCTTACGCCCAGTGTCGCACAGATGCCTTGAAATATCTGTGATTCGAAGTTTTGGCCTTGATCGGAACGCAGCTCATAGGGAACTTCATATCTGCTGATCCAATTATTGATAAGCTGCTCAATGACGGTTGTTGCTTCTTGGTTTGGAATTGGAAGGACTTCCACCCACTTGCTGATATAATTCATGATAACCAACATGTATTTGTTGTTGTCGTTGGTTTTTGGAAATGGTCCTGAGATATCAATCGCAATTCGCTCGAAAGGGGCACCCACGTTGTACTGCTTCATAGCGCTTCTTGGTTTTGCTGTTGGTCCTTTGGTCGCAGTGCAAGTTGTGCACTTCCTACACCAAGACTCGACGTCATCTCTCATGTGAAGCCAGTAGAATCGAGATCGCAATTTTGAAAGTGTCTTATTAGCTCTCAAATGTCCACCGGAGGCCCCGTCGTGCATTTCTGTTAGTATATCCTTCACTTTTGTTGGTGGGATTAGAATCTGCATTCGATGGAATTTTCCGCCTGCGGCTTCCCATTTACGCTTTAGAATTCCATCTTCCACCAGCAAGGAATTCCATTGTGCCCAATATGCTTTATATGTTCCACTCTTGTCGGAAATACTGTTCCAAGTTGGTCGCTCGTTCTTTTCTTTGTGTTCCAGGATTAGCATCATATCTTCATCCTGAAGTTGAGCTGCGCGTATAGCATCACTCGTCCACCTATCTAGTACTTCGCAGGTCGTACGCCTCTTCTTTCTCTTCCGCTCTATGACAATGTTTACAATCTGGCTTACATGGTCTTCTTGATAGAGCATCAGCGTTATTATGCATCTTCCCTTGATGGTGGGAAATTTGGAAATCGTACGTTTGAAGTCGTTCAATCCATCGAGCATTTGTCCTTCCGGATTCTTAAAATTTAACAACCATTTCCGGGCGGCATGATTCGTCTGAAGGTGGAATCGACGTCCGTAGAGGTACTTATGGAAATTCTTAACGGCTTCTACGACAGCCAACAGTTCCTTTCTTGTTGCGCAGTAATTTCTCTCTGGCTTAGATAGAACTCGACTATAATATGCGACAACTCTCTCTCTTTACCATCGACTTCCTGCGACAACACTGCGCCGATTCCTGTGTTACTTCCATCAGTATCCAATATAAATGGGCGATCCGAACTTGGGAATGCCAATGTTGGAGTCTTACATAACTCGGCCTTCAATGTGTTGAATGCTGCCTCACACTTTTCTGTCCAATTGAATTTATTGTCTTTTCCCGTCAGTTCGTGTAGGGTTCTAGCCACGTTGGCGAAACCTTTAACAAACCGTCGGTAATATGTGGCTAATCCCATAAAGCTTCTGAACTGTTGCTTATTTTCTGGAGTAGGCCACTCTTGGACAGCTGCTACCTTATCAGGATCCGTTTGAACTCCTGCAGATGAAACGATGTGTCCCAGGAATTTTATTCTCCTTTGGAAGAGTTCACATTTCTTCGAATTGAGCTTTAAGTTGGCCTGTCTTAGTCGTTCGAAGACAGAGCGCAGATTCTTGATGTGTTCTGGTAAATTCCTTCCAACAACGATGATATCGTCCAAGTACACAAGACACGTCTTCCACGTAAGTCCCCGTAGTACACTTTCCATTAATCGTTCAAACGTTGCTGGAGCATTACACAATCCAAAAGGTATCACGTTGAATTGGTAAAGTCCGTTTCCGGTAGTAAACGCTGTCTTCTCCTTGTCCTCCTCCTTCACTTCCACTTGCCAGTAACCGCTTTTTAGGTCCAATGTTGAAAACCACTGAGCTCCAGAAAGGGTATCTAGTGTGTCGTCGATTCGAGGAAGTGGGTAACTGTCTTTCTTCATAACGTCATTTAACCGGCGGTAGTCGACACAAAATCTAGTTGTCCCATCCTTCTTCTTGACGAGCACTACCGGCGAAGCCCAAGGGCTCGATGATTTCTCGATGACTCCTTGCTCTTCCATCTCCCGAATCATGTTGCCTACTTCTGATTGTTTGGTCAACGGTAGTCGACGAGGGGGCTGCCTTATAGGTCTTGACTCACCCGTGTCAATGCGATGTTTAACTATACCAGTGTGGCCGAATTTATAATATCAGAAAAATCGTTCAGGAGAGATTTAACGCTTGCCTTTTCTCTATCTGTTAATCCGATTTTCTGGGACATCAACCTATTAACCACAGAGGATGCACCAGAGGGCTGTTGAATAGAATGGTCCTCTCCCCTTGTCTGAATTGAGCTTATCATTGACACGGGTGCACATTCTGCGATTACCTCTCCTTTTCTTATTGCGACCGGCTCCTCAGATGCATTTAGTACTCTGACGGGTACGATGTGCTTCTTCGCATCGATAAGGGCTTTCCCAACAAGGATGTTCCCCTTACGCTGATTTTGTACAGCCTCGGTGATGTAAAATCGATTGTCACCGGGATCACTCTCGATACTGGTCCAAATTACCGGCTCTGAACGAGCTGGGATCTCATCCTCCTCACGCACATAACATTTCAACCTTCGTAATTGTTCGTCCTGCAGTGTAATAGCAACCTCCAAGTTACCAATTCGCAGTGTTGCTTGCCCGATATCTAGAACAACTTGGTGCTCCTTCATGAAATCCATTGCTGTCATACTATGTGCGCTAACTGCTCACTCCCACATTCTGCTACAGATAAAACCAGCCCCTCATATATTCAAGCCAAAGAAATACTGGAGATAAAACCCACTAACAAATACTCAATGGACGAAGCCAAACGTATCTACAAGGAAAAATGTGTCTTCAAACCAGATAATCTTTCCGGAACTTTCGCTGAAACGCTGAAGTTTAACCCCTCGCAGGGACTCACAAAAGAACAAAACAAACCAAATATAATGCCAACCCCAACACTCAAAGAAACTCTTCCAACTGGCTCCTCCACAGCAAACAATATTAAAAATGCATCAAAACCAATAAAATATAATTTCACCAAATCGGACTCATCAACAACACCACCAACCCAACAAACACCATCAACTCATCTAACATCAACAATTCGACTAACTCCAACCAACCCCCAAAAACTATTAACAACTTCTTCAACCCAAAACTACAACGAAACCATCCCACAAGTTACAACAAGCTTTTCCGCCAATAGCCTCTCGGAATGCACCTCGTCACCCACGTTAAAGGTAAAAAAGAAATCGTCCCTTACGAAGACAAAAATATATAAAAATGTACACATATTGGAAGATGATGACTTTAATATGTAAGTCTACTATTAACATCCGAGGCCCTGACTCTGCCGTTTCTGAAACTGGACACTTGAATTCTGCTCAGAGTACAAGTGCCCCGTATCAGAAACAACAGAGTTAAAGTTCCTAACAACATAAATCCTATCCACCCAACATTCCAACACGAAAATAAATTTAAGAATACACTACCCCATTCCGCAAAACAATTAAGTCCCAAGCACACTATTAGGGTTGAACGCCCAAGGCCCAAAGCCCACTACTACTACTATTTATTGGCCTATAGGAACCCGGAAGTTCATGACCTCACTGACACGACTCTGCCATCGTTCCCTGTCCTGTGCGCTCTCCTTCCATGCTTGAACACCCGATCCGATCTCCTCGAGGTCAAAACTAACATTGTCCTCTCATCTCCGTCGCGGCTGTCCTGTCGGTTTCTTTCCCGTTGGTCTACAGTCAAGAATTCTACGCACGGTCCTATCGTTGCCCATTCGCGCCACATGTGCGGCCCATCCTGATCTTCGCGATCTGATTACTCTCACTATTGTACGTTTGCGATATAGCTCTTCCAATTCGTCTGTGTGGCGTTTCCTCCATTGTCCTGCCTCCTCGTCATATTTACCTCCAAAGATACTCCTTAAAACTTTATTCTCGAACACGCGAATTCTCTTTTCTTCCCGTTTTGTTAGAGCCTATGTTTCGCATCCGTATAGAACAATCGGCATGATTACGGTTCTATAGACACGGAGCTTTATGTTACATGATAGCAGTTTGGATTTCAGCAATTTACTGACTGCGTGCCAATTAGCGTTGCCGGAATGCAGTCTTTTGTTAATTTCCTTCGACATTTCGTTACTGGCCGTCAGCATTGTTCCCAGATATTTAAACTCTTTAACTTTTTCAAATATCTCGCCTCTCACGTTTATATGCGTTCCCTGAGGTCCACCTGCTCTCGCCGTAATCATGTATTTTGTTTAGTCTTCATTTAATTTTAAGCCCACCTCTTCTGCCGCTTGGATGATGATTTCACTGTGTTTACATACAGTTTCTAGATTATTGTCCAAAACTGCGATGTCATCTTCATATGCGAGCACTGGTGTGGCCCGATTCAGTGATGGTCCGGTCATGTTGTCGTCCTGTACCTTTTTGACGACATACTCGGGCACAAGGTTAAAAAAACATGGTGAGAGGCCACCCCACTGTTTTAGTCCATCCCGAATTTCAAATGGTTCTTAGAGGTGGTTTTTTATTCTAACTCGTCCCTTGTTTTCGTTCGTGCAAATTTGAACGAGGGCGGCATATTTTTTTCGGGATTCCCAGCTCAACTACAATATGGTAGAGTCTTTCCCTTGCGACTGAGTCGTAGGCTTTTTTGAAGTCAATGAACTGTTGGTTAACCGTCTCACCGTATTCCCACTTCTTTTCCAGCAGTTGCCTTATTGCGAACATTTGGTTGCTCGTTGACCGGTTCCTACGGAATCCGCTTTGGTAGTCTCCCAATATGTCTGTCGAAAGAGGGCTCTGGGATCTGAGGCTCGGCTGTATGCACGTCTGGTGCGTTTATTTGTGGTTGATGTGTGCGCACATTGAGCAGGTTTTCAAAGTACTGCTTCCATCTTGTCACGATATTGTGTGTTTTTGTCACCAAATAGTCGTTTGTGTCCGGGATTATTTTGGCTCTCCCTCGGTAGCCATTTCTAATTGAATTTATGCCGGCATATATGCCTCTAATATTCTTTGCTCTGGCATTTTCTAGGATTTTTTCAATCCTAGTCTTCTCCCATTCGCGTTTTTTGTGTTTGAAAAGTCTCTTTGTCTCTTTCCGAATTGTCGCGTATCTTTCTGCGTTGACTTCATCATATCTTTCTAAGTGGATCACTCTGAGACGTTTACGTTCTTCGCCCTGCACTCATCGTCAAACCAAGGTTTGGATTTAATTCTTTTCGTAAATCCTAATACCTTTTGGGCTGTTTGTTTTATTGTGTCTCTGATCGATGTCCATTTTCTTGCCCAGATTGTTGGTTTCCTCTTCCTCATTGCTCCCATTCTCTAGAATGCTAAATCTATTCGTTAGTTCGTCTTGATATTCAGCCCTTTTGCGCAGGTCTTTTAGTTTATCAATGTCGAACTTTTTGCTCGTCTCCCGTGACCGCCCATGTGGGTTTGCTGCGAGCCGACTTCTAATTTTGCCCATCACTAGAAAGTGATCGGAGTCGCAATCTGCTTCTCTATATGATCTTACGTCTAGGATATTCGAGTGGTGTCTTTTGTCTATGAGGAAGTGGTCTAACTGGTTACGCGTTACGCCGTCGGATTATATCTGTTTTTTTTTTTTTTTTTTTTTTTTTTTTTGTTTTGGTAGGAAGTGGAAATTTTTAAAAGATACCTCTAGACCGATCCAGGGGCATGCTGGGTTTTTACCTACTAAAACCACCTCCCGCCAGGCTCATATTCCCGCTGATCCCCACGGAACTTTCTTTTAGATATTCCATCGCGGGGCGGGACGGAGTTTACCTGTTACTCCGCTCGTCACGTCGCAACTGATGCATCATTTCACAGAGAATATCATTTGTTACGGACCATGCTTGTTTTGAACTCAGCATGTATTCTATTACTCCAGCCGGAGTAACTGTCCGTCTCATATGGCTCTCCAAAATCATGCGTGCGGTCTCGAATCGCACGCACTCTGTGAGTACGTGTTCTGCATTTTCTATTTTGCCTTCGCAACACAAGCACTATGGGTGATTCACATGCTTATACTTGTGCAAGTATTGCCGAAAGCATCCATGTCCTGATATTAACAGAGTCAAGTAGTAATTCAGCTCGCCATGTTTTCTTTTCACCCATGTTTCTATATCAGGTAACATTGTGTGGGTCCGTCTTCCTTTGGTGGAAGAATCCCACCTTCGTTGCTATTCTCTTAGGCTTGAGAGCTCTAACTGTGGTCGCATTCTCCGATTCTCTTGGGAGACCTTATGCAATGCAACGTTTTCTTTAGCTGCAATGTCAAGTGGTGTCTTCCCGGCCAAAATATTTATGGCATCTTCGCATACCGTTCGAAATACATAGCATACTTTTAGTGATACCAGTCTATGCGCTGAGTTCACTCCCCTCCTGTACGACTTATACGAGTACTGTGCGGCTCCTGCCCATATGTGAGCTGCATACATTATAGTGGAGGTGTTGACACTGGTTATGAGTTTCCTTATGTGGGGCCGGGGTCCTCCTACATTGGAGGACCCCGGTCATGCCGTTTTTTCACTCGTTTTCCTCAGGTGTTCCTTGAAGCTCAACCTGTTGTCGAGTATAACACCAAGATATTTAATATAGGGTCTGGATCTGATTATTTGTCCTTCTATTTCCAAATCAAGGTGTTCAACTTTCTTGCGTCTGCTTATTAAAACTGCCTCCGTCTTATGTCCAGCTAGTTTCAGTCCGGCCATATCTAGCCAGCATTTAATGCTCTGGATTGCTTGGGAGCAAATATTCTCCAGGTCATCTAGATGTTTAGCGACGGCTACTATTGCCAAATCATCTGCGTACCCAATGATTCTAACCCCTTCTGGTATGTTGACTCTGACCACACTATCATACATGATATTCCATAACAGCGGACCTAATACAGATCCCTGAGGTACACCCGCTGTTATTTGATATTCCTGTGGTCCCTCATCTGTATCATACAGCAGTCTTCTATCCGAGAGATAGTTTGCTAATATACGCACCAAGTGGGGTGCTATCCATGTCCTTTGTTTAATACCTCTAAGATTCGGTTATTATATTTTTTTAATTAGCAAAATAATATAGTCCGTTGAAAATGAAAGAAAACATGGAGGTGACCAATTCGAATAGTGCGTAACACATACTTATATCGCGGAATATTCTCGGTTAATCTTTCAAATTCCACAAATTACCAACAATTACTTTGCGGGGCAAGCGGTTTCCCGACTCCATCAAAGTCAAATTCATTTTTTAAATATTATGATTACACACATTTAATACCCTCACGAATGAAAACGCCACCAAAGGGGCGTTCGGAAGTTTATGGATGACCCGTTAATATAAGATATGCAAGGAATAACCATTCAAAGAATTTTGTTTATAAAGATCACTGTGCAATGTGTATAAGCAATAAGATCGATGAAAAATCAATGGTTTTAGTTTTTTTCTTTCATTTCCTCATTTTAGAACAAGATGAATAAACACCAATCAATAAACAAACTGCTACATTACCCGCACCGTAGATATCAGCTGATTTTGATTGCTCGCGAAGCAGTGGCACCATGTTTATACAGAAAATCCAAACCTGGGTCGTCAGTAGCAGAGTACCATTTATAATTCAAGCCCCGTCAATTAAAAGTAATTTATTGTTCCGACGATGGCTTGGGACGGAGCCAACGGATCGCCAGAAGGCAATGATGGCAAGAAGCTTGCCAAAGAAATCTCCTATACCTGGTGTGGAGCATATAGTAGTCGTTGCATCCGGAAAAGGGGGTGTTGGAAAATCAACAATCGCAGGTAAATTCATGTATATATATATAATACCATTAAACTGTTCTAATAAGTATTTATAGTCAATTTAGCAGTTTCATTAGCATCTGACGGAAAGCGAGTCGGACTATTAGACGCAGACATATTTGGACCGTCTATTCCTTTGTTGATGAATTTACATGAGCAACCGTTGCTTGATAAAGATAATCTTATGGTGCCACCAATTAATTTTGGCGTGAAATGTCTGTCAATGGGGCTGCTTAAACAAAAAGGTCCTATTATATGGCGCGGCCCGTTACTAATGTCAGCATTACAAACACTGTTAAGGAAAGCTGTCTGGGGACCTTTGGACATTTTAATTGTTGATACACCTCCAGGAACGGGTGATGTGCATTTGTCATTGGTGCAAAATGTACCAGTATCTGGCGTGTTACTTATTAGTACCCCACAAGTAGCTGCATTATCAGTCGTTGCTCGAGGTGCAGAAATGTACAAAACTGTGGACGTTCCTATATTTGGTTTGGCTGAAAACATGGGATTTGCAGAGTGTCCAAATTGTTCCCATCAAATTAATTTTTTTAAAAGTGAAACAGAAAATTATGCCAAAAACTTAGGAATCAAAGTACTTGCACATATACCTATGATGGAAGTGCTGAGTAATTGTGGTGATAGTGGAACGCCCATGGTAGTAGCTCATCCTGATTCTCCATTCGCTGGAACCTGTCGAACATTGGCGCAGGGTATTTTAGATGATTGTAAGAAGCAAGCAAAAGTTGTAGCCGGATAAATATCATTGGCTTTGTTCGAGTGCTTATGCAATCGTTTCTACCGCTTTGTTTTAACTTTCGTCACCGCTTAGAGTTGGCTCAACATAGCGTAATGCAGATTTGTTTAAGAACAAAATCCCCGATTGTAAAAAAGAAAAAAGAAAATGAAATCAATTAAGCATTGCCTTAAAATTCACTAAAATAAAATATTCTTTTAACAATGTAACCATTGTAGACCAAAAATGCGAATCTAAAATTAATTGAAGTTGTAATTCGGAAATACATTAATTTGAAACCATTTTTTAACTCCCAACGAACGATAACAAACCCATAATTAACAAATTGTGTGAACACCCGATTATGCCGCTTTCCTTATAAACTTCATCACTTTACATTTCCTTTCAAATGGAATCACTAAAAGAAAGCACTAAGGCCTCAACACATCAGTCCTCTGCCACATGTAAGAGATGGATTGCTATTCTCAACTGAAATGGTATGTGTTACTACCAAAACTGCGGATCAGACCTCCCGTAGGGAATAGCAGCGTCCTCCCTGCTTTGGCCGATCTCGTTATCGGGGTCCTCGTTCTCTCCGTCGCTTCGGTCAAGTGAGTTATGTCGGAGTCAGCGACCGCCAACACAACGATCCACGACGTAATTTTAAGAAGCAATTTCCGGCCAGAAAGCAAACTGCAACGTAGTCTTGCGAAATTGTGAAATGCACCTTTCCCAGGCACTGAACTTGACACGCCGTGAGGTGCAATGTTCTCCCACCGTATCAAGGTCAGTATGGATAACGGCATTTCTTAGTTTTAGATTTCAGACTTAGAGGCAGTTCGTTTCTAATCGTGCAAGTGCAAAGTTGAAATACCTCGAAAATAAAAGATCTTATTTCATAAGTCGAAACAGTTTTTTTTTTTTTTTTTTTTTTTTCAAAACTGTATTTATTAACCATGATTAGAATTCGTACATTTAAGTAATACAGTGACTTAAAATTAATTTTGTAACAATTGCTTACATGTAATTATTATAATAATATATACATTTTCCAAACAATATTTTATGAGATATAAGATAGATGCGTGTTTATAAATTTAGTGGTATTATCTTCCTGGAAAAGGTCACAAAACCAGGAATTTGTTTTTTCAACTTTACTTAATCTAAACTTAATCCTAATTATATAAATAACTTAACCTAATTTAGCCTGATTACAGTATGATTTGCTTAAAGCCATAAACAATGTTTTATAATTAATGGGATATATGAATTAAAGGATGTGGAGTGAGGTCAGTTATGGGTTTGAGGATTAGTATTTCTTTCCGGTTGTTCGTTGTAGAAACATAGGATGTTGGAAAATGGTTGGACGTTACAGTATTTGAACTGGTTAGGGGTAACTTCGGTGTTGTGGTATATGATCTCGTTTGAATCATTTACCAGTCTGCCTGAGGCGAAGATAGCTCTGGTGCGGAGACAGTTGGGATAGTTAGTTCTGATATCTAGAGGGTTCTCTAAAAGCGAGGTTATTATGGGATTGGGATTATTTTGTAGGTTTTCGATAAATTTGATAGACAGTTCGAGGAATCGTCTATCGAGGCGCTCGATACCAGCGGTATTGTAGAGTTCGACGTTACTATAGTACTTATAGGAGTTAGGACGACGATGTAACCCAGAGACATACCTAAAGCATTTTCTTTCAAATACTCGTAATTTCTCCATTTGGGAGGGAGTGATATGGTACCACAATGGGTACGCGTACGTGAGGTGGGCCTGATAATTTGTTTGTAAATGAGCAGTTTGACTTTGTGAGAGAGACTATTAGGTTTCCACATTACTCTTCTACAGAGATTAAGCTGAATTGTGGCTTTTTGAAGGGAATCTTTGATGTGGGAGGAAAAAGACCAGTTATTAGAAAAAGTGATTCCCAGATATTTTAGGGTTTTGGAGGGTTTTATCAGAGTGTTGTTCAGTTGAATCTTAATTTTGTTGTGGCAGCGTCTAGTGTTGTTTGTACAGTGCTCGTGTTTGCCCTTGAACACTATGAGCTGCGTTTTATTTGGATTAAGGTGGATTTTCCACTTATTAAAGTATGTTGATAGGTTAGGGAGGAAGTTGTTAATGCGGTTTCTTGCAGCCTTAACAAATTTGCTGCTAGAGTAAATTAATGTATCATCAGCATAATTCAGCAGCACAAAATTAGAAGATACGGGTTGAGGAATATCTGAGGTATATAACAGATATAAAATTGGCCTTGGGGAACACCCGCGGTTATGGTGTGGGTTTCTGAGACAGAAGAATTTATTCTCACAACGAATTTTCTGGCAGAAAGATATGAGGCTAAGAGCTTTGTTGTGTGAGAGTTTAGATTAAATATGGAGTGCAGTTTATACAGAAGCCCTGAGAGCCAGACGCAATCAAACGCCTTAGAAATATCGAGCGATATACACACAGTAGGGCTTTGGTTTTGGAGACCAGTTGTAACATCGTGTGTAAGTTTTAGTAGAGCATGACATGTGGATTGTCGCTTACGAAATCCGAACTGACAGTTAGGGATGAGGGCATTCTCATTGGCAAATGAGAGAAGATTTTGGTAGATCTTGCGTTCCAGTATCTTACTTAGTGTACTTAATAGGGATATTGGACGATAATTGCAAGGGCTATTACTACTACCGGGCTTCTTAATAGGAATTACTACCGCAGTTTTCCAGTTCTCTGGGAAGTGCGATGGATTAATTATATGATTAAGAAGAATGAGGATGGGAAGTAGATTCGGTGGGCGTAGCCTTTTAAATAGAAGACGTGGGATTCCATCTAATCCAGTTGACTTTTTGTTATTTCCTGATCTTACGATCTCGGATAATTCGTCCGCAGTTAGAAAATTGGTAGTGTCTAAGGGGTGTGAAGCTATGTTTGTGTTGTTGAATTCACCGATGAAAGGAGTAAAAGATGGGAATAATTTGTTTGAGATGTATTCGTTTACTGTGTTCTCGAAGCCAGGAGTTGAGAGAGAATTATTTTGCTCATGGATCTTTGCAAAGTGTTCTGCGAGGCAATTTGCTATGTCCGAATCGGACTGGGCAATATTATTGCTGATCGGGTTAATGAGATGATCAATTCGGGGCTTATATTTACGACCCGTTAATTGATTGATGTTTTTGAAAAGATCCCGATTTGGTTTGATATTTTTAAGTGTGGAGATGTAGTTTTCATCTGCGAATTTTTTCAACTGCTCATTTATCAGAGTGGATAGGAGTTGGATTTGGCTTTTAATAAAGGGGCAGTATCTTGTTTGAAGTTTGCGGCGGAGCTGCTTTTTAAGGCGCAATAATTTGGTTAGGATGCTGGGCAAAGGCTTTCCTAAATAGTTATGAGGAATGGTTGTCGGGGTGTTTTTGCTGAGAGCCTCCTTAAGAATTTGCTCTATTCTTAAAGATGCTTGATCGATTTCAGTAGGGAGTAAGTTAGATGCCTCAGGGATATACAAGTCAGAGAAACTTATCGCTATGTCACTATTGACTTTTCTCCAATTTGTTTTGGTGAAGTTTGGGACAGAGTTTGACGAGTATAGTGGATCGAGAGAGGGGATTTGAATCGTGGTGTGAACGGAACCATGATCAGAAGGAAATATAAAGGAGACTGTAGGTGGACCCGCTGAATAAACGTCGTCGGACTTAAGGAAGAAGTCGATTGTTGACCTGGCTGAGCTAGAGACACGAGTTGGCTGTAATGGGGAGTGTTCGTGGTTCCGAGTTAGTGGTTGTTATATATAAAAGATACTGAGTAAAAAGTTCGAAGTGTAAGAATATATTAGAAAGGAAACGAGTCGCTTCTAAAAACAACCTGTGTTAATTTAAGTATTTGTATTATCTGTTAATTTAAGTATTTGTATCATCTGTTAAATTCAGTATTTGTATCATCTTGTTTATCGAATCATAGGATAAGTTCATTTCGTGTGTCACTACAAACATCGTACATCACCACGTGATTACAAAATTATCTTTTTGAGTTTTCCAAGTATCTTTTCACACAATACCAATTTTTATGACGGTTCCCTTTTCTACGGCAATTATCTTAGCAGATAATTCTCGTCTCATGAAACGATCCCGTTGCGCACATTTTTTATGGCGCAGGCAAATGGATTTCCATTAAGGGTTTTCCCAGATGCAGCCGCGGCGGTATCGGTTTGTATTGATACACGAAATGAACAAAGGACTTAGGTGATTAAGGAAATGTGCGACCCGTCACTTGACGTAGTAAGAAAATGTATATCTTTTGATATTTGGTCGTCGCCATATGATTATATGACTGGTTTATACTTTTATTGTAGGTACATTGGAAAAAATCTTGTTTTCCAACTGTACAAGAATTGTTAGGTAGTAAGTTTCTTCTTAGATTTTTATATATAAGGCAAAATATTTTCAGAATAAATGTGATTCTTCTTTCACTTGTGGAGACGCGAACGTCTACTTCATTTGTATTGTAGAATCATCCGCTTCTTTTTTTCAGCTGTTTGGAATTCTCGATTGACTGTTGGATCACCAACGAATCTAAGGACGCATAGGTAAAAGAGCCTAGGCGTCAATAGCAAAAATCACGTCACGGGTTTATGTGCCCTGACGAAAACTTAAAATAATCACGTCACGGGTTAATGTGCCCTGACAAAAATTAAAAGCTATCACGTCACGGGTTTATGTGCCCTGACGAAGTCAGTATAGGAGTACTTATAATCAAAAGAGGAAGGTCAAAAGAGGCCTTATACCTCTATAAGTAATAAACAACCAGTGTTTTTAAATTTAAAAGTTTCAGTTTTGTCTTTTTAAAATAAAGAAAATAAAAACAAGGATTAAACCAACGAAAAACACAGGACTTCTTGAATGAATACGGAACGAATCTGCTTACAGTGTCCAGTGGGAAATGTCTTAAACCGCCCGATTTGGGATCAATAAAATTCGAATGCCAGGAATCAAATGAATATATCAGTTACGTGACGCAAAAACACCGACTTCCCCTTCTCGTGTGCTTATGAATATACTTCACTCACTGTTGCCAACCAGCTAAGTGGAATTTGAATTTTGGACAACGTTAGGTCATTTGTAGCCATCAACAAAGGCGAGCCGCCCTACCTCGCGTAGCAGGCAATATATACAATTATATATTAAAAAAAAAAAACATAACTTTACATTTATATAACGTTACACCATGAAGAGACATAAGAAACCTAAGTAGACATCGATAGAGATATCTTAGTTTCCAATCTACATAGATAGAGTTTAGTGTTTCTGGTCTTTCCACAACGCGACCTAGATATGAACTATTGTCATCAAGTCCAGACATCATCGGTAGATCCGATTCGGCTGTACAGGACTCCTTCACCCAGATCGAGCAGGCGGCACAAAAACTGGGACTGCACATTAATGAGGGGGAAACTAAGTACGTGGTGGCAACTTCTGCGAAAAGAATACCTAATGTTGGTCATACTATCAGGGTAGTGGAGCACGAATTTGAAATAGTGCAATCCTTTAACTACCTTGGGTCAATAGTATCATCCGATAACAATATGGAAGAAGTAATACGCGAACGGCTGATCAAATCCGACAAAGCCTACTATGGTCTATCAAGGCTCTTTAAATCACGAAATTTATCCAGAACATCCAAGCTAGTACTGCACAAGACTTATGGTCTTATCAGTACTCATGTATGGATCCAAGACCTGGCTGCTCAATAAAAGGCACCCTGAACTCTTAGCCTCGTTCGAGAGGAAGGTCTTAAGGAGAATTGTTGGCCCCGTATGTGAGGGAGGACGATTCCAGAGACGGTAAAACCATGAGTTGTACGCGATCTACCTTGAAGCTAATATTTTGAGAAAAATCAAGCTCGGTAGACTCCGTTGGGCGGGACACCTAGTTCGAATGAGCCGGTGTTGTTAGGATCTAGTCTCTGCTGTTCCGGATGTGGGGCACTTGGACTCTGGATTGAGTTCAAGTATCCAACCTCAGGAACAGCAGAGTCAGGGGTTTGGCTGTTAATTTTATAGTTGCATTGTAATATCATCATATACTAAGGTATGTACATTTTTATTAATTTTTATATTAGTGAGAGACGGATTACTTTTTACCTTCGATTTGAGTAAAGGGGTGCGTTGCGAATGGCTATTAGCAGAACAGCTTGTCGTCGTTTGTGGATTGGTTTCAGTTTGATTGTTTGTTGGCAAACTTATTTGTAGTTGTGGGGGTTCGAACGTGGTTAATTGAGTTGATGATGTTTGTTTATGTCGTTAATTGAGTTGATGGCGTTAATTGAAGTGATGGTGTTCGTTAGATTAGTGGTGTTATAGACGAATTTGTTTTGGTGGGGTTATGTGTTGCTGACTTTTTTGGCTTGTGGGGGGATGCAATGTGAAGATTGTTTATTGTAGCGTCAAGATACAAATGTATCGATAGGGAACGTTTGTTGTGAACGAGCCCTTATATATTTTTTATTTGGTTGCTATGACATCTGTCAAACATATTTAGTATGCATCAAGTCATTGTACAAACAACATCATTTTTTTTAATCCAGTTAAAAAAGTCGAATTTTGTACCAGAATATGATGATTCGCGGAAGGCATTAATTTTTTGTTTTCATTTGAAGAAAAGTGCTGCAGAGTCGCATCGAATGCTTGTCGAGTGTTGTGGTGATCATGCTCTATCGGAAGCAACCTGCAGTTCAGAGATAATGACTTTGATGTGGGAAATGAAAAACGTGAAAGCCCACCAAAAACGTTTGAAGACACCGAATTGCAAGCAATATTGAATCAAGATGACACAAAAACAAATGGCACAAATGTTAAATGTTGCACAACAAACAATTTCTGACCGTTTAAAAGCTATGGGAAAGATCCAAAAGTGTGAAAACTGGGCGCCACATGAATTGAATGACAGGCAGATGGAAAAGCGAAACACCACAAGTGAAACGTTGCTTCTACGACACAAAATGAACTCAGTATTGCATCGAATTGTGACTGGTGATGAAAAATGGATTTATTTTAAAAATCTTAAACGCAAAAAATCATGGGTCCATCCAGGAGAAGCATTGACTGCAAAGCCTGATCGGTTCGGAAAAAAGAGAATGCTATGTGTTTGGTGGGGCAAGGAGGGGGTGGTGTATCATGAACTTCTAAAACCTGGCGAAACTGTTGATGCGCAACCCTACCGACAACAAATGATCAATTTGAACCATGTATTGGTCGAAAAACGACCAGAATATACCGCAAGACACGGAAAGGTATTTTTGTTGCATGATAATGCACCGAGTCATACAGCAAAACCCGTCAAGGAAACAATAAAAGCACTCCGAACCTTCCGACTACCATTTGTTTTCATCGATGGGACACGCATTGGCGGAGCAACATTTCAATTCCTACGAAGAAGTCGACAATTGAGTCTCCGAATGGTTTGCCTCAAAAGACGACCGATTTTATTGGCGTGGTATCCACAAATTGCCAGAAAGGTGGTCGAAATGTGCAGAAAGCAATGACCAATACTTCGAATAAAATGTTTTTTTACTTTCCCCAAAAAAATTTGGTATGAGGTGGCAGATTACACTTTTGCCACATTGTGGTATTGGTGCAGCGTTTTGTGGCATGGCCGAGTCTTTGGCAGTTGCGGCATCCCATGGGGTTGGGGTGAACTGAACTTAGCTTTATAAAAACCGATGTCAACCGACTTCGGTGGTTGGAATAGGTTAAAAGTAAATAACATAAGTCCGGAGGGTCTTCGCACTTTACCGTCATCTACTGTGGTAAATTTATACACATCTGGGACTTTATGTTGACCCGTTTCGGCTATTATTTCCGTTTCCGAGATGTTTATGAGACAAGGGGAGTAAACTATGCCTTTGCATTAATTTAGTTTTTCGTGTAGTTTTACGGAAAGGGGACACACGTTACCAAAGTTTGTTATTTTAAGAAAACGGTCTGCGATTTTTTGAGAATCAGCTTTTACTAATAATTGTCCGTCTGGTAAAACAGTGATTTGTTCATATTCTTGGCTAACATCGTTTATCACGTTCTTAATTAAAAATGGACTTAGTGATGAAATTTCAGTTTTTTTGTATTCTTCATTGTTTGCAAACTAGAAAAAAATGCCTCTGTTTTCGTAAGTGTTCTTTTGATTTTGTTTGGTCGAATATCGCTATTTGTATCTTCCGTAAGATCGCTAAACCGGTTACTGTTCACATTTGACCCAAAGGCCATTTCGTTGCAATTGTTTTACACTACTCTATTGTCTTATAAACACAGCACACTGCACAACAAGGTCCTGGTCTGGTTTTTTTTGCTTTTTTCACTGCGCTATTACACAATGAGGATGTAATTTAATTTTATAACGTAGAACTGATGTTCCACGTACTGAACACAATTTGCGACGATCTAAACTCTACGACGGTTGGAAAAGGAATGCGAATAGTGACATAATTCAACGAAACCAGAACAAATTTCTTCGCATTATCATCAATGCGTACAGTTGTAACAAATCAGGAAATACATGATGACCTAGGGATCAAATGAATAAATGAAGCTATCCAAGAATATGCTGTCAAAAATGAAAAACCTCTACGTAATCACACCAATGTAGAGGCTACTCAGCTCATGGATATCACCTACGAACTGAGAAGACTAAAATGGACGAAACCTTATGAATTAACATGTTAAAATCTAACATATTAAAATCAACTTGGGAGCTGAACACTGCTCCAGTAAACCCTCACACGTTTTGCGTAATTAAACTGAATTAAGTACAATTAAATGTATTAAATTGAATTGTTAACATTTGTGGTGGATTCAGCCGTTAGGTCGAAAGCTGCGGCCACCGAGATGGTAACGGTGAATCTCGCGAACCAGAGTCCTTGGTTTGATCCAGGTCGATTACGCCAGTAATCGCGTATTTCAATTAGTTGGTATTGGTACCAACAAAGGCAACGAGCAAAACGACTCGAGAAATTCAGTTTTTTATTTCAAAAGACTCCTAAATTAGTATTGATCGTTTAACTAGTTATATACAATAAGTGTTGTAATTTATAAATCCTTTCGTCTCCTTCTGGCGGCGGTTGTACACGCGTTGGTGGTTGGCGACATACTGACTCAAAGACGTTAGTCACATTCAAATTTGTGTGACAGCTCGATGGCGTCTCTCAGCGATGACGCATTGTCAGCTGGTTGCTGACAGGCGTGGTGAATATGTTGGTTAGGGAGTGTGTAGCGGTGCCGCCAAACCCTACGGTCTATTTACCTGAAAAACCCCCATAACTACTACCCAACTCCCTTTAGTTTGCTAATGCAATAGTATTAGTACCTAAAAATGCTGCACGCATTTAAGAGATCGAATCTGTGATCTTTAAGTCCCTGTAAAGAAAACTTGCCTCCATGAATTCTCTTCGCCTACCATTGCTCCTTAAGATTTCTTTATTAACTTACCAGGAATTTCCAATCAATTTCGGTATCTACGTCGCCAGTCAAATTCCCTTAGATGAATTCCTGTAAACAAAATAATTCGGATTGCATTCAATGTAACCGTCATGACAGGGACCATAAATATCGCGCCGTCTATTTTCCCAGCCGCGTCATATACCTTTTCATACACATTGCCTGACAACCTTTTTTGTTTGTCTTATCAATAAACAACCCAAGCAGCTGCATATAATTAGCGCAATAGACGGCGAAACCAAATTCTCCAGCATTTCCTAATGCAAATATGAACCCGGTTTCTATTGCAGCCAGAGATGCCATAAACATCCAATTTGCTTTTAGTACCTTTTTCTCCTAACGTCGAAAATAGCGACGAGGCATCGTGTAAACAATGACCCGCATTACCAGCGGCGCATTTGGTCATTTTTCCCTATTGTCCTTGCCGCCTGCCTGTTTTCGAACACATGCAACAACATTGAATCTGTTCGATCGCGCACATATACCACTGCGCCACTAGTTACACCCTTAAGAGAAAAGTTTTTCTCTCTCTTCCTTTTTTTTTCCTTAGCGAAATCATCTCTGCATGAGATGACGATCACCGAGTCAAATTCCATCCTTCGACCCGAGCGGGTCGCTGCTCCATCGCTACCCTGGTGCACACAGGGAAGCGATAATAAAAAAATAATCGTTTGTGTCGTAGTCTCCGCGAGTCGGTATTGAGTGCATATAAATTTAATATTAACGTGTCTTACATAAAATTAAAACAATAGTGTAAAATTCTAAAGTCGATAATTAAAACACGATAAAACAATAGCGGTGATCACCAACCAAATCAGTGCATTTTATTCCGGAGACTACCATCGCTGCGTTTTCCTTCATTCTTTGGTGACAATTTTCTGTGAATATTTTGCTGTTTGTCCTGTCGTTGTGTCCGGAGAACTGTTTTCAGCGGAATTATGATGGAGGAGGAAGTGAATCATGTACCCATGCTGGTACATACTTCCTTCCCACAAGCGTACTAGACAGTGAACGCACTAGATTCTCCCCGCTACATTTAATTGCGAATCCGCAACAACATTGTACGATTCATATCCAATAAGAGATGTCATTAAAAAAAAAAAACATTTCGCAAATAATTGAATCTACTGTATGATCGATAAAATGTAAAATCCAGCAGTGAAACTCGTGGGCAGTTTAAGCACATCGCGCTCAATTCTGTTCTTAGGATACATATTGTTACGGATTTTCGGCTTTACGTTTAGCGGCCTCCTAGGTCCGATCTCTGGATCGCGAAATAATTTAAATCAAACTCCAAAAGCTCGTTCTCCGTGGTTTAAATGGATTTACTTTAGTTTTACTTATTATTTTACACGTGTTAATTACTGTTATCCCTTGACATCGATCCTCGTGTCTTGCTGTCAGTTCTCTTCTTCTTGGCTCTTGACTGACACTTATTATTCGGCTGTCAGTTTGCCTGTCGCACTAGATGGCGTGCTTAACGTTCGTAAATTCGTCACAATATGTAATATACTATGGTAGAGTCCGTTTCATAGATGTTATCGGATACATTGTACAACTTGTCTCTGCTGTTTAATCGTGAAAATAATTAAAGTCTTTCCGAATGACACTAAAACTAATTTTAGATAGACAGGTAACTGAAAAATAGAAGCACTCAATTTATTCCACATGTGTTTTGGACGCTGGGCTTGATCACGTGTTTTTCTACAGCTGCAATCTTCAAACAGTCCGTACCAAAGTGCCCTACGGCTTCATTTTCTATTTTTCGCCTTTTTCTTCCGAGCACATTGTGCATTCAACTCACATTTAAGAGTACCAGAAATTCGTTTTGTGGTCGTGTTATGAAAAAAAAAGAAAATAATAATAATAATAAATAAATAAATAAATAAAAATCAAATAGCTGTAGTTGGTCTAGCTAAAAAAAATTTTTTGTTATTTCCTGTTTCACAATAAGTATTCTTGATGATGATTTATATCAGATTGTAACGGGAATGTTTGATGTTGCCCGCTGTTCCCTTGTAGAGAGGAACCCGATGAAACTTGCAGCGAAACAGAACCACAAGAGAACCAAAACTGAACTCGAGGTGGGTCTTTAAGTTTTTTATTGTCTAAGTCGGATGCGACTTGGTTTATAAATCATTAATAACGCACAACATCCAACTTCTCTACATGAGATTGAGTTTATTTATTTATTAATTTATGTAGGATCAGCAGCAATGACTCGGATGGTGTGCGCGCAATGATAGCTGGTAGTGGACTGACTCATTGGGCATAACTGCCAATTCAAAAAAGGACTATATGGCCTCATCGTGGTGACAATCGGCCAGTTGGTGCCAGCTGCTGCGCAACTGGTATACACTGCGAATGTACTAGATTTCTCCAGTACATTCCAGCACATTTAATTGTCAATCCGCAACATTCCGCCCGCCTTCGCCAATCATTGGCGAATCATTAATTTCGAGGGGACGGTGGCTAGGGGCCGGGAGTGTGCGGTCTGCTAGTGGCGGTTGTCTGCTGTCCACTCTCACGTGGATGGTCGGGTCTGGAGGGGCCGCCCGCCCTGAGGAGCGCTGACGGCTGGAGGGTCGATGACGGCGTGATGGTATTTTCCATCGCTGGAGTCCGCTAACCTTTGGGGTCACGGAACCGGCCAATTGATCTGGGTCGGAGTCGTAAAGTCGCAATCCACGATCAATAACCAGGTGATGGCTTGTGATATGTCTCGCTGCATCGAGACCGGTGGTGGTTGGTCCTGCGCACGTTGGCGCGCGCCTGGAGTAAGTGGCCGGTGGGATGCGGCCACTGCTGTGTGACGCTGTAGCGTGGAGTCGGGTGGGGCGTCGTCCCCGGCACTGTCCGCGTGTCCTGGCGGAATGGCAGTCAGGGGCCAAGTGCCTCCCGGGGTCGTCGCAATTCAGCCTCTGTGGATGCACAGAGAGGCATGCTTTCTTGTTGGAGTTCGAGAGACCGCTGGTTGCTGGGGAGCGCCGCCCGCCAAGCGGGGCATTGCGCGCTCCTGGTCCTGTTGTGGTGGCTACAGGTGGTAGCGGTTGGCCTGGGTAGTTTTGGACCTGGGCAGGAGCTTGACCACGTGGTGTCCTGGGTGTGGTCGGATGCCTTAAAGCCTTTGGGTGGGCCGGCTGCTGACTCCTCGATTGCCTCTCGCCCTTGCGGTGGTTCAGCGGGCGAGCGCGGTGTCTCGTAGTTGGACCACGGAAGTGTTCGGTGGCTGGTAGTTGAATGGGCTTCGTATGTGGCCACTGGGGCTGATGCCGGCGGGACTTCCTTTGCGTTCTCTGATGGAAGCCGCGGCCGTCAGTCGGAAGGTCGACCAGTTCCTCTGGGTCGGAGTTGTAAATTCGCAAACGAGGAATGGCCATATGGTGGCTGGACAGGCATTGTCACGTTTGCGCTGGATGATATGGTGGGTGCTGAGCCTGTTAGCACCCAACCCAGTTCAGTGGCCTGCGCGACGAGGCCGGAACGTTGGTCCTTCCTTAGGCCTTCGAGGATGATGTTGGGGAACACGTCTGCCCCAAGGATGATGTCCACCTTGTCGGCGGAGGCGATGTTTGGATCGGCCAGGTTCAGATCCGCCACGAACGAGAGATCCCTCGTCGCCGATTGTGATGGTGGTTAATGCACTGATAGCCCGGACAGGATGAGGGGCCTCAGTGTCCATTGTCTCAAGCCGTGGAGGCGAGAAGTGATTCTGATGGAGGCCTGAGTCCTGGTGGCAAGGCCACGAGTGCCCCCGACACCGTAGGTGGGGACGGATGATGCTTGGCGCCGGAGGTTTAATCTTCGGGCGAGTGATGCCGAAATGAAGGTGCCGCTGGAGCAGGGGTCCAGCAGAGCACGGACTTCAATCCTCTGTTCGGCCTCCGACGTCACGATGACTCTGGCTGTTGGCAGCAACGCGGAATGCTGTGAAGGGGTGCTGATTGTATGTACGCAGGCCCCTTCCTGACGGTCGATCCGGGGGGCGGATCCTTTGGCACGTTGCGGCGGTGATGTTGTCCCGTCGATGGCGGTAGTCAAGACATGCAGCAGAGTGTGATGTCTCCGCTGGCATCGACGGCACGTCTTGCTGGAGTGGCAGTCGCGTAGGTGGTGGCGACTCAAACAGTTGGTGCATAAGTTCCTTTGTTGTGCGAAGGACTTCCGACGGCCGGGTGTGAATGATCGGAAGCCCTCGCAAGCGTAGATCGTGTGTGCGGCCCTGCAGAATGTGCAAGGGCCTTGTTGCCTTACGGGTGCCGGCGGTGTTTCGTGCATCGGGACACGGGGCTGGCTAGTCATCGGGCCAGCTACTGTTGCTGGAACAGTCGAAGGCGGTTTTGTGGGAGGCATTGGCGTTGGTTCTGTGGTATTTTTATCGGTATGGTGTGTCGACAAGGACAGGAATTCACCGATTTTCCACCGATGGTACTTTCGAACGAATAAAAACCAAATCTCCATTCAAAGTTCATATTAGTTTTATTACACTACACTGAATTTTTTTTGTCAAATTTTTATTCAAATTTGTGCACATATGTCTGAATTTTGTTACATTACTTTAAAATATTTCTTCACTGTTTCCATCCATCACATTAATTCAATATAATGCTATTTGGGAAATTTAACATACGAACTTTTCTTAGGAATACCGAATTTTGCAACTAAAATTAACTTTCCACTCGCGAATTTTTCGACGCACTTCTTTACTCTCAGCTGACCAGATAAAGACTTCCTGGTGACGTTCTGCTCGGTAGCTATCATCTGACTGGTTATTGGATGTCTCTTTACAGACATCCAACGAAAACGAACCTAAAGGATTCGCCGGCAATGGCGAAGGTCCAAACAAAAGGAAAAGAGAAAAAAACTCATGTAGCAGGTCGAATCCGCTGCTACATGTTTGGGCAAGATAAACTACCGCCATACGCAAGGGATAGATTCTTTGATTGACATGAGTCAATAAAACCCTTGCCGAAGGCAGAAATCTATCTTGGAAAAATGAATCGAACATTGGGCATGGCCGTTGTTAGATCATCTAGAATAAACAAATTTCGGTCGTATGATTCGATGCATGTTATCTTAGGGATATGTTAATCCCGTTGAAGGCACTGTCAGGCGATAGTATCCGCTTGAATGTTTACTTTGTGTAAACTAAAATTGGTGGCCATGACCGATGCTGGTGATCGTTCCAAGAAACGGCAACGGATCATAAAATCGGTCATGCTAAGATCCAAGCAAATGTGCGCGCCTGAAAGGCCAATGTTTGATTTGATCTTCTTTACTTTAGGAAAGATAGATCGTAGACATGCCGTTGGAAATCTGGCTTGCAGATGTGCAAGCAATCCGAAATAATGCTAGGTCAATGAATGGGTACGAAAATAACACACGGAAAGATCAGCGTGTGTTGGTGGATATGTGCCATCCATTGTTCGGTCGCGGAAGCTCGGTTGATGAATTGATGTCATCGCAAGATGTCTGGATGCGGTGCGAAGTGAACCAGTTCCTCTGGGTTGGAGTTGTAAGTTCGCAACCCACGAGGAACGGCCATGTCATCTGGTGCCCCACAACGCGTGCGCGGCATCGTCTTCTGTGGGGGTTTCGGCTGGTCGATCATTGGGGCCTGGGGTAGGTTGGGCTTTGGGCAGGCGGCACTCTGGTCGGCGGCCTGCTGATCCTTATCCACTGTTCTAGGGTGCGGTTCCTTTTGCTGGACCATGTCAACCGTTGGCAGCTGCACTGGGGGCAGCTCGCCAGGGTGGAGACGATTGGCGCTGTTGGCCATGGTTGGGGAGGCTGAATCGAGAGCGTGCTGGGCCTCGAGGAGCTTCGTCTGTTCCTCGAGGTATATTTCTTCGCTCTCGCCGATGAAGTCTTCCGTGAAGTACTGAAGCTGTTGGTACTCAGGGGGCGCCATGTAAATGACTTGGTTATGCCTCCTGCGGATGGCTTCCCATTCGATGTGGAGGTCTCGTTTTGTGGTTTCGATTGCTTTCGGACTTGGTTGTCCCTTGTCTTGCAGGTTGAGGAAGGTGCCAGAGATGCGACCCTGTGCCGCGAACTGACCGGCGATGAGGTCTTCAAACGGCATTTGCTCATCGATAGGTTGGTTCGCGGCAACAGAGGTTTCCGATGATTTTTTATCTCTTCCGGCCGAGGAATGTCGTCGGTCGAGATCCTTTGGGTTCCGCCGACCGAGGAATGTCGTCGGGGAACTGTTGCGAAAGTTGTCGCCGTCACCACTGTCGTTACCATTGTCGGCCCCGTTATGCATAGTGTTAAAAGGCGTATGATCTCTTCCGAGCGAGGAATGACCTCGGTCGAGATTTTTGGTGTTCCGCCGACCGAGGAATGTGTCGGGGCTTCGGTGTCCCTACGGGGGGAATTTTCCGGTTGCATCATCCTTGATGACGATCCGGGTGGGGGGCCGGGCGGCATGCGCATGTCAAGTGTTGGCGGAGTTTCCGGGCACCGTAGAGGTGGCCGGAACATCATTGGCGGCGAAAAACTTGCCGGTGCACCAGTCCGAGGAGCATCGTTACCAGGTTTCGGCGTCGAATCACTTTCCCCGTCACCGGTTTCACTCGATGTATCACTTTCTTCCTGCTTGTCACTCTCACTGTGGTTAGGTTTAGGGTCCTGTTCCTTTCCCCGTTTCCTTTGAGCACTCTTCGTCTCTTCAGGGATTCACCAGCATTTTGTCCGGATATTGCCAGCCTTCGCTGCTGCACTGGGCGCAGCTTCGGTGGATCGACTTCTACCTTTGCCTGTGGTTTCCTTTCACATATTTTTGTTGCCAAGTCCTTTTGATTCAATCCTTTCCCTTGACGTTCCTGTTGAATGATCTTGCCGACTTCTAAAGGTACTTTTTCATGTTTAAGTTCTTCAGTTTCCCTGTCCAATTTAGCGTTGATGTGCTGCTTATTATCACCGGCACCAAGTTTCTGTTGAGTATCCGCTGAGGGCAGGTAATTTCGGAGCCTGTTTACGTAAAACCGTAACTGTGTCCCAGTCAGACATCTTGTGTTTGTTTCACAGGCGATTGGATTGTCTAAGTCAGATGCAACTTGGTTTATAAATCATTAATAACGCACAACATCCAACTTCTCTACATGAGATTGAGTTTATTTATTTATTAATTTATGTAGGATCAGCAGCAATGACTCGGATGGTGTGCGCGCGATGATAGCTGGTAGCGGACTGACTCATTGGGCATAACTGCCAATTCGAAAAAGGACGCTATGACCTCATCGTGGTGACAATCGGCCAGTTGGTGCCAGCTGCTGCGCGACTGGTATACACTGCGGATGTACTAGATTTCTCCAGTACATTCCAGCACATTTAATTGCCAATCCGCAACACACATTAAAATTGTATAGATGTTCATCAAATTAAAATAAATTAAAGCTGAAGTACCCAATTTTAGATCTTAAATTATATTTAGCTTAGACAGTCTGACTGGAAAAAGTAAATCGGTTCAAGTGTTATTTCAATTAAGCAAAATGATAGTTTAGGCATCTGTGTGTAAATTAGAAATAACTAAGAGTGACTGCCTGGAATGAGTGAATTAATTGACGTGTTATTTATATTAACTCTACTAAGTTTTTAACTATGGGTATTAATCGAAAAAAAAGAATAATATGGCTGATAGGGAGAACGCAGCGTTTTTATAAAATAGTTATAAATAATATAGTAAATGTTAATAAAATATTAAGGGCAATAGAAGATGACAATCGTGGTTCTAATACTAAATGAAGTAAAACTTATAAAAAACTATTAAAACTAGTCACCCGTTTGCATTTCAATGTGGTTTTAGACAACAGCAAAGTAAAAATAAAAATAAAACTTAAAGTGTAAACCCAATATAACACATGTAGCGCAGCTGTCATTATAGTTGTCAGTTCGTAGCACGCTACAGTTGCAAGTATTTTTGGGGTATTTCTCGGATCGACAACTGTCGTCATGTCGCTCTTTGTGGTTGATACTTTGGGTGATAAAGATCTTTTAAAACGACCTGGTAGCCATAGTTCCACATCTCTGCCGGATATTAAAAGAGCACTTGCCCAAGCAATTATTCGTCCTGAGGAAAGTGATGATGATAATTCGGATGTGGAAGATGATGGCGATTATGGAGGTGCCGTAAAAATCGGAAAATATCTATAATAATACACAATACGAATAAACGAACATTTCAGGTTTACCACCTCCTAGTCATGATATATCACCTATTATTAACAACTACCTACTACCAAAAATAAAGTCGGCGATGGACCTGAAAATTGAGGATGCGGTCAACAGGGTTAAGGAGATTGCAGAAGCGAAAGCGATAAATGCAAGGAAATCGTTTAAGAAAAAAAAACAAGAAAGATACAAACTCATACTTTCCGAATTGAATGAAATTTCCGACACATTAGCAGATGAGGTACCCAAGCCCAATGTAGAGCAAGAGATTAAAAAATCAGGCATTGTTGGCATAGAGCAAAAGGAATCGCTGCCAATGTACAGCGACAAAAAACTGCGAGATTTAAGAAGAGTAAGTTCTTATATATGATCATTGCCCTGCAAAATCGTTCTAAACACAGATGATGAAATATTCGACAGCTGAAACTAGTCTTTGGTGGACTTTGCGACCAAATCCTAGAGAATTATTTATCTACGACTCACCGGTAGTACAGTCTCACTCGTTGTAATCTTGGGTTATGTTGTGAAGTATCGGACACGACCTGTAATATCAACGAGACAGTAACTTTCAGTGAATTATACATATTGTGGAATATGAAAAACATTCGTACAATATCTTTCTTTCCTGAAGACAAACTACTCATTTGAGATGATGAGGCTACCAAAGATAATGGTCTCATTCGGGTTTTGGTCCAAATTGATGCTTCCTTTAGTAATCTGACAATGTTCTATAAATTAGATTGTTTGCGCACGTTAAATCGATCACTCGTTTGTACAAGATCTCTTTATGTATTTACAGATTGAGCGTCTGAAAACTAAAGGCGAAGGTTGGTTCAATCTTCCCGCTACGGAAGTAACCGAGGAAGTTGGAAATCATCTAAAAATTCTTCAAATGAGATCAGCTCTGGATCCTAAGCACTTCTATAAGAAGAACGATCTGAAAGTGTTACCAAAATACTTTCAAGTAAGTCTCAATAATCTATGTTAAATGGTATCATTTTTGAATAACCACTTTGGTAATTTAGGTTGGAACTGTGGTACCTTCTCCCCTGGATTACTTTAAGGAGCGAGATACGCGTAAAAGGAAAGCAAACTCATTGGTGGATGAACTACTAAATGACGACCAATTGCTCAAATACACTAAAAGAAAATTCAAGGAAACTAGTACCCAGCGCCATAAATACGCTCACAAAAAGGCGATGAAAAAAATGAGGAAATTAAAAAATAAAAGATAAAAATGTTTATTATTTATGTAACTTTTAATATGTCATCCATCCGACCCAGTCATTAATCTAAGAAACGCATAAATTTGATCGGTGTCGCGGTCGTGGAAATGCAATGTAATATGAACATGTGTTGAATGTCGTAAGTCCGAGTTATCTTTTGAGAACTAAAAGATATTTTATTTCGGTTCAACTCCTCTTCTACAAGTCTCAAATTAGACCTGCGCTCAATTATTGTTCACCTGTGTAGAGTTCTGCTATTAAGCACACTGTTGGCCTATTTGATATAAATCTGGTGAGAGGAGCAATCCGCTCGATTGAAAACACAGCAGTAACATCGACGTTACTGTCACGTCGAAAGCGGGTGTCGTTTTTTTCAGGATTATTCCTCGGAGATTCATGATAGCATTCCGAGAAATTCGGTTTATTTGCGTCCCAAAAGTCTATTACATAGATCACATAAGTTTGCAACTTATTTGCTACTTTGTAAAACGCTATAAAATCTGTGATTCGGGAAAGGCAACCAATGGTGGTTTTAACGTGTAGCGGTCTTCCCAAAAAATGTTTGCAAGACACATATTTTGAATAAAATATTGGAAGTAAGATTTACATTATACTTAAGTATGATCTTCCACATTCAGCGAACACCTGACAGGATCGCGAGAGTGGAGAAGGGTGCCGACAAAGAAAACCCAGCAGACGACGCTACTAGAGGAACATCCAACGAGTTCAGCAGCGCGGCAAGGTGGTTCATAGGGCCCACTTTCTTGTACGAAGAAGATAAGTGCCCCAACCGACACTTCGAGACGAGTACGGAGACAACCACTGGAGAAGAAAAGGGTTCTCAAGTGGTAGCCACGGCAAAGGCGACCGAACCCTGCATACTGAGCGCAGAACTATTCTCCGTTTGGCTGCATCTACTGAAAACTACAACACGTGTATTTCAGTTTATAGACGCGCTGAAAGAGAAGAGAGTCGCGAAAGTCAGCCGAAGATAACAAACACCCGCATGGCCTAAAGCCAACGACAAGACACTCATACCCGTGAATAAAAAATATTTAGACAGGGCCGAAGAGCAATCGATCAGGACGAGCCAACAAGACAGTTTCGGTGGAGACGTGGCTCGCTCGCGGGAGGGAAGACCACTAGAAGGCTCGAGTCGGCTACGCGAAATAGATGTTTACCTTGACGAAAAAGGCGCGACAAAGCTAATGTCTCGAACGAGAAAAATAAAAATCGACGGCGGAAAACAAATCCCATCGTGCTGGATGGAGAACATCGACTGAGTCGCTCCCGATTAACCACTACCATAGGAAGTTCGCTCATGGCAACACCACAACTGTAATGAACGACATTCGCCAGAGATACTGGATCTTGGACATGGACAAAAGGAGTGATACACAGATATTAATGGTGCAGAGTTCTTAAAAAGGCGCCCCTCAAGTGCCGCTCATAGGAGATCTACCTAACGAATGACTCCACCACCATCAACACCCGTTCAGTGCCGCCGCGGTGGACTACTTCGGACCAATGCCGGTTGCCGTTGGAAAAAGAATCGGGAGGCGCTGAAGAGTCCTGTTCACATGCCTAACCACGACAGCCGTACACATGGGACTGGCTTATTCTATTAGCGCCAGTTCCATGATCGGAGCGATAACGGGACCAACTTCACCGGGACGAGCAACGAACTGGAGAAATCGGACAATAAACATGGAACCAAGTGGAAGTTCGTTCCACTATACGGGGGGAGCCTGTGAAAAGCTCGTGTCGTCAGTAAAAACGGCCTTGAAAGTCGTTCTACGCTCCAGGACGCCGTCAGAGGAGGTGCTATACATCGTGATGACAGGGGTGGAACATGTCAACTCGCGCCCACTTACCCATGTTAGCATGGATCCGAACGACGAAGGAAGCCTCACACCGAACCATTTCCTGCTGGAGCGTTCTTGCGGTTCGATGAATTCGGCGACCTCGACTTGTTGGTACGGCGAACTGGAGAACAGCGTAGCGGCTGACGAACTATTTCTGGAGAAGATGGGTTAAAGAACACCTGCCAACCCTGATGCCAAGAAGGATCTCCGGACGAGATACCACCGACCCAGAAGTTAGAGATGTAGTCCTGGTGGTGGATTCTTCACTGCCCCGGAGTACTTGGCCCCACGGAAAAGTACAAGCTGGGTATCCGGGACCCGACGGAAGGATTAGAGTCCTGAACGTGAGGACGACTTGGGGAATACTGCGAAGACAAACACGTCGAGTCGTAGTGTTGATTATAGCGATGACATCGCCGTCATATGGGGAGTGCTTCGCACTGCGGGGGAGACTGTTGGCGATGCATCACGTCGACACGAATTCCCAGGAAAGCCAAGACAAGCGCCGGCACACAAGTTCCTGGGAAACAACGATCACCGGTGCGCCGATTGAAGGAAGCCACTAAGGAAAGCAGCACCCAGAAAACGAGAGGACGGCTGTGGGCCTATATAAGGCGGGCCCATCGGCAGAGCGGGAGGAGTTGCCACGGGAACTCCGAGTTGTAAAGAGATAAGTGACAGTTTTGGTGCACATGATTTACTGTAGTGCGCTCCACAGAGCCACAATAAAAATCAGTCCATAACAAGTAATAAAGAGGGAACAGGTGATTATAGGAGCAGTGCTTTATTTGGGGAATACAACGTTCGTAGTGGGCAAGGCGGCCACGCCCTTCGTCCAGAGCAAAGTCCGGTTCCTGAGGTACGGTACGTTAGCCAAATAAATCGTTTAGCCGGCTGACGCCGCAATACAGTCAACGCAGTGAGAAGAAGTTGTGGGGGAGAAGGCGCCGCCCGCGGAGCAGTAACAGGCAGCATTGAGTTTGATTTTAAAGGACTGAATTTTAGTCGGTTCGATAATCCTCATTGATATATTTTGTTGAGGTAGAAATTCCTTGAACTGAACATACTCTGCTGATTGAATATAAGGTTCGAAGAGCTATGCATATGCTATTTTCAGCAAACGAGTCAATTGGATTGTGGGTGTTGCACGTTGCAACCAGTAATGACGAGGGTGCTCTGTATGATAATTATCATCATCGGCACCACAACCGGGATCCGGTCTTGGCCTATTTTGGTCTCTCCACCGGTATCCGGTCCTTATCCGAGACTTGTTAAACTGTCCATAATAATTTGTTTTTCCGGGCAAGGTTATTAGCCTTACGCCAACCTTTCTCAGGATGTCGCCGCATGCATTGTTTCACTACTTGGGGTGCGCCAAACTAGCTATCCAGGGGTGTCACGTGGAGGCTGCATGTCAACTTGGATTGAACAGGGACACGGATCGTGTAGTGCTCTAAAAAGCCGTACCACCTTTTTCCCCATCCATACATCCTAATCCCAGAAATCCTACACCAAAACATTAAATCCTATCAAAATCCGGAAAATCCAAAATTCGCAATAAATGAATCAAAATATTCGTTTATCGCTTTGCATTTGCCCCCACGGCATAATTTAATCAAAAAACCAAAACTAAAATCAAAATTCGGAAGCTTTGCATTTGCCCCCACGGCATGCTGCCCTCAATGTAGATTCCATTTCGTCAAACATACGGAGGCATCACCTCCGACTGCTAGTGAAGGAGTTTTCTCCAGACGTCCTCCTTCTTTGTGAAACTTGGCTCAAACCCAACTCTCGAATTTCTATTCCTAATTTCCAACTTGTTTCAACTCCTCGAATTGACGGAGCAAAACGAGGTACCGGTATCCTTATTCATAAAAGATTCCAATTCAGTGAAGTCAAATTTAGCAACATCTCCTGTGTCGAATACACTGCTGTTAAACTGCTTTGTGACAACAATAAAGTCTTGGTTCTAGTAGCCATCTATTTACAACCCAAGAGGTACCCGAACTTCCCATCTTCAGACTTCGATGAAATATTCCATCAATCCCACCCCCACTCATTCATCATCGGAGACGACTGGAATGCCCATCATACCGCCTTCAACGACACCGCTTGCAATAAATTTGGCAAACAATTGCTTGCTTTCCTACCTCTCCACCCCTACGTCTATATCGACTCCCCTACGGAACCTACTCATTGCTCCAACTCTACTCAATCAACTATCGACTTCTTCTTAAAATCTGCGATCCTACGCTCTGTATCTCCCCCTACTGTGTCGCACTTCTTCCCCTCGGATCATGCCTCCATCCACTCGGTAATTGACCTTGGCTTCTTAAATCCGCTTCAATCTCTCAACCCAGTCCATAATTTCTCCAGAACTAACTGGAGATAGGTCAACAAAACCGTTGGCGATACGTTTCAAACGCTTCCCATCACAGATACGAATAACTTGGATCCTAACGAAATTGAAGAAGCAGCTAGTAAGATGGAAGGGATCTTACAGCAAGCCCTGTATTCTAATACCCCTACAAGGATGCCACACTCCTTCGTAGGTAAACCACTTCCATATCTCACCCTCAAGCTCATCTCATTAAAAAAAAAGCTCCGCCGAAAACTATTTCGAAGATTTTGTCCCCTCCTGAAAGTACAGGTTCAATTATTGTCTACCCTCATTAACCAGCAGTTAAATGCTTTCGTTGATCAGAACTACATCTCCACTTTAAATAGTATCAGACCCGATCGTAATTTTTACAAAAACATAAATCGCCTTACAGGACGAAAAATACAAACCTCAATAGACGGACTAATTGGTCCTAGAAATAATACTCTGTACTCTGATTCTGAAATAGCAAACCATTTAGCGGAACACTTCTCCCAAGTGCATAGGCAAAATGATAGCCTAGGCAACTCCGAGTTTGAGGAAGTGGTCAACCGCTATACATCCCATGAACTAATTTCCGCATTCACTCCCTTCATAACTGAATTTAATAATGACAATAGAGCATCTCAACCCACCGATACAAACTTCTTTTTACAACCGCAGGAATTTAACCAAATGATATCTTCTCGTAGCAATAAAAACTCAACCGGCTTGGACAAAATTCCACATGTGCTTTTCAAACATCTCAACCCTGCAAATCGACTATACATCATGACCCTGCTAAACCACATAATAAATGCTGGTCACATACCGGAGTCTTGGAAAACTGCCATAGTCATCCCCATTAAAAAATCAGGCTCATCCCTGATGGCGGCCAATTTTCGACCCATCTCACTACTTAATAATTTAAGCAAATTACTTGAATTAAAAATTCACCATTACCTACTCTCCTTCGCGGAAACTAACTCATTACTCCCTGGTTTCCAATTCGGTTTTCGTGCTCAACACAAAACATGTCACGCTCTCCTCAAGTTTACTCACGACATCACTATGGCTGTTAACGACCAGTGCCCCACTGTGTGTATCTCCCTTGACATATCCAAGGCTTTCGACTGCGTGTGGGCTGCGGGTCTTCTGTACAAACTACATTCCACGTATCGTCTCAACAATCACACTTCCAAGTTTCTCTACTCGTATTTATCGAACAGAAAATTCAAGGTCAAGATACACTCCACCTTCTCCCAGACGTACTCAATAACAGCAGGAGTTCCCCAAGGATCTATTCTGGGTCCCCTATTGTACCTACTATACACTGCGGATATTCCCCAACCTCTCTCGCCGGGTACTCATATCCTTAATTATGCAGATGATACTCTTGTTTACTCCAGCAGCAGGTTCGTATTAACCGCCAGGAATCGCATAAATGAATTTCTCGAAATTCTTTCTTCCTACTTCCTTAAATGGATGGTCCGCTTAAACCCCAACAAGAGCCAGTTGATTGTATTTAAAGGAAGAAACATTCACTGTACCAACAATACACTACGTAACCATTCAAAACTCCAAGTGAAGCTCGGCAATGCCCTCATTAAACCATCCAAATCACTAAAATATTTGGGAGTTACTTTTGAGAACAATCTCTCTTTCGCGACCCACATAAATAATGTCATCCGCAAAGCTGGGATCCAGCTGAACCTTTGTCGACAGGTAATGTGGAAACCTGAGGGGCTCTCTCATAATGTCAAACTTCTGTTATACAAACAAATTATCAGGCCCACAGTTACCTATGCTTGCCCTATTTGGTTTCATATCTCCCCCTCGCAAATGGAAAATTTTCGCATTTTCGAAAGGAAGTGCTTCAGATTAATCACAGGGCTATTCAGACAGCGAGACTCCTACAAATATATCAGCAGCCTCACGCTAAACCATTCCGTCAGCCTAGAGAGACTGGATAGAAGGTTCCTCGAGCTATCAATAAGATTCTTTGAAAACCTGGCAGCCAATCCAAACCCTCTCATCAAATCCCTTAGCCTCCACAGCCACAATGCATCAAATCCCTATCTTCATGCACTCCATTTAAAACTCTCTTCTACGCAAAAAGATTAGTAAATGATGCGAACGAAATCATCTACCATAACAGGATAACAGATCTTAACCACTTCAAATACTCAAACATTCAACCCTTTTCCCGGGTTCTTTCCTTTAACGAGCAGTCGGTGGAGAGACCGCCCTCTGCAGCTCCCTTCCCTCCTTAGGTTATGTAAAGTATGAAATCTCAACTTAAGCTTAAGACTAGGCCAAATTGTTCTACATGGCTAAATGTGAGTTTATTTAACTACCTTAGATACGAGGGTTGCCTCTTATGTTTCGGGATTTGGCAACCCTAGTGTTGCAATCCGGCAATTGACAGCTCTGTCGTAAAGTTGGACATTTTTGAGGTTATACGCACTCAGAACGTTTTGACATACGAGCGCTATTTGTGTTGTTTACAGTAACTTAAAACATTCATCTCGGCCCAAAAATGGAATTAAATCGTCAACATTTTCGTGCGATTATTTTTTACAACTTTCGGCGTGGATTAGCTCAGCAACAGTGCATGGATGAACTTAATTCAATTTTTGGCGATGAAGCTCCATCAAGTACCAGTGTTTATCGATGGTATGGTGAATTCAATCGTGGTCGTAGTTCACACCAAGATGAATTTCGTGAAGGTCGTCCAAAATCAGTTGTTGTTCCGAAAACCATTGATGCTGTGCGCGAACTGATATTGGAAGATCGTCTTGTGACCTATCGTGAGATTGAGACAACCTTAGGCGTTAGTGGGACCAGCATACATTCAATATTGCATAAACATTTGACTGTCAAAAAAATTTGTTCGCGTTGGATCCCACACAATTTGTCAATCGCCCAAAAAAATGCTCGTGTCAATTGGTCGAAAGAAATGCTCAAAAAATACGGTCGCGGTGCTTCGAAACACGTCTATGACATCGTGACAGGTGATGAATCGTGGATTTACGCGTATGAGCCCGAAAGTAAACAGCAGTCGACTGTCTGGGTGTTTCAAGATGAGCCAAATCCAACAAAAGTTGTTCGCGCACGAAGCACTTCCAAGCAAATGGTCGCCTGTTTTTTCGGAAAAACTGGACATGTCGCAACCGTACCACTAGAACAACGCAGAACAGTCAATTCTGAGTGGTACACAACCATTTGTTTGCCAGTTGTCTTCCATGAAATCAGGAAAACCAACCGCTGAAGACGGATCACTCTTCACCACGACAAAGCGAGCTCCACACATTGGCTGCGACAACTGCATTTTTGAGCACCCAAAACATCGATTTGATGGGTCATGCGCCGTATAGTCCTGACTTGGCACCGAATGACTTCTTTTTATTCCCGTACGTAAAAAACAAACTGAGAGGTCAACGTTTTGCGACACCTGAAGAAGCGGTTGCTGCATTCAGAATGCATGTGTTGGAGACAACTCAATCAGAGTGGCAAAAGTGCTTCGACAATTGGTTCAAACGCATGCAAGAGTGTATAGATCTTCTTGGCGAATATTTTGAAAAACAATAAAGTGATTTTCGATGATCAATATTTGTTTTTGTTCTCTTATCCCGAAATATAAAAGGCAACCCTCGTATAAGCTAGATTTAAGTAGAGGTAAGTAGTTTTAAGAATATTTATTCTAAACATAGATAATCCATCCTGGTTTTCATGACCTTTCCAGGAGTCCTACTAATAAATTGCATCTGGAATAAATCTCTTTAGACGTAAGACCTCAAATTAAATATTACTTGAAAAAATGTTCTAGACATTGTAAGTAAAATTGTCACAACTTAGTTAAGTTAGCTGTAAACTTATGTAACTAAACTTGTAATGGTCAATAAAGACAGCGTTATATAAAAAAAAAACCACGGCATAATTTAATCAAAAAACCAAAACTAAAATCAAAATTCGCAATAAACGAATCAAATATTCGTTTATAGCTTTGCATTTGCCCCACGGCATAATCTCAATTCAAAATCCAGAAATACATTTCAATCTGGTAATTTCCCTAGAAAATTAAACAAACCAAATCGATAGCAAATCACACCAGATGTTCGAATTTGCCACAAGCAAACAATATCCAAATACCATTTCAAATCCTCATATGCAAATAGATTGATGAAGATTCAGAAAACTGAATCTTATCTAAAACAAACTTTTTTTTTTTTTCAAAACTGTATTTATTTGACCAAAAATGAATAGTTACAATAAGTAATACAGCTAACTTATAATAGATTTGTTACATAATAAGTGTTTACATGCTATTTGTTAACATTTTTCAAACAATTCTTTTTAGATGTGCTTAAGATTTAATGTGATTATATATATTGTTAATTTTGTTTCTCCTGGAAAAGGTCAGAAGAAAAACCAGGAACTCTGTTTATTTTAACTTAGCCTACTTAAAATTACTTAACATAACTTAATCTAACTTAATCTAATCTTATATACAATTTACAATATTTGATATTGCAATGATAGTGACAATTCGCATTTGACTTAAAAATAATATTTACAATTTTTAGTTATGGATGTGGGATTTCTCGTTGGGATTGAGGATACTAAGGGATAGGATCAGGTAAGTTCTTGAAGGAGGGGAGAGCCATTCGGTTCTGTGTTAAAGGTAAGGATCTTGGAGAATGGTTGGATGTTGCTGTATTTGAAATGATTGGGTGCCAGTTCGATGTTGTGGTACACGATCTCGTTTAGATCGTTAACCAGTCTGCCTGCGGCGAAGAGGGTCCTGATTTGAAGACAATTACGGTAGTGAGCTCCCGTATTGGAGGAGGGTGATGGTAGGTCCGTTATTATCGGGTTGGGATTGTTAGGAAGGTTTTCTATGAAATTTATCGACAGTTCTAGGATCCGTCTATCCAGTCGTTCGATGCCTGCGGTGTTGTAAAGGTCGTTGTTACAATGGTATCTATATGAGTTGGTTTTGCGGTGTAAGCCAGTGATAAACCGGAAACATTTTCGTTCAAACACTCGTAGTTTCTCCATTTGGGAGGGTGAGATGTGGTACCATAATGGGCAGGCGTATGTAAGAGTAGGTCTGATTATCTGTTTGTAGATGAGCTGTTTGACCTTAAGAGAGAGGCCTTTAGGTTTCCATAACACTCGTCTGCACAGGTTAAGCTGTATTGAGGCTTTTTGAAGAGAATTTTTGATATGGGTTGAGAATGACCAGTTGTTAGAAAGGGTTACTCCTAAATATTTTAGGGTTTTGGAAGGTTTTATGAGGGTGTTATTAAGGTTTAGTTTAATTTTGTTGTGGCAACGTTTAGTGTTGTTTGTGCAGTGAGCGTTTTTGCCCTTAAACACTGTTAGGTGGGTTTTGGTTGGGTTGAGGCGAATTTTCCATTTGTTAACGTATGCTGAGATGAGCGGGAGGAAGTTGTTAACGCGGTTTCTTGCCGCTTTGACAAATCTACTGCTAGACTAGATTAAAGTATCGTCAGCATAATTTAGCATTACAACACTAGGTGGAGGTTGGGGAATATCGGATGTGTATAGAAGATATAAAAGTGGTCCAAGAATGGATCCTTGGGGAACTCCTGCGGTCATGTTGTGAGTTTGTGATAGGGAAGAATTTATTCTGACCATGAATTTCCTCCCAGAAAGATAAGATGCTAGGAGCTTTGTGATATTGGAATTCAGACCAAATAAGCAGTGCAGCTTATAAAGAAGTCCTGAGATCCAGACACAATCAAATGCTTTGGAGATATGATATCGAGAGATATGCATACGGTAGGGCATTGATTTTCTAGACCAGTTGTGACATCGTGTGTAAGTTTTAGTAACGCATGGCAAGTAGAGTGTCGCTCACGAAAGCCAAACTGAGAATTAGGGATGAGAGCGTTATCACTGGCAAACGAAAGAAGGTTTTGGTAGATCTTACATTCCAATATTTTGCTTAGGGTGTTCAATAAAGATATTGGACGATAGTTGGAGGTGTTATTGGAACTGCCGGACTTTTTAATGGGAATTACTACCACAATTTTCCAGTTCTCTGGGAAATGTGAAGCATTTATGATGTGGTTAAGAAGGACTAAAATGGGAAGTCGATTTGGCGGGTGAAGTCTTTTAAATAGAAGGTGTGGTATTCCATCTATACCGGTAGATTTTTTGTTGGGTCGTGATTTTATGAACTTGATGAGTTCATCTGTGGTTAAAAATGTGGTGGTGTCTGAAGGACGTGACGCCTTGTTTGTGTCGTTAAATTATCCGATGAAAGGAGTATAAGATGCGGGTAATCTGTGTGAAATATATTCGTTGACAGTATTTCGAAAATTAGGGACTGAGAGGGAATCATTTTGTTGATGGATCTTTGAGAAGTGGTCAGCGAGGCAATTGGCTATGTCCGTGTCGGATTGGCTAAGATTGTTGGTGAGTGGGCTGATAAGGTGATCGATTCGTGGTTTAAACTTCCGACCAGTTAGTCGGTTGATGTTTTTGAAGAGATCACGATTGGGTTTAATATTGTTAAGTGTAGAGGTATAAGTCTGATCCGCGAACTTTTTTAAATGTTCATTTATTAAGGTGGTCAGGAGTTGGGTCTGACTTTTAATAAAAGGACAGAATCTTATATGAAGTTTTCGGCGGAGTTGTTTTTTGAGACGCAGCAATTTAATTAGGATGCTGGGTAAAGGCTTTCCTAGATGATTATGAGGGATGGTGGTGGGTGTATTGCTGGTGAGGGCATCCTTGAGTGTCTGCTCAATTTTTAGGGCTGCTCGATCGATATCAGCAGGGATTAGGTTAGAAGATTCGGGGATTTGCAAGTTAGAAAACCTTGTGGCGACGTTTCTATTGACCTTTTTCCAGCAGTTCGAAGGAGGGAACTTTGATCGAAGTGTGAACAGAACCATAATCAGAGGGAAAGAGGAAGGATACTGTGGGGGGGCTAAAACAAACATTGAGCATCGCATGAAATGTATTGAAAATCGAGATTGTTTCACGAAAATGTGTCTTTGGGATACAATTTTCGATTCCTTTTCCTTTATAAAGGAATAGTATAGTGATCTCCGGGCAGCAGTCTAAATTCGTCTTTTGTCCCTGGAGGAAGTACCCCAGGTTAATCTTCGAGGAAATAAATAAAATCCATTCCAAAAAGAAACAAGACGCGTTTTCATTTTATGGACGACGAATAGCTAAGCATCACCTGGCCCCCACGGAAGACCAAGAGCAACGTCCTTGGATTTGGCCTTCGTCCTTAGTCTTCATCCAAGGACGTTGCTCTTCCCTTGAACTCAGAGGAAGCATGGCAACGAACCCTGTTGTGGGACAGGTTTTCAGAAGCTATTTTAAGAGATCAGTTAGTCCTTTTAAGGACTAAGAAACACGCTTCCTGAAAACAAGAACACAACAATCGTCCTGGCCTTCGCCGGGTTAAAGCAGAGACTTTGCGCTGTATGTTCGCCCCCCCCCCCACATGTTAACACGTTTAAAATAATTCTCCTGCTGTCAGAAGAAATAATGGGGCATATTCAAGAGATATAACAGTATTGCTAAAGCGCTGGATGCCAAATTCTGTCGACGGCTTTTAAAATATCCAGTAGGACAGTCTTGCTTTCACCGAATTAGTGGATGGAATGGCTCCACTTTTCGGTAAGGTACGCCATCAGATATCCTGTGGACCTGTTACTACGAAAGCCATATTTGCGGTCATTTCATTCCAAATATTTCAAAAGTTGACGTTTAATCAGTGATTCAAATACCATTGAGAGGATTTAGTTATTGCTACGGGCCGGCCAGCAGAAAGGGACGAATTGTCGCTTTTTTTTGGATATTGGCTGAATGTTCTCTGACTTTCATCTACATAGGAAACGTAAGTTTCCGCAGCGGTTTAGCGAGGGAACTATAACATCTTTATAACAACGCGACCTGGACCAACAGAATTGTTTGCCTTCAGCTCCTTGAGTCCGCGGACAACAGTACGCATTCGAAAATGAATCTGGCTCATGGTGTTCTGCTTATGCTGAAGTTGAGGCGGAACTGATGTGGTATGTGGTATCAGGCTTCGTTGATTTTTTTTTGTGGGTTTATATCCACATTTATTTCCAATAAAATAACAGATTTTATATAGAACTAAATATTAAATTCTATTGTATACGTATCATGCTTACATTAACTTACTGGCTCTTCACAAGCGTTTTAAATTATACAATATCAATTTTTTCTTCTTATGCCTTTTGGCGTACAATTACTTTTTGTTTTTTAACGTATGACGATAATCTATATGTTAGAGTTTTACTTTGACAAAATTTATATTTGGTGTGTTAGTTCTATCGCTGTTAGATATGCGACTATGTGATGAAGTTGCGTCCAGTAGAAGAAAACCGATGATAGATTTAGTAGCGTCCAAGAGGAAAAACGATGTAGATTTAGTAGTGTCTAAGAGGATAGACGGTGATAGATAGTAAAGTCCAAGAGGGTAACCATTGAGCATTTTTTTTTTGAAATTCTGTGACGCTTAAAATCTTTCCCTTTCTGTCACCGACGCATTGTCAGCTGTGGTCTTCTCCAGTGATTCCGTTTATTTTGATGTTGGTTGCTCGATACTGTTTTTTAAATACAGTTGGATGAAGACAGTTCGTTAACTGAGATAAGAGGAAGAACCGCGTCAAAGACACATTCGTGTTCGAAAACAGGAGGTGTACATCCCATCGTTTGTGGTGCGATTGAATTCGCAGAAACACATTGACTTCTCTCTAAAATCACCATTTGGCGGTGGTCGCCCTGGTTGTGAAAGGAGCAAGAACCTGAAGAAGAACCACAGGTGGTGGAGCAGCCTCTGAAGAAGAAGAGGAGTCCTAACTGGAGAACGAGATAATAAACACCCCACTCTGGACTAACCACAGGTAACCAATTTTGTATTTACATCCAATTTTCTAAGGCGGAAACGTCACAACTGGCGCTGCGGACAGGGTCCTCAGGTGATTGTTCAGTGGTGAAACGGGACGGTGAAGTGCGAACGTCGACCCGACGCAACAACGTAACAGAGTAACTACGGAGATGCCCCATTTGGCCTTGCACGCATATCAGAATCGACACGACTGCTATTTAAAATGAAATGTACACATTGCGCTGCTTTGAGGTTGCGTTGAAGCAGAGAGGTTTATAGAGTTATACAACAGCAAGCACAGCCCAACACCCCAACATTCTTAACAACCTTTTTAAATAATTTATATCCCATAAAACCACAACAACTTGGCGACTGCCGACTTTCCGAATGTATACTTTACAATACTTTATACTTTCCAAATTTATATACGTTACAACTGGCGCTGCGGACAGGATCTTCCGGGGCGACCACGGCAGGTTTGATGATTTGATTTTACTGCTCGCCGAAGCGATCGAAATTATTCAGCTGCACCAAATACTAAATACCGGTGCCCCATCGTGTTTTGAGTGAATTGCAGAGTCGCTGGCAACAAAGAAATTTAGATAAATTTTTTGGATACATTTTTTTTTCTCTTCTTTTTCTTTATTTTTGTAAATTAGTCACTACTGCTATTTATTTACTTTGTTTCTTTATTTTTAGTGTTAAGTGCGAATTTTGTATCTCAGTAGCAGTGTTTTGATTTTAGCTTTAAGTGAGTGTGGCTAATTTGGTTATTGATTGTTTGCGTTGAGTCGCCAATGTTAATGGAAAATTTTCCTTTTTTCTTTTCTTGCTTTTCTTTCTCATATGAATGGTGTAATATTGATTATTAACTTTGGTTTATCCTTGAGAATTTTTTTTGGGAATTGTGATTCTGTTTTCCTTCCTTACTGACTGCGCGTTGAGTTCGTGGTTCGATTGTTTTTCTTTCTTCCCCCTTTCTCTTTCTCTCCATTCTCGGGCGGTGTCGTGGTCGTTTGTGTTGTGCGGTCTTTCGCGCGGTCCGCAGTTTTGTGGCTGCGAGTAGAGTGGTTGCCCCCTGGGGAGAGTATTTGTTCGTCTGTTGTGGGGAACGTGTTTATTGTTGTTTTTCGCGTCCTTTCTATTAGTTGGTTCCGCCGACAACGGATTTGTTCTCTCTTCGCGGGATCCCGAGTGTTGTTTTGTTTCGGGGACGTGTAGGTTAGATTGGACTGCCTGCTGATGCAGATGAGACAGCGGCAAACAAGCCCCCCCCCCCACCGTTGGCAAACAAGCTGTTGAAAGCATGGGGAACACACCAATGCCTCCGTTTTTTAAACTGGGCCCGCAGCCATGTCCTGTACGGACCATGTTGGGCACAGACAGGGTTTTCGACCTTGTGTCGAAGGCGGTCCCCATGTTTTCGGGACAGGAAGGTCCGGATACGGCCCAAAAACTCTCTTTGTTTCTCAAGGGCTGCAGGAGGACCTTGGATGGTCTGGCGGTGGAGGAGGAGCATACCTTCCTTTGGTGGCTACCCTCTAGGCCGAGCGGCGAAGCTTATCGCATGTTCGAGGAGCGGCCACCCACGACCTTCTTCGAAGCGGAGCAGCGCCTCATAGAGGCCTTTGAACCCCGAGTGTCGTATGAGGTGTTGTGCGCACAACTATCCAAAATGCGACAGCTTCCCTCCGAGGATGCCACGAGTTTCGTTTCCCGAGTGAAGCGGGCCGTGGTACGGCGCGAGGAGGCCGCTGAGCGCTATTATGGTCGGCAGGGTAGGTCCGTCTTCGCAAGCCAGCTTGGGGGAAAGGCCAAGCCGATGTTGGTAAGGGATTTAAGGGAGGAAGGACTAAGGCACTTCCTCCTCACGTTGGGTGATGTCCCATTTCGCAGCATGGTGGACCACCTGACCGGATTCGAGCGAGCTAGTAGGGAGATGTTGCGACAGGATGACCTGTTTGTAGATGCGCGGCCCGGAATCGCCGATCGGACGTAGGGATCGTTGACTATAGGACCGGACAACTCCTCAACCTTTATAGAGGGCCCTCCCCCCACTTCTAAGAAGTACCCCGCGGCGCCGGCGCCGGTTTTGTCGAATCTTAACCCCCGGTCGGTGTCATTCGTGTTGCCCGCCGAAGAGCCATACAGTCGTCGACGGGAGGACAGTTTTGTTCGGAACTTGGCTCAGGGAGCGTATGTGCCTCAGGATCGATCGGGTCGGGCCAAGCCGGTCCGGCATCCTGTTGGTCGATCGGCGCACCCCCTGGAATCCCAGACAACATGCAGTTTTTGCAAGATAAGGAGTCACGTGTATGACGAATGTCTGAAAAGACGAAACACTCCTTTCTGTCGCGAATGCTGGCGGTATGGCCACGATATAGTGGGCAGCCCGGATCGTCCGACACGGACGCGCGAACCCCAGACTCCATACAGGGGCAGAGGATAGCAGGGCGGATTCGCGCGGCATGGGCCGCCCCATCAGCGGCCGCAGTTTCAGAGGAGCCCTACCGGAGCCGCAGCCCCCCTCCGCGGGTGGCGGGCCGGCGACGTCGGGCCCAAGAGTGTTTAGCGTCCGGTGCTGCTGCGAGTTTTGTGGCCGTCAAGGTCATAACTTGCGCGGGTGCGAGTACAGGCAGAAATGGGAACAACAACAGGGATCTCAGGTTACTCCCCGCGAGCGGCACGCCAGAGCAGCACCTACTGCGCGCCAATGGCAGGACACCCAGGTGGAGACTGGGGGGAGCGCAAGAAATAGGCGCAGAAAGCGTCGAAGGCAGCGCCGACGGGATCGTAGGGCCGGTGGTAGTCGCGCGGTGGTTTCGGACACTCGGTACATGAGTGGAGATAGTGAGCGAGGATCGTCCGTGTCGAGCGGTGGCGGTAAGCGACCCAGCTCCGTGGATTCGGAGCCCGCGAAGACGGATGCGAGGAATGAAGCCGCATCGAGCAGCGCAGGGAACCGGAAAAGGCGAACCCGGCGCATTGGGCCCAAAGTAGGCCATAAACGTAGTCCAGTTCCGCTAGTTCGGAGTCCAGTGGGACTCCCGAGCGGGACAGTCCTTAACGGAGGAGCGGATTATCGTGCGAGTTTTGCGGTCGACACACTCACAAGGCGGCAGAGTGTCGACATAAGGCAAAATGGGAGAATTCGGGAAACTCCCAAAGGTCGGGTCGGCAAGATCCAACCCGACCGCACTAGAAACGCAACCCAGCTCCAGCTGTTCTCAGTTTTCGCCGACTCCGGTCCCGACTGTCACTCTTCCTTTGGACATTGGCCGTAGGAACTCTACGCGCCTAATCGTGGACATAGGCGCTGAGATCAGCCTGCGAAGCTGAAGGCACTCCATCCTAGATATGGCATGGATGTGCATAAGTGTGCAACGCTCCAAGCGCTGTTTGTCAAAGGCAAGTCGAGGGGATGCTGCAATGGGAATTTCAAGTTGCACCACGAGATTCCCTGCAGTTTCCAAATAGTGGACTCCTTGCCGGGTTTGGAGGAAAACGGATTATTGGGGTACGACTTCCTGTCTCAGAATTGTAAGGTAGACGTGCGACTTCCATCTCCATCGTTTGTTCGTTTTAATATAATTTATTTATGGTAAGGTGGTGAGAAAAACACACGATCCACATGTTGAATGTGCGAATATACTCCTGTTCGAGTGTGGATCGTGTGGAAATTAGATCTCTGTTTTCGGAGTGGATGTTGGTGGAGAGGGAGAGAGAGGAACAGCAAGATGATGTTTTGATTCCGTTTATTTTGATGTCAGTTGCTCGATACTGTTTTTTTAAATACAGTTGGATGAAGACAGTTCGTTAACTGAGATAAGAGGAAGAACCGCGGAACAAGTAAAAGTAAAAAAGTTTAAAAGGGAAGGAAAGCGGAAAAATACTGTAACAATTGTCAACGTAAAAGTTTTTGAAATAAGAAATAACATTTTTTGGAGTAAAGAAAAGATTGTGCGGTTCCTGCTGCTGATGTGGTACCTGCTGTCGAGATTCTTTGACTTGTCCTGTTTTCTTGACTTTCGATTGTTGTTGCTGTCCTTTTTACTTTTGTTCTTGCCGCTGCTGTTGTTCTTTTTTCTATTGCTGCTCAACTTCTTTTTTAATTCAATAACTTTCTCCATTTGCTTCTTTATCTCTTGTTTTTTATGTCAATTTAGGCAATGAGTTTATTGAGCAACTCGTCCTGACTGCTGGTGTCTGCTATTGTTTCGCCGGCGGCTAATTCTTTGAATTGGTTTTCAGCCCCTGAATACAGAATATATTGTAACTCATAGAGTCTATGTCATTGATTTTGTGAGACTTGGGACGTTTAGTTTGGGGATTTGGTGGTGGATTCCGCTTTCTCAGTAGCATCGTTTTGAAATTAGTTTATTCTATGTTTATATTATGGACACATGTTTTCGCTTAGTGTATTGTTATATATCCACTGCACTGCATAAAACACACAGGATAAATATTCGTCATGCGTACTTTTTTTGTCTTCACTCACTCGCGTACTCGATACACCGTCGCCTTTTTCTTTTATCCACTACCGTCCGATGCTAATGGCGTTTGCAATGTGTCTGTCAGGCTCCGTTTAACTGGCTGCAAACTGTGCAGCAAGTAGATTTGCTTTCTTTGTTGTACTGGTATGTATCATCAACATCATCGGCACTACAACCGGGATCCGGTCTCAGCTTTATTTAACAAATCTCTCCACCGGTCCCGATTTCGAGCCGATGTCATCGATTTTGGATCCAAGGTCTGCCGCGCTGTCTCCTTCCATGCATCCTGCCACAAAGGACTTCCCGGGCAGGCTCCTCTTCGCTCATTCGACTTAGATATCCCGCCCACCGGAGTCTACCGACCTTAATTTTTCTTACAACATTAGCTTCACGGTAGATTGCGTACAACCCATGGTTGTAGCGTCTCAGAAATCGTCCTCCCTCGCCTACGTGGCCAACAATTCTCCTTAAGTCCATCCTCTCGAACGCGGCTAAGAGTTCAGAGTGCCTTTTATTGAGTACCCAGGTCTCGCACCCATACGTGAGTACTGGTAAGACCATGGTCTTGTACAGTAGTAGCTGGATAAATTTCGGGATTTAAAGAGCCTTGATAGACCATAGTAGGCTTTGTTGGCTTTGATCAGCCGTTCGCGAACTTCTTTTTCCATATTGTTATCGGCTGATACTATTGACCTAAGGCAGTTAAAGGATTGCACTACTTCAAATTCGTGCCCCACTACCCTGATAGTTTGACCAACGTTAGGACTTCTCTTCGCAGAAGTTGCTACCATGTACTTAGTTTTTCCCTCATTAATGTGCATTCCCAGTTTTTGTGCCGCCTGCTCGATCTGGGTGAAGGATTCCTGTACAGCCGATTCGGTTCTACCGATGATATCTATGTCATCTGCGTAAGCAAGTATCTGGCTGGACTTGGTGATAATAGTCCCTCTTGTTGTAACGCCAGAATCACGGATTGCTTTCTCCAACGCCAGGTTGAAGAGGAGGCAGGCCAGACCGCCCCCTTTTCGGAGTCCATTAAAGATGTTTATTGGTTTGGACAGCAATCCCGCTATTTTTACTTGACTAATTACGTTGGTCATGGTCAACCTACAAATTCGTATCCATTTGTTTGGAATGCGGAATTCTCTCATGGCATTATATAGTTCTACCCTGGCTATGCTGTCGTAGACGGCCTTAAAGTCTATAAATAGATGATATAATGGAATCTTAAATTCCAGACATTTTTCCATCACCTGCCTAATGGTGAATATCTGATCCATCTCTGATTTGCCTGGGATGAAGCCACACTGATATTGATCAATGATGGCCTTAGCGTATAGGGCTATCCGATCTCGTAGGATGGTCGAGAGTATCTTATAGGTGGTACTCAGTAATGTTATACCCCTATAGTTGCTGCACAGCGTAATATCTCCCTTCTTATGCATGGGGCAAATTATACCACGACGCCAATCTTCCAGCATCTCCTCTTGCTCCCATACGTGCAGCACGATCTCATAATTTGCGTGATGTAACGCTGTCCCTCCTTGTCAAATAAAACCCCTGTCCATCAGTTCCAGGGGTTTTATTTGATTTGAGCTGTCTAATAGCTTTTAATGTTTCCTCAATGCTTGGTGGCGGCAGCATTTGGTCTTGATCTTGCATTGGTGGAGTCTCTAATTCTTCTGTGAGCTTAACATTTAACAATTCATTGAAGTGCACTTCCCATCGCTCCAGAATGCCTTCAGGATCGGTGATCAGATTACCCTATTTATCCTTGCACTAAGTGCAGCGTGGTGTGTACCGCGTCATACTGCTGATTATTTGGTAGAACTTCCGCGCCTGGTGCGGACCTCGGTCTCCACTTTTCTCTATTTCACAGACAAGGTTTTTTTCCCAGGCACTTTTCTTTTGCCTGTGAAGTCTTTTCCCGATCTTCTGAGCTCTTTGTATTTCTCCTCGCGTACCCGCGTCCTATGAGACTGCTGCATTGCCCGGTATGAAGCATTCTTACGTTCAGTCGCTAGTTTGCACTCATCATAAAACCAGTCGCTCCGATCTCTACGGCTACTGCCTAAGATGGAGTTGGCAGTACTAATGATAGTATTCTTAAGGTGAGTCCAAGTCTCTTCTACGCCCGGCATTCTGACCCCAGGACTTGCTCACCCGCCTTCGAGCCCTTCGAGGGCGAGTCTTAACGCATGACCAAAGGTGTTACTGGTATTATCATTGCGTAAGGCAGCCGTGTTGATTCGAACCTGATCCGCGGATGCAATACGTCTCCGTTAGACAATCCGCGCTCGGAAAACTATACCAACAAGATAGTGATCCGAGTCGACGTTGGCACCTCGGTACGTTCGTACCGTCATCAGGCTCGAGGAGTGACGGCGATCTATCAACACGTGGTCAATTTGGTTGCGAGTGGCTCCATTAGGTGATATCCAGGTGGCTTTGTGGATATCTTTACGCGGAAACATGGTACTGGTGACGACCAAGTTCTTTGATGCTGCCAGCTCGATAATTGGTAGTCCATTTTCATTAGTGTTCTCATGCAAACTGTGGGAACCTGCATAGTGTCTGAAAACCGGCTCCCGACCTATTTTCGCGTTCAAATCACCAAGAACGATTTTCACATCGTATCTTGGGTAGGCATTGAAGGCCCGTTCGACGTTCTCGTAGTATTCTTCTTTTTCGTCGTCAGGGGACTCTTCTGTAGGTCCGTGAACGTTTATGAGGCTTATGTTCTTAAACTTGCCTCACACGCGAATTTGCATAGCCTTTCGTTCATTGCATTAAAGCCGATGATGGCAGGCTTCAGTTTTTTGCTTACTAGAAAGCCTACCCCGAGCACATGGTGTTTTGCATGACAGCTGTAATAAATGCCATAATCAATTTTTTGAATAACACCATTCCTGTCGTGTGTACAACCACAAAATCTCTATAATTATCAATAAGTTATAGTGGTTACCTGTGTCCTCCCCCGTGGTGACCAGCTGACGAATTCTGTTGTGCTCGGCCCAGGTCAGTGCAGCAGCCCAGACACAATCCTGTCTGTGGTGTCCCACTTGAATAGATGATAACTGCCCTGATTTCCAGCAATAAGTCGTTCTTAAATTATCCAGTGTTGGCTCCTCTGGATGTTTTACCGATTCAGCAATCCGGAAAGCAACGACAAAGGCCACACAAATTCACAGAAGAAACGGAAACCACATTCTTTCTTAGATTCACGTTTAATTTTTTCTTTTCCTAATTTTATAACAAAGTTTCAAACTTTACGTGTTACCAAAACGAAAAACGCCGACGAACCTTCCTCCCTCGCAATCACTATAGGGGCCCGATGCGTAACAAAGAAACCCGGAACACCAGAGGAGGTCAGCCCGTAATTAAAAATTCACCAATGTTTGGGACTGAAAAACGGTGCACTAATCGACAAAACAAACGGTCGTGCAACGAGAAAAAGAAACACACACTACACCCGTCGGTCACAATAAACAAACACAAACACCATTCTACCAACAAACGCAGTTCTCAGCGTGCGAGAATTGGAGAGAGAGAAAGGGGTAAGCAAATATAATGACCACTTTTGGGTCACTTTTGTAACACAACAAAAAAAAAAAAATCCAAACGAAAACCAAACGCGCAGCCGAAAAGGAAGAAAAGCAGAATCACAATTCAAACAAAAATTCAGAGCTCGATTAAAGTCAATATTGAAAATCACAGTTTTTAATTGGGGAGAAAAAAAAATCTCCCATTGACATCTGTCACCCAAAATGAACAATTAAACTAGGTAATAAATAATAGATAGAATAATAAATAAGAAATTAAACGCAATAATACAGAATCAATAATTGACATCAAACAACCGCTTACTACTAAAACCAAAACAATTCTACCAACATTTGGTGTACAATTTCAAAACTTCAAATTATCTCCCCGATCAAACCATTCAACAAATTAAAACAAACAAAAATTCTTCTTCTTGCTGCTTTTACGCCGGTCTCTGCTCACGACCGCATGGCTACCTCCAATACCGCACAACCGCTACCAATCTGCCAAAGCCCTTTGTTCTTGTTGAAACGAGGTAATGCTTGTATAGCTGGTCACAGGTTTACAACTATTGCTTCAGTAAAAATATCATTCGCCAGTTTGTGCCGTGTCCTGCGACTTGAGATGCACAGGTTTCTCCTGGATTTGGGCTTTTCAAGCACTTACGAGTTTGACTCAGGCTTCCTCAAATCCTGTCCGCAGCGCCAGTTTGTCGTGTGTACAACCACAAAATCTCTATAATTATCAATAAGTTATAGTGGTTACCTGTGTCCTCCCCCGTGGTGACCAGCTGATGAATTCTGTTGTGCTCGGCCCAGGTCAGTGCAGCAGCCCAGACACAATCCTGTCTGTGGTGTCCCACTTGAATAGATGATAACTGCCCTGATTTCCAGCAATAAGTCGTTCTTAAATTATCCAGTGTTGGCTCCTCTGGATGTTTTACCGATTCAGCAATCCGGAAAGCAACGACAAAGGCCACACAAATTCACAGAAGAAACGGAAACCACATTCTTTCTTAGATTCACGTTTAATTTTTTCTTTTCCTAATTTTATAACAAAGTTTCAAACTTTACTTGTTACCAAAACGAAAAACAAAAGGGGACCGGCTCTTTCTGTAATCTTTCCTTTTCTGCTCGCCAACTCAACGGAAAATCAACTGTTCCACTAATTCCGTACTCTATCAAAAAACAAAACGTTTTTTCTTTTTTTTTTTTTTGCTTTTTCCGTTGTCAAACGTCAACAACGGAATTCCGAACCGTATTTTTTAAAAAAGGTTAACCCTCCATCTCTCTCGCTCTCCATTCACGTCCACTTCGAAAAACAAATTCGAACTCGAAGAACTGCACGATCCACACCCGAATCAGGGTGTGTTCAGAAACTCACTTCAGGATCGTGCAATTCTTCCACCACCTTACCATCATACTATGTTAAAACAAAATTATATTAAATACAAATTATCAAATGATGGT